>AP025061.1:16961420-17236697 GCA_036186865.1 Eustoma russellianum
TCATGTTAGGTTTATGAAAAGTCATGTTTTACAAAAAGTCATTTTATGAAAAGCCATGTTTTATGCATCATGTCATGATCATGTCCCTTAGATGAGGATTAGAATATTCGTACGAACATTATGCTTTAAGACGATTAAGAAAGATCAGGTACATAGATGTGATGAATGCAAGTTATGACTTTCGTGTAAGATGAATTAGTATTCAAGTATGAAAGGTATACTAAGGATATGCTGAGGAAGAATGATATGACCTCTCAGGTATGAGATAAAATCTTATGTTCTGTTTTATTCTTATATAATGCTGCCATTTGTAAATGGAGATGTAATTACATATACGTTGTTACTTTATCACTATTTGTTAACCCATGTATGATTCACATGAAGTATCTATAAAGAATACTTGCTGAGCGATTAAAAGACGGTGGTTATCGCTCATACTTGCCTCTTAACATTTCAGAAAACAGGGACCCTGATGCCGTGTTCATTGAGGAGGAACCCCAGATAGAGTATCCGTGAGCGAAGATTTAGGCTGAAGAGATGTACCTGTTGTGTGAGCTTTATTTTATGTTGATGTAATAAAGTTCTCGTGAGAAACTGTATTTGTGGTTGTGTGGATTTGAACGGTTTGTAATAACATTATGTATGTTGTGGGTTTGTTTTAAGATGCTTCCGCTATATCGATTACAATTCATGTTGACATACACATGTATGGTATCGACGCCTTGTACTCTATGGAGTAGAGTATGGCGGGTGCACTGAACCGGAACTTTGGTTTCGGGCGGGGCGTTACAGTTGGTATCAGAGCATGGCTCTAGATCCACGGCGGGGAACAGTAAAGTAAGCATTTAGAAGTTAAGTGATGATCCTAGAATTTAAGTTGTGATCTTGTACCAAGAGTGATATCCCTAGATTAGAATCCTTAGAATAGTTAGGGATAGTTAAATAACCTTTAAAAGTTTTGCTCGGATTATTAAATTTCAAAAAAAAAATTTATTAAAATGACAATTCTGAATTAGTTAGGAAGACAAATTAATTTCAATTGTAAATTATTACTAATGATGCTGTATTCAATAGGATGTCTCCACGACCTAGAGGAAGACCGCGTGCTGACAGACCTGCACAGTTACCTCCACCACCACAGATACCCCCGCAGACAGGATCTGTTCCATTTTACACTGAACAGGTGCCTCCACCCCCACAGCAACAGGGTCAGGGAGATTTTCAGCAGGCTGTTCTGCAAGCTTTGGTACAGATAGGACAGGCGGTAGGTAACAACGGCCACCAGAATCATGCGACACCTCCACCGCCACCGCCACCACCTCTACCATAGCAGGGTACTCGTTTCTTTTACGGGGAATTGAAGAAGTCCCGTATTCCTAACTTTGAAGGTGGATCTGACCCTGACATAGCCGAGAAATGGCTAAAAGAAGTACAGAATAATTTTGAGCTGATTCAAATACCAGAGGAGATAAAAGCTCAGGTTATCAAGCCTTTTCTGACTGGTGAAGCCGATGAATGGTGGACCACTAATTTGCAGCATTTGCCAGCTCCAGTTACTTGGGAACGATTTTTGAGAGAGTTCCGCAAATTCTACATTCCACCATCAGTTACCTTGAAGAAAATAGGGATGTTTGAGTCTTTAATGCAGACATCAGGAATGGCAGTGGCGGACTATGCCAACCGATTTACCGCATTGGGAAGATATGTTCCAGCAATTATGGGAGATGAACAACTGAAAATGATTAAGTTTGAAAGAGGACTGAACCCACGCATTCGCACCTGGATTGTGAATGCCAACCCGAAGGATTTTGGTGAATTGCTGGATGCCTGTTACCGAGTAGAAAGGGACATCATCAGGCGTGATTCTGACAGCCGAGGCAAAAGGCCCCAAGAGTTTGGAGATGGCCAATCCAGTAAGTGGACTAAAACTGCTAAAAGAGACGGTGGACGTGCACCACAACCAAATTTTCAGCCACCGAAGCCACTACCACCCCCACAGGTAGCTGCGATACCTAAGTGTGCCACTTGTCAGCGACAACATAGGGGAGACTGTTTATTGAAGACTGGAGCATGTTTCAATTGTGGAAAGACTGGACACATGATCAGAGATTGTCCTGAACCCAGGAAGGGACCTCAGAGGGCCGCACCTCAGCAGAGAGATGGCCCAAGGGCCAATGCCAGAGTACATGTGATGACAGATGAGGAGGTTCTGGAAGCCCCAGACGTGGTGACAGGTATTATTCATTTTGAAAAGTTTATGATATTATCTGCTTGATTTGGAATTGCATATTTGAATTATGAACTGCCTCAGGTGTCATATTAATAAACAACATACCTGCCAACGTATTATTTGATAGTGGTGCAAGTCATTCTTTTGTATCGAAAAGGTTTGCTAAGAACCTTGATAGTTGTCCGACTAGACTGGATACGCCTTATCGCGTTCAGGCAGCTGGTGATCAAGTAATCATTTCACATCATATATATAAGAATTGCGAGATAGAAATGGGAGGACAGAAGTTCGAAGTTATCCTAATTCCTATACAGATTGGGGATTTCGACCTTATTCTAGGCATGGATTGGTTATTCAAACACCATGCCTACATTGATTGTCGTGGTAAGCGTGTTATGATTAAGGATCCAATGCGAGAAGAAGTGATTTATCAAGGGAACTCCAAGATGAAAAAGATACCACAAAATATTTATCTGACAGCAGCAAAAGCTTTTCGATCACTGAAGAAGGGTAGCGAGGGATTCCTTGTGTACGCTCTTGGCAAGGATTCCGAGACCCCATCAATTGACAGTATTCCAGTAGTCAAGGAATTCACAGATGTATTTCCAGATGATCTACCAGGTTTACCTCCGGACAGGGAGATTGAATTTGAGATTAATGTCGTTCCAGGAGCTGAACCAATCTCAAAGGCACCATATAGAATGGCCGCAGCCGAATTAAAGGAATTGAAATCACAATTGCAAGAATTGATAGATAAGAAGTTTATACGGCCAAGTGTATCACCATGGGGAGCTCCAGTGTTGTTCGTTAAGAAGAAAGATGGCAGCATGCGACTCTGCATCGATTATCGAGAGCTGAATAAGATCACTATCAAAAATAGATATCCACTGCCTCGAATCGACGATTTGTTCGATCAATTAAGGGTAAGTAATTTGAATAATTACATAACAAGTATATAACTATTATAAATATCAATACAATTTTTCGTACAGGGAGCTAAAGTATTCAGCAAGATTGACCTTCGCTCTGGTTACCATCAATTAAAGATCAAGTCGGAAGATATCGCTAAGACTGCTTTTCGTACAAGATATGGACATTATGAGTTCTTAGTGATGCCATTTGGATTGACCAACGCGCCCGCAGCATTCATGGATTTGATGAACACAGTATTTCGGGATCAGTTGGATAAGTTCTTGGTAGTATTTATTGATGATATTCTAATATACTCACCGGATGAAGAGACCCATGCAGAACATTTAAGAATAACCCTGAATGTATTAAAAAGGAAGCAGTTATATGCTAAACTCAGCAAGTGCGAATTTTGGCTCCATAGTGTTGCATTTTTGGGTCATGTTGTGTCTAAGGATGGTATCTCAGTAGACCCCAAAAAGATTGAGGCTATTACGGAATGGCCGAGGCCGACAAATGTGACTGAGGTCAGGAGTTTCTTAGGACTGGCAGGTTATTATCAGAAGTTTGTTGAGGGATTCTCACGGATTGCAGTTCCAATAACTCGATTGACGCAGAAAAAGACGCGATATGATTGGACTTCTGATTGCGAACAAAGCTTCACCGAATTAAAGAAGAAATTGACATCGGCACCGGTATTAGCACAACCAATATCAGGAGAGGGATTCGTGGTATATAGCGACGTATCGAAGAATGGACTAGGTTGTGTATTAATGCAGAAAGAACGAGTAATCGCATATGCGTCAAGACAGTTGAAACCCTATGAACAGAATTATCCTACTCATGATCTGGAATTAGCGGCAGTTGTATTTGCGCTTAAAATATGGAGACATTATTTATACGGAGAGAGATGCGAAATCTATACGGATCACAAGAGTTTGAAATATCTTTTCACCCAAAAAGAACTAAACATGAGGCAGCGAAGATGGTTGGAGTTGATGAAAGACTATGATCTTAAACATGAGGCATGTATGATGAATATGTTAAACTATGAAAATGAATAAGTTTTAGATATTACATAATATATCATAAAATGATTTAAAATATATACATACTAAGTGGCACATTCGGCCTTAAGGCCTTAGTGACCAAAATGTTTTCCACATATTTTTATACAAGTATATATGTATATACGGTGAATATGTTAAGTTATGAAAGTAGGCTAAGTATGTAGTTTGTGTATTATGTTATGAAAAGTATGAAATTTAATGTATGAGTATGATATGTTACATGTTATGTATAATAATATAGGTAGGTTATGATAAGATATAGGTTATGAAATCTAAGATGAATATTAAAGTAATAAGAAATTTCATGATATAGGCATGTAAGTATGAATTATGATAAGCATGTATGGAATAGATGATACCAAATTATTGTATGATGATAATGGAGAAAAAGAGGCTGTTTTAGTGTGATAACCGAATGGTAGGCAAAAATGGTATTTTTGTTTAAGTTGTGATATGTAGAAGAAAATTAAGTAAGTGATGTTACTAGTGGTAGCATGACAAGATACCCGTATTTGATGGAGTCTCACTTGCATGAAAACAAGATTTGCAAAGTATGTTGTCACATTTCATGTTTTTAAAAAAAAATTCATATGCATAGGAATAATGAACACGAGACGAATGATTCCAATGACCCATGTTATGATCATGTTATGTTATGTTATGTTGTAGCGCTGTCCTGACATCGGGACCGGAGTGGTAGATGTCAAGGGCCCATGTTTACGTTATGGCTGAGTGTAACACCGGGTCTGGGACACGGGATCTCAGTCATAATGCGTCACCGTTAGTACATGTACCTATGTTCATGATGTTATGTTGTACATGTACTATATGGGGAATCATTCGGTATGTCGTGCGTTATTATTCTTATGAAAAGTGCTATAGCCAACGATGAAAATGTTATGTCTTCGTGTTATGAAAATGTCATGTTATGCAAGTTATGAAAATCATGTTAGGTTTATGAGAAGTCATGTTTACAAAAAGTCATTTTATGAAAAGCCATGTTTTATGCATCATGTCATGATCATGTCCCTTAGATGAGGATTAGAATATTCGTACGAACATTATGCTTTAAGACGATTAAGAAAGATCAGGTACATAGATGTGATGAATGCAAGTTATGACTTTCGTGTAAGATTAATTAGTATTCAAGTATGAAAGGTATACTAAGGATATGCTGAGGAAGAATGATATGACCTCTCAGGTATGAGATAAAATCTTATGTTCTGTTTTATTCTTATATAATGCTGCCATTTGTAAATGGAGATGTAATTACATATACGTTGTTACTTTATCACTATTTGTTAACCCATGTATGATTCACATGAAGTATCTATAAAGAATACTTGCTGAGCGATTAAAAGACGGTGGTTATCGCTCATACTTGCCTCTTAACATTTCAGAGAACAGGGACCCTGATGCCGTGTTCATTGAGGAGGAACCCCAGATAGAGTATCCGTGAGCGAAGATTTAGGCTGAAGAGATGTACCTGTTGTGTGAGCTTTATTTTATGTTGATGTAATAAAGTTCTCGTGAGAAACTGTATTTGTGGTTGTGTGGATTTGAACGGTTTGTAATAACATTATGTATGTTGTGGGTTTGTTTTAAGATGCTTCCGCTATATCGATTACAATTCATGTTGACATACACATGTATGGTATCGACGCCTTGTACTCTATGGAGTAGAGTATGGCGGGTGCACAACTTTGGTTTCGGGCGGGGCGTTACAGCAGTAGTAGAAAATAAGAGTTTTGTTCCAAGTTTACCCCACAACACACGCCAAAAGTGACTTATGAACTTAGTGTCCCTATCACTAACAATGGTTCTAGGCACGCCATGTAAACGTACAACTTTCTGAAAGAACAAGTTTGCAACATGAGATGCATCATCAACCTTTTTACAAGCTATGAAGTGTGCCATTTTAGAAAATCTATCAACGACGACAAACACACTATCACTTCCATTTTTTGATCTGGGCAATCCCAAAACAAAGTCCTTAGATATATCAATCCAAGGTGACATAGGGACAGGTAATGGAGTGTACAAACCATGTTGATGTGATGTAGATTTAGCTTTCTTGCAAGTTATACAACTTCCACAAATCTTCTCTACATCAACTCTCATATATGAGGTCAAAAGAAACGTTCCTTTAACATCTCTAATGTCTTAAAGATGCCAAAATGGCCCATTAAGCCTCCACCATGTGATTCTTTGACAAGTATCTCTCTGACAGAACACTTAGGTATGCACAATTTTCTTTCTTTAAACAAGTGTCCATCATGTAAATAATACTTACCAAATGGAGAATTGGCACATGCATCAAATATTGACAGAAAGTCAGAATCAGATGTATACAGTTCTTTGATGCACTCAAATCCAGGCAAATGAGATGACAATGTAGTAATCAAAGAATATCTCCTAGATAATGCATCAGCTACAATGTTATCTTTTCCTTGCTTGTATTTTATCACATAAGGAAATTGTTCAATGAATTCAACCCATTTTGCATGCCTCTTATTTAACTTTCATTGGCTTTTAAGGAACTTAAGACTTTCGTGATCAGTATGAACCACAAACTCCTTATGTTGCAAATAATGTTGCCAAGTCTGCAATAATCTAACCAATGTATACAACTCTTTGTCATAGGTTGAATAATTCAATTGCGCTCCCTTACGCTTTTCACTAAAATAAGCAATCGGTTGTTTAGACTGAGATAGTACAGCTCCTATACCAACACCACTAGCATCACATTCAATTTCAAATGTTTCATCAAAGCTAGGTAGTCTTAGAATAGGTGCAGAAGTTAACCTTGCTTTAAGTTCATCAAAGGCTTTCTGTTATGACTCTCCCCACTGAAATACTACGTCTTTTTTAACAATCTCATTCAAAGGTGCAACAATAGTAGAAAAGTCCTTAACAAATCTTCTATAGAAACTAGTCAATCCATGAAAGCTTCTCACCTCTCCAACACTTGTGGGATTTGGCCATTCTAAAATTGAGTTCACTTTATCTTGGTCCATTTCAATTCCATTTGCACTAACCACAAATCCTAGAAACACAACTTTTTTCGTACAAAAAAAACATTTCTTGAAATTTGCATATAATTGTTCTTTCTCCAATGCTTCAAAAACGCTTCTTAGGTGGCCTATGTGTTCATGAAAAGTCTTAGAGTAAATCAAGATATCATCAAAGTACACAACAACAAATTTTCCAATGAATGCATGTAAGACTTCATTCATTAATCGCATGAAAGTACTAGGTGCATTAGTTAAGCCAAATGACATGACTAACCACTCATACAATCCAAACTTAGTCTTAAATGCAGTTTTCCATTCATCACCTTCTCTAATGCGTACTTGAAAGTAACCACTTTTAAGATCAATCTTGGTAAAATACTTAGCACCGTGCAATTCATCAAGCATATCATCAAGTCTAGGAATAGTGTACCTGTATTTTACAGTTATCTTATTGATGGCTCTACAATCAGTACACATCCTCCATGTACCATCTTTCTTTGGTACAACGATCACAGGAACAGCACAAGGACTCATGCTTTCCCTCACCTTTCCTTTGGCCAAGAGTTCTTCTACTTGGCGTTGAATTTCCTTCGTTTCAGCAGGGTTTGCTCTGTAGGCTGGCCTATTAGGCAGGATAGCACCAGGTATGAAGTCTATTTGGTGCTCAATTCCTCTTAAAGGCGGCAAACCAGAAGGTTCTTCTTCAGGAAACAACCCTAAAAACTCATCAAGCAAAGATACAACTCCACTGGGCAAAGTGGAGGGTAAGTCACTCATAGAAAATAGAGACTCCTTAAACATCAAAACATAGACAATTTTCTTTGAGTTTAGGTCATGTGACACTTCACTTGGTTTGGCAAAGAAAGTAAATTTCTTTTGAGATTTGTCTTCATCAATGTTTACTATCTCTTTGCCTTTAGACTCATTTTTCTTTCTTTCACTGTTAATACACTCTTTCCGTAGAATGTAGGGATGTTCACTTTTGTTTTGATGAATTCATCTTCTTGTGGGTTATTCTTTTGATTCCCACGGTTTCGAAATTGGTTGTACTCTTCCTCAATGTTATAGTCATCAAACATTTGGTGTGGTTCTTCATCTCTTTCATCAAAGGTCCTCATAGGTATGAAATCCCTATTAAGCCCTCTTCCTCAACCTCTTCCTCTTTCTGGAGCAAAAGACCCATGGCTTTCAAGCCTATGTTCCGGTATATGTGATGTTTGTCCTTCATGTAAAGGATTTTGTAGATGAGATTGTGACTGTTTTTCTAGGCCCTCTACACAGCTACTCATCAATTTCATTTCCCACAACATCTTTTGCATTAGTTGTGCTAAATTGTCCACGTTTGTGGGAAATCTTTCTCCTTCTTTGTTAAGACCCACGGTACTTTCAGGTGTCTTATCCATGGTACAATTACCTGAAATTGAACAAAAAAATAACAAAGAAAAAGAAAAACTAACACAAAGACAAAAGAAACTTGATTATGTTAGTGGAAAACAAAAAACAAGTGCTTGTCCCTCTCTCTCTCTTTTTGTAGTTCACACAATCTTGTGTCTTCTTGAAGAATCTGAGGTTAGAACAATTCAAAACAAACTTGCCAAGTGAGTATCAATTCTGATACCTTCAATCATGTAAAGTAAACCTTCTTCACAAGTCCCCCACCAATTCACTCACAATTCCAATGTTATAAACAACAAACTTGGACTGTACTAAGATTCAAAGAGAATTGAAACCAAATTTGATATAATAAGCTGAGTCAAAGAAAGGCTAAGGGGTTGCCCTGGGCAATCCTTAACTTAATCTTAGGCTTTATGCAAGATAGATGCAAGTATGAATGAACTAGAAGCACTCAAGTGTTCAAAAGTGAAAACAAATGGGTACTTCGGGTTTATGAAGGAAACAAGACCAGCTCTTTTGCTCTTTGCACTTTTAATTGTTTTGTGCAAACTTTTCTTTGAAATAAGCTTCTCTTTCTTTATTTTTCTTTTTTCTTATTCAAAGCTACACAAGGTGTATATATCTCGGTAAAATTGATTAGTAAGGCTTTGTGTATTTGTTTTGGATGGATATCTTGATGTTTTTGTGTGTAGTAGGCTGTCAAGTTGTTCAAGATGAACAAATTGATTTTCTTTCTTGTCGAGGTTGCCAAATTAGATATTGAACACAAGAAAATGCAACTAAAATCACCACACAATACAACTAAACAAACGCAAAGTCTAAAACAAATTAAGATCTTCGATAACAACAAGAATATAGGATAGACCAAGGTAGATATATAAGCAATAGTGTAGCGCCCCGCTCCCGAGCCCTAACATCGGGAACAGTGCACCCGCCGTATCTCACTAAGGAGAATACAAAGCGTCAAAATCCAAACAGATACACGTCAGCGGAAGTCAAAATTTAAAACCTCGAAATAATCATCATCATAAATATCAATGCCTAGTCAAATCTAAATCCGTTACAAATGTCAAATGTAGATATAACTAAATGTCTAAAGTACATAAACCTCGAGTATCGAAAATCATTATCTCAACTAAGCCCTCGAAAGTCTCTTTGGAATGTCATCGACCTCATTATCTCCACTCTTGGTCATCCTCGGTATGCTAACTCAATCACCTGTCTATCTGCAAAATATGTTAAAGCGTGGTTTGAGCGACAAGTCGCTCAGCAAGTAATCCCACTATACTTACCATGGGATCATACACGGAGAAGCAAGTGTGATAACGATATATAGCAACATAATATCATGCTTCTCTTCGCAAGTAAATTTACAACTCTGCCCCTAACATCCAAAAGCAAATAGAGCAAATAGACCCAACAAAGTACAAAACAGAGTCCAATAACGTAATAAAGTCAACAAATAGACTGATGACCAAGTCAAACCAAACGACATCCAAACAAAAGTTAGTCCAAGCTAAAACGTGATGCAATTTTTCCAAACAATGCAATGCCCATGTTCCAATGTCTCAAAACTAATGTTTCCAATATCAATGTCCAATGTCCAAATCCAATGTCCATATCCGATTAAACCGATCCAAAAATCCACATAACCAAATCCGGTTTAATCGGTCCAAAGTCCAAAATCAAATGCAATGGCTATAGCACTTTTCCTACAAGTGACTTATACCGTAAGACTTACGAATTGATTCCTCCCAAAATCCAAATATACTATAGACACCCTGTCCCAGACTAGGTCGTTACGTCTATAGCACCAAATACATATGCCTTTGCACCCTGTCCCAGACTAGGTAGTTACGCTCAGGCCCAAAATATGCATACAGAAGCCCTGTCCCTGACGAGGTAGTTATATCTGCAGCAATCCAAATAGGCATACAGAAACCCTGTCCCTGACGAGGTAGTTACATCTGCAGCGCTCAATAACCAAAATAGGAATCAACTCGGCTCACTGATATATTTCATTTGTAAGGGTGAATTTCCAAAAATATGCAAATGCAATTTCCAAAACCATCACTATTTCAGCTGTGTATGCATACACGTATATATGTCCACGCCCATACATGCACATATACACGTATATACGCACACGCTACTCCCTCGGCCCACTTTTCTCAAACACACTACCCAACTCATACAAATTCCCAATTTTTCAACAATTATAATCCGCTCAAAATCGATCTTATATACCATATAATATCATACCGATTCCTAGTTTCACTATTCATACATTCGTCAAAAATTTGGATCATAAACCTACGAACAGCAGCCGCTAGCTGAATTTAATACCTCCTCCAACTCCAAACTAGCACTTCGGCCTTCAACATAAAATACCCACTCCATAAATTATGTGCATAAATCTATATATCCAGCTCCATACAAAAGGAAATATCTTAAATTAAAGTTACTGCAGTTTCACCCACACTGCAATTTCCTTACCTCCATAGCATATTCAGCCACTGACCCACTCTATGCCCCAATTGTAATTTGATAACATGTATACACACTGCACCATTCTCTTTTTTTCTTTTTCTACACATAACCACGTGCACACCACAACAAAAATAGCATGCCGCTGCCTTTAACAATCTCTTTTTTTCCCCTTTTTTTTCATTTAAATCGGTTCACACATCCTACATATATATATATAATAATAATCACATGTACATTATACATCAAATACATAACTACCCATGCATAACCCACAGCCACTGGCCTTCAAGGCCTCGGCCTATATACATATATGAACCACGCGCATATTTCCAAGAATAATCTTACACAAATTGGATTACATATATTCATATACATGATTTCATACAACTATGCAATCAAAGATAATCATGAATGATCCCACATTGATACCAAAATAAACACATACATTTTCGCAAAACATAGCAAGTATAGAGAGATTACTTACCTAATTCAATGAGACTATACCGCACGATTGAAATAGGGTTGGGTGTTGAACCAAAATCCTTTCTTTCTTCTCTAGGTACACGGCTGGAGGAACAAAGGGTGCAGCACCCTTTTTTTTTTCTTTGGCTGCTGCTGGAAACGTCAGTTTGGGAAAGGAAATTGTAGGTTGCATAACTTTTCCTTTTCTTTTCTCTTTTGCTTGCTGATGGGGGGCGGCAGGTAGGGTTAACATTTGGGTAGTTTAGGTTATTTAAATAGAAGGATAGCTTAGGTTTTGATATATATCTTAGTTGTTTAGGATTTCTTCCATGTAATTCTATCTTTAGCTCACCTAATTATATTTGGTTTAGGACTTATCCTAATTTCAAAATTCTAAATAGACTAGGATTTATCATCTTTGTTTTTATTTAAATTTCTTTTTTTTTCTTTCCCTCGAAGTCACGGACGTAACAGACCTCCCCCCTTACAATAAGTTTCGTCCTCGAAACTTGCGTATTACGTGATCAATACTTAGTATATTTCTACTTGACTCAATACCTAGTATATGTCACGAGTATCATCATATCAATCTCACGTTTAGGTTGTTAGGTCTTCAATTCCACTTATACCACTTAACGTGTATCATTCAACTTATATAATTGTAATCTACAATTCTGAATTCTTAGACTAATCATATATGATCCATTACCTAGATAGATAACCAACTAAATATCTACCGAGTACTCCAATATGTTAATCGTTACACTTTACGACATAGAATCAAGCCTTCAAAATAAATTCTTATACACTTACGAACTAACTTTATGATCATCTTCTTACTTCTTTGGAGATATCCTCAACAGCTTAGAATACGAAATATGTGTATGGACATGTTTTTCTTTAAGTTGCAAACAGAAAGAAAGGAAGTTCGTGTAGTTCTAATTGGTTGAAAGTATATCTTTTCTATTTTAACTATACGAGAATCAAAGTAGTATGTACTTGTTTTTATAAAGGCAGAGTTTCTAGTGACCTCGTGTAAAGATAATGGTATAACTTGTTTTCACAATGCGGTGTGTCAAGTGACCTCTTATAATGACCTAACTTGTTCGCAAAAAGTATCACAGTGAAATCGAATTAAGATCTTCAAACTCAACAATATTACGTTTTATAAAATGAGTTGAATACAATATCTCTCTTGTTATAAAAGAAGTAAAAATAATGCTATGCTTGTTTGTAAAAGTATTGCGAGTAAACCACTTTCAAAACAATTGAGACACAACAATCATAAAAAGAAAAATTATTTCTGTAAAACGATTTGAACATGGTGTCTTTTTCTTTCCAAAAGAAATTTATATTTTGAAAGCTACCTTTATTTCGCAAAAATAAGTAAATTCATTGCAAGCTTTAATAATTTCAGAAACATTTAATGGGTAAATGCTTGCAACTTCGATGTTCGAAAAATAGAATTTATTTTGCCAAAACTGTTGTAACAAAACGAAATTTGAGATATTGTATAAGAAATATATAAACATATCGTTCTTCGAAAACATCGACATTAAGGAAATACGTATATTTTTCAAAGTTGTCAGGGGTAATTGAAATTCCATTATATTGATATACAAATTGGAAAGAAAGTATGGCCTTGTAAAGTTAATAGATTAAAAATGAAACTGGTTGAAATACTTAGAAGCAAAATCTTCGGAAAAAAAACTTTTAGGATATAAGATATATGTTAGTATATGTTCTTATATGAAACAATTAGCTACTAGAAAAATTATAGTCCAATACTTCGTATAATCCATCTAAATCACCCCTTATTGTCAAGGAAAATCCGGCTATATATCGTTTCTTATAAGTCTAACCTTCGTCTATTATGATAAAATCCTTAACTTATATTGTTAGTCCTAGCATGACACACTAAATATCAATCGACTTAAGCTGTTTGTATTCACCATACTTTCGCGCGCCACACTGATCCACCGTACCTTTTTACTTGGTTATTTCAACTGCTAATTCTCATCTACTTTAATCCCACTTGAAAAGCAATCAATACTTGTTCATGCTTACACTATTTTAATTCAAGCCTACTAGATTCAAACAAAATAACTCGATGTTCCTAGAAATCAACACTTTACTAAGGATGTTGTGACCATTAATCATTCCAAGGCGCATACTATAGTCGATTCTCGTATGTCGCTATCGATCAATACCTCTTATAAGACTAATATCGTCGACTTATTTTGATAACACTAAATTCAATATCGTTACTTAGCTTTGTCATTCTACTATAAATCATTCCTTAGTAGCTACGATCTCAACTTAGACCAAGTCATGTTCCGACACTACTGTCAAAGTAAAGGCATGAACCCGCTTCAGTCGCCCTAATGGTACCAGGTCTCATGCTGTTGGTAGAGGGAAGCCGTCCGAGTAACTGCCTGGCCTATCCAAATTAATGCATCAACCAGCACTTGCAATAAGGCATCCTGGTTAACATCGTACTTTATGTGATTTAATTTGTACACAATTCACTTAGGGTTACTAATTTCATGGCTAAGGAAATATGCGAGGTTATGATCAAACTTAGGTAGTACAATTAACCGAAACCACAAGGATATCATATCGTTCTATGTATGCGCACCTCTTAACAGATCGTAACTTAAATCTAAGTCATTTCTTAATTCTAAGATCATTCTTAGAATATAATCATCACTTATAACTAAGATCAGTACTTGTCTTCAAATCATCCTCTAATGTTCAGATCAACTCTTAATCAAAATCATCACTCATGTCTAAGATTTTGACTTAGGAGCAAAATCGTAACTTAATTTCTAAAATCATGACCTAAATCTATGCTTCCGCAGTGGATCTAAAGCCATGCTCTGATACCACCTGTAGCGCCCCGCTCCCGAGCCCTAACATCGGGAACAGTGCACCCGCCGTATCTCACTAAGGAGAATACAAAGCGTCAAAATCCAAACAGATACACGTCAGCGGAAGTCAAAATTTAAAACCTCGAAATAATCATCATCATAAATATCAATGCCTAGTCAAATCTAAATCCGTTACAAATGTCAAATGTAGATATAACTAAATGTCTAAAGTACATAAACCTCGAGTATCGAAAATCATTATCTCAACTAAGCCCTCGAAAGTCTCTTTGGAATGTCATCGACCTCATTATCTCCACTCTTGGTCATCCTCGGTATGCTAACTCAATCACCTGTCTATCTGCAAAATATGTTAAAGCGTGGTTTGAGCGACAAGTCGCTCAGCAAGTAATCCCACTATACTTACCATGGGATCATACACGGAGAAGCAAGTGTGATAACGATATATAGCAACATAATATCATGCTTCTCTTCGCAAGTAAATTTACAACTCTGCCCCTAACATCCAAAAGCAAATAGAGCAAATAGACCCAACAAAGTACAAAACAGAGTCCAATAACGTAATAAAGTCAACAAATAGACTGATGACCAAGTCAAACCAAACGACATCCAAACAAAAGTTAGTCCAAGCTAAAACGTGATGCAATTTTTCCAAACAATGCAATGCCCATGTTCCAATGTCTCAAAACTAATGTTTCCAATATCAATGTCCAATGTCCAAATCCAATGTCCATATCCGATTAAACCGATCCAAAAATCCACATAACCAAATCCGGTTTAATCGGTCCAAAGTCCAAAATCAAATGCAATGGCTATAGCACTTTTCCTACAAGTGACTTATACCGTAAGACTTACGAATTGATTCCTCCCAAAATCCAAATATACTATAGACACCCTGTCCCAGACTAGGTCGTTACGTCTATAGCACCAAATACATATGCCTTTGCACCCTGTCCCAGACTAGGTAGTTACGCTCAGGCCCAAAATATGCATACAGAAGCCCTGTCCCTGACGAGGTAGTTATATCTGCAGCAATCCAAATAGGCATACAGAAACCCTGTCCCTGACGAGGTAGTTACATCTGCAGCGCTCAATAACCAAAATAGGAATCAACTCGGCTCACTGATATATTTCATTTGTAAGGGTGAATTTCCAAAAATATGCAAATGCAATTTCCAAAACCATCACTATTTCAGCTGTGTATGCATACACGTATATATGTCCACGCCCATACATGCACATATACACGTATATACGCACACGCTACTCCCTCGGCCCACTTTTCTCAAACACACTACCCAACTCATACAAATTCCCAATTTTTCAACAATTATAATCCGCTCAAAATCGATCTTATATACCATATAATATCATACCGATTCCTAGTTTCACTATTCATACATTCGTCAAAAATTTGGATCATAAACCTACGAACAGCAGCCGCTAGCTGAATTTAATACCTCCTCCAACTCCAAACTAGCACTTCGGCCTTCAACATAAAATACCCACTCCATAAATTATGTGCATAAATCTATATATCCAGCTCCATACAAAAGGAAATATCTTAAATTAAAGTTACTGCAGTTTCACCCACACTGCAATTTCCTTACCTCCATAGCATATTCAGCCACTGACCCACTCTATGCCCCAATTGTAATTTGATAACATGTATACACACTGCACCATTCTCTTTTTTTCTTTTTCTACACATAACCACGTGCACACCACAACAAAAATAGCATGCCGCTGCCTTTAACAATCTCTTTTTTTCCCCTTTTTTTTCATTTAAATCGGTTCACACATCCTACATATATATATATAATAATAATCACATGTACATTATACATCAAATACATAACTACCCATGCATAACCCACAGCCACTGGCCTTCAAGGCCTCGGCCTATATACATATATGAACCACGCGCATATTTCCAAGAATAATCTTACACAAATTGGATTACATATATTCATATACATGATTTCATACAACTATGCAATCAAAGATAATCATGAATGATCCCACATTGATACCAAAATAAACACATACATTTTCGCAAAACATAGCAAGTATAGAGAGATTACTTACCTAATTCAATGAGACTATACCGCACGATTGAAATAGGGTTGGGTGTTGAACCAAAATCCTTTCTTTCTTCTCTAGGTACACGGCTGGAGGAACAAAGGGTGCAGCACCCTTTTTTTTTTCTTTGGCTGCTGCTGGAAACGTCAGTTTGGGAAAGGAAATTGTAGGTTGCATAACTTTTCCTTTTCTTTTCTCTTTTGCTTGCTGATGGGGGGCGGCAGGTAGGGTTAACATTTGGGTAGTTTAGGTTATTTAAATAGAAGGATAGCTTAGGTTTTGATATATATCTTAGTTGTTTAGGATTTCTTCCATGTAATTCTATCTTTAGCTCACCTAATTATATTTGGTTTAGGACTTATCCTAATTTCAAAATTCTAAATAGACTAGGATTTATCATCTTTGTTTTTATTTAAATTTCTTTTTTTTTTCTTTCCCTCGAAGTCACGGACGTAACAAATAGACTGAATATAAGTAATGCAGAAAAGATTCTAAACAAAGAACTTAGAGTCCAAGAAAGTGTCTAAACATAAAGAAATTGAAATCCAACCAAATGAAATAAACAAACCATAAATCATCACAAAGAAATAATCTTTAAGTGTTTTATGATATGTTTGTCCTTAGTCCTTTCCAATTTCATATAGGTCCAGCGTCACGGTAAGTTCTCAGAGTCCAATCCAACCTTATATCACCAATGTCATGTAGGTCCAGCGTTACGGTAATTGTCCAGAGTCCAATCCAACCTTATATCACCAATTTCATGTAGGTCTAGTGTTACGGTAATTGTCGAGAGTCCAATCCAACCTTATATCACCAATTGATACGGTAAGCTTGTATATCGTTTTTTTTTGAGTTTTTTTTGCTTGTTGACACTTTTTTTTGTTGATCAACAAGATGTAACAGAAAAAGAAGTGAACTTAATAGACAAAACTAGAAAACACGCGGATAAACTGTTTTGGTTTTGGTTTCTTTTTGTTTCTGAATTGTACAATTCAAAACAAGAAGAAGACACTAAACCAAATAGAATTCAACATTCTAAGAAGATGGTTGAATGGTGGATGAAGAGAAGAACGAAAGAAAAGAAAATTTGACACAAAGAAATGATAAGTTGAGTTAAAGAAAAACCTTAGCTCTGATACCACTTTGATACGTGCAAGAATGGATCTTTCTTTAACTCTAAAGCTCTCCTCCAAATATGGTTTAGGCACAATGAAGATAGCTTCACCTTGCTTCTAAATAAATTGAAGAAAACCTTTTGAACATAAATCCTCCAATGAGTTCTACATAACCCAAGCAAGATACCTCCCTCTTGGATGTTTCCCTCCTCGGAATTGGACAACTCTCACGAGGATGCTCAAGCCTTGAAAGATTCTAGCCTTGATTTTGAATATGAACCAAGAAAACACACAAGAATTACTCTTGAAGAAGAAGAAATTTTCATTGAAGGTGTAAGATTACAAGGCTTCTCTTATGTGCCTTTTATATGCAAAAATAACACAAGACAACAAACTATCTTACAAATTGAAATGATGATTGAAAAGACTACAAACTTCTAAAAACTATTCATGTAGGCTCCATAAAAACTAGTCTTGTAAATCTTGAATGATGATTTTCAAACTAGGTCCCTCAAGTACTATTCATGGAAGACTTTAAGGATTTGTCTTCAACTTGAAATATTTTCTGATTTGTGACAGATTTTTGGACACCTTCCATTTCGAAATAGGCCTTGAATTCTTTTAGAGAATTGTATCCAATTGAGTGTAAAAAATAAGCATATAAAGTTATTTGTATTTGGACAAACCATTGAGGAGATACATCCAAAATACTGGAGGTATGTCACAGAATTCTGTAGAAACAGTACTTCAAATTGCATGCTGTTTTTGGGTATTAAGACGACCGAGTTTGGAAAGTGCAAAACATGAAAGTTGTAGATCTTTGTCTTAGATTTCCAAAACATCTTGAAACTCGTCATTTAGACTTGTGGTTGGAGAGATAATTCAATTCTACCAAAACTGATTCTGCAGAAACTCACAATCCGAGATAGGCCTAAACTAATACAACATAAACATTTAAAAAGCAAAATAAAGAACACATTCTAACTTAATGATATTTTACAATGGTTCTAAAAACTCTTATAAATCATGTTATAGGTTCAATAAGGTGAACCCAATGTATAAATTCCTTTGGTTCATCTTGTACATGTTTAAATAAGAAGGCCCCTACTTCATGCATTAGTTTCTTAGTTTCGCTTCTTGTTAAGGGTCCTTGATCTTGCATTTTCGTAACATTATGTGCATTATCATTATCTTGACATGGTTGAGGGTTATGGACCTCATCAGTTTTGTATACAAATCAATAAAGAAAAGTTGACAAGACTATGTCAACATATATAGAATTTGAAGGTGTGGGATTTTATTCCTAAATACCTATTTTGTACCTATTATGGATTTATTTTCGGGTTCACACATTGTTTCAGTTAAATTGTATTAACTCTTCATACATGACATTTATCCATGATATATCACTTAAGGTTTTCTTAAAATTCTAAGGTTCTAAGTGTGAGATTAAGACATGCTCTTCGGCTTGACTTATATTTCTACGTGTTCTAACCCCATCACTCGGATCCCTAATGATCAATTCTTTCGAGTGTTTATATTTATCTTTTACGTACCATTAATTCCTAGGTTAACTAGGTTCACCTTCATGTTGTTCAAATGTTTCATTAGTGCGAACATTATCATATATAATTGGAACATCTTGTAATTAGATGGATTATTGTTCAATTTCAAAATTTCTTGATTTACTTCACTTAAGGGTTCATGCATGTCTTGTTCAAGGGGAGCTGGTTCTAGATGATCATGTACATGGCCAAGTAACAAGTCATCATCATCAAACATATTTTCAATAATCTTGCTTTACCCACACGGAGACAATTATGGTTTATACCCAAAAGCTTCCACACTTCTTACAACTTTCTTACACTCTTCCTGCACATTTCTTACACTCTTCAACTAAAGTCAACCACTCCCTCCAGACCTCCCATATGGCCGACCTAATGGTAAAAAAGAATGAAAGATTTTTCTTCCAAACGCCCCACTTTTCTTACACCCTCTTACACTTTTTACACCATTTTCTTACATATTCAGCAAAACCAAACCAACCCTATTTTGGCACCTTATACCCGGTCAATTGATTGAAAGGGAAGAAGGCATTTTTGTCTTCAACCCATCTGAATACATCTCACCAAATCTTCCAACTTCTTTCACCGTCCTTACACTCTTCTTACAATTTCAACCAAAACTAAACCATTCCCTTTCCCACTCCCTCAATCACGGCCAAGAAGCCAAGCAAGTGGAAGATATTTGGTCTTCCACACTCCATCTTCTTACACATTTCAAACCACAATAATTCTTTCTTCCAACTTTCTCCAAACATCAAATCTCCTCCCGATTTCTTCCAACTCTCCATAATGGCTTTCTTCTCCATTTTTCTACCCCCAAGGCCGTTCCGCTCTACTCCAAGGGAGAAGAAGATATTTTCTTCTCCTTCACCATTCTTTCACTCCATTTTCTTACAAATTAACAAGCCAACTAACAACCCCATCTTCTCCCTGTAGGATCTGCAAGGAACCACTAGAAGGGGGGTTGAATAGGTGGTGCGGAAAGTGTGGTTTTTAAAACTTGTTTAAAACTAAACAACTCAACTTCTTAAAACAGATTCTGTTTCCAGGACCAGTTTTAAAACGTTTTTAAAACCAGGTTATAGGTCTCTAAAAATTCTGAAATTTTGAGAGAACTTAGCCTCAGATGTTATGAGGGTCCCCTAAAAATTTTAAATTAAAATTCAACCTTTAACCCCTTCAAAAACCGTTGGTGATCAGATTGCGCGAATCTGCCATAATCGGTAGACGGTTTTGAAAAATTTATTCCTACTTGTGTGTAAGTACAAATGCTCTGAAATTTTAACCACTAACTCCTTATATACTATATTTAAGTGGGTTGAAACAGTTTTGCAAAATTCTTTTGGGAAGTAGGTCAATTACAATCAAAGTCTCAACCTTTGCAAGTCTGAAAATCAGACTGCACTAGTCTCAGAATGTTTGATGTTTGATCGAATTATACTTATCCAAAAGGGTTGAAACTTGTTCCAAATTAACCCTAGAACGTGTGGCTATGTTTCTAGAAATTTTGTGATTTTTGAAATTCGTTTACTATTTTTATAAACGCCAACAAAAAGAGTAAACTGTGCAGTAACTGAAAGTAAATGCTGAAAGTAAATGGCACCAAGAATTTTATACTGGTTCGGTTATAAACAACCTACTCCAGTCTTCAAGGAACACCTTCCTTGGTTCACACTAATCACACACACGCAGTACACCTTACCACAGGGTTGATGGAGTTACACACCAACTCCAACCCTTTACAAACCTTGTACGATGAATACAATTCGCACAAACACCACCACCTCGCAAGAATGAAGATTGATCACACCTTGATCAATCTTTTACGAAGATATGGAATATGTGGTGGTCTATATCAAGCCTATTCAAGATTGAAAGATATGAATACAATAGGATTACAAGAAGAAAGAAAGAAAGAGAATGTGGAAGAAGAGGCTTAGGCGTTTTTGATCTTTGATTTTGCAATGCTTGTTCTTATCTTGTTTTTGCTCATCTTCTTTCCTTTTAATGTTGTTGCAGCCATCCACTATAGGTCCTCCCCCTCTTGAAAATTTTCTTCTAAGTCCTTGGGAGAATGTAAGACATCATTGTGACATGGTCTTGCTGTTAGTGTATGTGCCCTAGGCCATGATTTGGATATTTATGTTATGCATTTATTATTAATAAAAGAGGTTTTATTATCATTATTGTTGGTTAGTATGTTACACAATTTTGATATATGTCCCTGATTTATTATTGTTATGGAGATAAAATAATTTATAATCAGTATGAGTATTGATTTGATAATCATGAGATGATTATGTGTATGGTGATACGAATCAATCTCATAGATACTTGTTAGAGAACAGTGTATTGGATAGACCCATCATGAGATTGCTACATGGATTAGCGTCATAAGTAAATCTCATGATAGTCATGTTTTAATCCTTTGACTTGAGATTGTCATAGTTTCCAACATAAGGACTATTATATTTTGACATGATCAAACGTTATCCGTAACTGGATAATAATAAAGGTCATGATTGAATGTGATAGAAATTATGTAGAGGATATTGAACAATCAAGATAGGATTTGTCCCTCTCTTTTGAGAGAGATATCTTTGGGCCCCTCGATTAGTGAGACTGTGAAATGCATGGCCGTGCTCAAATGAATTGATAGTGTGATCAATATCATTTGTTTTATCAGTCTACTTAGAGATCGAGTAATCATATGTTTGAACTATATAAGTATGACGCTGACCATGACTTATGTTCAAACTAGATATCGTGTGACAAAGGGATTAATACGTGTACTATTATTAGGCTAGTTGGACTTTACTCGTATTAATTGGGTAGTCGTAATGCCTTGCTAGAGGCCAATTACGACTTGTTGGTTTAATAGCGATTTAATCAACTGCCAATTAATATGGGCCTATCGGGTCACACACAAGAATGCGTATGGCTGAGATTAATAATATTAATAATATTAATATTGGATATTAATTATTATTATTATTATTATCAGTTTTAATATTAATAATATTAACATTGGATATTAATTATTATTATTATTATTATTATTATTATTAATTTCGTTTTTTTATGTATATATTTATATCATCGGATAATAACAGAGAATCCATATTTGATATGGATTTTGATTGGTTTTATCTAATCCTAACAGAATCCGTATCTGGTATGGATTTTGATAGCGTTAACAAATCCGATCAGGAATCGGATTTTGATATCTATATATATGTACGGAGCATGGTGTATCTCGTACACCACACAACCAGTAGAAAACGAAAGGGCAAGAATCGTTTTTGTGAAAATCGAATTCTTCAGCCGCGCCGTTTGAAGAGCTAGCACTCCGGGCGGAAGCGTTCGTGTGGATACCGACAGTGGGTGATCGTATTTTCGCACCTCTTCCATCTACAGATTTCGAATCTACGGAGGTACTTTTTGATTTCTTTTGTCGAATTAAACGAACAACATGGATCCTTGGTAGGAAATCAGAGATCAAGTTTTGTTTTCCGCTGCGTGTTTTTGCAGTGATCTCCGTTGATTTCCTAACACTTGCTTACTTGGTATCTTCTTATTGGATGATCATTTAAGCTTTGCTTACTTCGCACTTCATGATTGGTTGGATGTTGTCATCATTGATGACTTGGAAAAATCTGAAAATAACACTTAAAACATGTGCCAATATCAATCACAAAATAATTTCCATAAAGCTCAAGCTTGTTACATAAATGTTGCAAGACAAAATTTCTCCCTTACTAAGCAAGAAATCGGCTACCATGCTGAATTTTCAGCATGTGTTACATGGTTGTATAATTCAAAATAATTCCATTTTTCTTTGATTTTTCTAATTAAAATGAATCACCAATTCATAGCAATTATCTTGATCAATTTGGAAATGAACTTTG
Organism: Eustoma russellianum; assembly: GCA_036186865.1. Classification (NCBI taxonomy): domain Eukaryota; kingdom Viridiplantae; phylum Streptophyta; class Magnoliopsida; order Gentianales; family Gentianaceae; genus Eustoma; species Eustoma russellianum. The sequence goes on from AP025061.1 coordinate 16,984,549, forward strand.
GTCTCACACATGGCCTCAATTTTGGCCATTATACATACTACACATGCTGAAAAATTTTCAGCATGTGTGATATTGAAGATATCACTATTTATGGCTTTGAAAAATATTTAAAATGCTTCCATTTCTTCTTCCAAACAATCACATAATTTAAGATGATAAAATATGTCACATTAATATGCAAAAATCGGCCAGCCATGGTTTAACATGCTGAAATTTTCAGCATGTGTTATAAGTGAGACAAAGTTTGAAATCTTACCATTTGTAGCTTCTCTCTTTAATTCACCAACATTGTATGATTGATTCTTGACCAATCAATATGTCAACAAGGCTCCAAATAAGCTCCATCTCAGCTATAGGGGCGTTGCATAGAGTATGTGCATGTGCTGAAATTTATTTTTGCTAACTTTATAAAATAGTGCACATTTAATAATACACACATGTTATATTCCAATCAGCCCTTAATTTAATTTTCTAGAACACTTTAAGATGTATAACATAAGTAAAAAGTGTCTAGATACGTGTCATATGATGTACCAAAAACGTTCCATGTGTTGTGTGCGTAGAAAACCGAATTTTCGATATTTATCGATTACCCGATTTTTCTCTAATTATATTCCAACTTTTTGCACATGTTATATATATTATGTTACACATAATATATATAATATATAATTTAAATCTCAGCACTTGGCTGGTCTAAAGTGGCGCCATTAACATGTGACATAATTAAAATTGGAATCTTCACATTTTGGCCTTAATGTGGGGTGATTTGTGTGTGCCAACATGGAAAGAATTTTTGGCTGAAAGTATCACCATTAGCACGAAATTTTTGATGATTTTTGAAGTATAGGGGCTGGCCATTTATTTATGGCAAGTACGTGACACGTTGTCGAAGTTTCGGTATTCGCCCGATACGACTATTTTTGGTTTAGAACCTTTTAACGTGTCGTATTTAATTTGTCATCACCATGACTTATATCATATGATATAAGATCTGAATATACTCATAAATATGAGTTAAGTATAGTGGTGTGACGTTAACATACGTACGTAAAATATACAACGTGTCGGTAGTACGTTGGAATACATGTGTATGTGCCTTTTTCAAAAAATCTGAAAATATATGTATTTTATATGCATATGGCGTGTATATATATTTAAGAGGGGAGGAGAAAAAACTTTCTTTCCTTAGCCTTGTTGCCTTTGTGCCTTTTCCAAATGTGGCTTCCTTTAATGAACTACTTAGTTTAATAAACTAAGTACTCCACTTAATGAACTAGTTTAGTTCATTAATGGTGGCACCTGAAAATAGTATAAACACAACAAATGTTTGCCATATGATGTAAGCTTTAATGCTTCATGGCTCGTTAGTCCGACAACATTATATATAAGCTAAATAAGACAAGTAATAGCAATGTATCATGCATACATGTATATATCATGCACGTTTGTGTATATATCATGCATTTAAGTCATTTATTTTGAAATCACTCAAACCCCCTTTTCTCTACAATCTCCCCCTTTTGATGATTTTCAAAATAACTTATGCACATGATTTAAATGCCATCGCTCCCCCTTCAAACATGCACAAATTTGAAATTTGAATTTCAAATTTCAAATACGGCTCTCCCTTGATTTGTGCAATCAGTATCAATTAGTGTCTCTCTCCTCCTTAAATCATGCTTTCTCTCCCCCTTTATTTTGGAAAGTAAATCAAAAGATTCCTGTAAATAAGGAAAGAAAATCAAATCACGTCAAATCAAATCATATCAACGGGAATCATGCCTAATTTGGAGCGAAGAGATTCATACGTGGCTTGATTTAAGGCTTTTGTAAAGATATCCGCTACTTGTGCTTCTGTGCGTACGTGATCTATGACGATATCACCATTGTTTACGTGATCACAAAGAAAGTGATAGCGTACTTCTATATGCTTAGCCTTAGAATGTAACACGGGGTTCTTAGACAAATTAATAGCACTCATACTATCACAATATATAGTAATTCTATTTACGGTAATTCCAAAGTCCGGAAGTTGTTGTTTTATCCACAACAACTGTGTGCAACAAAGGCTAAGTGCCATGTACTCAGCCTCAGTAGTGGACAAAGCAACGCTTGCTTGCTTTTTGAAAAACCATGAAATGAGTGAGTTTCCTATAAATTGGCAAGTCCCACTCGTGCTCTTTCTATCTATTTTGCAGCCACCATAATCTGCATCAGTATAAGCATGTAGGTTAAATGTGGAATCCTTATCGTACTAAATTCCTAAGGTGGGCGTGTGCTTAATATAACGGAATATTCTTTTTACCGCATTATAGTGAGACACCTTAGGCTGACTTTGAAATCGTGCGCACATGCATACACTAAACATGATATCAGGCCTACTAGCTGTTAAATATAGCAAAGAACCTATCATAGATCGATATAAGCCATTATCAACGTCTTTACCATGTTTGTCTTTGTCCAATTTAGTAGTGACACTCATAAGGGTGGGGGATGGTTTCAAATTTTCAAAGTTAAACTTTTTAATCATGTCATTGACATATTTTGCTTGACTTATGTGAATCCCCTTACTCGTTTGCTTAATCTGCAAGCCATGAAAATAATTAAGTTCACCAACCATAGACATTTCAAATTCAGATTTCATGCAATTTTCAAAATCTTCAACAAGTCTATGTGATGTAGAACCGAAAATAATGTCATTAACATAGATTTGGATAATAAGTAAATCCGATTTATCTTGTTTCAAAAATAGTGTACTATCTATAATACCTCGTTTAAAATCATTTTCTAAAAGAAAAGTAGCAAAACGATCATACATGCTCTAGGTGCTTGCTTTAGCCCGTATAGTGCCTTCTTTGGTTTGTACACGTGATCGGGATGTTTCAAATCTTCAAAACTGGATGGTTGCTTCATGTATACTTCTTCTTGTATAAATCCGTTTAGGAATGCACTTTTTACGTCCATTTGATATAATCTGAAATCTTTCATGCAAGCAATAGCAAGTAATAGTCGTATAGCTTCTAAACGTGCTACGGGTGCAAATGTTTCATCGTAGTCAATTTCTTCTTCTTGATTATAGCCTTGTGCTACAAGTCTCGCTTTATTTCTAACGACCTTTCCTTCTTCATTCATTTTATTCCTAAACACCCACTATGTGCCTATTATAGTCTTATCTTGTGGTCGTGGCACTAAATCCCATACATCGTTTCTAATAAATTGATTAAGTTCATCATGCATGGCATCAATCCAAGAAGAATCACTCAAGGCATCATGCACATTTTTGGGCTCAATTTCAGAAATCATAGCATGAAATTCATTTATTTCGTCCGAAGTAATTCTTCTACGTGGTCGCACACCGTGAGTGAGGTCGCCTATGATGAGATCATGTGGGTGATCTCTGTGCCATCTTGGTTGATTATTTTCTATGTTATCATGCATTTCTATGTGATCATGCATTTCTAGTGTGTCATTCATATCATGCATATCAAAAGAACCATCATCTTCATTCAACACGGGTTTCAATTCAAAGTCATCGTCATATTCTTTATCTTTATCAATCTCACCAAATTCATTGAATTTCACATGAATAGATTCCATGATTTGTCTAGTGAGAGGATCATAACACTTATATGCCTTTGAATTTATAGAATATCCAACAAAAATGCACTCAATTGATTTGGATTCAAATTTGTCTAAATTATCTTTTGTATTTAAAACAAAACACTTGCATCCAAACACACGAAAATAGTCAATCTTAGGCATGCGATCATTCAAAATCTCATAAGGCGTCTTTTTTATTTTCTTTCTTATAGATAGGCGATTTACAATATAGCATGCACAATTTACGGCTTCCGCCCACAGAAATCTAGGCAATTTATTTTCGCATAACATAGTCCTAGCGATTTCTTGTAATGTACGATTCTTTCTTTCTACTACTCCATTTAATTGTGGAGTTCTAGGTGGTGAAAACTCATGCTTGATTCCTTTTTCTTCGCAAAATGAAATCATCTCTTTGTTTTTAAACTCACCGCCTCTATCACTTCTTATCGTTTTCACACTTACACCGTATTGATTTTCAAGTTGTCTAATTAATTTTGCAATCTCAATGGCGCTATCATCCTTATGTGCAAGAAATAAAGTCCAAGTATAACGAGAAAAATCATCAACAATCACGCATGCATAGTGGCGCCCACCAAGGCTTGTAGTGCGACTAGGACCAAACAAATCAATATGCAATAGTTCTAAGACTCTAGTCGTGCTTATTTCATTTTTAGGCTTAAGTGACTCACGTGTTTGTTTGCCTTTTATGCAATATTCACACAACTGAAAGTTGTCTAAATCAAGCGTAGGCAATCCTCGTACTAGGTTCTTTCGTTGAAGTTTTTCTAGTGTGGAAATGCCAATGTATCCTAAACATCTATGCCATAAATTCACATTGGGTTCATTTGACATAAAGCACTTAACTTTAGCGTCTACCACATCATCCATAGAAAGCGTAAAAATATTACCTTCTCGTTTTCCTTTTAAAATGGTTTCTCTATTTTTATTTATTATATTGCAATAAGGGTGAGTAAAACACACATTAAAACTGTTGTCAACAAATTGATAAATGCTAAGAAGATTGTAGGATAAGTTGCTTACCAAAAATACGTTGGAGATTTGGAGAGTGCTTGGATTTCCAATCGTACCCTTTCCAATGATCTTGCCTTCGTTGTTGTGTCTAAAGGTCACGAATCTGCCTTTTGTGACTTTCTTTAGTTTGGTGAACAGGCTCGGGTCACCCGTCATGTGTCTCGAGCATCCACTGTCAAGGAACCACTTAATAGTTGTATCTTTCGATGTGTGGGCTCCCTGCAATGTGCAAAGATGATTTAGGTACCCTTTTAACTTTGGGTCCTTTCGAGTTAGTTAATCACCTCTTGGTAAAAGTACCTTTCGGTACCCATACTTGGGTGATCCTTCTCGGTCTATCAAATGGCAAGAATGTAGATGAAGGTGCGATATAGTAGACATGTGGTGCATGCACTTTGGGACTTTGCCCAAGGACTCCTTTATACTCATTGAATGAAGGACGTTTTTGATATGTCCTTGTGTATATATGCGTAGTGCGTGGATTATATGAATTTCGTGTATGAATTATTCTTTTCTTTTCATATCTATATGGTACAAAGTTATATTTCACATGATATGAAGAAGAAGTGGGGCGTGATGAGGAAAGGGACGGCTTTTGCGTCATCTTAGACGCCACTTGAGGCTTATGGGTGTCTACTTTCTTAGACACCACAAACTTAGTTGGTTTGGTTGATACTTCATTTGTATCAACGTATCCCAAACTCGTTTTGTCGCTGTCATGCTTTTGTGATAATATAATGCGATGCAGCATGTTGGACCCCGTATCAAACTGTTTCATCATTTTCTCTAAATCGGTATTCCTTGATTTCAAACTTGAAATCTCGGATTTCATTTCGTTATTTTGAGTGGTCAATGATGAAATCTCTGTCTTTAATGCAATAATGACACATGATGACTCTTTTTTTGAATCGCTTAATTGAGCGACAAGATTCTCGTTAGAAGATTCTAACAGTTTCTTGTCTTCAATTAATCGCTTCTTTTCCTTAGCGAGAGTCTTAGTGAATTTATGCAATTCTAAATACTGACTAAAAAGATCATCATAGGAAGGTTCAGAGTCAGAATCAGAGTCAGATGATACCTCATTAGATGCTTTGGATGCAAAGCATACTTGTGCAGTCTCCTCTTCGGTCTCAGTTTCAAAATCCGATGAATCACTCCAGGTGGAGGCCTTTAGAGCACGTTTCCTTTGTTTAGGTTTTGAGACGAGTCTATTTTTGTTCCGCTCCTTGTCAGGGTATTTATTTGTTTGCTTTTCTTTATTGGGGCAGTCATATGATAAGTGTCCGAGTTTGCCACATTCATAACATTTAACGTCTTTATCATTTGACTTGTTCTTATTTCTCTTGGTTGTAGTACCCTTATTTTTGTTTCTAAATGACCTTCTCATAAATTTTCTTAAGCCTTTAGCCAATAGAATTAGGTCATCGTTATCCGATTCAGAATCACTATCATCTACGTGATCAGAGGGAGGGGAGACGTATTCATTGGATTTAAAAGCAATAGCTTTACCTTGTTTAGATGATTCCGATTTCCGTATGGTGAGTTTATTCTCATAAACTTTAAGTGATCCGATTAATTCTTCCATCTTTATTGATTTAGTTTCCTTGCTTTCTTCTATTGCTGTCACTTTAGGGTCCCACTCGGGTAGAAGGCTCCGTAAGACTTTTTGTACCTTTTCCTGCGTGGTAAAAGCTTTACCAAGAGACTCAAGAGAGTTGTAGATGTTAGTCAAACGAAGATCCATATCAACAATAGACTCATTAGGCAACAATTTAAACGACTCAAGTGTGGACATAAGCATGTTTATTTTTGACTCTTTTACTTGACTCGTGCCTTCGTGTTTTATTTCTAGTATCCTCCACATTTCTTGTGCACTCGAACAGTTTGACACATAACTAGACTCACTTTTACTTAATCCGTTTAGGAGCAATTGCATAGCCTTAGCATTCATACTAAGTTTCTTTTTATCATCACTCGTTTATTCTTGTCTAGATTTAACGACTTCTAATGTGACTCCATCTACGGTGGATAACTTAGATGGGACATAAGGTCCATCTTCAATAATTGACCAAAGATCTATATCTATAGCCATAAGAAAAAGCTTCATTCTAAGTTTCCACTGAATAAACGACTCACCGTCAAAAAGTGGAGGCCTTTGGCTCGACATACCTTCTTGCTCGGTTTTAAGATTTGTGGTTGCCATCTCACTGAATCATTGGATTCTTTGAAGTGAGTGTTCCTGCGCTCTGATACCACTTGTAGGATCTGCAAGGCACCACCAGAAGGGGGGTTGAATAGGTGGTGCGGAAAGTGTGGTTTTTAAAACTTGTTTAAAACTAAACAACTCAACTTCTGAAAACAGATTCTGTTTCCAGGACCAGTTTTAAAACGTTTTTCAAACCAGGTTATAGGTCTCCAAAAATTCTGAAATTTTGAGAGAACTTAGCCTCAGATGTTATGAGGGTCCCCTAAAAATTTAAAATTAAAATTCAACTTTTAACCCCTTCAAAAACCGTTGGTGATCAGATTGCGCGAATCTGCCAGAAACGGTAGACGATTTTGAAAACTTTATTCCTACTTGTGTGTAAGTACAAATGCTCTGAAATTTTAACCACTAACTCCTTATATACTATATTTAAGTGGGTTGAAACAGTTTTGCAAAATGCTTTTGGGAAGTAGGTCAATTACAATCAAAGTCTCAACCTTTGCAAGTCTGAAAATTAGACTGCCCTAGTCTTAGAACTTTTGATGTTTGATCGACTTATACTTATCCAAAAGGGTTGAAACTTGTGCCAAATTAACCCTAGTACGTGTGGCTATGTTTCTGGAAATTTCTGTGATTTTTGAAATTCGTTTACTATTTTTATGAACACCAACAAAAGAGTAAACTGTGCAGTAACTGAAAGTAAATGCTGAAAGTAAATTGCACCCAGAATTTTATACTGGTTCGGTTATAAACAACCTACTCCAGTCTTCAAGGAACACCTTCCTTGGTTCACACAAATCACACACACGCAGTACACCTTACCACAGGGTTGATGGAGTTACACACCAACTCCAACCCTTTACAAACCTTGTACGATGAATACAATTCGCACGAACACCACCACCTCGCAAGAATGAAGATTGATCACACCTTGATCAATCTTTTACGAAGATATGGAATATGTGGTGGTCTATATCAAGTCTATTCAAGATTGAAAGATATGAATACAATAGGCTTACAAGAAGAAAGAAAGAAAGAGAATGTAGAAGAAGAGGCTTAGGCGTTTTTGATCTTTGATTTTGCAATGCTTGTTCTTATCTTGTTTTTGCTCATCTTCTTTCCTTTTAATGTTGTTGCAACCGTCCACTATAGGTCCTCCCCCTCTTGAAAATTTTCTTCTAAGTCCTTGGGAGAATGTAAGACATCATTGTGACATGGTCTTGCTTACTTGGCATCTTCTTATTGGATGATCATTTAAGCTTTGCTTACTTGGCACTTCATGATTGGTTGGATGTTGTCATCATTGATGACTTGGAAAAATCTGAAAATAACACTTAAAACATGTGCCAATATCAATCACAAAATAATTTCCATAAACCTCAAGATTGTTACATAAATGTTGCAGGACAAAATTTCTCCCTTACTAAGCAAGAAATTGGCCATTAAGAGGTTTTACCATACTGAATTTTCAGCATGTGTTACATGGTTGTACAATTCAAAATAATTCCATTTTTCTTTGATTTTTCTAATTAAAATGAATCACCAATTCATAGCAATTATCTTGATCAATTTGGAAATGAACTTTGGTCTCCCACATGGCCTCAATTTCGGCCATTATACATACTACACATGCTGAAAAATTTTCAGCATGTGTGATATTAAAGATATCACTATTTATGGCTTTGAAAAATATTTAAAATGCTTCCATTTCTTCTTCCAAACAATCACATAATTTAAGATGATAAAATATGTCACATTAATATGCAAAAATCGGCCAGCCATGGTTTAACATGCTGAAATTTTCAGCATGTGTTATAAGTGAGACAAAGTTTGAAATCTTACCATTTGTAGCTTCTCTCTTTAATTCACCAACATTGTATGATTGATTCTTGACCAATCAATATGCCAAAAAGGCTCCAAATAAGCTCCATCTCAGCTGTAGGGGCGTTGCATAGAGTATGTGCATGTGCTCAAAATTTATTTTTGCTAATTTTGTAAAATAGTGCACATTTAATAATACACACATGTTATATTCCGATCAGACCTTAATTTAATTTTCTAGAACACTTTAAGATGTATAACATAAGTAAAAAGTGTCTAGATACGTGTCATATGATGTACCAAAAACGTTCCACGTGTTGTGTGCGTAGAAAACCGAATTTTCGATATTTATCGATTACCCGATTTTTCTCTAATTATATTCCAACTTTTTGCACATGTTATATATATTATGTTACACATAATATATATAATATATACTTTAAATCTCAGCACTTGGCTGGTCTAAAGTGGCGCCATTAACATGTGACAAAATTAAAATTGGAATCTTCACATTTTGGCCTTAATGTGGGGTGATTTGTGTGTGCTAACATGGAAAGAATTTTTGGCTGAAAGTATCACCATTAGCACGAAATTTTTGATGATTTTTGAAGTATAGGGGATGACCATTTATTTATGGCAAGTACATGACACGTTGGCAAAGTTTCAGTATTCTCCCGATACGACTATTTTCGGTTTAGAACCTTTTAACGTGTCGTATTTAATTTGTCATCACCATGACTTATATCATATGATATAAGACCTGAATATACTCATAACTATGAGTTAAGTATAGTGGTGTGATGTTAACATACGTACATAAAATATATAACGTGTCGGTAGTACGTTGGAATACATGTGTATGTGCCTTTTTCAAAAAATCTGAAAATATATATATTTTATATGCATATGGCGTGTATATATATTTAAGAGGGGAGGAGGAGAAAACTTTCTTTCCTTAGCCTTGTTGCCTTTGTGCCTTTTCCAAATGTGGCTTCCTTTAATGAACTACTTAGTTTAATAAACTAAGTACTTCACTTAATGAACTAGTTTAGTTCATTAATGGTGGCACCTGAAAATAGTATAAACACAACAAATGTTTGCCATATGATGTAAGCTTTAACGCTTCATGGCTCGTTAGTCCGGCAACATTATATATAAGCTAAATAAGGCAAGTAATAGCAATGTATCATGCATACATGTATATATCATGCACGTCTGTGTATATATCATGCATTTAAGTCACTTATTTTGAAATCACTCAAACCCCCTTTTCTCTACACTCCCATTATCTCCACTTCATGATGAAGCATTCTTTCTCCCACTTCCCTCTCCTCCCTAACCGTCCCCTTTGGCTTAAGAGAGAAGGTTTCTTTTCTCTTTCATTCTTCATTTTTCACTCTCATTCCACTCAAGACAACTCTCTATTCATCTCCAAGAAAGAAACAAGTCCTCCAAACTCCTTTCTTCTCCTCCATGGCCCGGAGTTTCAAGAAGAAAAGAACCAAGAAAAACTTTCTCCTTCGTTTCATTTCACACTTAGTAAACTTCTATCTCCAAGACAACTTTCTTTCCTCTCCAAGAAAAGAAAAACAAAGTCTTCTAACCTCTATTTCCTCTATATAGCAGAGAGTTATAAGAGATGAACAAAGAAGAAAATTTCTTCTCTTCATCTCCTACACTCATCCAAAAAATTCTACAATTGTAGCGCCCCGCTCCCAAACCCTAGCATCGGAAACGGTGCACTCGCCGTATCTCACTAAGGAGAATACAAGGCTCGAATCAACTTTATACATGTCTTTAAATACGTAGAAATTTTTTGCACGGAAATGAAATTCCATAATATTAAATTACTTGAGTAAAAGAAAATCCTCAGTAGAATGATAAATAAGACATGACACGAACGTCAACACGCTAACATCTAGAGTCTATCGAACTAAACAAGGTGATGCCTGATGGAAACCCCAATGAACTAATAACTGACAGTCGCAAGGTCTCCTCGTATCCTAGGTGCGACCGTCAGTATGCACATACTACCGCGTCAGCCCCGTCCTCAGCAAAGATATAGTCGTACGCTTCCTCGTGCTCACCTGATAGTCGTGCTTCCTCGTGCTCACCTGGTTGGGGGGAGTAGGGGTGAATGACGGGAAACCCAGTAGGCACCTGCCTCCAACTAGTACAAGACGAGCATACAAAAAATGATATAACACATAGCACATAGGACATGATATCACATAAAAGCATATGAATGAATGCGGAAAGGTAATTCACTCTAGATAAAGAATGCGCAACATCGTGATGCATGTCCTACTGTGCATGTCACACGAAACAAAGTCATGTCACACAAAATACCGATATCTCCGCCATGCAATGCATGATCTCGGGACCTACTGAGTGGCTGTGGGTCGTACCCACCCACAGTCACCATCCTGAGTGTACTTGGTCCCGCCACCGTACACCATCCTGAGCGCCTGTGACCCGTACGTCACGACCCACCATCAATGCAATGCACGTGCCATGAATGCAAATAACACAATCGTCTGAGGCCCCTGGCCCATCCTCACCATCCTCCGGCACTCAAGTCTAGGTTCATTTAAAGATCGTCTAAGGCCCCTGGCTCATCCTCACCATCCTCCGGCACTCATATCTAGGTTCATTCATTATCTGAGTAATGATTTAATGTTGTATGATGTTAAACCTATTTTTCCATGGCTTGTATACATTTATTGTGCATTCTCAACATTTATCCTCATTTCCCCTAATTTATTCCTATTTATTACCCAATTATCCAAATTAAATAAATTATCACAATTACTGAAATTTAGTTTAAATAATTTAATTTCATCATTTTATAATTTTTGGAATTTATTTAGAATTTTCTGATATTTATTTATATTTTTCCTAGAATTATTATTTTTTTGAATCAATTAAATAACATTTATAACAAAATCCAGAAATTCAGAATTTATTTTATTAATTATAATTATAGTGGGCTGGCCTCTTTTTTTCATCCAGGTCTAGTCCGCTCCACTCGCGCAGGCCCGGCCCATGATGGCTGGTCTGGTGCCGGCTTTTATTTTTTATTACACAACTAATTGGGCCAGCAGCAGCTGGATTGGTCCATTGGCCATTTGGCCCGGTCCTCTAAGCATGCCTCCCTTATATATATATATATATATATATATATATATATATATATATATATATATATATATATATATATATATATATATATATATATATATATATATAATATATATATATAATATATATATATATATATTGTAACTGGGCTGGTTCTGCAGCAGCAGACCGCGGCCCATTAAGGCTGGCCTGGTCTGCAGCTGGCAGGCCGGCCCCATATCAAGTTTTTTTCCCTTTCTGTCAAATGCTGCAGCCAGAAGGCACGTGTGTGTCCACACGCGGCTACTCTGGTGGCGCGTGAGGTGCTCCGGTCGCCTCTGGTGTCCGTTTTTTGACTCCGATGTATATTTTCGGCTATTTTCAGTCTATGGGAACCTATCTAAGGCCAAAACAAAACATAAAACCCTCAATATACTAAAGGTGTGCTATTTTGATTATCAAATTTTTCCCTAAAATCAAATCAAATGCATGCAATACCATACCAGATACACGCAGTAGCATACACGTATACCAGAGTCTTCAAAACTTCATGCTTTTCACAGATCAAACCACATGCTATGAAATTCAACAATTATAACAACAAAAAAAAACACATAACATACCACTAGTGCACGTTTGAATTTGTACCAATTTGAGGGGAAAAAGGAACCTACCTGGATACAGACAATTACACGTTATACGTATATCACTAGGTTGGAATGCCTTGCCCATCCCCTTTTCCTTTCCTCTTCTCTCTTCTCTCTTCTTCCTTTTCCTTTTCTTTTCTTTACTGCCGCCGCTGCTCCTCTGCGTTCCTTCACCCCTTTACTTTTTTTATTCTTTTCCTTTCCTCCTGCTGAGCCCCCACATCTCCCTTAAATTGATTTACGTGCAAAAATTATGGGTGGGAACGGTTATTCCCCCTTGAATCTTGACCCAATTTTTTTATTTTTTATTTTTTTATTATTATTTACTTTCTATTGTTATTATTTATTATATTATTATTTAATTTTTTTTTCCAATTCCTTATCCTATGCCGCCCCTCTTAATTTAATTAGCAAATATATATATATATATATATATATATATATATATATATATATATATATATATATATATTAATTTTTTTTTTATTTCTTATCTTTTATTGCCACCTTAACCTTATATAAATATATATCAATAGCTAATTACGAAATCACCTAAATGTAACGATATAAAAAATTTGATTCGCAGTATTGCTACATCCAACGACTACTTCGGTTTTAAAATTAATGCGTAGCGGCTAGTTCGAAAATTCTGCGGGTGTAACATACACTTGTAGTGCCCCGCTCCAGAACCCTAGAATCGGGAACGGCACACCTGCCGTATCTCGCTGAGGAGAATACAAAGCGTCGAATCAACTTTCTACATATCCGAAAAGTTGTAGAAATTTTTTTCGTGGAAACGTAATACCATAACATTAAATCATAAGAATAAAGACAATCCTCCATGGAAACAATAAATATGTCACGGCAATAAAGTCAACACGCTAGCATCTAGTGTCTATCGTACTATACAAGGTGATGTCTGATGAGATCCCATAGAAAATAAAGATGAACAGTCGCAGGTCTTCTCGTATCCTAGGTACGATCGTCAATCTGCCCACTCTACCGTGTCGGCCCTGTCCTCAACAAAGACATAATCACAGTTCTCTTTCTGCTCACCTGAAGGGGGGGAGTAGGGGTGAGTGACGGGAAATCACCCAGTAGGCACCTGCCTCCAACTAGTACAAACAAAAACATACAGTAATGATATAACACATAGCACATAACATGATATCACATAAGCATATGAATGCGGAAAGGTAATTCACTCCAGATAGAGAATGCGCAACATCATGATGCATGTCCTACTATGCATGTCACACGCAACAAAGTCATGTCACACAAAATGCCGATATCTCCACCATGTAATGCATGATCCCAGGACCTACTGAGTGGTTGTGAGTCGTATCCACCCATAGTCACCATCCTGAGTATACTTGGCCCCGCCACCGTACACCATACTGAGCGCCCGTGACCCGTATGTCACGACCCACCATCAATGCAATGCACGTTCCATGAATGCAAACAACACAATCGTCTGAGGCTCCTGGCTCATCCACCATCCTCCGGCACTCAAATTTAGGTTCATTTAAAGATTGTCTGAGGCCCTTGGCCCATCCTCACCATCCTTCGGCGCTCAAGTATAGATTCATTTATTATTCGAGTAATGATTTAATGTTTTTTGATGATAAATCTACTTTTCCATGGCTTGTATACATTTATTGTGCATTTTTTATATTTTTCCTCATTTTTCCCAAATTTATTTCTATTTATTACCTAATTATCCTAATTAAATAAATTATCATAAATACTGAAATTTAGTGAAAATAAGTTAATTTCAGCATTTTATAATTTCTGGAATTTATTTATAGTTTTCTGATATTTATTTATATTTTTCCGGTAATTATTTCTATTTTAAATTAATAAAATAACAATTACACAAATTCCAGAAAATTCAGAAACCTTTTATTTATTAAAATTGTCAAAGGGCCGGCCTGCCAGCTGCCAGCCCTGATCCGACCTGCGCAGGCCCAGCCCGCTAAGGCTGCTGGCCTGCCGCCCGCCTGTTTTTTTTCTTTTTATGTTTAAATAGTTAATTGGGTCGGTCGTCTGCTGGCCCGGTCCGTTGGCCATTCGGCCTGGTCCGCTAGCCTGCCCCCCCCCCCTCTTTTTTTTCGGGTAGATTTGGGTCAGGCCCTGGATGCAGCCGGCCTGTTGAGGTCCGGCCTGGACGCTGATCCGGGCTTCGACCCGTTTTCGCTTTACATTTTTTTTACATAATCTACTTCAGCAACCTCAAGAGGCGCGTGCGACCTAACACGTGCGCGTTAAGGCCACGCGCGACCACTTCAACGGCGCGTGAGTCGCTCTAGCCACCTCCGGCGTCCGTTTTTCGACCCTGATCTATATTTTCGCCTGTTTCCAGTCTATGAGAACCTATTATAAGGTCAAAACAAGAGTGGAAAATCCTAATAATGCAAAAGTTTTAGTATTTTGATTATCAAATTTTTCCCTAACATCAGATCCAATACACGCAAAACAGTATACGTATTCCACAGCCATCAAACACATTCCAAAGTCATCAAAACTCATGCTTTTCACAGATTGAACAACATGCTATGAATTTCAACAATTGAAACAAAAAAACACATAAAATACCACCAGAGCATGCTTGAATTTGTATCAATTAGAGGGGAAAAAGGGAACCTACTTGTTTGTAAATGAACTACGCAATTGAATTAACCCGGTTGCCTTCTCTTTCTTTTCTCTCTTCTCCTCTCCCTCTTTCCCTTTTCTTTTTCCTCCCTGGTCTTCCCTTTCTGCGCCGCTGTGCTTCCCCCTTTTTTTCACTATATATTTTTTTAATTTTGCTCCTCTTTCTGTTCTGCTGATTCTCATTTGCCCCCATCTCCTTTCTTCTTTTAATGCCCCCATGTGCGACAATTTGAGGGGAGTCGGTTACTCCCCCTGATCACGTTCTCTTATTTTTATTTTTTTGTTTATCCTTATCTACTCCCCTATTCTATTTTATTATTTTATTTTATTATTATTTTTTCCTCTTTATTGTTAAGTTATTTATATAACAAGTATAATTATATCATAACTAACTACGAAGTCGTCTAAACATAACGTTATGCTAAGATTAATTCAATTCGTAGTATTGCTACATCCAACGACTATTGCAGTTTTAAATTAATACGTAGCGGCTAGTTCGAAAATTTTCCAGGTGTAACATCCTACCCACCTTACAAGAAGTTTCGTCCTCGAAACTTGGCATACCTTATTCGAAGAGGTATGGATAGTGCTCGCGCATATGATCTTCTAGATCCCATGTCGCTTCATTTTCCTTGTGGTTGCTCCATTGCACCTTGACATACGGAATGATTCTCCTTCTCAGTTCTTGATCTTTACGGTGTATGATCCGAACCGGAGTCTCTTCATATGATGCGTCCGGTCTGATCATCAAAGGCGGTGCATCCACTACGTGACTCGGATCCGGGATGTACCTCCTCAGCTGGGATACATGAAACACATTGTGTACTTGAGCTAGCGTCGGGGTAACACCAAGCGGTAAGCTAGCGAACCAATCCTTTCGAACACCTCATAAGGGCCAATGTACCCAGGCCTCAGTTTACCCTTCATACCAAATCTCGCAATACCTTTCATAGGCGACACTTTCAGGTAAACCTTTTCTCCCACATTAAACTCCAACGGACGCCTCTTCGAGTCAATCCAGCTTTTACTTCTATCTTGAGCAACCTTAAGCCTTTTCCGAATCAACTTAATCTTCTCCTTGGTTTGCTCAACCAGCTTAGGACCAGTAATAGCACGCTCTCCAATTTCATCCCAATGGATAGGGGATCTGCACTTACGCCCATAAAGCGCCTTGAATGGTGCCATGCCGATGGCGCTATGATGGCTGTTGTTGTAGGAGAACTCAATCAACTTGATCATACCATCCCAGTTCCCCTTGAAGTCGATGGCGCAAGCTCTCAATATGTCCTCCAACTTCTGTATGGTTCTCTCTGACTGCCCATCCGTCTGCGGGTGAGACATGCATAGTAGGACATGCATCACGATGTTGCGCATTTTTTATCTGGAGTGAATTACCTTTCCGCATTCTTTCATATGCTTTTATGTGATATCATGTCCTATGTGCTATGTGTTATATCATTTTTGTATGCTCGTCTTGTACTAGTTGGAGGTAGATGCCTACTGGGTAATTTCCCGTCACTCACCCATACTCTCCCCCACCAGGTGAGCACGAGGAAGCGTACGACTATCAGGTGAGCACGAAGAAGCGTACGACTATATCTTTGCTGAGGACAGGGCTGACGCGGTAGTATGTGCATACTGACGGTCGCGCCTAGGATACGAGAAGACCTTGCGACTGTCAGTTATTAGTTCATTGGGGTTTCCATCATACATCACCTTGTTTAGTTCGATAGACTCTAGATGTTAGCGTGTTGACGTTCTTGTCATGTCTTATTTATCATTCTACTGAGGATTTTCTTTTACTCAAGTAATTTAATATTATGAAATTTCGTTTCCGCGCGAAAAATTTCTACGTATTTTCGGACATGTAGAAAGTTGATTCGACGCCTTGTATTCTCCTTAGTGAGATACGGTGGGTGCACCGTTCTCGATGCTAGAGTCTGGGAGCGGGGCGCTACAGGTGGTATCAGAGATGAGGCTTCAGATCCGCCTCGGGAACACAGGATTAACTAGATCACCTAGACATAAGCTATGATCTTCTCCTAGAAATGCCAATTATACCCTTAATAAATGAAGTAGACCTAAGTTATGATCGGGTTTTGGGAGGTGTGTGCCATTGGTGAGCTTTTCCTATTTAATTATCGTTGAACCCCCGAACCTTCGCATGAGCCTCATAAAGGCTCAAATCCATCGATCACTCCCGTCTGAGTTCTCGTCAAGGTTAGCACGAGATCCAGAAAAATACCGATGTGTCATAAATAATCTGGCAAAGGAGGCAACAATGGTTGTGGTAATGACCACCAGGATCAGGAGGTCATCCTCCAGGCATTGGCCGACACCATGACCACCACTTTGGGCACAACATCTGCAGTGGACTGCGCAATGCCAGTAGAAATTTCTGCCGCTGCCACCACCAGATCTGAGTTTCTACTACATGAAAATTCAGGACTTCTGGAATCTGATGTTTAGAAGGACCCTTCACCGGGGAGGCATAAATGTGCGACATGGCCGCTAATAATCACAAGACCCCTCACGATGGAAGTACATCCGTAGAGGAGTGCATGGCCACCGCGGCCACCATGTGCTCATTGTTGATGCCACGTTTGAGTCATTGTGGGAGGATTATGCAAGCATGAGTGCAACAACAAGGACGTTTTACGAGTAAGGGCACTGAGCAGAGGCCGGTACCACTATCACAGCAGAATCAAGAACAACATAAAAAGAAGCAAGGATCAGTGTCCATATCCACGTGATGATTGATGCAAACATCGAAAAGGCTGGCGACGTCGTAGCGAAGTTCAACCGCCGGCGACCAAGTACCAATGACTCATCATCAGTACAGATGATGTAATCAGAGATAAATGATCAGAGTTGTGCAGCGGAAGCGTGGTTTTCTTAAGTCACGTAAGTTTAGAAAAGCAAACCTCAGTGGATCCTAAGAAGATTAAGGATATCACTGAGTAGCCTTGACCGACCAAGGTGACTGAAGTAAGGAGTTTTCTTGGTGTGGCCAGCTGCTACATGGAATTCATTTAAGGATTTTCGTCGATACTGGTGTCCCTGAGCAGACGGAAGCATAAGAAGGCAAAGTTCGAGTAGACAGTTGATATCAACAAAGCTTCGCTGAGCCAACAAATAATAATAATAATAATAATAATAACAATAATAATAATAATATAATAATAATAATAATAATAATAAAACTTAAACACAAGACCATAATACACAATGTTGCTAATTAACTATATATACATGCACTGATTAACACAACATACTTCAACGACATATTTCCACATATCAACCACGTACTAAAACATTAGCATACAAAATCCAGCATAATTACGCCAAGAGATATAACACAGTACAAAAAAAAGAGAGATATCACATAACATAATGAACTATAAATATACAACGACATAAATCAACAATATATATATACACACACGCACACATATACATACATATACGTTAATATATACATATATGCATATGCATATAAAGAGACCAACACAAAAATATGAAGTAATAGGTAAAAGCTCACAATATATGTAGAATACGATAACAACGTAGGAGTAGCGAACATATAAAGATGTACGATAAGTCAGGATTATATATGTGCTAAATGATCACTATAAAAAAACGAACTCATGTCAGATAACCAACTTAGAAATTTATAAACGTTAAGCTGTTAATATATATCGTGGGTTACTAATCCACAGAGTAATACATAATTAAAAAAAACCCAGTCTTTTACAACAATAAGGAAGCAAATAGACAAACACAATTTGTTACAACATCAATGATATACCGTAAATAAAACGATTTAAAAAACATACAAATAGATACACGAAACAAAAGTAACTACACGATGCTAAGTACATATGCACAAGTAAACACACAACTATTTCAATGAGCCTACAACATAACTAATACAACAAAACAGTAATAAACACCATAGTATATAACGTCAACAAACAACACAATTACAAAGAATACAATAACAAATACCTCGCATACGAGACATGGATTACAAAAATAGGCATACAATTACAAGTTTTAAAACAAATTAACAACATACACATTTGTAGTAAAGCATACTAATTAGGAATTAGGAACGGCATAGTATTGCATGACAACATAGTAATAGATTAAAGTATAAATAATTTAATAACAGTAAAAAAAAGAGAGAAATTTTTTATTAATTATCTCACTTGAGCACCCAAATAAATTATATATATCTACATTATAGTAAAATCCATGCATTTATGAAATTCCTTCAAAATAATTTATATAACGATATTTATACAATAATAAGATACGCTAGTACGAAAATATAAAGTACATGTAACAAATATTATTAACGACTAACATAAGTACAAAAAGGAGATCACGATAAACCAAGACTAGAATAAATGCACATGGCGTGTATACTGCTTAAAACTCAAGTAACCAATAATATAAACATAATACACGTAACAAACTGCAGACAACAGTTGTGCATTCATGAGCTACACATGATACATAAGTCATACATGCGTTTAAAATAAGGATACACAACATGTTATATGTCTATTCAAACATGTTCAAACAACTTAACCATTAAAACGACACACATATTAAAACTCGTGTATGCCGATGTATGTAATAGACGGAGCTACATTTGAGTACTGCATTCCATCCCTAGACCAATGAGTAGTTAGAAGATACAGACATTGGAGGACATATTTGAAGGCTTGCGTCATTGACTTCAAAGGGAACTGGGATGGTATGATCAAATTGATTGAGTTCTCCTACAACAACAGCTATCATAGCATCATCGGCATGGCGCCATTTGAGACGCTCAATGGACGTAAATGCATATCCCCAATCCAGTAGGACGAAGTTGGAGAGTGTACTATTATCGATACAGAGCTGATCGAGCAACCCATGGAGAAGGTAAAGCGGATCCGGAGAAAGACTTAAGGTTGCCCCAGACATAAGTAAGAGTTGGGCAGATTCGAAAAGACAGCCCCTGAAGTTTATTGTCGAAGAAAAAGTTTACTTGAAGGTATTGCCTATAAAGGGAGTTGCACGAATTGGTCTGAAGGGTAAGATGAAGCCTCGATACGTTGGTCCCCACGAGGTGCTCGAAAGGATCAATTTTTTAGCTTACCAATTGGCTTTCTCTCTGGCGCTAGCTCAGGGGCGCAATGCATTCCATGTTTCTCAGTTGAGAGGGTACGTTCCGGATCCGAGTCATGTACTGAACGCACTGCCTTTGAGGATTAGACCTGATACGTCATATGAAGAAACTCATGTACGAATCTTAGCCCGCAAAGATCAGGAGCTGAGGAGGAGAGTCATTCCGTATGTCAAGGTGCATTGGAGTAATCACAGGGAGAACGAAGCGACATGGGAACTGGTGGGCAGATGTGCGGACGCTATCCCTACCTATTCGATTAAGGTACGTCAAGTTTCAAGGACGAAACTTCTTGTAAGGAGGGTAGGATGTTACACCCGCAGAATTTTCGAACTAGCCGTTACGCATTAATTTTAAAACTGAAGTAGTCGTTGGATGTAGCAATACTGCGAATCAGATTTATTATAGCATATCGTTACATTTAGGTGATTTCGTAATTAGCTATTGATATATATTTATATAAGATTAAGGTGGCAATAAAAGATAAGAAAGAAAAAAAATAAATTAAAATATATATATATGGGCTAGTTAAATTAAGAGGGCGGCATAGGATAAGGAATTGGGAAAAAAATTAAATAATAATATAATAAATAATAACAATAGAAAGTAAATAATAATAAAAAATAAAAAAAATCGGGTCAAGATTCAAGGGGGAATAACCGTTCCCCCCATAATTTTTGCACGTAAATTAATTTAAAGGAGACGTGGGGGCTCAGCAGGAGGAAGGGAAAAGAATAAAAAAATGTAAAGGGTGAAGGAACGCAGAGGGGCAGCGGCGGCAGTAAAGAAAAGAAAAGGAAAAGGAAGAAGAGAGAAGAGAGAAGAGGAAAGGAAAAGGGGATGGGCAAGGCATTCCAACTCAGTGATATACGTATAACGTGTAATTGTCTGTATCCAGGTAGGTTTTTTCTCCCTCAAATTGGTACAAATTCAAGCATGCTCTAGTGGTATGTTATATCTTTTTGTTGTTATAATTGTTGAATTTCATAGCATGTGGTTTGATCTGTGAAAAGCATGAAGTTTTGAAGACTCTGGTATGTGTGTATGCTACTGTGTGTATCTGGTATGGTATTGCGTGCATTTGATTTGATTTTAGAGAAAAATTTGATAATCAAAATAGCACATCTTTAGTATATTGAGGGATTTATGTTTTGTTTTGGCCGTAGATTAGGTTCCCATAGACTAGAAATAGCCAAAAATATAGATCGGAGTCGAAAAACAGACGCCGGAGGCGGCCAGAGCGCCTCACGCACCATCGAAGTAGCCGCCGTGGCTCCACGCACGCGCGTGGACGCGTACGCGCCTCCTGGCTGCAGCAGTTGACGGAAAGGGAAAAAAACTTGATATGGGGCCAGCCTGCCAGCGCCAGACAAGGCCAGCCTTAATGGGCCGCGGTCTGCTGCTGCAGGACCAGCCCAGTTACAATATATAAAAAAAGGGAGGCAGGCTTAGCGTACCGGGCCGAATGGCCAACGGACCGGACCAGCTGCTGCCGGCCCAATTAGCTGTGTAATAAAAAAAAGCCGGCGCCAGACCAGCCATTGCGGGCCGGGCCTGCGCGAGTGGAGCGGACCAAACCTGGATGAAGAAAAGAGGCAAGCCCACTATAATTATAATTAATAAAATAAATTCTGAATTTCTGGATTTTGTTATAAATGTTATTTAATTAATTCAAAATAATAATAATTCTAGGAAAAATATAAATAAATTTCAGAAATTATAAAATGCTGAAATTAAATTATTTTCATTAAATTTCAGTAATTGTGATAATTTATTCAATTTGGATAATAGGTAATAAATAGGAATAAATTAGGGGAAAATTAGGAAAAATATAGAGAATGCACAATAAATGTATACAAGCCATGAAAAAATAGGTTTAACATCATACAACATTAAATCATTACTCGGATAATAAATGAACCTAGATATGAGTGCCGGAGGATGGTGAGGATGGGCCAGGGGCCTCAGACGATCTTTAAATGAACCTAGACTTGAGTGTCGGAGGATGGTGAGGATGGGTCAGGGGCCTTAGACGATTGTGTTGTTTGCATTCATGGCACGTGCATTGCATTGATGGTGGGTTGTGACGTACGGGTCACGGGCGCTCAGGATGGTGTACGGTGGCGGGGCCAAGTACACTCAGGATGGTGACTGTGGGTGGGTACGACACACAGCCACTCAGTAGGTCCCGAGATCATGCATTGCATGGCGGAGATATCGGCATTTTGTGTGACATGACTTTGTTTCGTGTGACATGCATAGTAGGACATGCATCACGATGTTACGCATTCTTTATCTAGAGTGAATTATCTTTCCGCATTCTTTCATATGCTTTTATGTGATATCATGTCCTATGTGCTATGGTGTTATATCATTTTTTGCATGCTCGTCTTGTACTAGTTGGAGGCAGGTGTCTACTGGGTGATTTCCCATCATTCACCCATACTCCCCCCAACCAGGTGAGCACGAGGAAGCACGACTATCAGGTGAGCACGAGGAAACGTACGACCATATCTTTGCTGAGGACGGGGCTGACGCGGTAGTATGTGCATACTGACGGTCGCACCTAGGATACGAGGAGACCTTGCGACTGTCAGTTATTAGTTCATTGGGGTTTCCATCAGGCATCACCTTGTTTAGTTCGATAGATTCTAGATGTTAGCGTGTTGACGTTCTTGTCATGTCTTATTTATCATTCTACTGAGGATTTTCTTTTACTCAAGTAATTTAATATTATGGAATTTCATTTCCGTGCGAAAAATTTCTACGTATTTTCGGACATGTATAAAGTTGATTCGACGCCTTGTATTCTCCTTAGTGAGATACGGTGGGTGCACCATTCCCGATGCTAAGGTTTGGGAGCGGGGCGCTACAATTGTATTTTTTTTGGATGAGTGTAGGAGATGAAGAGAAGAAATTTTCTTCCTTGTTCATCTCTTATAACTCTCTGCTATATAGAGGAAATGGAGGTTAGAAGACTTTGTTTTTCTTCTCAATCACAGCAGCAACAAGGAAAGATTCACTAAGGGACATACCCTCTTCTTCCATTTCAGCCACTAACATCTGAAGTTCCTCAATCTGAGAAACAACAGTTTTTGAATCAGTCATCTTAAAATCAAGAAATTTACCAATGATAAATTTCTTCGCACCAGCATCCTCTGTCCTGTATTTTTTGTCTAAAGCCTGCCATAAAGATTTTGCAGTCTTAAAGGTACTATACAGTCCATATAGAGAATTATCGGGACAACTTAAAATATGACTCAAACAGACATAATCACTATATTTCCATGCTTCAGCCTGATATCAAGCTATTCTGCATATTCACGTTCTGATCCTCGACTGGTATCACCACTGGAGGATCCTCGGTCAGCATCTTTGCCAGCCCCAGAGTTGTTAAAAAGAACAGCATCTTCTGCTGCCATCGTTTGAAGTAACTGCCTCCAAACTTCTCCAGTTTCTCAGCCTGTCCAACAGTAGGAACAGGAGCAGGAATGGCAGCGGGTGCAACTGGAACAGCATTGTTCACTTCCTCGGACGGACCAAGGTGCACGCCATTGAAGGAGTTCGAACTTTCATTCTCCATTTCAGATTCTGTGGGATGATACAGAAACACGAAACTGATTAGTCTCGTACAAATAGATGCAGTAAACGCAACCAGAAAACCGAAACAGATTACAGTATATATACCAAAATCGTCTTAAGAATGTTAGAAACTGTCCTTAAGATGATTTGCTCCGGTACGAAGTGCCCAACCAGAAACAGCAAACGTCTCCCAGGATACAACGGGTGACAGTTCATACGAAGCGGCACAGCAACGTAAAGAACTCGGCGAACCTGTGGGATGCTCTGATTTCTCGAACTGGAATCGTAAGTACAGTGCAGTAGTATGCAAAAAAGTGGAGCAGTATGCAAGAAATCGAAACAGTGCAGCAGTAGGCGATCGGTGCTGGAAGAAGAAGAAAGGAGCCGTTTTATAGGCGGAAAGGATTAAGCGGTTAATCTCCAGATTAAACCACAGCCGTCGGATCAGACGGTTTTCATCCACAGCCGTTAGATCATAAACTGCAGCAGTTTTAAACGTAGACTGTCGGATGAAAAACTGCTGCCAGATACGATCTCAGCCGTTGGATCATGATCCGTGTAGACTACGATCCACAACCGTTAGATCTAGATGAAGAAACCGCTGCTAGATATGATCTCAGCCGTTAGATCATAATCCGTGTAGACTACGATCTACACCGTTAGATCTTGCTGATCAAAAATATTTCAACCGTTGGATCACTTGATCAAAAATGTAAAAGAAAATTTCTCCAAAAAGACAAGAACGAGCCACGAGCCCGAGCCCGAGCCGGCCGGGCGGCGCGCGCGTGTGGTGAACCTTGTCTGAGCTGCGTCCTGACTCCGTCAAAAACTTCTCATGCCCAAGGGCACATTTTAGAAAGCTCCAACTAAAACTATATATGGTGGCCTTTTCATCTCAAGTGGTCAATGTGGTATTCCACTTAAGGAGTGGTGTGTTCACTCCTCAAGAGGCCACATCACCACTTTTCCAATTTCCTTCCAATTTTACTCTAACTTTGAGCATTAATTTCTCGTTCACCCAGTATCGGAATCGAGTGATTCAAAAGCCTAAAGTCATCTACTTGTCACGTAGATAATTTAGAAATTATTAGTTTTCGTTTTTGATTAACGAACACTAATCATAATTAAGTTCAAACTATGGTGGTGGTCAACTTTTGACAAACCCACTTGCCAAACTTTTCCAATTTACTTAAATTTCTCCAACAGTAATATGGTCAAGTAATATCAATGTAGCACTTATGAATTTTGATGTATGGTTTACATACGTTCTCGGGTATAATCAAGTCCCAGCGATTCCTCCACTAACAAATATGAATGTTAACAAACTAGATAGCTGCAGCGATTCCGACCTTACAGACTGATGATCCGATGCTTTTTGGCTGTTCGCCGGTTGTTGATGCTACTTGATCCATTGAAGCTATTGAACAGCAGATAAGAGTCACAGTGCTAGATTTCTGTATGAAATTTTGTGAAATAGGTCTTCAAAACCTTAATTCAAGTTTCTGGAATTGTTATCGTACGAATCCGATAAACTTCATAGTTTGCTCCTTTTCTTTATGGAGTCGTAAATTTTGCTTCTTACATTTGACACAAATAATGAAAAGGGAGAGCCCTTTTTTTCAAAAGCATACTGTAAATTCTTCAGCTGGCCATCGATTTAAGAAATTAATAAGAATAAAAATTAAGATTTGGTTTTGTATTTTGGTCGGCTTTAAATTTCCAGATTAGTTCATGGAATCCTTGCTTTTTTGTTTTCTGGGCATTAAGATTTGGTTTACTCTATTAGTTTCCACCGAACGGCTAGAGTACAATATCAGAAATGTGCAACATTGCGATCTTAGATCCATGTGTACAATAATTGAACATATTATATTTATGGTTAAAATGATAATACTTTAATCAGACAAATCAAAGTTCAATGATCTGAAAACGTTTAACTTGAGAAATTAAATTTGTTTGCAATTACTATAGGTATGAATTCTTCAGAATTGCTTCTGATTCATTTATTTGGTTAATTTTGTGAATAGATACGAACAATGTGTTGGTTGATTCTGTGAGTAGTTTTCATGATGCTTCTATATATTTGGTCGCCAGAAATTAATCCTCTCCTCACCGGCAAATAATAGAGAAGATGAGGTATTTTTTAATATTAAAAAGGAGACGGCGGGAATTAGGACAGCTATTCGGCGCGTGCATTCCACGTGTGATTAAAGAAATAAAAAAAAGAGGAAAATGGAGATCTGGGTTTGGGCTCAGCCCATTTAGTTGGCCCCTGACTCGATTCGGATTTATGAGTCAGTCTGCAATCAGAACCAAATGGCTGGCCTAGTCAATGTTGACCTATTGACCAAAAATATTTTTCCTTGTTTTTAAAAAATTGTCGATATGCTGATTAATATGATTTCCTTATCTGTTATTTGGTTTAGATCATTTACCGATGGTGTACAAAGAATTATTTTATTAATTTTGAGATCAACACCACCTTAAAATTATATGGTATAAAAAATATAATGCAATCAAAACTATGGTTTCGATTAATAAGAAAATTCATATATTCCATAAGAAAGTGATTTTTTATTAATCGAGAAAATTAAGCATGAAGATTTCCTAGGTTCAGGGGTACGGAAATATTTTTTTGTTGTTTAATTTTTATGTTGTTCTAAGTGTATTATATGCATGAATATAACTACCCACAAGAAGGTCTAGAACATACTATGTGAATTAACTTGATTGATTCATAATATTGTTCATATATCTTCATAGCATGATATGTATTTCTTAGGTTATGTAGTTATTCACACTATTCCTTTCTTTGACTTTGCTAATACTCTAATATTGACTGGTAACAATTGCACTGAATGAAAAGATATCATCCTTTTGACATTAAGATGCATAGATTTAGACCTGACATTCCGTGAGGAGAAACCACCAAATCCCACGGAATCAAGCACGCCATTGGAGATGTCTAATTATGAGCACTGTGAACGATCTAATCTCCTCAGCATGATGCTCGGTAAGTCTCGCATAAATTCAAGCATTAGGGGTGCTATCCCTAATTTGATAATGTCAAAGCTTACGTGAAAGCCAATGAAGAACAATTTTTAAGCTCTGACAAGGCTATGGTCAGTATCCTTACAGAAAGGCTTTCAAATATGACACTTGATAAAAGTCATATGTGCATGAGCATATCATGGAGATGAGGGATGTTACTGCTAAATTGAGCTCTCTTAAGGTTGAAAGCTCATATATATTCATGGTGAGAGTATACTCCATTCAAGATCTCATAAAATATACCTAAAGAAAAATTAACAAACTTCTGGTCATGTATGTATGTTCAAACGGAGCAGAGGCTAAAGAATGAATCTATTAAATTTGTGCATCTTGCAACTCATTTTACATAAAATGCAAAAGGGAAAATGTGTTTCTATGAAGAAAAACGACATACAAATGCTATTTTTGTTAGAAGAAAGGGACATTGGAAGATAAATTGCATGAAGTTTAAGGGATGACTTAAAAACGAAATTTTTCCTTTGTGTGTAATGAATTCAAATTTTACTGATGTTTCTGATAATACATGATGCATTGGTTATGGTTCTACAGTTCACATTTCTAAAACCATGCATGAATTTCTAAATCTGAGAAGCCAAAGGGAAGTGACCAATGCATTTATTCTTCAAAAATACTTTTTATATTCCATATTTTTCAAGAAATTTAATTTTCATTTCTAGGCTTTCGATTATTGGATATGATTCTAATTCTCATCTTTTTGTTATGAACCTTTCAAAAGATAATAAGATTATTGTCTCTGCCGAATTGGATAGTTATTTATTTCAACTTGAGTTAGATCCCATATATGAGCATAATCTTTTAACAACAAAAAAAATAAATGTGGTTCAAAACGTTGTGTTATCAGTGAGAACTCACCAAGACTTCAGTACAAAAGATTGGAACACATCTAAATCGATAGAATGCAAAGATTGATGAACGAATGAGTCTTGCAAACTCAAGATTTTACCGATATGGATAGTTGCGTGGAATGGATAAACAGCAAGCAAACCAGCATGACCATTAAGGGTGTCAACACAAGTTATCAGCCTCTTGAAATCATTCACACGGATATCTATAGGCCACTTTGCACACCGTACTTGAATGGTCAGAAAGACTTTATTTCATATATCTACCACTATTCAAGACTCATGTATCTCTATCTTCCATTTGATAAGTTTAAAGCACTTAATCTGTTGAAAATTTAGAAGTAAGAAAAAAAAAGGAGAAGACAATTAAAATTGTCTGATCTAACAAGGGTGGTAAATGCTATAAACGTTTAGACAAAAAAAAGAACAAATGATTGGTCCATTTCTTGAGTTCTTTCAAAAAGAGGTCTTATGAACATGATCAGAGAATGATTAACACTACAAATATGCCTATATCTTTTTTGAGTGAAGCTGTAAGAACCACTATGTGTGTTTTAAATAGAGTCTCATCTAAGGTTGTTCCTAAAAAAACCTTTTGACATATGGAATGGTTGGAAGCCCAGTTTAAAACATTTATATGTATGAGGTTGTCCAATTGAAGTTAGGG
This sequence comes from Eustoma russellianum, assembly GCA_036186865.1. Taxonomy (NCBI): domain Eukaryota; kingdom Viridiplantae; phylum Streptophyta; class Magnoliopsida; order Gentianales; family Gentianaceae; genus Eustoma; species Eustoma russellianum. Next base: position 17,012,972 of record AP025061.1, read on the forward strand.
TATACAACTCAAATCTAAAGAAATTGGATGAGTGAATGAAAAGTAGTTACTTTATTGGATAAACAGCTAATTCCAGAGAATATAGATTCTATTGTCCTCACATATTTCAAGAGTGGTTAAAGCTAGAAACGCTAAATTTCTTGATGATCTTAAAATTAATGGGAGTGATTCAAATTCTCAATTTAATTTTCAGGAAGTAAGGGATGCACACATTGTAATTTTACATATGGATAATTAGGTTATTGCTCATTACAATGAAGAGCTACCAATTTTGAAACTACAAGTTGAAGAATCACATCATAAACAATTAATTAATATTGAGCCCACTAATTTGACATCCAACAAACCAATGGAAATCCGAAAAATTCTCAAGAACTAAAAGGTCAGTGATTATGTTGTATATCTTTAAGAGTCTGATTATGACATTAGACTGAATCATAGCCATATCTTATTTGCACAAGCCAATAGTAGTGAAATAATCGTCACCGTGGTATATTTCTGTGAAAGAAGAGATGAAGTCAATGGCTAAAAGCAAAGTCTAGGACCTCGTCCATTATCAAATAGAGCCTTAGTGATGGAGTGTAAATTGTTCTTTAAGACCGAAAGATACTCGGTTAGTAATATTAAACGTTATAAAACCAGACTATAACCAAAGGTCTCATTCAGAAAGAAAGAATTGATTACCACAAAACCTTTTGTCCAGACTCAAAGAAGGATTAATTTTGACTAATCATGGCATTAGCAGCTTTTTTTCCCTTAAGTTACAACAAATCGATGTGAAAGTTGCATTTCTTAATGGGGTTCTTGATGAAGAGATATAAACGTGTTACTCTGAAAGCTTTGCCGGTTCTAATAATGATCATTTAGTTTGCAAATTGAATAAATCCATACGGGCTTAAACATTCTTTTCGTCAATGAAACCTTAGATTTCACGAGACAATCTCTTTTTATGGTTTTGTAGAGAATATTGTTGATCAATGTATATACTTTAAAATCAGTGAAAGCAAATATATTTTCTTTACAAAAACAATAATAAAAGTAGAAACCGCAATAAACATATCTATATAAAATATTTGAAGGTCAGAGATCATGTCAAATAAGTAGAAGTAAAAATTGAACACATTAGTACAGAGTCAATGGTTGATGATTCTATCACTAACGGATTACCGATTAAAGTTTTTCTGGATCAAGCTACTAATATGAGACTCATTAGATCTCCTTAATTTGTTGTTCTTTGATTTTCTGCTTTGTCTAGACAATTGTTAACTTTTGAGTATGTGCATTTAAAGTTATTGCAATCTATTTGATCCGTAAATGTTAACCCATTGTAATGGCCATATTTTCTATCCGAAGTTTTTGAATGGGTTGCTTGACATTAAAGCATGTCCACCATGATTCATGCGTTGTATTTTCTATCTAAAGGTAGTAAATAAATCCAAGTGACAATCATGTTTGTGTCCATATTGTTTTGCCACTTATAGTGTGTTATGTCGCATTGACATATGATCCAACTGTAAGAATCTCATAATATGTTAATAAATTACTAAGGTGGATCACATGAGTAAATGTATTTGTACTTTTTATTAGCCAGATATGATGCAATTATTGACTGCATTAGTTAAACGATTTGATTGCTGATTGATTTACAATTAGTATAATTTCTTGACGGAATGAATTAATTATCGGTTAAATATGGAAATGTCCCTAGCCTAACTTATAAATATGGAGCTAGTGATAGTCCATCTATTCGAGCTTTCAAGAATACTGATAGGCATAAGATAGAAGACTCTCTTTTTCAAAGCTCGTCTCTTCAGAAGGCTTGTGAACATTGAAGACATCAACTAAGTAATCATGATCGGAGATAACTTTTGTACTGGCCTAACATACTAAACTATGCCTACCGAACCTGTCTATTAAAGCATGTTTTTCTGGTAATATAATATAACATACTATACAGATGTATAAGAATAGAAATTGGCTATTATAGAATCGGTATCGAAATGAGACTTGTCTACCCATATGATTCTAGAACCACTTATGTTCGGCTCTGCGTGGCTGATTGATTAGCATACATCTTCAAATTAGGGGTGGCAATTTCAGACACGACACGAAACACGATCCGAACCTGACACGAATTTTTGCGGGTATGGATATGACCTTGGCGGGTTTCGTGTACAAATCGGGTAAGACCTGAAAGATACCCGCCAATGGCGGGTCGTGTCCGGGTATACCTGCGGGTACCCGTTTATACACGTTTATACACGAAATTAAAAAAATGTATTTTAAATAAAATTTATAATTAATAAAATAAAAAAATAAATTTTTCCAAAAAAAAGACTACCGTGCTACTAAGTAAACCCTGTTCGATTCCTCCTTCTTCCATTCCTAAATCTCATTTCTTTAATCTATTATTGCAGAGTCAAATGATTTGAGTTTAAAGGACCTCACTAATTTTAATATTTAACATTTGGTTGTGTACTTATTGTTGTTTCATACATTGTTTCAATAGTCGTTTAAGTACATGAAACCTGAAAAAAATACACGAAACCTGAAAATACCTGAAAAGTACATGAAATGACATGTAGATGACTTGAAATATTTGTACTTGTCAAGTTCGTGGGTATACCCGATACATGACACGAAACCTGACATGTACGGGTTTGGGTATCTACATCCATACACGCGAAGCAAACGGGTAAAGTATGGGTATGACATTTTGATACACTAAACCCAAAAAATACGAAACACGACCTGTTTGACACCCCTACTTCAAATAAAAATTCAACTTTTTCTTCGATGGTTTTTTCTATGTTTTCTTCTTCGATGGTATATTCCTTCATATATTAAACGTTTCTTCGGAAAGAACCACGCAAATACAGTTCAAACCCCCCCCTCCCCCCCCCCCCCCCCCCCCCCTCCCCAAAACCAAAATAAAAAACCAGTCACCGGAAGCACAAACAAAGAGAAAAACACATACTCACACTCACATTAGGCAAAAAAAAAAAAACAAAACAAAACAATAACAAAAAAAAAACAAAGAAACAAAAATAAAATTGTAAAACGACGATAAATGAAAAGAGAAAAACTTTCCATGATAAACCCAAAAAAAAAAGATACCAAAAGTGCAAAGACCCAAAACTAGGAGAAGGGAGGTAAAGGTACATTACAATCTCTGGGGAGCATAAAAATTGACAAACTAAAAAGTGTTCTCTTATGCCTTGGTTAATGAACTCAACCCCAAAATCAGACAGAAGACGTAGAAAATTCTATTCTTCCTCTTATCAAAAAATTGACTGAGATGGAAGATACAACATAGAGGGCACCTTTTCTCCCTCTATGCAGCGATTCTTACGTCTATCTATGAGCACAAAATCACGACCATAGGAGACTACTATCCTACCATCGAAAGTTGATAAGGTAGAAATTTGAATGATGCGTCGTCAGTACGAGGGCGTGCGATCCGTCGAATTATCATGAATCATCTCAGCAAAAAAATTTTGGTTAGGGAATAAAAGTTTTAGGCTCATATATGAACCAAAATTGTATTGCATATATTGATATAAAGTACCTTTTATCTTAGCTTTTCCTCTTGATCAGTACATTAGAGCCCTTACACATAATCACAATTAAGTATCATAACGGAGAATAGATTTACTTTCTCACATCAAACAAAGAACCCTCCACGCAATGATAGACCGTCAAACTATCTCGATGAAAAGTTTTGTATATATGTCTTCTTAGAGATAAAATCTGACGTGTCTATTTATCTCAATATGTTCGAGACACATAAAGTTTGATAAAGTCCAATACAAGACATATGCAACTCAAGCCTCATGTGTCTTAGGCACATGAGTACAACGAAAGAAAATAGGCACACAATATCCTATCACCTTTTCTCAACACGTTTCTCTAGAAAAAGATTCCGTTTCTTCCTCAATCAGACAATAATCTTCCTCATCACATGGAGAAAGGGAATATCTAAAATCTGGGGAGCAGTCATACCTTGGTCCTAAGAGCTACCATCGTTCTAATCCTAAAGAACATCATCGATGATGTAAATCAGGAATTCGGCGGTCTCCTAAATTGGAGGAGGGCATACGCAAGGAACTCACACAAGATGTCCACTGCAAACTGAGCTTTTGGCCCAGACAGCAGCGAAACACCCACACTGTACGTGTCTTTGGAATTGAACCATGTACCTCTTTGAGCAACTCTCAACCTAATGAACATTGTACCTCTTTGAGCAACTCTCAACTCAAATATTAACTGAGCTATGCTCTGAGGCGGAGCATCTAAAATCTGATATCATCAAGAGATGTTTTAGATATCATCAAGCGATGTATCTTATACAGAACGGAAGGATTATATTGAAGAACGCAAAAAGAAAAAGAGAGAGATATAATATGTATATGTCAAAGGACTTGAATGTGTTGAACAAATTTCAACAGCACTTGACAATTCTATCAGGTGAAGTAGCAGAAATGGAAGCTCTAGAGTTGCAAGACCCCATTGAACTACCCCGGATGAACAGCAAAACCGAAACGACAGCAGATTTCAGCTTGATCACAACTTTCTTGATCCTTTTGGGCTTGATTTTTCTTGCAGGAGCATCCATTGAACTTAGCTTGTATGTCTGAAGAAAAATCTGCCTCTGTCTTGCTCTTTCTCTTCTATAACTAAAATTGAACACCAATTGGCCATGATGATGCCTCAGTTTCTTTGATTTAGAAACCACCATCTGTTTGCTGTGATCATGATGATCATCTGGTGATGGATTTAAGTGCTCATAGCCTTCAACCCTTCTGCTAAAACTCAGAGTGGTGCTTCTGATTAGTGTATCCATGTTTGGTCTAGGCAGGTCCTGGCTTAGACTAATGTTTTTGATACCAAAAAGAAGTCTTTATAACAATACCATTAAATAGTAGTAGGTAAATCTGGACAAATTTTCTTATGCAACTATTTTACCATATCAATCAATCGATCAATACCTAGTACATCCCTACATAAGCAAAAACTATCGTTAGGATCTGGAGAAACTGAGATGGTTTGGGCATGTCAAGAGGAGACAAAAAAACAGCGTCTGTCAGAGCAGTTGAAAGCCTCATTGTAGAGGGGAAGAGGAGTAAAGGCATGCCCAAACTGGCTTGAGATTAGCAGATTAGGCATGACCTACTAAATTTGTACCTCTTTGAAGACATGGTCCAGGATAGAAGTTCATGGAGGCAGATGATTAAGATTAACGAGGTTTAAAAAGGATACATGAGCGCCTTTAAACATATTTAAGGACTTAGATATTGTCTACGCTTTATGTTGATTTATGTTTATCTGGGAAAGTTTTTGTTTGAGGGTCCAGTATAATGTTCCATTCAAAACGTGAGATATTGTATTTATTTCACATTTCTCTATTACATATCATAGTTTCTTTAGAGTTTTTGTTTATCTGTTTTAATACTTACCATGTTTCAGTTTTATAGTCTAACTTAGAGAAACACAGGTTATTAACGAGACATCATTCGATGAGTTGACATGTTATAGCAATATCCAATTGCCGCTTTTATTTTTTGATTTATTCTTTATTTTTCACAAATTGATTGTCTTTGTTTGGTGATTATAAGAATAGCTTTAGAAAACACATAAGTTAATAAATTTAGTATAGAGAGCAAAACAAGATTTGTAAAACTTTTGAAAGAATAAGTGAAATATAAAACTATAAAGAGGGTACCATGAAATTAAGCACGTCCACACGATAATCCAAAATTTGATGACCAATTGAGTTCTATTTAAAGGAGTAATATTATTCAAATAAGAAGAAAAGTTTTATTGAGTATGCATGTTAGTGTATGGTAAAACGAATATACGATATTAAAAGAAGTCGGTCTTTGACCAATCATGGCGGCCGGATGGCTGTAAATATTGGAATAGCAAAGTCCAACATATCCCACGTATGATTGATGTGGACATGGTAGTCAACTTGAGATATACAACACCAAAAGGGTTGACTGAGAGAAGGCACGCCATAAAGCCCAGGAGGCCTACACAAAAAAGTGCCTTATTAGTTACAAGTGTTTACTCTTTCTCTGCTTTTTCATCAGTTAGAACATAGGAGTGCTTCTAGTTCTGACAAAAAGAAATCGAGCCCAAGATGGGAAGAGATTTTGAGAGTTAATGTAGGTAAATTACTTAGAAGTTTTTTTTTTTTCCTTTGACCTTTGACTGGTCATACATGTTTCCTTATAAATCAAAAACGTGTTTACTATACCAGTAAGGAGCACATTGCCAATGAGAATCGGTTTAGCTGGTAAGTTTTTCTCTAGATTGTAAGGTATTAGATTTAATCTTGTCGTCAATAACCTATTTTGGTATACAATCTGTAAATTTTACTTTAAGTTCTCTATAACGTTAGTGGCATATTATCGTCCTGAACTAGGAAAACTTCCATCCAGCCTAAACTCCGAGGAATCAAAAAAAATAATAGTAATAATAATAATAGGATATATTATTCTTATCCTATTTTCAATTTTCTTAAATAAAAGTTACGTCGACTTTTGTTTACTTACACATGTGTCAATGGAATAAAGATTTGAGCCCTACTCGATAACAGAAAACGTTAATAAGATGGGTAAATTGCATTCTTGATTGAATAAGTCTGAGTTCAAATGCTGAAATTTGTGTCCCATGCAATGATATTTTACCTTTTCTTCCGAAAATTTGTGTCCCATGCAAGATAACCAATAGCAGTCTAAGGCCATCCTCAATATAGGCTCTAAACACCCCATTCAGCCTATTCGCCGTCATCCTCTATGAAAATCATGTCAAATTCGGGCTCATCTGCAAGACAACGGGTAGAACCTTTAGCGAAAAACGCTAGCAAGCAACCCGCTTATAAGACATACGGGATCATAACATGACAAGACATGAGTGAATATAAATATCAATGGGGAATTGGGGCACATGTCCTGAATTATTCCAAAATTCGGTTTTACTTGCATAATAAAAGTAGAGAACAAGTAGCACACAAGTAAGCAATGAGTCACTTAAATTACAATCATCATATCAGAACGGGACACATGATGCATGCCACTTCAAATAATGCTCTACACTACACAATCTCAGATGCTTATGCAATACTTTCCAAAACGGTGCAATGCATGTCATAGTGCCCGGTCATATAACTTTATATCCTGTGATGAGCCACAGCTTGTCTTTATACCCTGTGACATATCACAGGTTAACTTTATACCCTGTAATGTTCCACAGCTTGTCTTTATACCCTGTGTCACATTACAGCTCACTTTATACCCTGTGATGGCTACAACTTGTCTTTATACCTTGTAGCACATCACAGCTCATTTCGCAAAGTACTTTATAACCTGTGCCACGGCACAGCTTTTGTCAAAACATAATGCAAATGCAAGTGCCATGATGCAAAGACGCACATTCAACAAGTCAACATGTCATTCGATCACTTGAGACTCCTCTTATCCACACATTCGCGCATACCTCGACATTAACATTCTTACTAGTACATAAGGGATGAAGTAGACACCCTCACACGCTCCAATTGAACCTTATCGAAGCCCCAATCATTCATTCCTAACCACTTAGGCAATTCACACTGAAGTCCAATTCAAATATCTCACGAAGTCCTCACCGTTGATTCATCATCCTAGGTCACGTTCCCAAGCCTTACACTAACCTCAATCAGGTCCTAAGAAGTCTCTAAAGTCCCCCAATTGGTCCTCTGGCTTCCCTTTCTCTCTTCTATTCTTCCCACAAAACTGGTTGACATCATATACCCTACATTGATCGATCGATGTCACATCATACCCTGACATCGATCGATCGAAGTCCATCAGAATACTTTCTGTCTCACTTCAGTCGATCCCTCAGCCTACATCGATCGATCGATGTGACTTCATACCCTCACATCGATCGATCGAAGTCCGTCAGAATATTTTCTGTCTCACATCAGTCTCTCCTTATCCCTACATTGATCGATCGATGTACATCAGTCGATAACATCGATCGATCGATGTCCACGATTCCAGAAAACTTCTCTGCGGTTTCTGCAGAAACTGCAGAGACAATCCTTCAATCGTTCCCAAACTCCGTCCCATTCATTCCAGGCCTAATCCCTGCTATCATCTCATACTTAAACTACAACTTGAACACTACACAAATACATAGCAAGAATTCAAGCCTAGAACTCAAGAATTTCAACCTACGAATCCAAAGATCCCACCTTTCACCCTCAAACCCTATCAAACAATAATATTGCAGCAAAAGGGGATTCAAGGGATGGGGATTTGCAGGAATTCATACATTCATCAACATCAAAATTATGTTTTCAACGTACGATGGCCAAAACATCAAATCCAAAACACAGAAATTGCACAAAAATCACATATGGATAAACAAGGGCATAATACTTCATGGTGATCCAATTTTGATACAAAAGTAGGGCCGTTTTCTTCACAAATCGTAGGAACTTATAAGATGATTACTTGCCTTCGATTACTGATAACTGGATTGCAAAACAAGCGGAGGTTGGATCGATTATTGAAGGCTATCTCCTTCACTACTAGGTTATGAAAATCGCTAGGCTTGGGGGAGGAGAAAGGGAGTCGACGGTTTCTTCTGAATATGGAAAAAAAAAGTTGACGCTCTCTCAGCTTTTTGTTATGGGAAAGGGCAAAACTGGAATTTCTAAATTGTATTTTACTTAAATCCTTTTTTATTCTTAATTCTAATATTTAATTCAAAATTAATCTATTATTAATTTCTTAAAATTCCTTCTCTTATTTAATTAAATTCCGGAGGGTGCGGGGCATAACATTCCACCCCCTTACAAAAAGTTTCGTCCTCGAAACTGACGTACCTTATTGGAAGAGATGCGGATACAACTCCTTCATCGGATCCTCAAGTTTCCACGTGGCTTCACGCTCCGTATGGTTACTCCATTGAATCTTGACTTATGGAATCACACGTTTGCGTAGACTTGATCCTTCCCGTCTACAATTTTTACCGGGTACTCTTCATACGTAACACAATCCTTAATCTCCAATGGTTGAGCCTCCAGAATGTGGCTCAGATCCGATACGTATTTTCTCAATTGGGATACGTGAAACATATTGTGGACTTGCGATAAAATCGGAGGCAATGCTAATCGGTATGTTCTTTCTCCAACTCGACCAAGCACCTCGTATGGGCCAATGTACCAAGGGCTTAACTTGCCTTTCATCCCGAATCTCGCAACTCCCTTAGTGGGTGAAACTCGCACATAAACCTTTTCACCTTCCTCGAATTCCAAGGGCCTTCTTTTAGAATCTGCTCAACTTTTACTGCGATCTTGTGCCACCCTTAGTCTCTCCCTTATGACCTTTACTTTCCCAATGGTCTGCTCAACCAACTCTGGTGCAGTTATTGTTCTTTCTCCAACTTCGTCCCAACAAACCGGGGATCTGCACTTGCGTCCGTATAGAGCCTCAAATGGCGCCATACCAATTGCAATGTGGTGACTATTGTTGTATGAGAATTCCATCAGTTTCAACATACTATCCCAGTTCCCTTTAAAATCCAACACGCATGCTCTCAGCATATCCTCCAAGGTTTGAATGGTCCTCTCAGACTGTCCATCCGTCTGAGGGTGATAAGCTGTGCTGATCCTTAGCTCAGTGCCCATAGCTTTCTGGAAAGCCATCCAACATTTAGAAGTGAATCTGTGATCACGGTCCGACACAATACTGACGGAAACTTCATGCAAACTCACAATGCTATCCATATATGTGTTGGCCAATTTCTCATAAGAAGTACCATGCGGCATAGCTATGAAATATGCTGTCTTTGTCAAGCGATCGACAATCACCCAAATCATCTCATTCCCACTTCTGGTTTTGGGCAACCCCATCACGAAGTCCATAGTCACATGTTCCCACTTCCATTCTGGGATTTCAAGTGGCATCATCAAGCCGCCGGGTCGCTGATGCTCCGCTTTGACTTGCTGGCATACCAGACATCTCTCGACATACTCCGCAATACTTCTTTTCATTCCTATCCATCAATAATTAATTTTAAGGTCCTTATACATTTTTGTGCTTCTGGGGTGGATAGATAACCTCGAGTTATGCGCTTCACTCAACAATTCTCTACGAAGCTCTTTCTTATCTGGTACGCATAGCCGGTTTTGAAACCATAGACTTCCATCTTCTCTCAACTAGAAATCTCTTACGGGACCCAAGTTCAGTTTGTCACAGATTTCCTTCAGTGTCGCATCGTCATATTGAGCTTCTTTGATTCTGTCTACCAAATCTGGGGTTATAGATAAGGCCGTAAGAACATTCACCACTGAATCCACCACATCAAGACCAAACTCCTCAATCTCTCATTTCAAAGGAGACTGTCTAGCATGGCTAGACTTTCTGCTCAACGCATCTGCCACTCTATTGGCTTTACCAGGGTGATAGTTGATGGTTAGGTCATAATCCTTAAGTAACTCCAACCATCTCCTCTGTCTCATATTCAGTTCTTTCTGTGAAAACAAATAATTTAGGCTCTTGTGGTCAGTGAACACGGCACACTTTTCTCCATATAAGTAGTGTCTCCAAATCTTAAGGGCGAACACTACCGCTGCGAGTTCCAAGTCATGCGTCGGGTAGTTCTGTTCGTAAGGTTTCAGCTGCCTCAAAGCATAAGAAATAACTCGTTCATTTTGCATCAGGACGCAACCTACAAATAGAAGGCTAATTCACGTCCAATATATATATATATATATATATATATATATATATATAAATATAATACAACAGTTGCAATTATATACATACCTAGTCCTTTCTTGGACGCATCATTATAGATCACGAAGCCATCAGTGCCAGAGGGTTGTGCCAACACCGGGGCTGTGGTCAATCTCTTTTTGAGCTCGGAGAAGCTCTGCTCGCATTCTACAGTCCACTCAAACTTAGTTTTCTTCTGGGTAAGTCGGCTCAATGGAACTGCAATTGTCGAAAATCCTTCAACGAACTTCCTATAGTAGCCTACTAGGCCTAGGAAACTTCAGACTTCTGTCACGTTCGTGGGTCTCGGTCATTCAGTGATGGCTTCCACTTTCTTAGGATCCACTGAAATTCCATCCTCCGAAATCACGTGCTCAAGAAAAGTCACACTCCTTAGCAAATTCACACTTGCTGAATTTGGCATACAGCTTCTGCTGTCTCAGAATTGCCAACACCTCTCTCAAATGTGCTGCATGGGATTGTTCATCAGGGGAGTATACTAAAATATCATCAATGAACACCACCACAAACCGATCTAGCTGCTCTCGGAACACGGTGTTCATCAAATCCATAAAAGCTGCTGGGGCATTAGTCAGTCCAAAAAGCATCACCAAAAATTCAAAATGCCCATATCGAGTACGGAAAGCAGTTTTAGGAACATCACTTGCTTTCACGAGCAACTGATGGTACCCCTGATGAAGGTCGATCTTCGAGAACAATCAGGCACCCTTCAATTGATCAAATAAGTCCTCAATCCTTGGTAGTGGGTATTTATTCTTGATGATTATCTTGTTCAGCTCTCTGTAATCTATACATAATCTCAAACTGCCGTCTTTCTTCTTGACAAATAAAACAGGGGCTCCCCAAGGTGATACACTGGGTCGGATTAACTTCTTGTCTAACAACTCCTGTAGTTGATCCTTTAACTCCTTAAGTTCAGCTGGGGCCATCCTGTAAGGTGCCTTAGATATAGGCTCAGCTCCTGGGATCAAATTAATTTCAAACTCCACTTCTCTTGATGGGGATACTCTAGGCAAATTATCTGGAAATACGTCTTTGAATTCGTTGATCACCGGGATCTGATCAATGGAGGGAATCTCTTGCTTAGCATCCATAGCATATACCATAAATCCTTCCGCTCCCTTTTATAAAGCCTTGAAAGCTTTAACCCCAGTCAAATAAATCTTCTTGGGGGTCTTTGTCAGCTTAACATTTTCTTGCACCGTTACTTCATTTATCTCGGGATCCTTAATGGTTACTTGTTTAAGTCTGCAGTCAATGTTGGCATGATAATTAGTCAACCAATCCATGCCCTATATCACATCGAAATCCCGCATAGCATTCGGAACCAATGTGGCGGGAAATACTTTCTCCTCCAACTCCAACTCACAATCTTTATACTGATGATGTGAAACCATTACTTGGTCACCAGCTGCCTGCACTCTGAAGGGGGTCTCAAGCTACTCGGGCAGACGGTCAAGTCGTTTGGCAAATTTCTTAGATATAAATGAATGACTGTACCACTATCAAACAACACGTTCGCAGACACTTTATTTACTAGAATAGCACCTATCAACGAGGAACATAGCACAGAGAATCTCACGTAAAAACAAATTTAATTCCAACTTAAACAACTAAAATTTAACTTAAGTCATACCTGTCACGACATCGGTGTTCTCCTGCACCTCGGCGTCCGTCATGACATGGACTCTGGCATTGGTCTTGGGCCTAGCTCTCTGGTGTTGCTGTGGCCCTGAATCTCCCTGTGGCCTCTGCTTCCACTCGGGACAATCTTTGATTCTGTGGTCAGTCTTACCACACTTAAAGCACACTCCCGTCTTCTTCCAACACTCCCCTACATGATTCTTCTGGCAATGGGGACACACACCTGTCGCCTATCGATCAGGCTGATTCTGCTGCGGTGCCCTCTGAAACTGTCCAGTCTGGCCTCTTCTAGGAATTTTGACCCAATGCCCGGGTCTACCTCCACTCCTATCCTCTCTTGGCCTCTTGCTCGTTTCATCAAGAGCCTCTCTAGGCTGAGTCCTGCGCATGTCGCTCTCCACCCGATAACAGGCATCTAACATTTCAGCAAAAGTCTTTAAGCTAGATCCTGCTATAACTGTCCGAATTCGGGGGTTTAGACCTTGCTCGAACTTGAGCATCTTCATTCTGTTATTTTCCAACACCATGGGCGTGAATTTTCCCAAGGCGTGGAACCTGTCTGCATAATCAGATATAGACATCCTGTCTTGCTCCAGCTTATCAAACTGCCTCATCTTCTCTAGTATCGCAGTCTCAGGTACGTAATAGTCCTTGTAGACCTCAACGAATTGTCTCCACAAGATAGGGAGCGTCATCTTTGGAAGAATATCATTCCACCAAGCGTTAGCTCGGCCACTCAACAAAGGCATGGCCACATCCACTTTATGCTCTTCAGGCATTTGCACCAACCTGAAGCACTTTTCAACTTCCTCTAACCAAAGTTCGGGTATTTCCGGGTCTGTTGTCCCTTCAAATGTGGGGGCATGCATCTTCCGCATTTCCCCAATGTAATACCGTATACTGTGCTGGGGCGGTGGTGGTGGAGGAGGTTGCTGCTGCTGCTGGGCAACACCCTACGCAATCACTGTTATAGCATCCACCAGGGCCTGAGGCGTTACCACCTGCGGTGGCTGAGGATTTTCGTTTCCATTGCCACCATTTCCCAGGTTTTCTCTTCTGGGAGGCATCTTTCTGCAAGATCAACGTTTAGTAGCATTCAGCAATTCACAAGATAGTACTGAAGGCTCACATGCGTCGCACAAACGGAACTACATAACTTAAGAAGAATAAATGTATAATCATTAGTTAGATTACGTCGCACTCGCACATACCCAACCCAATTCATCTTATATCTAAGATCAAGTACTTAGACCTATGGATCAACTTAAGGTCAAAATTATAACTTAAGACCCTATATAACATAACCTAGGTCTCCGAGGTAGATCTGAAGCCTAGGCTCTAATACCACCTGTAGCGTCCTGGCCCGGACAGCGGACCCGAACCGGTGCACCCGTCGTAGCCTACTGAGAGGACTACCAGACGTCATAACTCTCACATACACGTCATCGCTGAAGTAAGAGAAATAAGCGCAGAGACATGTGTAAATTAAAATCTAAATCAATCGAATCTGTATTTCCAAAAGCATAAGTAAATAAAATTGTTTATGGACGCAGCCATCTAATTCCCCAAATGAATGAAAGAAAGTTGAGATAACCAATAGCAGTCTAAGACCATCCTCAATATAGGCTCTAAGCACCCCATTCAGCCCACTCGCCGTCATCCTCTATGAAAATCATGTCGAATTCGGGCTCATCTGCAAGACAACGGGTAGAACCCTTAGTGAAAAATGCTAGCAAGCAACCCGCTTATAAGACATACGGGATCATCACATGGCAAGACATGACTGAATATAAATATCAAGGGGGAATTGGGGCACATGTCCTGAATTATTCCAAAATTCGGTTTTACTTGCATAATAAAAGTAGAGAACAAGTAGCACACAAGTAAGCAATGAGTCACTTACATTACAATCATCATATCAGAACGGGACACATGATGCATGCCACTTCAAATAATGCTCTACACTACAGAATCCCAGATGCTTATGCAATACTTTCCAAAACGGTGCAATGCATGTCACAATGCCCGGTCATATAACTTTATACCCTGTGATGGGACACAACTTGTCTTTATACCCTGTGACACATCACAACTTCACTTTATACCCTGTAATGTTCCACAGCTTGTCTTTATACCCTATGTCACATTACAGCTCATTTTATACCCTGTGATGGCTACAGCTTGTCTTTATACCCTGTAGCACATCACAGCTCATTTCGCAAAGTACTTTATACCCTGTGCCACGTCACAACTCTTGTCAAAACATAATGCAAATGCAAGTTCCATGATGCAAAGACGCACATTCAACAAGTCAACATGTCATTCGATCACTTGAGACTCCTCTTATCCACACATTCGCGCATACCTCGACATTAACATTCTTACTAGCACATAAGGGATGAAGTAGACACCCACACACGCTCCAGTTGAACCTTATCGAAGCCCCAATCATTCATTCCTAACCCCTTAGGCAATTCACACTGAAGTCTAATTCAAATACCTCACAAAGTCCTCACTGTTGATTCACCATCCTAGGTCACGTTCCCAAGCCTTACACTAACCTCAATCAGGTTCTTCCCACAAAACTGGTTGACATCATACCGTACATCGATCGATCGATGTCACATCATACCCTGACATCGATCGATCGAAGTCCATCAGAATACTTTCTGTCTCACTTCAGTCGATCCCTCAGCCTACATCGATCGATCGATGTGACTTCATACCCTCACATCGATCGATCGAAGTCTGTCAGAATACTTTCTGTCTCACATCAGTCTCTCCTTATCCCTACATTGATCGATCAATGTACATCAGTCGATGACATCGATCGATCGATGTCCACGATTCCAGGAAACTTCTCTGCGGTTTCTGCAGAAACTGCAGAGACAATCCTTCAATCGTTCCCAAACTCCATCCCATTCATTCTAGGCCTAATCCCTGCTATCATCTCATACTTAAACTACAACTTGAACACTACACAAATACATAGCAAGAATTCAAGCCTAGAACTCAAGAATTTCAACCTACGAATCCAAAGATCCCACCTTTCACCCTCAAACCCTATCAAACAATAATATTGCAGCAAAAGGGGATTCAAGGGATGGGGATTTGCAGGAATTCATACATTCATCAACATCAAAATTATGTTTTCAACGTACGATGGCCAAAACATTAAATCCAAAACACAGAAATTGCACAAAAATCACATATGGATAAACAAGGGCATAATATTGCATGGTGATCCAATTTTGATACAAAAGTGGGGCCGTTTTCTTCACAAATCGTAGGAACTTATAAGATGATTACTTGTCTTCGATTACTGATAACTCGATTGCAAAACAAACGGAGGTTGGATCGATTCTTGAAGGCTATCTCCTTCACTGCTAGGTTATGAAAATCGCTAGGCTTGGGGGAGGAGAAAGGGAGTCGACGGTTTCTTCTGAATATGGAAAAAAAGTTGACGCTCTGTCAGCTTTTTGTTATGGAAAAGGGCAAAACTAGAATTTCTAAATTGTATTTTACTTAAATCCTTTTTTATTCTTAATTCTAATATTTAATTCAAAATTAATATATTATTAATTTCTTAAAATTCCTTCTCTTATTTAATTAAATTCCGGAGGGTGCGGGGCATAACAGTTATCACTATCTATAAATATATCCCAGCTTTGAGTTTTTAAGAATTTTGCACCACGATCTCATCGAAGTCATGGTGGTGCATACACCCTTATGAAATGTAAGTTTGAAGTTTTTAAAATTTAACGGAAATTGTTTTTTCATTAATATTCTAAGTCTTTTTGTTTAGAAAATGAAAAGGAAGCGAGCACTAAACCACAAAACAGATGATTATTTATAAAAGCGAACACCAAACCACAAAACAGATGATTATTTACAAGACATGTTTTATAGTGTAAGAGTATTTTTGTTTTTGTTCACACGGAAGAGATGTTGTAAGAGTATTTTTGTTTTTGTTCACGCGTAAAAGGTGAGAAGTAAATTAGGCCCATGGCATAGACTAGTTAGCGTCTTCTGCTAATAAGATACACCGTTTGAACCTTTTTTTTTTCAATGGCAAGAAAAAACTAGTATTTTCGTGTAAAAGCAAACACTTTTAACTCATCAAATAAATGAAACAACAAAACAGAATACATTAAAAAATTCGATCTCTGAAACTCAAATATATTGTTTTATATACATAAATTCATCCAAAATTTACTTGTTTTGATTTTTCCATACCAAGAAATTCATCGAAAATTCTACATTATATGTTAACTACTTCATAAATTTTCCTTTTTTAATAACATATCTTTGATTTACTTTCATCTTTTCTAGTGTGGGAATAAAAATTTATGTGGCAGACAGAAGAGACTACAGAAGTCACCAAACAAAAACTGTGAAGGCTTCCAATAATTATTGCGCGGCTTAATCTATCAGTATAGGATCATAACAATGGGTAGATGGTGATAAACCCAGAAACTAACGGCTGAATACGACAAAGTATTTTTCATTAGTCAGCAACAGTCAACGTTGGTGGGCCCCACCACTGGAACAGGGGCCATGCTCTTCCTATCAGCTCGGCCAGTGTCCAGATCAATTCAGAACTATACAGCAGCCCGGTAGAAGCATCTAGGGCAACACCACTCAGGCCAGCCCGTCCAGGTCAGCTCAGCAGAAAATCGTAGACTCTCCAGACAAGCTACCCCCACCTCAGTTTTCCAGTTGGCTGCTCAGGTAGCACCTCAGCTCGGCCACAGCATGCTTAGGCAGACTACTGCCACCCATCACCCTGAGCCATGCAGTCTGACATCTGTCACCACGTGGCAGTCATGCATACAGAAACTGCTAGCACTGCAGTCGCCTGTTACCACATGGCAACCATGCAAGTGAAATCTGCCAACAAGGCTGCCACCCGTCATCTTCATGTTGCTCCTTGACATGCAACCTTCTGCACCAACACCTATAAAAGAGTACTTCCTCGGTTGAAGCCAACTCAAGCTCATTCGACACACAACTTAAGCTCAGTGCAGCTCTTCTTGCCCTAAACAGCCACCCTCTCAAAAGAGAGCCCTTATCAGGTTGCTTCAACCTCTACTTCCAGTACAAATTCTTACAAATATGCCTGAAACTGACTTGAGCGTCGGAGGGTTTTCCCCAGGGCATTAGTCCTGGGCCTTTAACGTTGTCCTCCCCTCGCAAGTTGTAGAAAAGACCCTAACGTGACGCTAGCGACGTTACCATCAGATCACCTCTGATCCACCTGGTGAAGATCCGGCCTCATCAGATGGGTTCAGCTGAACTTGAAGGAAAACCTACGGAAGCATGTTCAAATGGAATGGAGGCATGGGTTTCATGATATTGTTGGTGAGTTTTGATATTGAATAAAAAGATGTTCCCGGTACATGAGGCTCTTGTATCTGTGCAGTGTTTGGAAAGGGACCGGATTGTTTCGCGATTTGATGTATGGTATCTGATCATAGAGACACACGTATTGATATTGTAGATTAGATATGTTTCCAAACCTAAAATGTAACATTCATAGCTCCACCATTCGTTTATCCATCTGTACATCAAAATATTAGTAGTTTGATTAATTAAGCCACGTTCCTAAAAATAAATTGTAATAACACTAAATATACAGGTTAAGCAAGGATTTCATGGTTAGGGGTCAAGCAGTCATAAATTTTCACCTTCTTTTTTTCACTTCTGCAATTTTTTTCTCTACCTTATGATTATGCGGTATCATATACAGAATGTAAACGATGTGTAAAGAAAAATGCGTCTTAGTAAAATGGGGAAAATATTTTGATATGGAAAATAAAACCAACCTAGTTTTTGTCATGGATTTCATTATATAAAGACCATATAACATTAATCTTTGGCTGTGTTTCTTTATACAAAAACCATAAGGGGCTTATATTTGTTTTTTTTTAAGATAAAATTGATGTGTATGTGGGTACTGGGTGGGGGTGTGTGTGTCTATATATATGTATGTATGTGTGTGTGTGTGTATATATGTATATGTATATACATGTGTGTGTGTATATATATACATGTGTATATATATATATATATGTATGTATATGTATGTATGTATGTATAGCGAAAAACCTTTAGGTCTAGCGGTTGAGTAGCATTTATCACATTCCTGAGTCTCGAGTTCGATTCTCCTCCCCAATTTTAAAAAAAATATGTGTGTGTGTGTATATATATGTCTGTTTGCTATATATGTGTGTGTTTTTGTTTGTTTGCGCATGGCCCAATATCTATATACATGACACCACTGCATGATGACATTCATTTTTGTGTGCCTTTCCAGCTAACCTTCTTGCAACTTAGGTATATTCTTCCTCCTCATGTTATTTTATTGTTATTATTTTCGTTTTTACTGTCATGCAATGTCGAGTGGTTAACTTATGGTGATTTCGGGGGTGTATTGAAATAGTATTCTCTCAAGAAATCGTTATCAGGTTCATGGGCAGATCCCTTTTCTGCTTTAAACCTTCTTCTCATGTACACTCAAAAATATTATCATAATTTTTATTTTGTTTTGTTTCAAAAATATTGTTTACTTTTTAAAAGTAATTAAAAATAAAGAAATGTTAGTAGTCAAAATTTCTATACTAATTCAATTAATATTTATATAAATTCTCTAGTTTACACTAATCAACTAACAAAAGACAAAATGATAATAATGACCAAAAGAGTTTGACTTACTTAAATTAGGTCAAAATCAAACGATTACAATTTTTTTTTAAACGAAGAGAATACTTTGTTGTCCGCCCTTGGCATATCCTTTAGTACTACTACATGTTATTATCAAAATGTATTAAAAAATGATACACAATGCATAAAAAAACTACACGCACACAGACATTCAGCAAGATGATTTGCGTCCATATGGAACATTTTTCTGATGCCAAACAAATTTGACACATTGAAAATTTCTTTAGTAATATGTTGTTTGTCCAGTCTTCTCGAGCTGTCATTTCTTCTAACTCTTCAGGCACTCCCAAGAGACTCTTGTTGTTGGGATTAATTCAAGATACGTGTAAGGCGCAGTATGTTGATTAAGTATACACGAATTAATCATAAGGTGGACGTTATGTGTGATAATTTTATATATCATATATGTCACGTAATAATATTAATTGTTGCGTAAAACAGCCACTCGTTAAGTGATCATCGGGTATGTTTGTGGATGCATAGCGTAGTCTAAAATGGAAACCCCGAATATGTAGAAAATCATATGGTCAGAGACCCGCGATGGATGGGCTCAAAGTGCAACGACTATAAAGTGTGCAACGTCTGGTCCTTGAGGAGCGACAACTCACGTGTGGCTAGTAGATAAATGTTGGTAAATATTAAATATGAAATAATATTTAATATTAAATATTAGATAATAATATTTATTATTAAATATTAAATAATATTTAATAGTGGATAAAGATCACTTGATAAAATCAAGTATATCCTCAGGTGTTTGAGATGAGAAAACCTCTCATCCATAAAGGAAGAGAGTTTGGTTTCAGGCACAACTCTTAATCCTATCCCCATCATGATTCTCCCTATTCTCCCTCTATATAAAGGAGGAGGCTCTTTGTTAGACCGCGCACCTGCAGTAAACACCACTAGAGGGGGAGGTGAATAGTGGTTAGCAGAAATTACACTACCACCCTTTAACAAAATCCCATTTGAAAACAGAATCTGAGACCTCCTCAGATTCAGTATGCGTTTTTGTAAAATTCAAAAATCAGTGTACACAACTCCAAAAATTATGAAAATTTTTAAAACTTAACTTCAGTGTCTTGACAAGACCTGTCCAAAAATTAGATGAAAATAAGATCGTTTGACCCTTCAAACAAATAAAAAGATTCAGATGGTCAATCTGTACAGAATTAGACAAAATATTGCTGAACTTTGAAAACGTGTTTCTCTTTGAATAATCAACCAAAAAGGTTGATCTTTATGTTAAAACACTCCTTAGGATGTCTAGTTTATGTTTCCAAAAGGTCCTGACCTTAAACAATTCTTGATGAAAGCAGAATTCAAGTTTTCTCAAAACTGGTCAGATTGCATCCAGATTGGAGCAGTTATCTTGCAACGACTGAAAGACTAACTTTCCTTTGCTCAAATCAAGTGAATCTTGTTGCAAATGAAAGATAACAGTATGAAGTATAACGCCACCAAAAATCATGAATTTGGAAAGTGTTTTACTATTTATTCAAAACGTGAGAAGTTGTGTGAAATATGCAGTGAAAACGGGTAGAAAAATAGAAGAATGTAAAGAAGACAAGCACACCAAAGATTTATCTTGATTCGGTCAATGTGACCTACTTCGGTCCCGAGTAACACCTTTCCTTGGATTTTACTATGGTATGAACAAACTTACAACAAGAACCAAGTTTGATCCTTGGGTTAAACACCAACCCTATTCAAGACTTGGATGAACACCTCTATGCAACTCTTGGTTGCAACACCTCTATCACCTATTTGTGTAACCTTATAAACTTGGCTAACCAACCTTACAAAGATACCCCAAGAAGGCGTGTATAAGTAACTCAACAACAACAAAGAAATGAAATACCTTAGCTACACAAAGATAGAATTAGGAAGAAGAGAATAGCAAGAATGATCTTTAAGTTTGCTTGAAAGTTGTGTGTCCTTCTTCTTCACCTTTGCCTTCTATTTATGGGTAAAATGAGCCTTGAAGATAAGAACTCCAATGTGTCGCTATTTTCATCATCAATGCTTAAGTATCTTGGTTGGCCATATAATCACCTTGTACACTTAGCAAAATGAATCAACATAATTGGTCCACCTTGGAATATTATTTTGGCCGAAATTTGTCTTCAAAATAGTAAAGAAATAGTGAAGATAATAAGCAAGGATAAGATGACACAACTACTCCAAGATTGTCTCAACTCCTTTGCACTAGAATAGTCATGTGAGTAGCTTCAAATGTGCATAAATTAGCTCCTTTTTCCACCTTGTAGCCGTTGGCTACATTTCAAATATTTCCAAGTTGACAATCTTGCCAACTAGCTTCTTTTTGATTGGTCCACTTGTCACCAAGTCATAAAATCATTAAAACACCTTATCGACATATGTAATCACATTTTGGAGCTGTATGTACATGTAAACTTCAGATTTAATGAAGAGAAAATAATATATAAAAGTTGACAAGACTTTGTCAACCAATAATTCAAAATTCTCACATTTTTCTCCTTGTATGTTGTGGTGAATTTTGCACCAATAAAATCCTCATATTCTCTGAAAAAATATATATGATAACCTCCAATAATATAATCATAAAAGTCTTCATCAATAAAATAGAATGTGACATCAATATCTGTCACATATCCCGCTACCGTCGATAATATCACCAAATGAGAGAATATAATGGAAAATCACCAAATAATCTTCAAGATAATCATCAAAGAGCTTTAGAATGAAGATAATAATATACTCAAGAGATTCCTTGAGTAAAAATACCAAAACTACCCTCAGGGATAAAATGACCAAAATACCCCTGGTGAAAGAAAACTCTAGAAATGACCCCGATGGTTAGAAACAGATATAATAACACCTTTGTGATGATAAATAAGATGAGAATAATTTCTTGAAATATTTTCACCATGTCATGTTCCTACAAAACTCAGAATACCAATTTTCCCTTTTTGGTAAGCTGTAGAAACTTCCAAGGCACATTAGTCACAAGACATTTATAATTATCAAAAACACATAATATTAACATATATAAATCATGTACAAATGAAAAAAAACTATTTTATCACATTTTAGAAAAATATTTCTAAAAACTCCTAGACATCGATTGATCGAAGTGCCTCTGCTTCAGAGATTGATATCTCACAGTGAGTTTTGTTTTTGATTCTGTGAGACGTGGATCGATCCATGTGAGGGGCTGACGTACGTTGATCGATCCACGTGAGGGGCTGACGTACGTCGATCGATCCACGTGAGAGGTCGACGTCTCATAGTATGTTTTTTGGCTCTATTCTGTCTAACATCGATCTATCGCTGTTAGGGGATGATGTACATCGATCGATCCATGTTTTTGTGCCTCAGAGATCGACGTCATGTTTCTTCACTTTTTTAACTTTTAATCATTTATAACACCATATATGACATTTTTAAGTATTCACCACATAAAATCATGACCTTGAAAATTATCCAAACATACTTCTCAACATTCTCCTCCTTTTGGATGATTTTCAAAATAACTTAACATGATTTTAATGTCACAACTCTTTCAATTATTTATCACATATCTACCAATTCTATACCAATTGAATTGTTTTAAAAACCTCACCGATCACCAATTGTTTCACCAATTCTTTACCAATTGTTTTCGAACTTTCAAAACTCATGTTGTGTTGTTAACACCAGTGCTCATGTGCCCCCCTCAACTTATACATACTCTCCCCCTTAACCTATGCTCAAAACTTATACCAATTGAAATTTAACATATTATTCAACTCAAATCCAAATCATGACTTACCAACTAAACTTACCAACTAAAATCATGTTCTTATTCTATCTCTCTCTTTATTTTGCAAACCATGTAAAAGATAGAATTATGCAATTGTATCGCATGTCATCATACCTAACTTAGCTTGTAAAGTTTCAAAAGTTGCTTGATTAAGGGGTTTGGTGAAGATGTCAGCTACTTGATGATCAGTTCTTATATAGTTTATGACTATATCCTCATTCTGAACATGATCACGGAGAAAATGATATCTTACCTCAATGTGTTTGGCCTTAGAATGAAGTACCAGATTCCAAGAAAGATTGATTGCACTTGTGCTATCATAGAAAATTGGAATCTTATTCATTTTAATGCCAAAATCACTAAGTTGTTATTTAAGCCAAAGTATTTGGGTAGTGCATAAGCTTAAGGCTATATACTCGGCTTCGGTGATAGAAAGAGCTACACTATCTTGCTTTTTAGAAAACCAAGAGATCAACTTGGCTCCTATGAATTGACATGTGTCGTTAGTAGAATTTCTATCTAATTTGCAACTACCATAATTAGCATCACTATAAGCATACAGTTCCAACTTAGCGTTTCTATCATACCAAAGTCCTAAGTGAGATGTGTGTTTAAGATATCTAAATATCTTTTTCATCGCATTGTAATGTGATATTTTAGGACAAGATTGAAACCTAGCATACATACACACACTAAACATGATATCAGGTCTTGATGCGGTTAAATATAATAGTGACCCAATTTAGACCTATATAGTGTGCTATCAAAAGGTTTACCATTTTCATCTTTGTCTAGTTTGGTGCTAATGCTCATAGGGGTCGGTGTTGGTTTCAACTCTTCAAAGCCAAACTTCTTAATCATATCATTGACATACTTAAGTTGGCTAATGTGGATTCCTTGAGGAGTTTGTTTGATTTGAAGCCCTAAGAAGTAGTTCAATTCTCCTACCATTGACATTTCAAATTCTGACTTCATACACTCTTCGAAGTCTTTAACTAAGGTAGGGTTGTTTGACCCAAAGATTATGTCATCTACATATAATTTGGACTATTAGCAAGTCATTATCTTTTCTTTTTAGAAATAGAGTGTTGTCTATCGTCCCCCTTTGATAAGTATTTGCAATAAGAAAGTTTGCAAATCTATCATAACAAGCTCTTGAAGCTTGTTTCAAACCATATAGAGCTTTCTTAAGCTTGTATACATGGTTAGGATTCTTTGGATCTTCGAATCCAGGGGGTTGTTTGACAAAAACTTCTTCTTGGATGTATCCATTCAAGAATGCACTCTTGACATCTATTTCGAAGAGTTTGATGTTGCTTAGACTTGCAATAGAAAGTAACAATCTAATTGCTTCTAGTTATGCAACGGGTGCAAAGGTTTCATCATAATTTATTCCTTCTTGTTGATTATAACCTTGTGCGACTAGCTTAGCCTTATTTCGTGTGATGTTTTTTTATTCATCCATTTTATTCCTAAAGAGCCATTTTATGCCTATTATGGATTTATGTCCGGGTTTAGGTACTAAGTCCCACACGTTGTTTCTGGTAAATTGGTTCAATTCCTCATGCATGACATCTATCCATGATATATCACCTAAGGCTTCCTTAATATTCTTAGGTTCTAAGTATGAGATTAAGAAATGTCCTTCAGCTTGACTACGTGTTCGAACCCCAACACTTGGATCCCAAATGATTAATTCTTTAGAGTGTTTATGTTTATCTTTTATAACCCACCAATTCCTAGGTTGACTAGGTTCACCCTCATCTTGTTCAAATGTTTCATTAGTGTGAACATTATCGTATACAATTGGATCATCTTGCAAGTTAGTTGTATTATATTCTAACTGCGAAATTTCTTCATTTATTTCATCTAAGGATTCATGCATATCTTGTTCAGGGGAAGTTGGTTCTAGATGATCAAGTACAGGCTCAAGTAATACATCATCATCATCAACGTATTTTCAATATTATTCTCTTGTTTATGTTGAGTTTTATCACTAACTTCGAAACATGCATTCTCATTGAATTTCACATGTATGGATTCAATTATTTTTCTAGATGTAGGATTATAACACCTATGTGTTCTTGAATTAGTTGAATAACCAACAAATATGCATTCAACAGACTTTTGTTCAAATTTGTCTAGAATATCCTTAGTGTTTAACACAAAACACTTACATCCAAATATTCTAAGATAATCTGCCTTAGGTTGTCTATTGTTTAATAATTCATAAGGTGTTTTGTTTAACTTCATTTTAATTGAAAGACTATTTATAATATAACAAGCACAACTTACGGCTTCAGCCCATAAATATCTTGGTACTTTATTTTCACATAACATTGTTATAACAACTTCTTGAATTGTTCTATTTTTAGTTCAACAACTCCACTAAGTTGTGGTGTTCTATGTGGTGATAATTTATGTTTAATTCCATGTAATTCACAAAACTTGACTACATCTTTATTTTTAAATTCTCCACCTCTATCACTTCTAATTCTCTTAACATTTTCTTCGTAAATAGTTTCGAGTTGCTTGATAAGAGTTTTGATTGCCAATGGAGCATCGTCTTTGTGTGTTAAAAACAATGTCCATGTGTATCGTGAGTAATCATCTACTATGACACATACATAGTAGTGTCCACCTAGACTTCTTGTCCTACTTGGACCAAATAAGTCTAAGTGAAGCAATTCTAGTACATGACGAGTGCTCACTTCATGTTTTGGTTTTAGTATTTCTTTAATATGTTTTCCTTTAATACATTTTTCACACATTTGAAAATTATATAAGTCTAACTTAGACATGTCTCTAATTAAGTTCTTCTTAGATAACTTTTCAATAGTTGAAATTCCTTTATGGCCTAGTCGTCTATGCCATAAATTCACATCTAAGTCATGTGATAATAAACACTTAACCTTAGCATCTATCTGTTATTTAGTGATAGTCTGTAAATGTTTCCATCCCTATTTCCTTTTAATACAATTTCTCTTTTTTCATTTGTTATATCATAAGAATCATGGAGGAAAAAAACACGATAACTGGAATCTATAAGTTGTGAAATACTTAATAAGTTGTAAGAAAGATTGCTTACTAACAACACATTTCGTATTTGAAATGTGTTAGGGTCCCTGATTGTTCCTTTTCCAACAACTTTTCCTTTGTTGTTGTCTTCGAATGTCACTTTTCCTCCATTCTCAATATGTTTAAGTTCGGTAAATAGTTTGGGATTGCCCGTCATATGCCTTGAACATCCACTGTCTAAAAACCACTTGGTTTTTAGCTTCTTTGACTTTGCCTCCTTCTTGCATTCCTTGTGATTTTCCTACAATGGTGACAAAGTTTTAGATACCCTTTTACTTGGGTCCTTGAATGTTAGGGGCACCATCCTTGTTTAAATATCCCTTAGGTATCCAAACTTGGATGTACATTCTTGGCACATATTTGACGTTAGTTGAATAAAGCGGATTAACATGAACTTGACCATTCTATTTAAAAGAAGGTGTATGCATATAATTGTTATATCTTGGTTTATAAGTACTATGTTGTGGCCGATTTTGATAGTGTGTATAACGCATATGATTTTATTTCTTATATGGTGCTATGTATGTGTGTTCATATGCATTTTTATAAGTCCTATGTTGCCTATAATTATGTCTATATGGATTATAACAAGTTGGTTGCGGTTTATTTTGTTTAGACACATTTGTATACATATAGGCATACTTTCTAGGTTGTCTAGATGCAAAGTTTTGCCTAGTTGTACGTTTATTTGTGTGTGCTTTTTTGGGTGCATGTTGCATTTTTACCTTAGAATATACAGAAGAAGGAGTAGAAGAAGGTGTAACAGACAAAGTTGATTTTGTTGTATTATATTGCAACTTAGACTTAGATGACACAAAGTTAGTCTTTTTGCCTAACTTGTCATTTTCTCCTATATACCCTAAGCCCTTCTTATCATTTCTATATTTTTGTGATGATATAAGTGTGTCAAGCATGTTCGTGCCAGATTTAAATTGTTCTAACATTTTTCTAAGTCTTGTTTAGAGGATTTAAGTTGTGCTATCTCATTTTCACAACTTTCTAACTTAGATTTCAACATACTATTTTCAGTTTGTAATGTTTGTTCATTTTTCCGATATGATTCGATTTTAATCTCTAAAAAATCAAGAGTATTAATAGACTCTTGCTTAAAAGATTATAATTGATCAAAAAATTCCAAGTTAGACGTCTTCAACTTGTCATTTTCTTCAATTAGTTTCTTCTTTTCTTTAGACAGCCTTTTACAGTGAGCATGCATCTTTAGAAATTCTTCATACATATCATCAAATGACATTTCATTATCAGAATCTACATTAAATGAAGAACTTACCTCGTTGGATACGAAGCAGACTTGAGCTTCATCAGTGTCGGATTCTGAGTCGGACGAGTCGCTTCACGTGCTCGCCTTCACTGCTTGTTTGCCTCTTCTTGACTTGGACTCCTTTGTCTTAGACTTTTGTGCCTCCTTGTCCTTGACTTGTTTATTATTGTTGTCGTTATTATTATTTTTCTTTGTTGGGCAATCATATGAGATATGTCCTTTTTGACCACAGTCGTAGCATTTTAACTCTTTATTATACCACTTGTTATTGAAGTTTTTCTTAGGTTGAGAAGAAGTAGAAGAAGATTGTTTCCTATTTCTATTTGGTCGTTTGAAAAACTTTCTAATTTTTCTAGCTATTAATATTAAATCATCATCTAATTCATTATCACTATTACTATCATCATTATTTGTATGTGACTCAGTTGATTTGAAAGCAATAGACTTACCAGATGATTTAGATGATTCGGACTTTCGTTGGTTCAGTTTTACCTCGTAGACTCTAAGTGAGCCGATCAATTCATCCATTTTAGTGATTGACTTTGTCTCCTTGATTGTTGTTACCTTTGGATCCCATTCAGCAGGAAGACTCCATAGCACTTTTTGAATCTTTTCATTGCTTGTAAAAGATTTTTCTAAAGCTTCAAGTGCATTGAAAATGTTAGTAATCCTCAAATCCATAGATGTTATGGATTCATTCGGTAACATTTTGAAAGATTCAAGCTAAGACATAAGCATGTATATTTTTCTCTCTTTTACACCACTAGTACCTTCATGCTTTAATTCTAGTGATTTCCACATATCGTGTGCACTTGTGCAATTTGAAACATATCCTGCTTCAGAAGTCGTTAGTCCATTCAAAAGTAATTGCATATATTTAGCATTCATGGACATTTTCTTTTTTTTTATCTTCGGATGACCATTCACTTTTATATTTTTCTACTTCCTGTGTTACACCGTTTACTTGTACAACTTTCATTGGAATGTACGGCCCGTCTTCAACTATAGACCATAAATCGATGTCTATAGCCATTAAGAATAGTCTCATCCTAAGTTTCCAATGAACGAAATTATTTCCACCGAAAAGAGGAGGATGTTGTGTAGACATACCTTCCAACTCACCTTTGTGAGAAACTATGACTATTGTATATACCTTTAATTTGAGATGTGTAGGCTACAAAGTATTGTTGTTTCTTGGCCTTGTCTTGTTTATATGGTGTTGAATCTTGCTTCTTTGAGTGGTGTCAACCTTGCTCTGATACCAATTGTTGAACCATGCACCTGCAGTAAACACCACTAGACGGGGGTGAATAGTGGTTATGTTACACCCGGTGCATGTGTACATAACAGAACAAAAAAAAAGAAAAAAAAAGATAAACCTTTACATTAAACCACCCTCCTTTCCCTTCCCATACCCCCCAAGCCATTATACTCTCATTATACTCATAACTCCAATACCATTAAACAACAACAACAACAACATTACCCCATTGCCTTAACGCTTCCCGTCTATGACGGGGTATGGGGGGCCAGATGTACGCAACCATACCCATGTGTTAGAAACACATGGAGGTTGTTTCTCAATGACCCAAAATGAAAATTGCGTGTCGATCAACTGCTGCTTCACAATATAAGAAGCGCAGACAATTTAGTGAGTCATTTTGCTTTATTCCAATCATATTCCAAAGTCAAGGAAAAGTATGTCCTTGACTTGGAAATGGAAAGGTCCCATACCATTAAAACATCCTTAAATATTGTAACATCTCCTCCATTCTCCCAAAATCTTGCATCGGCATCAAAACTAAGCAAATAAAGAAAACACATTAGAGCTGAGAGCAACAGGGAGGCCGTGAGAGTGTGAGAGAAGAGAGGAAGAAAAAAAAGGAAGAAAAAGAAAAAGAAGGAGAAGAAGAAAGTTTGGTTCAATCCAACCCCGGTTTCAATTACGATATAATATAATTCAAGCAATGTAAGTACTCTACCCGTACTCGTTATATATTTGCAAAATTTATATGTATGTTTTGTATAAAACCCATGGATCATGCATGATGTATGAGTTTACATGTATATATGTATGCTCGACAGTGGTTTATATGTATGGTATGTGAATTTGAATCAACTTGACTTGTTGGCTAAATCATTCAACTTCTTGTTTCTTTATTTACGCAGAATCCACCTATAACGAGTTATCTTTTATTACAGTGATTGAATAAAGTTGGCAGAAGCAAAATCTAGCTACAACTCGTATTATTAAAGCTTAAGGTATTTATAGTTAGTGTTAAAGAGACAAATTTTGAATGGTAAAGGGCCACGGCCTGTGAGTGTGTGCGAGGGTTATTTTGTGTTTTGTATATAATAATATATATGTATATATAATATATATGTATAATATATATATATATATATATATATATATGTATATATTTTATTAACATGAACCCTCACTTATGGCGGAGGAAAACCTTATTACATCAAAAGGAAAAATGACGATAGTAGCAGTATATGATTATCAACATCCATACTATATATGATATGCCGCATTAAAACCTTGCCAAGTAAAACCACCCTTGTGGATAAAACCTTGGCGAAGGAAAAAGCGTACATATTTATATAAATGGACTGTCGATAGGCGCTACAGCATAAAAGATAATTTAGAAATCGGAAAATACATAAGCGTAACAAAACAGATATCCGTGTGAACATGTGCTTCTGATGAGTGGTCCTTCGGTCAGTAGAAATCGCGTCCACGGCCAAGAAAGTAAGTGCGATCCATGTCCAATGCAAAAGTAGTAAAACCGCAATCCGCATATGACACCTTTGCAGCAGCAGATGTGGAAGGCAAAGGAACTCCACACCACAATGTTGCAGCCCATGAGAAGCCAGTAGTAGTGTTGACTCCGCCCCAAGTCGAGTCTGCCTGTACTCAAAAAAATACAGGTAGAAAATAATGTAGTGCGCCAATCCATATGGAAGACCAGAAGCTCAATGTGTACGTATATGTGCTGACGTGATGTCCAAAGTGACTGAAGCGCGTACCATGGGCGGCAGATTGTCGTTATGAAAAGAGCATGTTCCCGGTGATGTCATTGCGTATTGAGCCAGGTAGTGAGCCGCCATGTTGGCCTCTCGATATATATGTGTGAGTTACAGGCGATTTAGATAAACCAATGTTTGTAATAGCCTGAGATGATAGTTGCCAAAAACAGTATGTGGCTGACGTAGGTGCAGTGCCATTTGCGCACAATCAGTCTCAATGTCTAATGTTCGATATAATGGGAGAAAATAGAGTAAGCCAAATAAAGTAGCCTGAATTTCGGCCATCAAAGGTGTGCATGAAGGCAATCGAAAGGACAAAGCGCGCACACACGTGCCCGCATGATCTCGCATGATTACGCCGCCTGCAGCATAGTGACGTCCAACTGCTGCATCCACATTAAGCTTAAATCTGCCTGATGGCGGAGTTATCCATCGTACCACCTTTAAACGGGGAGGTCGAACATACGGAATCCATGAAAGAGAGATAGATGGTCCTGCTGCAAGTTTTGATCCGTGTAATGTGTGAATCCACATGTTAATGTCAAAATGGATTGTGGTCCTAAGTGCCGATATAGAAAAAGATGCCATGTCCCCATACACTAAATGAGCATAAGTGCGCCAGATATTTTGCACCACAATAGCTGGAACCACAATTTTCAGTACCCCAAATAGTGAAGAATAGGAGGAGCGATACCACCATGATAAAAGATACTGGCGCAGATTCAGAGTTGTGGGGAAGACTCCATGCAACTCTGTCGCAAAGAATGTCCATAGAAGCCGAATTGGATGACAATATAGGAATACATGATCAACTGTTGCCAAATTCTGTCTACAAAACGGGAATTGCGTTGGACGTACAGTAGAATAACGGCCAATGTAATCTTCAAATGGCAGAGCCGAGTGAAATATACGCCAAAGTAGTATTTTTATGGATGGTGAATGTTGTTTAAACCAAATAAACTTAGCCGAAAGTAATGTAGGCTTGGAGGTCCTACAAATGTCATAGGCCGATTTTAGTGTAAAATCGCCCAAGGGTGTTGGATTCCATGTAATATGAGAGCCCATGCCGGACGTATGCGAAATACAAGTGTCATGAATACGACATATGAGTTTCCAAACCGGTGAATCCGGTAGTCTTGGCCGATAATCCCCTCTCTGCCCGTATTTAGCATGCATATACCGACTCCATAAGGTGTCATGCTTCTGATATAACCACCAAATCCTGCAGTGGTATGCCTGTTGAAGCATGTTAAGATCGCGAAGTCCTAAGCCTCCTTCCTCAATAGGCAAAGTTATATTCGACCATGCAACCCAATGATGACGTTTTCCCCAATAAAAAGATGCCATCTTTCTATGTATCATTTTAATGATGGACTTTGGTAATCCTCCTGCTGCAAGAATATGAAGAGGGAGTGCAGAAAGTACTGACTGTAACAAAACTAAGCGACCTGCAGATGAAAGGAGACGTGAATGCCACCCATGTAATCGCTCATCAATATGATGTAGTAGAGTGGAACAGAATCGGGAACGATTGATCCCTCTATGAAGGTAAGAACCAAGATATCGAAAAGGGAGAGAAGAGAGTCGCATGCCCAATATTTCTTGGAAGGATCTGCACCGACGTGTGGTAATGTGTGCCGAGGGGATGAGACTACTTTTTTGAAAGTTGACCTTTTGACCCGATGCAGTTTCATACTCTGTTAAGAACGTGTGAAAGCGCCTTAAATTGCACTGAGTTCCCTGCAGGAAAATAAGTAGGTCATCCGCGTACGCCAAGTGTGTTATTGCAAAAGGAAGGCGGCTTAGACGAAATGGCAGTATATGTCTCGCAGCAACCAAAGAGTTTAATCCTCTGCTGAAACCTTCCGATGACAAAATAAATAACAGTGGAGATAATGGATCACCCTGTTTGACCCCTCTACCTGGACGGAATGTAGGTGATGGCTCCCCATTTATCAAAATCGACAATGTAGTAGCTCGGAGATGGTTAATAATAATACGAATAAAAAAATCTAAAAAACCAAACTGTCACAGCAGACGCTCCAAATAATCCCAACTGACCCGATCAAAGGCTTTCATCATATCTAACTTCAGGCATAATTGAGATCCACCTCTATCCAACATATGTACCATTTCGCGTGCCAATAAAACTTGAGTTGAAATATCATGTCCCGGGAGGAATCCTGTTTGTTCTGGAGAGATCAATTTCGGGAGAAGCGTCCCCAAACGTGTGGCTACTATACGTGTACAAACTTTACTCAAAAAGTTTGTGAGACAGATAGGCCGAAAATCACTGAACGTCTTCGGAGATTGTGTCTTAGGTATCAAAGTAATTAGGGCACTAGCCATCACAGTCGGCTGTGGAATGCCAAGAAGAAACTCCTGCACTGCTTTAACAACATCAGAATGTATGATAGGCCAACATGAACGACAGAAACTACCATGAAACTCGTCTGGTCCTGCGGCACTCTGAGGGTCCAAGTGCCACACGGCCTCCTTCACTTCCGTCTCCATAGGAAGCTGCGTCAACATGACATTGTCAGATTCTGTTACCAGTCGAGGAATGTGCACAAGTATAGAAGAGTGATTTTGTGTTGATTCTGGAGCAAATAAATCCGTATAGAAAGAGACCGCATCGGACATAATCTCAGCTGTGTCCGTCAAAATATGGCCAGCTGCATTGCGAATTTGCTGAATGCCCAAATGAGTTCGATTCCCCTTGGCAATGGAATGAAAGTATTGTGTATTAGCATCGTCTTCCTTAAGCCATTTTATCTGGGCCTTTTGTTTCCAGAATTGTAATTCATAATTCGATGCTTGCAGATATTCTGCCTTGGATCTATGATACTCCGCCCTTGTTTCCTCTGTCGGATGTGCATCCCAGGCTGCCTCGGCATAATTAAGTTGAGCCTCTGCATGTTTCAGATTGTTGAAAATATTACCAAAGATGTCCTTGTTCCACTGCTGGATATCTCTTTTGAATGAAAACAGTTTTTTATAGAAGCCATACATACCACTAGTAGTGGGGTATGACAACCATGCCTGCTTCATATAAGAATGAAAGTCGGAGTGATGTAGCCAAGCTTCCAAAAATCGAAATGAACGTCTGCTAGTAGAAACACCGTGTCTACACAGTAATAATAAAGGCATGTGGTCCGATGTGACCCTCGGTAAATGCGATAACTGTATGTCATGAAACATATCCTGAAAGGCTGAATTTATGAAAACCCAGTCCAAACGACGACGTATCCGCCCTAACCCTCTGTCGTCTGCCCAAGTAAATCTAGACCCGTGGTGAGGTGGCGTCATTAAGGAACATGTTTCAATACACTCATTAAAGTCTTGTAATGCAGCGAGAGATGGGGTGGAATGTCCTCTATGATCCTCGATGGTACGAAAAGTATTAAAATCACCGCCCACCATCCAGGGCAATTGAGATGATTCAGCAAATTCACATAATGAGTGCCATAGTGGACGGCGCTGAAGAGAAGTATGCTTCGCGTACACCACAGATAAAACAAATGTCCATTGCAGTGAGAGTGATTGCATAGTAAAATGTACCACTTGATCTTGATCCTGAGTAGTAACCAAATGAAATTCAGTATCACGCCAGAAAAACCAAATACGTTCCGATTGTGAAGCATAATAATGCGAAAAACCAAATCGTAGGGCAAACCCATCTATTTGTGAAGGTGCATGCTTGGGTTCAATTAAAGCAAGTAAATGTAAACGGTGTTCTTGAATCATTTGTTTTAATCTAGGTAACGAGGCACGCATGCCTCGGACGTTCCACACTAATGCATTCATTGAGTAAGAGAGGAGGTACTTCCCTGTATGATGTGCGATGCACTGCGCGTCAAGATTGTGGATGGCGGAAGAGGAGGTAAATCCTTGCGTGTTCTGCGCTTACGACGTGGGACAACTGGTATAAATTCAGTCTCAGCAACCTGTTCATCTAAGCGCGACAATAATATCCCTTCGTCCGGCGATGGGGGTATAAGCTGCATACATCGTGCCACATCCTCTGGGACATTAGGTATATCATCAACTTGATCGTCAAGTGGCAAATCAGTATCCGATGAATGACCCGTTTCGACTGGGTTTATATCGGTTGGAATATGATGGTCCGTAGCATCACAAAACTCTTCATCCAACTGGCCAGGTATTGTAGCAGACGGAGGTGGTGCTGCCATATCTTGTTGGTCGTCATGGGCAGAATTTCCATCAATTACATCAGGGTTTGACGGAGGATGTTCTGTCATTTTCTTTTTGATCGGGGTCCAGCGTTGTCGTGCTGGTCTAGCCGGCTGTGGTGGAGGCGGCGGCGGGGGAGGCGGCGGTGGTGGGGGAGCGTTGTCGTTTTCCTTAGGTGGACATGCAGCTGTTGCATGACCTAGTCTGCGGCAGGAGGTGCAGAATAAAGGTAGATCCTCATAGACTATCGATTGTAAGATCAGCCTACCCTTTGCCTGCAAATATATTTTCTAGGGCAAATCCTGTGATACGTCAACCTCAACACAGACACGAGCCACTGATGGTCGCAGACCATCAGCAGTCGCAACATCCAATTTCAATGGTGTTCCAATCGGTCGAACAACCTCAAATAGGGCTGCACGGTGGTGCAAATGAATCGGTAATGACGGCAGTGCAACCCAGACTGGGACAATAGGAACGTCAGCACTTGGATCAAAATCCATTGTCCACTTTGTAATCCTCATGTGACATCCAGAGATATGCCAAGAGCGCCGATAAAAGCATCGCAAATAATCCGCTTCATTGCGGAAATTCAAAAGGATATGAGATTGATCAATGAGTGTAATACGCAAATCCTGATGGAATCCAATTTTCTCAAAAACCTGACGTATTATTTTTATAGGTGGCCGGCCATACCAGAAAGTGCCAACTAAAGAGTACCTGTAGGGCTCAGCCAGTGCATCAATTTCAGCGTCAAGAAAAGAAATCATGGGGAGTCCTTTATACCTGGAAACCGTTTTTGGCGTAATGTCGATAGTGCTTGAAGTGGCCGTGCCGGCGACAACCGCAGCAAAAGTCGGTGCGGTTGTCATGATGAAAGCGAAGTAATCAGCGATGGGATGGAAAAATTGATTCTTTGAATACAAATGTATCAATCGGAGATGATAAGGATGATAGAATGTGTAATCGGATGGAGCAAACGGAAGAAGGATGGTCCAGCAACGGCGGCGGCTAGCGCCGCCGGGGTGCGTTTTCGCCAGGAGAAAATCGCTGGAGCATTTTTTTTATCTGAATATAATATATATATATATATATATATATATATATATATATATGTGTGTATGTTATAGATTTATATATGCACATGTAGAATTGTTTGAAATTATTGTGCGGACCGAATTATATAAGCTTACTGCGATTTGCATAATTTGTGGTGGTAATGACCGAATAGGCCTCTGTTTTAGGGTTGATAATTTATGTATATGAATATGTTGGCCAAGTGCAAAAAAAGGGGGTAGAAATTGTAAACTGATATATGTCCTGCCGTGAATAAATAAGTGCCCATGTGTATTTTAAAATTTTAAATCGGCTTCTCCAGCAGATTTATCAACCTTATATTTAATCATCTCAAAGGAACATATATTTCAATCTTGATCAATGGGGTCCCTACGGGTTTTTTTCAACCATCAAGAGGGGTTAAACAAGGAGACCCTTTGTCACCAATATTATTCATACTAGCTTCAGAGGCATTTTCAAGGGGCCTTAATATCTTAGTTACACGGGGTGTCATAAAGCCTTTTAATGCAGGAAGATCCACTACAATCTCCCATTTGGCATTTGCGGATGACCTCCTAATATTCATCAATGGTGGATTGCACAACTTGATCAAATTCAGAAAATTCTTGGAGCTATATCAAGAGACATCGGGACAAGCAGTAAACTTCCAAAAGAGTCTCTTCGTTCCAGCAGCATATTTATCAACTGCTCAGATTAGCAGAATGGAGCAACGGTTACACATGACATCAGTATCTTTGCCAATCAAATACTTAGGGGTCCAGCTGCACAGAGGCAAAGAAAGGGCCTCACATTTTGCAAGCCTACTCTCGTCAATTCAAGCTAAAATATCTATGTGGCAAAATAAATTCCTCAATCACGCTGGGCGCTTGATCTTGATCAAACATGTCTTGGCTTCCACCCCATTACATGTGATATCTGCTTGTAAATTGCCTCAGAGTTTACTTCGCACTATAACAAGATGGATGGTTAAGTTCTTCTGGGGAAGCACATCCGTTCAAACGAGACATTCTTGGGTTCCAAGTGAGCTGCTATTCGGACCAACAGTTGAGGGCGGTCTTGGATTAAGGAAACTAGAAGACCTGCAGTCCACTTAGTCTCGCAGATTATGGTGGAAATATCAACAAAATACTTCTTTGTGGAGTAAATTTCTTCATTCTCGATACGCCAACCGAAATTCCTATGACATACGGATCACGGACTCACCAGTTTGGAAAAGAATATGCAGAATTCACGAGATTTGTGCTCATAGTATAGACGCAGAACACTACACTATACGAGCAGCGTATGAGCATATACGGCATGTACGGAATACTCGCCTTTCACACAAATATATATGGAACAAGCACATTCCTCCAAATATTCGGTTATTCTTATGGCGTTTATATCAAAATGCAGTCCCTCTACCAGCGAATCTCCAAAAGTTCGTTTGCATTCATCCGACTCAATGCCCATTCTGTCTGGTAGCACAAATCTCATCGGATCATGTGTTCTTGGAATGTTCTGAAGTTCGAGATATTTGGAAAATCTATGCGTCTTATTTGGATGGTCCACACACCACTACGCGAACAATACAACAACAGCTCATACAATGGTGGATGTCAACCGAAGGTAATACACTTAAAGGCATATTGCGAATAGTTGCACCCTCTTACATTATTTGGGAACTCTGGAAGTGTTATACATCGATCATGTATGGGGAGGGACGATGGAGAAAATCTGCTGTGATGGAAACCATACGCCGTGGAATATATGATTGGACATCCGCACAAAAAGGCAAAAAATTCGCACACTCAGACCGTGGCCTGATAGGCCTCAGATTAATCCCACCCCTCAGCATTCCTAGATGCAGAATAGTTAAATGGAATCACCCTCCACCGGGTAGGTTGAAACTAAACACGGATGCAGCACATGGCATGCACTCAGCAGCAGCTGGTGCAATCTTACGAGACAGTACTGGCGCATTCTTAGGGGCAATAGCATTTCATCTTCCACTTTCCTCACCAGCCGATGCAGAGTTTCAAGCAGCATATCTTAGTTACCTATACTTTGCTGCGCATTGGGGTCCAATGGATATTGAGGTAGATGCGCAGGGAGTCCTTTCAATGATTCTTAACCCAAGTCATCACCATTCTTCCTTATTCAGAACTCTTTTACTATCGACGGCATCGGAGCTAACATATGTACCTAGGGAGGCAAATCAACCAGCTCATTTCCTAGCGCAGCATGGTCAAGTTCATCAACATCTTACAATATTCACAACAGAAGCTACTCTTCCGCCGCTAGTACGTGCAAGCTATCATACTGAAAACACCCCACATATCCGACATGGATATAGCTCTTGATCAGTATTGTTGCCCATATCATAAGATATGGGCAATGCGGTTACGATTCCCATTATAATTCTACATTGCGTTATATTTCTTGCACAACCAGCGTGTCAAATAATATCGTTACCCATATCAGTGTATATGGGTAACCAGTGTAATTTTTCCACAGCTGAATTTTGCTTAAACTCCCATGCTATTGCTGCTGCTTCTTATAGCTTTTATCACTTTACTAATCCCACACTGTGTTTGTGCATGGAATCTGGGGTGCAACAACAACAACGGAGATACATACTTTGGTGGATCAAGCAAAGCAGGGATCATGTTCCACCTTCTCAAATTCCGAACAATCTAAGGCTCTCTTATTTATGTTCATGTAATAACACCAATCATATAAATATGTACGCTTTTTCCTTCGCCAAGGTTTTATCCACAAGGGTGGTTTTACTTGGCAAGGTTTTAATGCGGCATATCATATATGATTGGAGACTTCAAGTTATATGTTCGCTATATTATTATTTTGCCTTCATTGACAAACATTGTAATATGGTTTCCCTCCGCCATAAGTGAGGCATAATAAAATTTCTCCTTTATTGCAAAATATATATATATATATATATCTGTGTGTGCGCACGCCGTATATGTATCGATATGGGTTTTGGGTAAAACTGTCATACGGCTGGATAATATTAGATTTTGTGAAAATTTGGAATTTTGGCCAGCAGGATATTTTGGAACCTGCTGGACCTTATTACTTCTTAATATTGTATAAATATCTTGTGTGAATGTTAATATGTGTGAACGGTGCTTGTTTTTTTTTGGCCTGCATTGGCCGAATGGCCTTTTGTTAAAAAAATATTTGATTTCTTTTACAAGGCTAATGTATTAAGGAACATATGGTATATATGTAAATATATATATTATGCTGAGAAAGTGAACATTTGGAATCGATAAATTGATTTTGTAGTGAAATATGTAATTATTATGTTAACTATGGAATTAAAATTAAATATTTAGTATATAAAATGGTCGGAAAATTGTAGTGAAAGAATAATAGTAATCCAAAGGAGAAGGAATTTGTGGTGTAAAGGTGAAGTGAAGAGACAATTTAATAAGCAAATAATTAACTTACATGTTCAAATTTTGGAGCTTCCAGAGGATAAGTTGGACATGTAGAAGCAGAGACTTTTTTTGGTAACCTTCTTCATGTTCAAGTATAGAATAAAAAAGCTAAGTGACCGATGAGAGATAAGTGGTCTATCTGTGCTTGTTCTGTTGTCATGCATCAGAGGTAAGTGGTCTATTTGTGCTTGTTATGCTTATCGTGCATTAGTGTGTTGTTTGTTGCATATCTGTAATTGAACTTTCTCTATATGCGAGTTGTATGTATATGTGAGATAGGTATGTATAAATGAACTGGGTGTATGTATGGTGTATGATCTCAATGCGTATTGCATGTGTATATGGATGTGTGGGGGTAGACATGCGCTCGTTGACTCCACGTTACATGTAAGTATATATGCACGTGTATGGGCGCGGGTATATATAGGAGCATGTATGCGCCGGATCGTGGATTATGTGTGTGCAGCATTCATGGCACGTGCATTAGCATTGCATCCCTTCGGGGCGAGTGACTCCACGTTACAGAGCGTGTGCTCGTTGACTCCACGTTACGGAGCGTGTGCTCGTTGACTCCACGTTACGGAGCGTGTGCGCTGACTCCATGTTACGGAGCATGTGTTCGTTGACTCCACATTACGGAGCGTGTGTTCGTTGACTCTACGTTATGGAGCATGTGCGCTGACTCCGCGTTACAGAGCGTATGTTCGTTGACTCCACGTTACAGAGCGTGTGCACTGACTCCGCGTTACAGAGCGTATGTTCGTTGACTCCACGTTACTGAGCGTGTGCGCTGACTCCACGTTATGGAGCGTGTGTTCGTTGACTCCACATTACGGAGCGTGTGTTTGTTGACTCCACGTTACGGAGCGTGTGCGCTGACTCCACGTTACGGAGCGTGTGTTAGGACCCTGGGCCATGCATAGCATATCATGGAAAAAAAAAGAAGAACATATTATATGGATAACGAGGTTGTTGCGCGTGATACGTATGGAAAGGCATGCATCATGAAGTTGCGTATTATTATGTGCAGTGACTTAGTTTCTGCGGTTTATCTACTTCATTGGTATGCATTGTTATCTTCTTTGTTTGTATGATTATTTGTTGTTGTGTATGTCATACTTCAGAAGAGCATGTTTCATGGTTATGTAGATTGAATGATGGATCTTATTTGACTATTCTCGATGTGTCAGCTGTTAAAGATATTCGAATGAATTTAATTGAGTAATAGAGACATGTATCTTGGTTTGTAAATGTTTCCTGTAATTGTCTCTGCATGTATGATTTTCATAATGAGTATAGATAGGTTGCTTACTGAGCCTGTTGATTTGGCTCACACTACCATTCACCAGTTTTGCAGGTATGAGAAGTTAGGGTATGCTTACACAGGAGTTGGTATACCGTGGAAGATCGATACGAGAGGTTTCGAAACTAAGGATATTCGGAAAAGATGGTTGAGACAGTTATTTTGATATTCGAGGTTATGTATTTTTGAGATTAGTGTTTACATACATGTGACTATTGTATTGATTTAGAAATTCTTAAACGTTGTATTAATGATGATGATTGTTTTATCGAGGATATTAGTGATGACTTCCGCTGACATCGATTTATGTTATTATGGTGACGTGTAGTTGATTTGCATCGACGCTTTGTAGTTCTCTTAGTAGACTACGGCGAGTGTACTGTTTCCGATGTTAGGGTTCAGGAGCGGGGCGCTACAAGTTAACGGAAATTACACTACTACACTTTAACAAAATCCCCTTTGAAAATAGAATCTGACACCTCCTCAGAGTATCCGTTTTTGTGAAATTCAAAAATCAATGTTTACAACTCCAAAAATTATGCAAATTTTCAGAATTTAACTTTATTGTCTTGACAAGACTCTGTCCAATAATTAGATGAAAATATGGTTGTTTGACCGTTCAAACAAATAAAAAGATTCAGATGGTCAATCTGGATAGAATTGGACAGAATGTTGCTGAACTTTGAAAACGTGGTTCTCTTTGAATAATCAACTAGAAAGGTTGATCTTTATGTCAAAACACGCCTTAGGATATCTAGTTCATGTTTCCAAAAGGCCCTGATCTTAAAAAAATACTTGATGAAAGCAGAATTCAAGTTTTCTCAAAACTAGTAAGATTGCATCCAAATTGGAGCAGTTATCTTGCAACGACTGAAAGACTAATTTTTCTTTGCTCAAATCAAGTGATTCTTGTTGTAAATGAAAGATAACAGTCTGAAGTATAACTCCATCAAAAATCACGAATTTTGGAAGTGTTCTACTATTTTTTAAAAATATGAGAATTTGTGTGAAATCTGCAGTGAAAACTGGCAGAAAAACAGAAGAATGTAATTAAGACAAGAACACCAAAGATTTATCCTGGTTCAGTCAATGTGATCTACTCTAGTCCCAAGGAATAGCTTTCCTTGGATTTCACTATGGTATGAACAAACTTACAACAAGAATTAAGGTTGATCCTTGGGGTTAAAAACCAACCCTATTCAAGACTTGGATGAACATCTCTATGCAACTCTTGGTTGCAACACCTCTATCACATATTGGTGTAGCCTTATAAACTTGGCTAACCAATCTTACAAAAATACCCCAAGGAAGGGGTGTATATTAGCTCAACAACAACAAGAAATGAAACACCTTAGCTACACAAAGAAAGAATTAAGAAGAAGAGAATAGCAAGAATGATCTTCAAGTTTGCTTGAAAGTTGTGTGTCCTTCTTCTTCACCTTTGCCTTCTATTTATAGAGTGAAATGAGCCTTGAAGATAAGAACTCCAATGTGTCGCGATCTTAATCATCAATGCTTAAATATCTTCACACCATTGGTTGGGCACATAATCACCTTGTACAATTGGCAAAATGAAACAATATAATTGGGCCACCTTGGAATATCATTTTGGCCGAAATTTGTCTTCAAAATAGTAAAGAACTAGCGAAGATAATAAGCAAGGATAAGATGGCACAACTACTCCAAGATTGCCTCAACTCCTTTGCACTAGAATAGGTCATGTGAGTAGCTTCAAATTTGAATAAATCAGCTCCTTTTTCCACCTTGTAGCCGTTGGCTACATTTCAAATATTTCCAAGTTGCCAATCTTGTCAACTAGCTTCTTTTTGATTGGCCCACTTGTCACCAAGTCATAAAATCATTAAAACACCTTATCGACATATGTAATCACGTTTGGGAGCTGTATGTACATGTACAACTTCAGATTTAATGAAGATAAAATAATAGATAAAAGTTGACAAGACTTTGTCAACCAATAATGCAAAATTCCCACATTTTTTTCCTTGTAAGTTGTCGTGAATTTTGCACCAATAAAATCCTTGTATTCTCTGCAAAAATATAGATGATAGCCTCCATTAATATAATCATAAGAGTCTTCACCAAGAAAATAGAATGTGACATCAATATCCGTCACATATCCCGCAACCGTAGATAATATCACCAAACGAGAGAATATAATGGAAAATCATCAAATGATCTTCAAGATAATCATAAAAGAGCTCTAGAATGAAGATAATAATATACTCAAGGGATTTCTTGAGTAAAAATACAAAAACTGCCCTCAGGGGTAAAATGAGAAAAATGCCTCCGGTGAGAGAAAACTCCAGAAATGACCTTGATGGTTAGAAACAGATATAATAACACCTTTCTGATGATAAATAAGATGAGAATAAGTTCTTGACATATTTTCACCATGTCACGTTCCTATAAAACTCACAATACCAATTTTGCCCTTTTTGGTAAGCTGTAGAAACTTCAAGACACATTAGTCACAAGACATTTATAATTATCAAAAACACATAATATTAACATATATAAATCATGTACAAATGAAAACAACCATTTTATCATATTTTAGAAAAATATTTCTAAAAACCCCATCGATCGATCGAAGTGCCTCTGCTTCAGAGTTTGATGTCTCATAGTGAGTTTTGTTTTTGATTTTGTGAGACATGGATCGATCCATGTAAAGGGCTGACGTACGTCGATCGATCTATGTGAGAGGCTGCCGTACGTCGATCGATCCACGTGAGAGGTCGACGTCTAACAGTAAGTTTTTT
Organism: Eustoma russellianum; assembly: GCA_036186865.1. Classification (NCBI taxonomy): domain Eukaryota; kingdom Viridiplantae; phylum Streptophyta; class Magnoliopsida; order Gentianales; family Gentianaceae; genus Eustoma; species Eustoma russellianum. The sequence goes on from AP025061.1 coordinate 17,056,112, forward strand.
TGGTTCTATTCAATCCAACATCGATCGATCGATGTTAGGGGACGATTTACATCGATCGATCCATGTTTCTCTGCCTGAGACATCTGTAGCGTCCCACCCGAGTATATAGACCCGGCACGGCTCATCCGCCGCACTCTTCTAGAAGGAGTACCAAGCGTCGTCATCACCATACATACATGCATAGGACATACACATGGGTCGATCAACGAAACCATTAAACTCCAACATAACCGTTTTGTACAATCGACAAAGTCATAGGATACAAACGGTACAAAAGTCTAGAAGTCCACAAAAGGTTAAGTCCATCACACAAAATACATAAATACTGAAGTGAACATGACAGTATACTGTCTAGAACATCTCCCGCACATGGGTAGGGATGATCAGGGCTCGCTCTCTGCAGCAATATACTCGACCTCAAAGGTCTGGTCCTCTAAAAAATAATATAATAATGTCAGACGAAATAATTCGCCTGACAAGTAAACTACTCGGATTCCCTACGCGAATCAAATAGGCTATGAACAGGCAGCGGAGCTAAAAAGGTAATATAACGGAAAATAATACCTGTCTTTTCACAAATTGGCAACATTAAGCACAGCAGCTACAATTCATATAACATCAAGGAATAATAACAGATGAGTACATAGCACAGATAAAGAGAATCTCAAGGTCTGCCTAGAACCCCTGAAGACTTGTTCTACGATCACCTTATCCTATACGTTATCACCTTAATTCTAATCGTCAAACTTAATTCTATCATAATGCTGAAAGGTTCAATAGTGCGTGCATAAATCCGTAATGTATTATGACCATTAATTAAGCATAGCTTTCTTTTTATACAAAAGGAAATGTAATGTCAAAACATTTATTTTCATTCTTTTCGTACTTATGTGATGGCCATCGGAATGTAAGAAACAATATCTTGCAACGTCCGGCTAACCCGAGGAAACTCCGAACTTCAGTCATATTCATGGGTCAAGGCCACTCTGTAATAGCTTCCACCTTTTTAGGATACACCGAAAACCCTGCTTCAGAGATAATATGTCTTAGAAATGCCACACTGCGGAGCCAGAATTCACATTTACTGAATTTTGCATACAACTTCTTTTCTCGAAGTATGCTGAGAACGATCCGTAAATGCTCTTCATGAGAATCTTCATCCAGAAATTAGATCAGGATGTCATCAATGAATACAACAACAAACTTGTCCAGCTGCTCCCAAAATACCGAGTTCATCAGATCCATAAATGCAGCAGGAGCATTAGTTAACCCGAATGGCATCACCGCAATTGATGATATCCGGAGCGAAGATCGATCTTACTGAACACTTTAACACCCTGTTAAACATCACTTTAGTTTACATTGACTATACTAGAGACTAAAAACACTAAGCGTGTAAGTAATATTGTTACCCTTAATTGATCAAATAGATCATCAATCTGTGGCAGCAGATATTTATTCTTGATCGTGATTTTGTTCAACTCACGATAATCAATATATAGGCGCATGGGACCATCCTTCTTTTTGACAAAGAGTATTGGAGAACCCCACGGAGAAGCACTGGGGCGAATGAATTTCTTCTCAAGTAATTCCTGTAACTGTACTTTCAATTCCTTTAGTTCGGCTGGGGCCACCCGATAGGGCGTTTTAGAGATAGGCTCAGCTCCCGGCAAAACATTTATCTCGAACTCTACCTCACGTCTTGGAGGTAACCCAGGAAGTTCATCTGGAAAAACATATGGAAATTCATTAACCACTGGGATGCTGCTGAGAGATGGTACTCCAACCTCCTGTTCAGCACTCAAGGCATAACGAGGAATCCCGTATCTCCTTTTCTCAATGCTCGACAAGCTTCAGCTACCGTCAAGTAAGTCTTCTGTGGACCTATCTTTACTTTAGAACTCCCCTGATATATCACCTCATCTTGTGTTGATGTCTGTATAATAACTCGCTTACCTCCACAATCAACCTGGGCATGGTTATCGAACAATCAATACATACCCAAAATAATGTCAAAGTCTCCCATCCAGATCGGAATCAGATCAGCATCGAACCTTGCCCTTCGACTTTTAGTTCACAGTTCTTATAGAGATGATGAGAAATAATAACTTGATCACAGCGGGTTGGACACGGTAAGGCGCCTCCAACCATGTGGGACTACTGTTTAGGTTCTTGGCAAACCTCTTAGATACAAAAGAGTGGCTTGCACCACTATCAAACAGCACATTTTCAGGCGTACTGTTAACTAAAATAACACCTGAAGCAATTGCAATACATGCACGGAATTTCATACTAGTGTACAACTATAATGGCAATAAGTTAGAATCGCGTAATCTAAATGGTACCTGTCACCACGTCGGGTGTGTCCTCCACCTCTGCATCTGTCATAATATGCACCCTGGTGTTAGTCCACTGTCGTCCCCTCTGCTGCTGCTGCTGCTGAACATTTTTGGTTTGTACCTTCTCTGAGTAATCCTTAGAAAAATGATCTGCCTTTCCACAGCGATAACATGTGTCAGTACCCTTCCTACACTTGTCAAAATGTAGCCTCTAACAATTAGAACAACAGGGAATATCATGCGGAGTGGTCTGACCCTGAGATTTCTACCCCTGAGACTACTGACGTTGCGGCTGTGCGGTATGCTGGGCCTGCTGCTGTGCACCCTGTCCATCAAAACCACCACTCTTAACAAATTTAGTCCCACGACTTGATCCCGCAGTGCCAATCTCTCGAGACCTCTTGCCTCGCATTTCTTCGTCTCTCCTCTGAATCTCCTCCTCAATCCTATAACTGTCATCAAGCATCTCTCTAAATGTCTTAGGTTTAGAACTGACGATCCAGGTTCTGATACGGGTACTCAAACCTCGCAAAAATTTTGACATCTTCAGTTTCTCATCCAACATAATCGTAGGCACAAATCGACCTAAAGTAGTGAATCGGCTTGCATAATCAGCTACAGACATATCCGCTTCCTGTCGAAGCGACTCAAAAGCACTGACTTTTCTCTCGGTCACCGAAGGAGGGAAATAGTACTTATTGAATTCCTCCAGAAACTTATCCCACGAAACTGGTCGAGGAAGAGGCTGGATATTAGTCTTCCACCATTAATTGGCCTCACCGATCAAGAATGGCCGTATCACCTGCGCCTTTAGCTTTGGAGGGACGCATATCAGCTCAAAACAATTCTCTGCTTCATCTAGCCACTTCTCAGCCTCATTCGGATTAGAACCGCCCTCAAAAGATGGAACTTGAGCCCTTTTAATGGCCTCGAAATAGTAATGAGCATCTCCTTGTTGGGTAGTCAGAGAAGGAGGAGATGCAACCTGCGTCTAGAACATATTCTGGCTCATCTGAGTCATGGCCTACATGAACGCCTGAAATGCACTAAAATATGGTGTCGGCGGTGGCGGATAATAATAATATCCCTGTGGTGGTGGAGGGTACTGCCCTGACGGAGGATACTGCCCTTGCACTGGGGTGGATACTGGGGCTGAGTATGATATGGTCCATATAGAGGAGGAGGTGGTGGCGGCACCTGAGCCTGTGGAGGCGGTATATGTGCTTGAGAGGGAGGAGGCCGCTGCTGAAGTGGCTCCGGCTCAGAAGGAGGATGTAGCATCAGCTCCTGCGCAGGAAGCTGAATGGCTCTGCGTGATCTCCCACGGGCCCCTCGAGGTTTGTCAGACATCCTATAGAAAACATTCACATTACTTGGGTAAGTCCACATCATATGTATGAGGATGAAAATTTTTAATTCTCTACACTGTGCTACATCGCGTAAACTAAGGTTATTGTATGATTAAAACTTAAGTCTAAGATCATACCTTAGATTTCTAAGGAAAGTTTTTAAATCATCGGTCCCGTCAGTGATCTAGAGCCTAGGCTCTGATACCACCTGTAGCGCCCCGTCTGAGTAAAATAAATAAAAAGGTTATGCCTTCTAAGTAACGACATACTTTTTTTTGAAGCTATGAACTATATGTTAGGGCCAAATTTCACTCCATGTGTATTCTTATGATTACATGTTTTCTGCTGACTCAGTTGAGTGACATTTCGTACCTTTATGCATTTGGTATGATTAAGTGTTAATCATTTGTTCTTTATTATTAAAAGTGACTATTCATCATGCTAGTTGAAGAAATGAATACTATAAGTATGATAGAAGCGTCTTTGTGTGCACTTGAGGTAAAATTTTGGTTGGGTGAGGGACTGCACCCCACGGACTTGATCTTATGGATGTGGATAACCCGCTTTTGCATGATTACTACCGAAGCATTTGGTGTTTAATGTGGTATGCTATGAATATCGTAAATTGCATATGTAAATACTACGTAGTTCTTTTTAACATATGACTCCATGCTCCTTTTTCTATTTTATATGATGTATAAGGTTTGTAGATAATGATTGGAGATCCTTCACTCTTGGAATGGGCTGTTTGTTGAAGACATGAAACTCACATCTGATTTGGGGTTATTTGCGGTATTAGCGAAAACCGGGCTGTTTTGGGAAGTCCCCCAAAACCAGCCACTATAAGGACAAAAGTTGGGATATTTCTTGTGATATGAAAGACATAAGTATATGTTGTAGCTATAAGATTATGATCTTAGCACACCCAACGAAATTCCGAGCAAGCTAAATAACTGAGAAATTGAACCATTGCGACAACAGAATTTTTTCGGCATAAATAGATTTAACTTCGTTGGATACTTCATATGAGTTTTCAAAGTGACTTACATTTTTAGGATACATGAACACTTTTATGGAATCAAAACGGACATATATTTTGAGGAGAAAATCAAGGTTTTACTATTTGGATTTATGACTTGAGTTGCGATGTAACTTTACAACATGTGTTGAAAAGAATGAGAATGTAACGAAACGTATCTAAGAGACGGATATTCCAAGGTGACATATGTATGTTGGGTGTCAAGCAAGTATCTTGTGCAGAACCTGGGCTCCCAAACCTTTGTATATATTATGAGTTAGGTGAACACCTTGAGAAGAGCTTGCATTCACCAACGTCGTATGAGCCTTGAATACCTTGTGAAGAGCTTGGGTTCAAGGCCTACGAGTCAACGTAAAGCTACATATTCGGATTGATGTACGGATCATCGTATACGTACCTTTATGAAGAATCATTTCGGACGTCGCTAGATATTGTTTCTTACATTCCGATGGCCATCACATAAGTACGAAAAGAATGAAAATAAATGTTTTGCCATTACATTTCCTTTTGTATAAAAAGAAAGCTATGATTAATTTAATGATCATACTAGATTATAGATTTACGCACGCACTATTGAACCTTTCAGCATTATGATAGAATTAAGTTTGATGATTAGAATTAAGGTGATAACGCTAGGATAAAGTGATCGTAGAACAAGTCTTCAGGGGTTCTAGGTAGAACTTGAGATTCTCTTTATCTGTGCTATGTATTCATCTGTTATTATTCCTTGATGTTATATGAATTGTGGCTGTTGTGCTTAATGTTACCAATTTGTGAAGAGACAGGTATTATTTTTCGTTATATTACCTTTTTACCTCCGCTGCCTGTTCATAGCCTATTTGATCTGCGTAGGGGATCCGAGTAGTTTACTTGTCAGGCGAATTATTTCGTCTGACCGTTGTTATTATATTATTTTTCAGAGGACCAGACCACTGAGGTTGAGTATATTGCTGCAGAGAGCGAGCCCTGATCATCCCTACACATGTGTGGGAGATGTTCTAGACAGTAGACTGTCATGTTCATTTCAGTATTTATGTATTTTGTGTGATGGACTTAACCTATTGTGGACTTCTAGACTTTTGTACCGTTTGTATCCTATGACTTTGTTTATTGTACAAAACGGTTATGTTGGAGTTTATGGTTCCGTTGATCTACCTATGTGCATGTCCCATGTATGTATGTATGGTGATGACGATGTTTGAAACTCCTTCTAGAAGAGTGTGGCTGGTGAGCCATGCCGGGTCTGTATACTCGGGCAGGGCGCTACAGGAAAAACAACCCCTCAAGGCCGATTATGCCCACATAAATAGTAAGAATGACCATCTAAAAGAAAAACATAGAATACAAGTCCTAGAGATATATGAAATTGTGATGCCTCACAATTATATTCTCAAGAAAATTAAAAAAAAAACATAGAAATTCAAGGAATGACATAATTTAATAGAAGATGGTCATTTGAAAATCATAAACACTTAGGAGTTGGTTGTTTCATAATTCTACACTCATCAACTCGTTTATTTACTCTTAATATGCTTACTTTAATACTAGGATTTCACATGCATGACTCTAAAACTCCAATCAATGCATAGTCATACCTAATATACACTTACATCACATATTCAACAACATCTCCACATACAAAATAAACCATTTGCATGTCTAGTAAAATAGATTGAAATAAGCTTATTTGACCCATTTTCATATCAACATAATAATAAAAGTTCACAACTAAACATAGTTGATCCAAATAGATTTACTTGCCTCTTGAACCTAGAAGTAGGAAGATATAGTTGAAACCTCCTAGAGATTGAAGTATTGAGCTTGGTTGGTGAAGAAAATCACCACCACCCTCTCATATGAAGGTCACGGCCATGTGAGGTAAAAAGAGGGAAAGAAGTTTAGTTCATGTATGAGGTTTTGGAATATAAATAAAGGAAAGATTTCCAAGAAGAACTCACCTATAAGTTTGATTGATCTTGGATGGTCTTAAGAGCTTGAACTTGAAGAGCTCTTCCTTCTTGGATCCCTTGAAGACACACGGTCAACAAGGAGAAAAAAAAGTAAAGTGAGCCCATGGGAGAAAAATACTTTCTTGAAATAGTTTTTGCTAGAAGTGCATACCTTAAAGATGAATATAATAATAATTAGTCTTGAAGTGGTCTTGAAGTACTTGAGCTTGATAGAATTTCTTTCTAAGCACTAAGAGTATACGGTCTTCCTTGCTTTAAGGGGACAATGGAAGTTTTCTTCTAGCCTTGAGATAAAATGAGAGGAAGAAGCTTAGAGATATTACGCTTGAAGTTTCAATTGGAGATAAAATGGTAGTTGCTTGTGGAAGATGGATGTGGTTCCTCCTTGGCCTTATGGCCGTCCACAAGGGGGAAGAAAAAGAGGGAAATAATGGCTTGTTGGCCTTGAGAAGAAAAATGGAAGGCTTTTGGAAGCTTTCCCACATTTTGATCCAATGCATGAAAGAGGATGGAAGCATTTGGTGCTTAAGGAAGTAGGGGAAAAAAACTTAGGGAATTGTGGGTCTCTTGCTTGGGAGGGGTTGGTTATGGGTATGTTGGGAGGGCAATTTGGGACTTTTGCTAGACACTAATTTAATTATGTATGTTACTATGATTTAATGTAACAATTGTAAAAATTATATTCTTTTTTAACTGAATCTTATTTAGTAGTTATATAAATAAAATTTTTCATCTTTACTAATCACTAACATACATTATATATATATATATATATATATAACACGACATATTAAGTCGAGCGATGACGTTGGGTCTTAACAAGATCGACATTATTTTTCTTCACTTTTTTCAACTTTTAATCATTTATAACACCTTATGTGACATTTTTCAGTATTCACCACTTAAAATCATGACCTTGAAAATTATCCAAACATATTTCTCAACACTCTTCACCTCCTCACAAATTAGAATACCGTCGGCCATAAAAGGGTATAGGGAGGAGGGAGTGCCAACCTAACCCACACTGCCTAGCCTCTTCATCGGGTAAAGCAGTAAATTGTTGAATCCGTTCAAGGGGTGCATCAACAATTGGTGGGAGGTCGTGAATCCTTGGATCACGCCAGATTCGTCAAGCAGCAGGAGCAATTACGTGGTGGGCAGATCAACATAAAAAATGGAGCAAGGTATAATTTCGTCTTTTGTTACTTTGCCCAGTGATTCGATTAAACGGTCTTTATTCGGAGATTTATTAAATAAATCCAACAAGTGGTATCAGAGCAGGTCTAATCGAATCATTTTTGTTAATTTGTTCATGATTGAAAAAGAACTTTTTGTTGGGTCAAAAACATTTTTTTCCTTCTTTTCTTCCACTGGAATATGATTCTGGTGGATTTCAGGCTTAATATAAATATAAACCTGCCCCCATTCTAACCAGAAAGGGTCGCTGGCCTGGTGGCCAGCGCCTATGACAAGCACAACAGGGTCGCAGGTTCGATTCCTACTGGACGAAAATTCTACAGCTTTTTGCTCCTGGCAGCGGGTCGGCGGGTTTGGGCTGGGCGATCCGAGTTCGACCTAGTTCAAAATTAGGCTTCGGTCTAATTGTAATAAAAAAAGAAAATTCGGATTTTGGTTGGGCTGGGCGGGTCGGGTTCGCCCAGCCCCGGCCTGCCCTGACCCGGTTGAGAAAGGGCTTCGGCCTGATTCAGTAATTACAAAAAAAGGCTGATAGGCCGGGTCTGACCCGCCCGCGGTCCGAGTCGGCACCCTCTCCCTTACAATAACACTTTTTTTATTTTCATTTATTGTTATTTTAGATATAGTAATAATAAAAAATGATTATTATTTAAAGCTTTTTTAAAGAAAATAATAATAATAATTCAATTATAATTATTGTTATTAACAAGGAATATAGTAATAATTATAAATTATTATTATTATTTTAAAGTTTCTTTTAAAGAAATAATAATAATTATAATAATTCAATTATTATTTTTACTATTATTAAGGAAAATAGTAATAATAATAAGTTGTTGTTATTATTATTATTATTTTTAATTTAAAGTTTCTTAAAAGAAAATAAAGTAAATAATAATGATAATAATTCAATTATTATAGTCATTATTTAAAGTCCATGAATAAAATAGTAATAATAATAATAATAATAAATTTTTGTTATTGTTATTATTATTTTAAAGAAATCCAAAATAATAATAATTAAGTATTACGTTTAATTTCCGGTTATTATATTATTTATTTATTTATTTATTCTATTTATTCATGTTAATAAATAAATAAATAAATACAAATAAAATAAGTTATGGAACTTAACCCAATAAGGATCCAAATCTTTTTTGACCCGGTTTGACCGAGTTCAACCAAGTTAATTCGATGTGATAAGTTAACTGTGTTGACCAACACTAACCCGTATTATCCAGGCTTATCAATCAATGCGGTTTAAATACTCGTGATAGATGACTTATTGAGTTATGATAAGAACACCGTACACATAATTCTGTCTAAGAAAGCCGGTTCTTTAGCGAGACCATTGTGAAGCTACCGGTGGCCTGTGAATTATATGGAATGGCAATACACACTTATGGCAAGTGGGTATTATCGAATCGGTTTATTTCACACTCAATATGACTCACCATAAGGTTATATCGCTTGTCAAATTGATTGATAAAAATATTGTTTTCTTAAACCATAAGGAGAACCAAGATTGGTTCAAGGTGGTTCTTATTTGAACCATAAAGGGAATCAAGCTAGTTCAAATTGGTTTAAGCAAAACAAAATTATGTTGAGGTCAAGCATGCACGGTACATGCAAAAGGGTCAGTCAGAAAACTGCGGATCACTTAAAACCATAAAGTTACACGACTTAGCAAATGTGGGATTTTAATATGATCCTCCTAAAGTGCGACAATCATATCATCGCCACTATATTTGTTATGATCGTGAAGGACACGTATGTGTTGGAGCAATTGTTGACTGGTCCAAAGGAAGGTGTGATTGTCGAAAGCGCATATGAGCATGGTAATGGACCCAAATAGGCTCGACCGCGAAGCTTTAAATGCATATGCTAACTTATCGGCCCAAAAGAAGGTGGTTAACCCGAGCTTGGAGAGCCGTCACATTAACCACTACACCCAATTGTTGGAAGATATTGGGATGACTCTAAAGAGTCCTAATGTTGAAAGACAATTGGTAGATGGAATTAAGGTGCTATTTTGATTTTGAATTTATTATGTAGTTTAAAAATCACATGTGTTGTGTATTTACTTCTGTTTCTTGTTTGCTTTTCAAAAATAATGTCTAACATTAAAGACATTCCTACATTGAATGGTTCAAACTATAAGCAATGGAAAGATCAACTCGAGATCTTTTTGGAGATTACTGATCTTGACACTACGTTGCAGATAGACCGCCCAGCTGTGCTAACATAACAGACGATAGCACAAGTGAGGAAAAAGCTCACATGGCACACCAGATATGGTCGAATTGCATGTGTCTTATGATCATGCAAAAGACTATCCCCGAGTGCTTCAGGCGAAACGTTTCTGAATCCACGACAGCTAAAGAATTTTTAGCCGATCTCGAGTAAAGATTTGTAAAGAATGAGAAAGTCGAGGCAGGCAGTCTCTTAAAGAAATTATGCTCAAAACATACCGTGGAGACGGCAGCATAAGGGAGTACATCCTAGAGATGACTCACATAGCTTCTCAATTGAGAAACATGAAACTAGATATCTCTGACGACATGCTGGTTGTCATGATTCTCAACTCCTTGCCTCCTAAGTTCAAACACTTCATGGCCAGTTACAACTGTCAAAAGGAAAAATAGACCGTGAATGAACTTATCTCGCACTGCGTACAAGAGGAGGAAAGGCTCAAGAATGAGGGGCACGAATTTGTGAATGTTGTCACCACCAAGTCCGGTGGAAAGAAATGAAAGGTTGCGGATAAAGATGATGTGCAAATGGCAAGCAAGAAGGAAAAGGGAGCGCCTAATGCTGACACACCCAAATGCATGTCTTGTTTCTTTTGCCAGAAGGAAGGTCACCTGAAGAAGAACTGTACCGATTATCATTCTTGGCTCAAGAAGAAAGGTACGTTCCTAATTTGTCCTGAAGTTAATTTTGTTTCGGATATAGCCACTTGGTGGGTCGATACGGGAGCCACGACTCACTTATCTATGACTATACAGGGTTGCCTCAGCCATAGAAAACCAAGGGACGATGAAAGATACGTTTATTGGGAAAATGGCAGCAGCATAAAGGTTGAAGCCATTGGGCATTTTAGATTGTTGTTGACTTCCGAGTTTTATCTAGATTTGCATGATACTTTAGTAGTACCGTTGTTTAGACGAAACCTTATTTCGTTCTATCGATTGGATAAAAGTGGTTTTTATGCTTTTCTTGGGAATGGAAATTTCCGTCTTTACCATGCATCTAGATTAATTGGTCACGGTAAAATGTCAAAAACTGATAAACTTTATTCAATAAATATTGCTTCAAATCAAGAAACCTTGCATGTTGTTACGCGAAACGAAAGCAAAATTAACTCATGAGAATTCATGATCATTATGACATCGACGTTTAAGACACGTGTCCAAAAACATAATAGAATGTCTTGTCAAAATAGAAATTCTCAATCCTTTAGACTTAACCAATTTAGAATCGTGTGTATTTTGTGCTAAAGGAAAACAAACTAAAGTCCAAATATATGAAGCAAATTATGCAAATAGTCTTTAAAGTTGATTCACAATGATATTAGTGGCTCATTTCATCCGGCCACCTGAAATGACCGCTTTTATTTTATCACCTTTATTGATGACTATTCACGACTTGCCTACATATTCTTACTTAAAGAAAAAGCGCAAGCACTGGACTGTTCAAATCTTTTAAAGCTAAAGTTGAGTTATAACTCAACAAAAGGATTAAAGCCGTCAAATCAGACCAAGGAGGAGAATACTACGGTCGATATGATGGATCAGGAGAACAATATCCGGGACCATTTGAAAAATACTTAGAGAAAAACGGAATCGTCTCTCAGTTACCATGTCTGGGTCACCAAGCATGAATGGTGTGGCTGAAAGATGAAACTGCACGCTTATGGACATGGTACGTAGTATGATGAGTCAAACTACACTACCATTATTCCTCTGGAGAGAAGCGCTTAAAACCGCAACTTACATCCTCAATCGAGTACCAACTAAAGCAACAATCAAGACCCTTTATGAGTTATGGACTAAGCATAAGCCTAGCCTTAACCACATAAAGGTTTGGGGTTTTCCAGCAGAGGCAAAGCCTTACAAACCAAATGAAAGAAAACTTGACATTAAAACAGTTAGTTGTTATTTCATTAGTTACTCGGAAAGGTCACGAGGGTATAAATTCTTTGATCCCACAAATAAAGTATTCTTCGAGACAAATTCAGTAAAGTTCTTAAAGGATACTTTGGTTACAGGAGGAATAATTTGCATCAGCAGATCATTGAGTTAGATGAGGGTCACTCAGATGCGACAGAAATGCGAATCGAACCAACATTTGGGAAGATAGCATAAGCGATACCCGCACCTGAGGTACCTCATCCCAGTAGTGACGCACCATAGGAACAAGTTTCTGAGGAAGTCACTCAAGAACAAGAAGAATTGCCTACTGATGCAGTTCAGGAACCTAAAGTATTCCAAGAATAAGTGCCCCTAAGGCAATCCCCTCGTGAAAGGAGAAATCTCATACCTAGTGACTATGTGGTGTATATACAAGAACACGAATTTGATGTTGGCATGATGGACGATGACCCTGAAAACATCCAAAAAGTATTACAATGTCGAAATTCAGAAAAGTGGATCAAGGTCATAGAAGAAGAAATTAAGTCTATGCACGATAACAAAGTATGTGAAGTCGTCTCGTCGCCTAAAGGTTCGAAACCCGCTGGTTGTAAATGGATATTTAAAACCAAACCAGATTCAAAAGGCAATGTAGAACGATATAAGACCCAACCTGTTGCTAAAGGGTTTATCCAAAAGGAAGGCATAGATTATACGGAAACCTTCTCTCCAGTATCAATGAAGGATTCCTTTCGGATAATCATGGTTTTAGTGGCATACTTAGATCTTGAGCTACATCAGATGGATGTCAAGACTGCGTTCTTAAACAGAGAACTCGACGAAACCATTTACATGGTTCAACCGCCTCAATTTGAAGTGAGAGATCCGAAAGGCATAGTTTGTCGACTAAAAAAATTCATTTATAGGCTCAAAGAAGCGTCTCGATAGTGGTACTTCAAATTCGCCAAAGTGGTTGCCTCTTTTGGTTTTGAGTCTAACCAAATTGACCAATGCATGTATCACTAGTGGGATCAAGTTCATATTCTTGATCTTGTACGTAGATGATATACTGCTTGCAACAAACGATGTAAATATGTTGAGCAACACCAAATCCTTTTTGAGAAAACAGTTCGAAATGAAAGACCTTGGTGAAGCTTCATTGGTGTTGGGACTTGAGATATGGAGGAACCATAGCCAAGGTTGTAGAGAAAAAGGGGTTTGAGTGATTTCAAAATATGTGATTTAAATGAGCATGACAAAAACGTGTGCATGATATAAACGTGTGCATGATATATTGCCTATTACTTGCCTTATTTAACTCATATATCATGTTGCCGTACTAACGAGCCATGAAGCGTTAAAGCTTACATCATATATCAAAAATTTGTTGTGTTTATACTATTTTCAGGTGCCACCATTAATGAACTAAACTAGTTCATTAAGTAAAGTACTTAGTTAATTAAACTAAGTAGTTCATTAAAGGAAGCTACATTTGGAAAAGGCACAAAGGCAACAAGGCTAAGGAAGGAAAGTCTCCTCCTCCTCCCCTCATTTAATATGCACGCCTATATACATACATAAATACATATTTTCTGATTTTTTTGAAAAAGGCACATACACATGTATTCCAATGTACTACCGACACGTTATATATTTTACGTACGTACGTTAACGTCACACCATCATACTTAACTCATATTTATGAGTATATTCAGGTCTTATATCATATGATATAAGTCATGGTGATGACAAATTAAATACGACACCTTAAAAGGTTCTAAACCAAAAATTGTCGTATCGGGCGAATACTGAAACTTCGCCAACGTGTCACGTACTTGCCATAAATAGATGGCCAGACCCTACACTTCAAAAATGCTCAAAAATTTCGTGGCTATGATGAAAATTCCAGCCATAAAATCATTCCATGTTGGCACACACAAATTACCCCACATTAGGCCAAATTGTGGAGATTCCAATTTTAATTTTGTCACATGTTAATGGCACCACTTTAGACCAGCCAAGTGCTGAGAATTAAAGTTTATATTATATATATTATGTGTAACATAATATATATAACATGTGCAAAAGTTGGAATTTAATTAGAGAAAAATCGGGTAATCGATAAATATCGAAAATTCGGTTTTCTACGTACACAACACATGGAACATTTTTGGCACATCATATGACACGTATCTAGACACTTTTTACATATGTCATACATCTTAAAGTGTTCTAAAAAATTAAATTAAGGGCTGATTGGAATATAACATGTGTGTATTATTTAATGTGCACTATTTTACAAAGTTAGCAAAAATAAAATTCAGCACATGCATATACATGTATACACGCCACCTACAGCTGAGATGGAGCATATGTGGAGCCTTGTTGGCATATTGATTGGTCAAGAATCAATCATACAATGTTGGTGATTTAAAGAAAGAAGCTACAAATGGTAAGGTTTCAAACTTTGTCTCATTTGAAACACATGCTGAAAATTTCAGCATGTTGAATTATAGCTGGCCGATTTTTTGAGTTAAAAAGCATATAAGTGGTGTCTTGAATTATGTGGTTAATTGGAAGAAGAAATGGAAGTAATTTGAATAAGTTTCAAAGCCATAAAGTGTGATATCTTGAATATCACACATGCTGAAATTTTTTTAGCATGTGTAGGATGTATCTTGGCCGAATTCATGGCCATGTGGGTGTCCAAATTTCATTTCCAATTTGATAAAGATATTAGCTATCAATTGATGATTTATTTTAAAAGAAAAATAAATGAAAATTTGGAAGTATTTTGAATTTTATCACCATGTATCACATGGTGAAATTTCAGCATGCTACATTCTCTTAATGGCCGATTTTATTACCATGGTGTGGAGAAATTTTGTCTTGCTTAATTTATGTGGTAATCTTGGATGTTATGGCAACTAATTTATGTTGATTTTGGCACATGTTTTTAGTGAAATCAGATTTTCCAAGTCATCAAATGATGACAATATTCAACCTATCATAAAGTGCCAAGTAAGCAAAGGTTAAATGATCATCCAATGAGAAGATGCCAAGTAAGCAAGATCATGTCACAATGATGCCACACATTCTCCCAAGAACTTAGAAGACAATTTTCAAGAAGGGAAGGACCTAGAGGGGACGGCCATATGTGCTTAAAAGGAAAGAAGATGAGCAAAAACAAAAGAACAAGAACAAGCATTACAATCTTGAGATCAAAAACGCCTAGCCTCTCTTCTTCTACACTTTCTTTCTTTCTTTCTTCTTGAAAGCCTATTGTACTTATATTCTTATTCTTGAATAGGCTTGTATTAAACAACCACATACTCTTTATCTTTGTAAAAGATTGATCGAGGTGTGATCAATCTTCAATCTTGCTAGGTGGTGGTGTTCGTGCGAATTGTATTCATCGTACAAGGTTTGTAAAGGGTTGGAGTTGGTGTGTAACTCCATCAACCCTGTGGTAAGGTGTATTGCGTGTGTTTGACTAGTGTGAACCGAGGAAGGTGTTCCTCGAAGACTGGAGTAGGTTGTTTATAACCGAACCAGTATAAAATTCTCGGTGTCATTTACTTTCAGCACTTATATTCTGTTTCTGCACTGTTTACTCTTTTTGTTTACGTTTGTAAAAATAGTAAATGATTTTCAAAAATTACGAAAATTTTCAGAAACAAAGCCACACGTCATGGGGTTAATTTGGTACAAGTTTCAACCCTTTTGGATAAGTATAAGTCATTCAAACATCCAAAGTTCTGAGACTAGTGCAGTCTGATTTTCAGGCTTGCAAAGGTTGAGACTTTGAGTGTATTTGACTCACTTCCCGAACCTATTTTTCAAAGCTGTTTCAACCCATTCAAATAAAACATGTAAGGGGTTAGTGGTTGAAATTTCAGAGCAATTGGAGTTAAGAACAAATAGGAATAAATTTTTCAAAACAGTCTACCATTTCTGGTAGAATCGCGCAATCTGACCACCAACGATTTTTGAAGGGGTTAAAGGTTGAATTTAAATTTGAAATTTTTAGGAGACCCTCATAACATCTGAGGCTAAGTTCTCTCAAAATGTCAGAATTTTTGGAGACCTATAACCTAGTTTTAAAAACGTTTTAAAACTGGTCCTGAAAACAGAATCTGTTTTCAGAAGTTGAGTTGGTTGGTTTTAAACAAATTTTACCACATTTTCCGCACCAACTATTCAACCCTCCCCCTCTTCTAGTGGTGCCTTGCAGATCCTACAAGTGGTATCAGAGCGCAGGAACACTCACTACAAAGGATCCAACGATTCAGTGAGATGGCAACCACAAATCTCAAAACCGAGCAAGAAGGTATGTCGAGCCAAAGGCCTCCTCTTTTTGACGGTGAGTCATTTATTCAGTGGAAACTAAGAATGAAGCTTTTTCTTATGGCTATAGATATTGATCTTTGGTCGATTATAGAAGATGGTCCTTTTGTTCCATCTAAGTTATCCACTGTAGACGGAGTCACACTAGAAGTTGTCAAACCTAAACAAGAATATACAAGTGATGATAAAAAGAAACTTAGCATGAATGCTAGGGCTATGCAATTGCTCTTGAATGGATTAAGTAAAAGTGAGTCTAGTTATGTCTCAAACTGTTCGAGTGCACAAGAAATGTGGAAGATACTAGAATTGAAACACGAAGGCACGAGTCAAGTAAAAGAGTCAAAGATAAACATACTTATGTCCACACTTGAGTCGTTTAAACAGTTGCCTAACGAATCTATTGTTGATATGGATCTTTGTTTGACTAACATCTATAATTCTCTTGAGTCTCTTGGTAAAGCTTTTACCATGCAGGAAAAAGTACAGAAAGTCTTACGAAGTCTTCCATCAGAGTGGGACCCTAAGGTAACAGCAATAGAAGAAAGCAAAGAAACGAACTCAATAAATATGGAAGAGTTAATTGGATCACTTAAGGTGTACGAGAATAAACTAACCATACGGAAATCGGAATCATCTAAACAAGGTAAAGCTATTGCTTTTAAATCAAATGAATACGTCTCTACTTCTTCCGATCACGTAGATGATAGTGATTCTGAATCGGATAACGATGACCTAATTCTATTGGCTAAAGGCTTAAGAAAATTTATGAGAAGGTCATTTAGAAATAAAAATAAGGGTACTACAACTAAAAGAAATAAGAGCAAGTCAAATGATAAAGATGTTAAATGTTATGAATGTGGCAAACTTGGACATTTATCATATGACTGCCCCAATAAAGAAAAGCAAACAAATAAATACCCTGACAAGGAGTGAAACAAGAATAGATCCGTCTCAGAACCCAAGCAAAGGAAACGTGCTCTAAAGGCCTCCACCTGGAGTGATTCATCGGATTCCGAGACTGAAACCGAAGAAGAGACTGCACAAGTATGCTTTGTGTCCAAAGCATCTAATGAGGTATCATCTGATTCTGATTCTGACTCTGAGCCTTCTTATGATGATCTTTTTAGTCAGTATTTAGAATTGCATAAATTTACTAAGACTATCACTAAGGAAAAGAAGCGGTTAATTGAAGATAAGAAACTGTTAGAATCTTCTAACGAGAATCTTGTCGCTCAATTAAACGATTCAAAGAAAGAGTCATCATGCACCATCACTGCATTAAAGACAGAGATTTCATCATTAACCACTCAAAATAACGAAATGAAATCCGAGATTTCAAATTTGAAATCAAGGAATATAGATCTAGAGAAAATGATGAAACAATTTGATACGGGATCTAACATGCTGCATCGTATTATCTTATCTCAAAAGCATGGCAGTGACAAAACAGGTTTGGGATACGTTGATACTAATGAAGTATCTACCAAACCAATTAAGTTTGTTGTGTCTAAGAAAGTAGAAACCCCAAGGCCTCAAGTGGCGTCTAAGATGACGCAAAAACCACCTCTTCCCTCATCACGCCCCACTTCCTCCTCATATCATGTGAAATACAATTTTGTACCATATAGATATGAAAAGAAAAGAGTGATGCATACACGACATTCATATCATCCACGCACTACGCACACACACACAAGAACATATCAAAAAAGTCCTTCATTCAATGAGTCTAAAGGAGTTCTTGGGCAAAGGCCCAAAGTACATTCACCACATGTCTACTATATCGCACCTTCATCTACATTCTTGCCATTTGCTAGACCGAGAAGGATCACCCAAGTATGGGTACCGAAAGGTACTTTTACCAAGAGGTGATTAACTAACTCGCAAGGACCCAAAGTTAAAAGGGTACCTAAATCATTTTTGCACATTGCAGGGAGTCCACACATCAAAAGATACAACTATAAAGTGGTTCATTGACAGTGGCTGCTCGAGGCACATGACGGGTGACCCGAGATTGTTCACAAAATTAAAGAAGGTCACAAAAGGCGGATCCGTGACCTTGGGAGACAACAACGAAGGCAAGATCATCGGAAAAGGTACGATAGGAAATCCAAGCACTCTTCAAATCTCCAACGTCTATTTGGTAAGCAACTTATCTTACAATCTTCTTAGCATTTCTCAATTTATTGACAATGGCTTTGATGTGTACTTCACTCACCTTTACTGCAATATAATAAATAAAAATGGAGAAACTGTTTTAAAAGGAAAACGAGAAGGTAACATTTTTACGCTTTCTATGGATGATGTGGTAGACGCTAAAGTTAAGTGCTTTATGTTAAATGAACCCAATGTGAATTTATGGCATAGACGTTTAGGTCACATTGGTATTTCCACACTAGAAAAACTCCAACGAAAGAACTTAGTACGAGGATTGCCTACACTTGATTTAGACAACTTTCAGTTGTGTGAATCTTGCATAAAAGGCAAACAAACACGTGAGTCACTTAAGCCTAAGAATGAAATAAGCACGACTAGAGTCTTAGAACTACTACACATTGATTTGTTTGGTCCTAGTCGCACTACAAGCGTTGGTGGGCGCCACTATGCATGCGTGATTGTTGATGATTTTTCTCGTTATACTTGGGCTTTATTTCTTGCACATAAGGATGATAGTGCTATTGAAATTGCGAAATTAATTAAACAACTTGAAAATCAATATGGTGTCAATGTGAAAAAGATAAGAAGCGATAGAGGAGGTGAATTTAAAAACAAAGACATGATTTCATTTTGCGAAGAAAAGGGAATCAAGCATGAGTTTTTGACAATGGCTTTGATGTGTACTTCACTCACCTTTACTGCAATATAATAAATAAAAATGGAGAAACTGTTTTAAAAGGAAAACGAGAAGGTAACATTTTTACGCTTTCTATGGATGATGTGGTAGACGCTAAAGTTAAGTGCTTTATGTCAAATGAACCCAATGTGAATTTATGGCATAGACGTTTAGGTCACATTGGTATTTCCACACTAGAAAAACTCCAACGAAAGAACTTAGTACGAGGATTGCCTACACTTGATTTAGACAACTTTCAGTTGTGTGAATCTTGCATAAAAGGCAAACAAACACGTGAGTCACTTAAGCCTAAGAATGAAATAAGCACGACTAGAGTCTTAGAACTACTACACATTGATTTGTTTGGTCCTAGTCTCACTACAAGCGTTGGTGGGCGCCACTATGCATGCGTGATTGTTGATGATTTTTCTCGTTATACTTGGGCTTTATTTCTTGCACATAAGGATGATAGTGCTATTGAAATTGCGAAATTAATTAAACAACTTGAAAATCAATATGGTGTCAATGTGAAAAAGATAAGAAGCGATAGAGGAGGTGAATTTAAAAACAAAGACATGATTTCATTTTGCGAAGAAAAGGGAATCAAGCATGAGTTTTTGCCACCTAGAACTCCACAATTAAATGGAGTAGTAGAAAGAAAGAATCGAACATTACAAGAAATCGCTAGGACTATGTTATGCGAAAATAAATTGCCTAGATTTCGGTGGGCGGAAGCTGTAAATTGTGCATGCTATATAGTAAATCGCCTATCTATAAGAATGAAAATAAACAAGACACCTTATGAGATATTGAATGATCGCATGCCTAAGATTGACTATTTTCGTGTGTTTGGATGCAAATGTTTTGTTTTGAATACAAAAGATAATTTAGATAAGTTTGAATCTAAATCAATTGAATGCATCTTTGTTGGTTATTCTATAAATTCAAATGCATATAGATGTTATGATCCTCTCACTAGACAAATCATAGAATCTATTCATGTGAAGTTTAATGAATTCGGTGAAATTGACAAAGATAACAAATATGATGATGACTTTGAATTGAAACCCGTGTTGAATGAAGATGATGGTACATTTGATATGCATGACATGAATGACACACTAGAAATGCATGATCACTTAGAAATGCATGATAACATAGAAAACAATCAACCAAGATGGCATAGAGATCACCCACATGATCTCATCATAGGCGACATCACTCACGGCGTGCGACCACGTAGAAGAATTACTTCGGATGAAATAAATCAATTTCATGCTATGATTTCTGAAATTGAACCCAAAAATGTGCATGATTCCTTGAGTGATTCTTCTTGGATTGATGCTATGCATGATGAGCTTAATCAATTCGTTAGAAATGATGTATAGGATTTAGTGCCTCGACCACAAGATAAGACCATAATAGGCACAAAGTGGGTGTTTAGGAATAAAATGAATGAAGAAGGAAAGGTCGTTAGGAATAAAGCTAGACTTGTAGCACAAGGCTATAATCAAGAAGAAGGAATTGACTACGATGAAACATTTGCACCCGTAGCACGTTTAGAAGCTATACGACTCTTACTTGCTATTGCTTGCATGAAAGATTTCAAATTATATCAAATGGACGTAAAAAGTGCATTCCTAAACGGATTTATACAAGAAGAAGTATACGTGAAGAAACCACCCGGTTTTGAAGATTTGAAACACCCTGATCACGTGTACAAACTAAAGAAGGCACTATACGGACTAAAGCAAGCACCGAGAGCATGGTATGATCGTTTTGCTACTTTCCTTTTAGTAAATGATTTTAAACGAGGTACTATAGATAGTACACTATTTTTGAAACAAGACAAATCAGATTTACTTATTATTCAAATCTATGTTGATGACATTATCTTCGGTTCTACTTCACATAAACTTGTTGAAGATTTTGAAAAATGCATGAAATCCGAATTTGAAATGTCTATGGTTGGTGAACTTAACTATTTTCTTGGCTTGCAGATTAAGCAAACGAGTAAAGGCATTCACATAAGTCAAGCTAAGTACATAAATGACATGATTAAAAAGTTCAACTTTGAAAATTTGAAACCATCCCCCACCCCTATGAGTGTCACTACCAAATTGGATAAGGATGAACATGGTAAGGACTTTGACAATGCCTTATATTGGTCTATGATTGGTTCTTTACTATATTTAACTGCTAGTAGGCCTGATATCATGTTCAGTGTATGCATGTGTGCACGCTTTCAGAGTCAACCTAAGGTGTCTCACTATAATGCGGTAAAAAGAATATTCCGTTATATTAGGCACACGCCCACCTTAGGGATTTGGTATGATAAAGATTTCGAATTTAATTTACATGCTTATAATGATGCATATTATGGATGGCTGCAAAATAGATAGAAAGAGCACGAGTGGGACTTGCCAATTTATAGGAAACTCACTCATTTCATGGTTTTCCAAAAAGCAAGCAAGCGTTGCTTTGTCCACTACTGAGGCTGAGTACATGGCACTTAGCCTTTGCTGCACACAGTTGTTGCGGATAAAACAACAACTCTCGGACTTTGGAATTACCGTAAATAGAATCCCTATATACTGTGATAATATGAGTGCCCTCAATCTGTCTAAGAACCCCATGTTACACTCTAAGGCTAAGCATATAGAAGTACGCTATCACTTTCTTCGTGATCACGTAACCAATGGTGATATCGTCATAGATCACGTACGCACATAAGCACAAGTAGCGGATATCTTTACCAAAGCCTTAAATCAAGCCATGTATGAATCTCTTCGTTCTAAATTGGGCATGATTTCAGCTGATATGATTTGATTTGACGTGATTTGATTTTCTTTCCTTATTTACAGGTATCTTTTGATTTACTTTCCAAAATAAAGGGGGAGAGAGAAAGATACTAGTTAATACTGATTGCATAAATCAAGGGGGACTGGATACGAAATTTAAATTTCGAATTTTGAATTTATGCATCATTGAAGGGGGAGCGATAGGATTTAAATCATGCACATGAGTTATTTTGAACATCATCAAAAGGGGAAGATTGTAGAGAAAAAGGGGTTTGAGTGATTTCAAAATATGTGATTTAAATGAGCATGACAAAAATGTGTGAATGATATAAACGTGTGCATGATATATTGCCTATTACTTGTCTTATTTAACTCATATATAATGTTGCCGTACTAACGAGCCATGAAGCGTTAAAGCTTACATCATATGGCAAACATTTGTTGTGTTTATACTATTTTCAGGTGCCACCATTAATGAACTAAACTAGTTCATTAAGTGAAGTACTTAGTTAATTAAACTAAGTAGTTCATTAAAGGAAGCTACATTTGGAAAAGGCACAAAGGCAACAAGGCTAAGGAAGGAAAGTCTCCTCCTCCTCCCCTCATTTAATATGCACGCCTATATACATACATAAATACATATTTTCTGATTTTTTTGAAAAAGGCACATACACATGTATTCCAATGTACTACCGACACGTTATATATTTTATGTACGTACGTTAACGTCACACCATCATACTTAACTCATATTTATGAGTATATTCAGGTCTTATATCATATGATATAAGTCATGGTGATGACAAATTAAATACGACACCTTAAAAGGTTCTAAACCAAAAATTGTCGTATCGGGCGAATACCGAAACTTTGCCAACGTGTCACGTACTTGCCATAAATAGATGGCCAGCTCCTACACTTCAAAAATGCTCAAAACTTTCGTGGCTATGATGAAAATTCCAGCCATAAAATCATTCCATGTTGGCACACACAAATTACCCCACATTAAGGCCAAATTGTGGAGATTCCAATTTTAATTTTGTCACATGTTAATGACACCACTTTAGACCAGCCAAGTGCTGAGAATTAAAGTTTATATTATATATATTATGTGTAACATAATATATATAACATGTGCAAAAGTTGGAATTTAATTAGAGAAAAATCGGGTAATCGATAAATATCGAAAATTCGGTTTTCTACGTACACAACACATGGAACATTTTTGGCACATCATATGACACGTATCTAGACACTTTTTAAATATGTCATACATCTTCAAGTGTTCTAGAAAATTAAATTAAGGGATGATTGGAATATAACATGTGTGTATTATTTAATGTGCACTATTTTACAAAGTTAGCAAAAATAAAATTCAGCACATGCATATACATGTATACACGCCACCTACAGCTGAGATGGAGAATATGTGGAGCCTTGTTGGCATATTGATTGGTCAAGAATCAATCATACAATGTTGGTGATTTAAAGAAAGAAGCTACAAATGGTAAGGTTTCAAACTGTCTCATTTGAAACACATGCTGAAAATTTCAGCATGTTGAATTATAGCTGGCCGATTTTTTGAGTTAAAAAGCATATAAGTGGTGTCTTGAATTATGTGGTTAATTGGAAGAAGAAATGGAAGTAATTTGAATAAGTTTCAAAGCCATAAAGTGTGATATCTTGAATATCACACATGCTGAAATTTTTTTAGCATGTATAGGATGTATCTTGGCCGAATTCATGGCCATGTGGGTGTCCAAATTTCATTTCCAATTTGATAAAGATATTAGCTATCAATTGATGATTTATTTTAAAAGAAAAATAAATGAAAATTTGGAAGTATTTTGAATTTTATCATCATGTATCACATGGTGAAATTTCAGCATGCTACATTCTCTTAATGACCGATTTTATTACCATGGTGTGGAGAAATTTTGTCTTGCTTAATTTATGTGGTAATCTTGGATGTTATGGCAACTAATTTATGTTGATTTTGGCACATGTTTTTAGTGAAATCAGATTTTCCAAGTCATCAAATGATGACAACATTCAACCTATCATAAAGTGCCAAGTAAGCAAAGGTTAAATGATCATCCAATGAGAAGATGCCAAGTAAGCAAGATCATGTTACAATGATGCAACACATTCTCCCAAAAACTTAGAAGACAATTTTCAAGAAGGGAAGGACCTAGAGGGGACGGCCATATGTGCTTAAAAGGAAAGAAGATGAGCAAAAACAAAAGAACAAGAACAAGCATTACAATCTTGAGATCAAAAACGCCTAGCCTCTCTTCTTCTACACTTTCTTTCTTTCTTTCTTCTTGAAAGCCTATTGTACTTATATTCTTATTCTTGAATAGGCTTGTATTAAACAACCACATACTCTTTATCTTTGTAAAAGATTGATCGAGGTGTGATCAATCTTCAATCTTGCTAGGTGGTGGTGTTCGTGCGAATTGTATTCATCGTACAAGGTTTGTAAAGGGTTGGAGTTGGTGTGTAACTCCATCAACCCTGTGGTAAGGTGTATTGCGTGTGTGTGACTAGTGTGAACCGAGGAAGGTGTTCCTCGAAGACTGGAGTAGGTTGTTTATAACCGAACCAGTATAAAATTCTCGGTGTCATTTACTTTCAGCACTTATATTCTGTTTCTGCAGTGTTTACTCTTTTTGTTTACGTTTGTAAAAATAGTAAATGATTTTCAAAAATTACGAAAATTTTCAGAAACAAAGCCACACGTCATAGGGTTAATTTGGTACAAGTTTCAACCCTTTTGGATAAGTATAAGTCATTCAAACATCCAAAGTTCTGAGACTAGTGCAGTCTGATTTTCAGGCTTGCAAAGGTTGAGACTTTGAGTGTATTTGACTAACTTCCCGAACGTATTTTTCAAGGCTGTTTCAACCCATTCAAATAAAACATGTAAGGGGTTAGTGGTTGAAATTTCAGAGCAATTGGAGTTAAGAACAAATAGGAATAAAGTTTTCAAAACAGTCTACCGTTTCTGGTAGAATCGCGCAATCTGACCACCAACGATTTTTGAAGGGGTTAAAGGTTGAATTTAAATTTGAAATTTTTAGGAGACCCTCATAACATCTGAGGCTAAGTTCTCTCAAAATGTCAGAATTTTTGGAGACCTATAACCTAGTTTTAAAAACGTTTTAAAACTGGTCCTGAAAACAGAATCTGTTTTCAGAAGTTGAGTTGGTTGGTTTTAAACAAATTTTAAAAACCACATTTTCCGCACCAACTATTCAACCCTCCCCCTCTTCTAGTGGTGTCTTGCAGATCCTACAAAGGTATCCTAGGTCTCTCACAACAAGCATACACCAAAAAGGTGTTGAAGCGGTATAGCACGGATAAGTGTAAACCACTTAATACCCCTGTGGCTATATGAGACAAGTTCAGCCTGAAGCAATGTCCCCAAAGTGAGTTTGAACGTTTAGAGATGAGGAATACTCCATATGCTTCGGTGGTAGGGAATATAATGTATGCCCAAATATGCACACGGCCAGACTTGACATACATTACTGGAATGTTAGGCAGATAGCTCTGTGATCCGAGTATGGATCACTGGACCGCAGCAAAGAGGGTGCTGAGATATTTGCAAGGAATACAGCAACACGTGTTGACATTTCGAAGATGTGATGAGTTAGATATCACCAGATATACAGATTCCGATTTTGTCCGATGCTAGGATAGCATGAAATCGACCTCGGGCTATGTATTTACTCTAGCCGGAGGTGTGATCTCGTGGAAAAGTGTAAAACAGACCTTATTGGCGTTCTCCACTATGGAGGCGGAATTCGTAGCATGCTTCCACGCATCTAACCAGGCGATATGACTTCGTAATTTTGTCACATGACTGCGAGGGGTGGAGACTATCTTGTCCCCAATGAAGATTTACTGTGACAGTAATGCTGCGGTGCTATATTCAAATAACAACCGGAGTTCATCAAAAGCAAAATATATAGAGATGAAGTATCTGGCTGTTAAAGAAAGAATTTGAAGTGGTCTGATCAGAATTGGGCATATTATTATAGACTCCATGGTGGCTGATCCTTTGACTAAGGCCGTGGAACCCATAGTGTTTCACAAGCATGTTAGCCATATGAGTCTTAGTTCGGTTAAAGATAAACATCCTCGTGGGAGTCTGAGGGATTTATGTTTTTCTTGTGATCAAAGAAGTTGATTATTTCAGGCAAACAATATAATGTACATTTCAGTTATATTAAAGTTTTCTATGGAAGTAATGTGCATTAAGTAGTTACGGTATACATTCTGAATTATGTTGATCTCGCTAAGTTAGTGCCAAGTTGGAATTAAATATGTGCGATCACCTACCATATCAATTCCATACTACATATCCATTGCAACGTCCATGTCATTCAGTGGAATGTTAGTATTATGATTTAAGAGGGGCGAGTCATTAATTCAATGTGGTGGCGTACGACTTAAGTCTTTTGCCAACATTTGCTGATGGATCGGAAAAAGAAAGATACACTAAGGGACATACAGTAAGGGAGCTCAAAAGAGTGACATATAATCTTTAAGAAGTATACATAGTCCAAGTGGGAGATTGTTACGATTAATTCGAGATATGTGTAATGCACAGCACGTTGATTAAGTGTACACAAATTAATCATAAGGTAGACGTTATGTACGATAATTTTATATGTCACATATGTCACGTAATAATATAAATTATTGCGCAAAACATCCACTCGTTAAGTGATCATTGGGTATGTTTGTGGTTGTATAGTGTGGTCTAAAATGAAAACCCTAAATATGTAGAAAGTCATATGGTCAGAGACCGCAATGGATTGACTCAAAGTGCAACGATCATAAAGTGTGCGATGTCTGTTCCTCGAGGGGCGACAACCCACGTGTGGCTAGTAGATAAATGTTGGTTCATAATATCAAATATGAAATAATATTTAATATTAAAATGTTATATAATAATATTTATTATTAAATATCAAATAATATTTAATAGTGGATAAAGATC
Source organism: Eustoma russellianum (assembly GCA_036186865.1). Lineage (NCBI taxonomy): Eukaryota > Viridiplantae > Streptophyta > Magnoliopsida > Gentianales > Gentianaceae > Eustoma > Eustoma russellianum. Next base: position 17,083,131 of record AP025061.1, read on the forward strand.
ACTTGATAATATCAAGTATATCCTCAGGTGTTTGAAATGAGAAAACCTCTCATCCATAAAGAAAGAGGGTTTGATTTCAGACACAAATCTGAATTCTATCTCCATCAAGATTCTCCCTATTCTCCCTCTATATAAAAGAGGAGGCTCTTCACCTCCTCACATAGAAAACCGCCGGCCATAAGAGGGTATAGGGAGGGAGTGCCAACCTTTTTCTATAAAGCTCACACCGTAGCCTCTCCATCGAGTACAGCAGTGAAATGTTGAATCCGTTCAAAGGGTGCATCAACAATTGATGGGAGATCGTGAATCCTTGGATCACGCCAGATTAGTCAAACATCAGGAGCAATTACGTGGTGTGCAGATCAACATCAAAAATGGAGCAAGGTATAATTTCGTCTATTGTTACTTTGCCCAATGATTCGATTAAACAGTCTTTATTCGGAGATTTATTAAATAAATCCAACATCTTGTGTCAATTGTTTAAACATAACTTCAGCAACAAAATTAGATATTTGATGATTATTTTCCTTCCCTTGTTTCAAAAAGTATATTTAGGCATTTAATTACAACATGCCGATGTTGAAACTTTAAAGGATGTATACCATTTTCTATATTATGTCTTATTAGATCAAGCGTATATTTTAGGCAGAACATAAAAATTGTTAAGTGATAAGATTCATATATAGTTTCTGATGAATATGTAGACCGTATCAATTTTACCCAGGTGTTTTAAAATTTATTTCATGACTACATTTTCTAGTCTTAGTGTATATTTTTGGAATAATATCTATCTATTCCGTCTAAAAAAGATTGTCCTAACTGATTTTTTAACATGGTATAAATTACATTAGATTATACATATATGTGTGTGTTTTGTATATGTGTAAATATGTATCTATCTACGTATGTATATATATACCCAGATACACACACATGTATACATGCGCATATACAACACACACATATACATGCATATGTATGTGTGTATACATAGATATACACATGCACACACATACATGTCTATGTATGTATGTCTACATATATATGCATACATATACACACACACACATATATATACATATATATCCACATATATATGTATAATTATTCAGTTGTATCATGGCTTATACACACACACACACATATACATACACACACACACACACACACATATATATATATGTATATATATGTATAATTATTCACTTTTATCGTGGCTTATATTTTTCTATGCATGTATACATAGATATACACACACACACACACACACACATATATATATATATAATTATTCACCTGTATCGTGGCTTATATTTCTCAAATTAAATATGAACTAGCCACTTAAAATTTTCTTAAATAAAACTTATTGTGGACCCATGTGACTACAAAATTTTAGTTTAAAAAACCATATTCTTTCTTATATTTTCATTTTACAATTGTTCAATACAACGTCTTGTAGTATGCAAAAGTTATAAATTACACTCACCAAAGCAGATAGGAATAAGGAAATTAATACAACTCCAACACTTGTTTTTACAAATTTCTGTTCTATTAACTGAATTACGTACTTCTATTTAGAATATAAATCGTCCTAACTTTAGCACCATTAAATACCGATCATATCACGGATGTATTCACTGAGTTCTCAGCATGCATTGAGAGTTTTAAAATATTACTTGTCAATTTTGCTCCTTGATGCGACGTTCATAACATGAAGGTTCAAGGACACAAGGACAGCTGTTCTTTTCAGATGGAAAATATGGAGAAACAGAAATTTAAATCATCCACACATGATGGATTTGGAAGGTGATTATTATTACAATTACACATATTTTTCTACTAAGATACTTAAACTAATCCTTAAAATATGTTCTTTAACGTTTAATTCAATCAAATTTTCTTTAATATGATCGCTAATTTCGTCTTTAGTCTAAAACAAAAATGAAAAATTGAAACCAATGAAGTTTAAGACCAAAACAAGTTTACATTTGATTTAGCATGTAAAAAGATTTTTTGTTAATCTAAATCAAACAAATACTGATTTAACACAGGTCATGGACCAACACAATTAGCAACTAAACAAGAAGTGCCCAAATTATCGATGGCTGGGCCATTTCTTTCTTTTGGAGCCCAATACTCTTGGGCCAATCAGAAAATTTGAGAAAAATCTCATTGGTTATGTGTCATGCAGCAGACAAGGGAAACGTTCACGGTACACTAGGTCTCATGTTTGCACAGAGTCTACAAAGGAGCCGGATCACTTTGCGATCCCATGTAGCATCCTTATTCTAAACTTTATGCAAGAGGCTGTTTTCGTGACTTGAACTCATGATCTCAAAGTCGCAAAACAACAACCTTACTAGTTACTACAAGGCTTTCCTATCTTTATATAATAGACATAATAGCAACAATTGTTATTGTTGTTGTTATTATTATTATTATTATTATTATTATTATTATTATTTTTTTTTATTCTATTTTAGAATATAAGTCCATGAATTTCTTTAAACATTAGATCTACTTTTTTTTTAAAAACGATACGATTTTACTAATTTTTCTGTATTAAATGTAGTACAACATTTTATTTATAATAGATATATTTAAATAACAAAAAACCACATTCAATCATTTGATGAACTTTTTTAAAATCATATATATAACTTTAGCGCAACTTTATATTTTGAAAACATTTTATATTTTCAGGCTAAGAATATTATTGGTCAGCAACTTAATTCGACAAACTGTCCTGTCTCCGTGGTCCCTTTCCGGCAGAAGCATCCCACCGTTAACTCCCAAACTGGATAATTCGCCGGGAAATCGTGACGAGCTCCCCTCTTTTTCCCCGTGAAAATCAAACCCAATAATCCTTCAGAAATCAAGAATCAAATCTCCCCTAAAGCAAATGAATTCCCGGATTGCAACCCTCTTCACACATTCCCTCAAATCCCAAAAATCCCCAAATAATTTCCTCCATTTTTTCTCCACCCTCAATCCTACCACCCCTCCACCGCCCTTCCCCCAATTCCCCCAAACTCTAGAAGGCCTACGCCAGCGCCTCGCATCGGAATCACCAAGCTTAGCTGATTTCGTGAAGCTGCAAAAAGATAACGAGTATTCGGTGGAAGTCGGGACTAAGAAAAAGCCGTTGCCGAAGCCCAAATGGATGAAAGAATCGATTCCAGGGGGCGAAAAGTACACACATATAAAGAAGAAGTTGAGGGAATTGAAGCTGCACACTGTTTGTGAAGAGGCGAAATGTCCTAATTTAGGGGAATGTTGGTCTGGTGGTGAAACGGGGACTGCCACGGCCACTATTATGATTCTCGGTGATACTTGTACTAGAGGATGCAGGTCAGGATCTTTTATCTGGGTTGGTAATCGATTTTATTTTATTCTGTTCTGGTTTTCTGTATTTTGTTGCTGTTAGCATTGTTATTGCAAGTGGTATTATGTTTTCGGCTGAATTTTTAGAAAGGTAATTGCTTTACTGATCAAAAGAAGGCATAACAGGTTAAGATGAGAAAACCAAAAACATATGATCAACGAGTTGTGGCTAAGTTAAGATCATGAAAGCAGATGCTGTAGCCAATTCATTATTGTGAGAATAAGATGTAGTTTGATTCAGTTGGTTCATGAATTTGAATTCTGGCTCCCTACCTGAAAGCAGCCACTGCGAAAGCTTTTTTACTGGAGTCACTAGGAGTAGATGAAAAGGTGTCGTTAAGCCTGCCTTAAAGGCAGAGGAATATATAGAAAGAGTATCATAGGGTCTGTGTTTTTTTATTTTTCTTTCCCTGTGTATTCTAAAAGAAAGTTTAAGGACACTAGTGCCAAAGGCATGAATCTTGAAACTGAAACAAGCCAAACAAGTTAAGTAGTATGGGAGTAATTATAATGGTTAGTTCCAACTTCAACTACATTTCCTTGCCTGTTTTTGGCAATTTGGGGATTTCTTTGTAACCTTTACTATCAGCTGAGCAATGGCCTTAATGTTCTTCTGTTATCTCCGAAGTTAATATATTCTTTATTATTGACTCTCAAAGGAATCCTCTGTATGGAATTTGGGAAATTGTTGGAGGAATGTACCAGCACAACTTGAGTTTTAAATGTTCTTTAAGAAGAAATCTTGCATTTGAAATTTTTGATGATAGCTGGATACATTGGCTCCTGGATTTAGATACTTAGGCTATTTTCCTGCTCGGTTTTCTTCTGTCCAATTCCTCCTTTCCCTTTTTGTTTCCCTGTAAAGCCAACAGCAGAAGAAACTGACTTCCGCAGTAATAATTTCATAGCCAGACTAAAGCATGCTATATAAATGACTTAATAACTACCGGAAGAGCAGAATTTTTTCGGTTCTGTTAGTTTACTTTTCAATGAAAATTTCAGATTCTGCAATGTGAAGACTTCACGAACTCCACCTCCTCCTGATCCAAATGAGCCAACAAATGTGGCTGAGGCAATTGCTTCATGGGGTTTGGATTATGTGGTTATTACTAGTGTTGATCGTGATGATCTACTTGATCAAGGAAGTGGCCATTTTGCTGAAACAGTGCAGAAACTGAAGACTCTGAAGCCTAGCATGCTCATTGAAGCCCTAGGTATGGAGTTTTAAATGTGCATGAACTTATTGATGAGTATATGGATGTTCTGAGTTATGGTGTCAGAATGATTGATATGATTCTTTGCTTTAAAAGTTTTGGGACACATCGAGCTCCTGAATTGTTTAATATAGTCTCCTGTGGTGTGGTACTTCTCATCTTTTCTAAAATAAAATTATAAGTAAAAAAAATAAAAGAAGATGTCAATCATGGTAATTATTTATTTTTATAGCAGGAAAAGCTTGTTTTCCCCAGCTTTGAACAGCATCTTTTATTTAATTTGGTATCTTAATACCTTTTTACATCATAATGCAATTAGGTGCCTAACACATAATTTATACTATTTGTTCCTCTCTCTTTTTTTTTTCCGATTGAAATTTCTGCTTCCAATTGAATTATGTTGATATTAATTGGGATCTTAATGCACATGCAATTAAATATTCATAACCTATAGGATACCTTTTTGGTCATGCGTAGCTTAAGTTGTTTCTGATTCTCTATGAAATAATTACTACATTAGTTCTACAATTGAGCGTATTGGGTGTAGGCAGGGAACAATAGCTCAAGTATTCTGTATTGATAGAGATTTTCATTGTTCATTGGAAACCGTCTGAGATATATTGCACCCGCAGTTGGCAATTCTTTTCTTGTAAATGTCTTCAAGTTGTTTATGTTCTCCTTTCCGTGACATCTTCACACTTTTTGCTAATTTGGACTCCTTTATCTGAATTTGTTTGTTATTAACAAAGCATGTGATTCTACTGAAGATGTGTTATTTGCTGCTCTTTTCTCTGACACCTCTTTAATTTGCAGTTCCTGATTTTCGTGGAGAACATGACTGCGTGGAGAAAGTAGCAACATCAGGTTTGGATGTTTTTGCTCACAATATTGAAACAGTGGAAGAGCTACAGGGTGTGGTGCGAGACCACCGTGCTAACTTTAAGCAATCCATGGATGTTCTGATGATGGCAAAGGATTATGCTCCTGCTGGTACACTAACCAAGACTTCCATAATGTTGGGGTGTGGAGAAACACCTGATCAGGTGGTGAAAACAATGGAGAAAGTCAGGGAAGCTGGTGTTGATGTGATGACTTTTGGCCAATACATGAGACCATCAAAACGCCACATGCCAGTATCTGAATATATTACCCCAGAGGCCTTTGACAAGTACCGAGTTCTCGGAACGGAAATGGTATGTTTATATGCTCCATTTGAGAAACTAGGGTGGTTATTCATTATGCGTATTTTCAGTTTTGGATATTGTTCTGCGTTCACTTGTTTATGCTTGTGGCTCTTGCCACTAGAATTTGGTTTTATCTATTTCATTGGGTAACATCTAATGGCAATTTCCTTTGGTATTTTTTGACAAGTTAAATGATGGATAGACATATATGATGCCTATTGCCATGTATTAACATGATTACCTGTCCTCCATTTCAGTTTCCCCATGTTTATATGAAAATTCTACATCCTATCTTAATCTGGATCCTTTAAACCCAAAGTGGAAGTGTGTGCCATCATCCATCCTATTTGCTTAGGCCTTATTACCCGATATGGTGTTTGAAACTTTCCTGCACCCTGAAACAATAACAACAATCACACCCAGTATATCCCAACGACAGTAAAAGCTATCGCTAGGGTCTGGGGAGGGTGAGGGGCAGACAAACAATACCTCCGTCCCAAGGGATAGAGAGTTAGCTTCCAGTGAGACATACGACTCTATATATACACAATAATAAGAATATGCACTAGTGAAGAGATTTTATTAAACATAAATAGAAAGCTTCCTATATTAAAACAGTAATAAAAGTGGATATCGACAAATAATTGAAAGACAAAGACCAAAACAAAAAAAATGCAAGTCAACTTAAATGTATAGAGTATCTAATCCTCTGAATATACTCTAAAATGCTTCTATATACTACATCCTGAAAATTGTTTCCGGTTCAGCCTAGCTCATATATCTCTAGCTACTCTAATTTATTGTGTCAAAATCGCATGGACAAGCTTATTGAGGGGTAGAAATAGCCAATCTATCCCCATCATCGTGACAATTTTGGGCACTTAATGTTTCGGCTTGAACAGTCTAAAGCATCAGGTCGCCCTTCATCCTCATCTTCCATGTATATCATGCTTTTGTTATCAGATTCTGGCTGTTTGTGTTTCTATATGCTTTGGGTCAAATTGTCTGGCCTCTTTTCAAGGTTACTCATATTTGTTCGTTTATCTATTTTTCAAATTACAGGGTTTCAGGTATGTCGCATCAGGTCCCATGGTTAGGTCCTCATACAAGGCTGGTGAGTTCTACATCAAATCCATGATAGAGTCAGATCGTGCTGCATCTTCCTCATAGCCCCAGCTCATGATGCCCACAACGCCGGGATACTATCTTTTAAAAGACATATGAAGATTATTTCCTTTGGAAACCAGTTAAGGATCCCGCACTCGGCCAAGAGCAAGAATACGATTTATTCCCCACTCAGTTAACTGGTTGCTTGACATCCAACCATACGGTATTGTTTCATCACAATCTGTTGTTCTTGTCCACTTGAATGTAATTATCGTTCATCCTCGCGAGTATTGTAAATCTATGGGCCCTGCAGTTTTTCTGTTCAATAATTTAACTTTGATTCATTTGCTATTTCTGAATGTATCTCAGCACACATACAACACCCACGATGGAGTTGTTAGATTTCGGCTATCCAACATCATATTGTGCTCCTTCCAAAAGCATCATATTGTGATGTAGTTTCCTTTTTTTTTTACGTGTATGAAGGTGTCTGTTACCTGTGTTGGAATAGATGGTTGCAAACGAAAACAACAAAGACGGTAGAAAAGCCGAGACACAACGTGAGTTGCTGTCTTTAAAGCTAAAATGTCTCCACCACGAGCAAGATGAACGCGACACAAGCCTCTGAGGATATAACAGCTTCTTCCTTTCGTTCGTTCTACGAGAGGAAGATGAACTTGCAAATAGAAGTGATTTTTAGTGGATGATGAAGAAGAGAGAGTAGGAGGAGAAAATAATACTGAAAATTCTTAAACTTTGCAAAAGTTCTTGTATTTGATTTAAGATAGCAAGACCTACTATTTAAATATGTCTTGGGTTGTGTAAAATCCCACTTTGAAAACCCATTTCAGCAGTATAATTAACCTCTATGTCAGTTACATAACGTTCATGTATGAAAGGAGATGATTCTTGGATCAAAAGTTGCAACTCAAAGTGAAAAGTCCTGTCTTTTGATACATCGATCAATCGATGTGATCAAAGTCATTGATCGATGTCGGACAGAGAGCTCCAACTTTGCACCCTTCACACATCGATCGATCGAGGGCTATTATTTATAGGTCTTGGGTTGTGTAAAATTCTACTTTGAAAACCCATTTCAGCAGTATAGTTACATTCCAGGTCAGTTACATAACGTTCATGTATGAAGGGAGATGATTCTTGGATCAAAAGTTGCAAATCAAAGTGAAAAGTCATGTCTTTTGATACATTGATCGATTGATGTGATCAAAGTCATTGATCGATGTTGGACAGAGAGCTCCAACTTTGCACCTTGCCCACATCGATCGATCGATGACATCGATTGATTGATGTGATCGATCGATGTCCACAGAACACCAACTTCATTTCAACTTTCACTTGGTTCGATCCAACTAGTACATGTATCGATCAAGTGATTTCTTACAAGTTCGAAGTGTTCGAAACATCTTTTAATCTCTCAATAAACATCTTACATGGTTTTATATAACTTTGAAGCACATTTTAAAGTACATTAAACGTACTTTTCCAACAATCCCTCACATGATCCAAACTTATATACAAACATTTCCGAACGTTAATAAACAAACCTCTTCACTATCAAACGAAGACAATGACACAAAATGTACAATGACTCGCGTCTTGAATTGACATTTAGCACAAGAAGAAGTATATAAACGGAAATAAGATGACATTGACGTCTTGAATCTTACCTCTTTATTGTTTATATAAACTTACAACCGACATGTCATTGACTAACCTCAGACAAGTTCGCGGTGTGGTACGATATCGGCCATGCATCTAGTCCCAGTTTTTCATAAGCCCTCCAGAGAGTTGTTCCAAACTCTCATAGGAAGCGGCACCACCTCCGCGCTTATTTAGGTGAAATTCATTTAGTGTGCACTGCTCACACCACTATATCATATGGCTATGAATTCCATTAAGAGATTTTAAAAATCTCGTCCTTATTTACTTGCAGTGAGAACTATCTTCAACAACACCATAGGGAGTGATACATTGATAGTGCTGAGTAGGATTCTTCTATGACTTGTTGATGCGCCACAAGGGCATATGACAAGAAGCAAGGCCAAACAACTAAGATACGACGTTGGCATTTTTTGTATAAACATGTCCAATGTGAACCCTCCACACAATGGGTTTATCTTCTTGAGCCCGCCATTTAATTTATTTACATTCTTGCATTTATTCCATGTTTTATATGTTATAAACAAGATGTAAGGGTTGGAGTGAAGGGATGGATAGTCATTGCATGAATGATAGTATTTTTGTGGTTTTCCGTAGTCGTTTGTGCGTTTTCTTATTCAGGAGCATATTTGTCATTTCACTTATTGTTAGGCATTTTGCATGCGTGACATGCGTTATATTTATCATTGATGAGAATGATGCTTGGTGGAGTCTTTATAATTATAGGAAGCTTCAAGGAAGGAAAAAACGTTTGTTAAGCAAGAATAAATATTGAACTTCGAACAAGCATAACTTCTTCGTTTTAGCTTGGAACGACACCAATCTCAGAATCAAATTCATGGTCTCGAAGAGTTCTACAACTTTGAAGAAGACATCAGAGGCCAATTCCGATTGTACAAGCCTATACAACGAAACCAAGGATCAAGGCTCAAAAGGAGGCTAAAAGGCTCTTAACGTTCCTACATTTTAGGGGGATCATCCTTACATTTTAAGAACTCATGTTTTTGGCAAATTCCAAGCATCAAGAAGGTGATAAGGTCGGCCACTTATGCGTTTGGAAGAAGGGATAAGATTCTTTCATGTTTTTGTAAATTACCTAATAAGTAGAGTTGTGTATAAGGTTATTTCCACATAGTTCAAGTTTTAGTTTAGGACTTTTTCATTTACTTGTTGTTTTAGATTAGGACTTTTCCATTTAGTTTGAGCCTTTGTTTGCCTATTTAAAGGGCCTAAGGCTGCCCACTTTGTACATCATCCAACACAATTCTCTTCTTCAATAAAATTGAGTTTTCTCTCTTAAGACTCAGAAAGAATCGTAAACGATTGTTATGATGAGAAAGGCCGAAGTAAATGTTACTGTAGATGATTTCCTGATGTTTGGCCAAATATGGAGGCAAACAAGGTAATGTGTAAGAGAGTGTGCCAATCAGCCGCCCCAAAGAATCTCTTAATATGGCTCATGCAGAAGACATATGTCTTCCAGCTGATGCATCTACATTTAACTTAAACTTACCAGAGGGAGGAAGCAACCATTTGACTACGCGAACTCGTGACACCTTCATCGAAGGAGAGAAACCACTGTCTATTAGATGATGGAGATTTGTAGCATTTTTTGTTCCAGATATAGTAGATGCCTATGCATAACAAGAGTGTCAAACCAAAGCGTAAATGTTGAAATGAGATAGATCAGCATCTCCAAGTATAATATTGTTATACACCTTTCAAATGGTCCAACACATAAGAGATGGTGTAACAATATGAAACTGTCCGCGGAGCGATTTAGAATAGGAGTGTAACCACTATGTTATCAGATATGTCTGTATGGAGGATAATTGAGGCAAAGGCCCATTCAGAAGCAAAGCTAGGCGTTGCCAAATAGGGGTGATATGTATGCATCCGAGAAAAATATGAGATAGTGTAGCAGATGCTGACTTGCAAAAAGGACACATAGTTGGACACACCTGAACAAATCGTATCAAGTTGTCTTCTAATGGTAGTGCGCCATGGTATAACCGCCACATAAAAAAACTGGCCGATTTGGTTAAATTCTTCCACCATATATATTTGTGAGATAATAAGATGGGACGTGTAGGATGTGAGTCTTCATAACCTTGCCTCAAAGGGAACTCACCCGAAGATGCTGTAGACCAGATCACAAAATCGACTGTGGTAGTGTGGGCCTCGCAAAAAGAATGTATGGAACAAATACGTTTCCAAACGGGAGAATCGTATATACGTGGACGATAATCCTGCCTAGAACCATAACGACTCCGCATATATGTAGCCCAAACGGAATCCTTATGATGAAAATTCTGCCACAATTTACTATCATATGAATGTTGTAGCAGGGGAGATTTATGATACCCAAGCCTCCTTCCTCTACCGGAAAACAAAGTCTTTTCCAAGCGACCCAATTATAACGAGAACCCCATACAAAAGAAGCAATTTTACGATGAACAATATCAATCACACTCTTAGGTAATCGCGCATCTGCCATAACATGCAAAGGTAATGAAGATAAGACTGATTGTATCAATGTTATGCGGCCACCTGCAGTAATGACTTGTCCAGCCTGCTAATTTAGCATCAAAGTGTTGTACGAGTGATTGACAGTTGCGTGCTCTATTCACTCCCCGATATAGATATGATCCGAGATACTTGATGGGAAGAGTTTGAGGAACGTATCTCTAATATTTCTCCAATAGAAGTCCGACGTGGCAAGGATACATAATCACTGGTCACAAATTGGCTTTTATTATAATTAATTCGCTGGCCTGATGCTCGCTTGTAAAGTTTGAGAAATGATTGAAACGTTTTCAAATTGCGTGAGGAACCATTTAAGAATAACAAGAGATCATCGGCATAAGCCAAATGCGAAAATCTGTGAATTCAGCCCATGGTAAATCCCGTAAGAGCACCAATTTGAAAAAGATGTTTGATACCCCGGCTAAAGCCTTCCGAACACAAGATAAATAACAAAGGAGATAAAGGATCTCCTTATTTAACTCCACGAGTTGGAGAAGAGAAACCAAATAACTGGACATTTACCGAAATGTAGAGCTTGGAAAATTTTATTGTATTTAGAATAAGTCGAATAAAGTAATCTGAAAAACCAAATTTCTTCATCAAAAGCTGCATATAATTCCAGTTAACCCTATCAAAAGCCTTGGCCATGTCCAGTTTAATGATCACATATGCTTCCCGCGTGTTTTTGTTTAAATGATGCATCATTTCATTCGCCATAAGCACATGCTCGCTAATATCATGTCCCTTGAGAAACCCAATTTATTCTGGAGAAATGAGAACAGGTAACAACTTAGATAATCTTGTAGCAACTAAGCGCGTAATTACCTTGCTGATAAAATTAGAGAGACAAATTGGCCTGAAGTTAGCAAAAGTATGTGGTTGTGAGCTCTTAGGTAGCAGAGTAATAATGGACGCTAACATTGACTGCGATGCAGGAACCCCCAAGAAAAATTCTTGGACCCCACATAGAACATCGACTTTCAAGATCTCCCAACATGAGCGATAAAAGAAACCATTGTAGCCATCCGGACCTGCCGCACTATTTGGATTTAAGCTACAGACAGCGTGCTTCACCTCCTCTTTATCTAGGATACCAATTAAGCTGTCATTATCTGCAGATGTGACAAGATGAGGAATATGATATAAGAAGTCATCAATATCCTCCACAGGCTCATTATTGAGTAACTGTTTAAAGAAGTCCACAGCTAGGCGGCCGATATCAGCTGAGTCCGTATGTGTCACTCCACTAGAATCCGAGACCTGCCTAAGTCTTTGACGATCCTTAACAAGTGCATGAAAATACGCTGTATTTGCCTCACCCTCCATCTCCCATCGAAGTCTTGCTTTCTGGGATCAATAAACTGTCTATTCCGAGTTAGCACGTAACAAATTTGCTTGTGCCAAAGAGAAAGCAGTCTGATTCTCCTCTGTTGGCTCACTTTCATATGCAGCATCCATCCGAATGAATTCCTTTTCTGCTGTAGCTGATCGATCGAATATGTTACCATAAACATCATTATTCCAACGACGAAGATCCTGCTTTAGAAGACAGAGCTTCGCATATAAACCTCTCATACCGCCCACTCTAGGATATTGTTTCTAAGATGTTGCAACATATGTATGAAAATCCGAATGCGTGGTACATGTATTCAAGAAACGAAATGGTGAAAATGGTCTGTCAGTGTTCATATCACAGTTAAGTAGGAGTGGAGAATGATCCGAAGAAACTCTTGGTAGATGACAAACTACTACATCAGAGAATAGATCGATGAAAGATGTAGTGGCCAACATTCTATCCAGACAACGTTGCACTCGATTTGCCCTATGTCCACGTGCCCATGTATAAACAGATCCTATAAAGGGGATTTCCTGCAATTGACAGCTATCTACACAATTATTAAAGTCAAGTAAAGAACGTAATGTGGGAGAGGTACGACCTCGATGTTCTTCCAGTCGTAAGAACGTATTGAAATCTCTGCCTATTATCCATGGTTCAACATGTCATTGATGATGTGCACGAAGAGTATCCTATAAAGATATACGATCATTAATAGTATGTTTTCCATACACAACAGTCCATGCAATATTCTAATGTAGTGGAAGCCAAGTAAATCGAAGTAAGGAAGCCTACGTGCTACGTTCAATATCATTCAACGTCAAAGTTGATGCCTGCCAAAAGATCCAGATATTATCAGCACAAGTTGATAAAGCATGACGGAAACGTAACTTCATACGATAGAATTGTAGCTTGGTAAGCCACTGTTTAGGTTCAATGATGACTAAAAGATCAACATTATGATCATGTAGCATGACTAATAAATGTGACAAAGATGTCCGCATTCCATCAATATTCCATGTGATGGCCTTTATTGAGAAACAGTAGATGAGATTTCATTTCAAGATGAAGGACGTCCACGAGTCACACTATGTGCCTCCATTGTCAGGGGTGGGCGTGGTGGTAAGTCTTTGTGAGTGCGATGTCTCCGGCGTGATGGCACCGGTATAAAGCCGCCCTTATCATCCACTGTAGCATCTGTGAATGATGCCAAAATGGTTCCATCATCGGCATATGCTGGGCAATTAGCAAGACGTTTTGCTATTTGCTCCGAATCACGCTGAATCTTTTCATGAAAATCCGGTCGTGAGGGGGCCTCCAGTGTTGAGCGTTCAAGAACTCTGATGTCTGAATCTGAATATTGACAATAATCGGGTTCATCATGCTGCTTTTGCGAAAAGCGAAATTCATCTTCTTTATCCTCCTTCAGTAAGGTGATATCCTGCTGGGTAGTTATTGGGAGAGCATGCTTTGGCAGTGGACTATCTGATCCTGCTGCAAGTCCAGAATTACGATCAGCTGATGCTGGTCGTGTGAGCAATGTGATAGGAGTGGACAAAGTTGTAGTGTCCGATGTCATATGGGGTTTTTTCTTGGGTGTCCAACGTGTGACAGGTTTAGATGACTTTTATGAAGGTAATGGCGTATGATCAGAACAATGTCTAATAGCATAACCTAAATGACGACATGAAGTGTAGAAAGTAGGCATATCATCATAAATTATCTGTTGCAGAATAGCCCTTTGCCTGGCCTGTAAATAAATCTTCTTCGGCAATTCCTGTGATATGTCGACCTCTACACAGATCCGAGCAACCGAAGGACGTAATCCATCAGCAGTAGCAGCATCAAGTTTGATAGGGACTCCTATAGGACGAAGAATTTCGAATAATGCAACTTTATGATGAAAGTGAATTGGCAGTCCAGGTAATGCGATCCAGATGGGAACAATTGGCACATTAGCAGAAGGATCAAAGTCAACCGTCCATTTGTAACTCGCATGTGACAACCAGCAATGCTCCATGAACGGCGATAGAAACACCGTATGTAATTGGGTTCATAGTGAAAATTCAGTAAAACATGTGTCTGATCAAGCAGCGTAATACTCATATCATTACGAAAACCAATTTTCTCGAATACATCACGAATTACCTTAAGAGGTGGTCGTCTATACCATAAGGTTCCTACCAGAGAGAAACGAAATGGAGTGGCCAAAGCATCTATTTCTTTATCAGTAAAAATGATCATGTAGAAATTTGAATTTTCAAATTCCACCGATTGTGTGATTTTTTTCCAATTGATCACGAACCCATAGACATGTAAAATTTGATATACACCATATAGTATACATAATAAAATGTATAATGCCATCTCCAAATGATGTAGAAAATTTGGCCATCAGGTGTAACAATTTTGAATTTGAATTTTCAAGAAAACATAGAAAATGATGGATCAATTGGAGAAAATTCGCGCAATCGGAGACGTTTTTCTTACATGTGTGACATGTATCTAGACATGTCTTACACATCCAAGACTTATCCTGAAGTGTTCTAGAAGACAAGGTTAAATGGTGATTGAAATTTACTATGTTTATGAAGATGCTACATTATTATTCATTCAAAATTCAAAAACTATTTTTAGCACATGTATGCTGAGGTAGGGCGGCTGATATGAGCTTATTTGGAGCCTAGGTGGAGCTTATCCTACACTATGATTGGTGGAGAATGATCCACAAAAGAATTCAAATATTTATGGAGATTAAGATACACAAGGTAATGTTTCAAATTTCAAAATAATGCTTAAGTTTTCAGCGTGCTTAGCCGGTTTTATGGAAGGGTTTCAAGGCTCAAAATCATTCCGAAAATGAGAACACATCACACTAATGGTTTATTGGCAATCAAGATATTCAAAATTCAAATTGTTTTCAGATTTTGGATGATTTCCATGTCATAATTCAAATTGTTTTCAGATTTTGATGATTATCCATGTCATATACCATGTGCCAAGGTGGCTTAGTGAAGACGAAATCATAGAGTGATAATAAGGCAAAGACACATCACTATCCAATCATATCTCGTCATATAAGGAAAGGTATGTCACAAGGCTTTACAAGATATCTTCCAAGGGCATTCAAGATATTTCTTGAGGACATCTTTCAGCCCTAGGGGTGTGCAACACCTTACAAAAGGGAGGAGGATGATCAAACACAAGACAAGACACACATTGTACATTCTATCAAGTGAAAAGCAAGAATTCTCTTCATCTCTTATCTTCTTCTCTTGCACAAAGCCTTAAGTGTATCAAACATACATTCCATATTCTGTATAGGCTTCATATAGACCACCCTCATGCGTTCCATACTTGTAAAAGATTGATCAAGGTGTGATCAGAACTTCATTAGTTACGTGGTGGTGATTTTATTGATTATTGTTGTGATTTGTTGTAAAAGGGTTGGACATTAAAGGAGCTGATGTATAACTCCAGCCACCCTTATTCTAAGTTGACTTTGGTGATTATTGAATACCAAAGAAGGTGTCCTCGAAGACTGGAGTAGGCCACATTGACCAAACCAGTATAAAAATCTGTGTTCTTACTTTTCTGCACTTTTGTTTTTAGTTCTGTTTTTGCAACGTTTTCAAAACAACTGAGAAAAATAGCAAACGATTTTTAAAAATCACCAAATTTCATAGAGATACAGATAGAAGTCTTAGGTTTAATTTAAGACAAGTTTCACTAAATTTGGATAAGTATAGGTCATCCAAACATTCAACGTTCTGAGACTAGTGCAATCTGATTTTTGGATTGACAATGTTGAAAACATCAATGTAGTTGATATACTTGCCAAAGGAATTTCGAAAAATTGTTTCAACCCATTAAACCAGACATCTTAAGAGACATCTCATCAAAATTTTAGATCATTTGAATGTTATCATTAATGAGGAATTAATTTTTCATTATAAGGGAAAGTTTTTCACAGATTGACAGAGTTCAATCAAAAACGCTTTTTCAGGGCTTTAGTTTTTGAATTTAATATTATATTCTTATGACAAATAAATAAATATTAGAGTGCAGTGAAACAAAATTTCACGAATTTCGGAGGTCCAGAACTTAGTCATTCAATTAATGAAAAAACGGGGTCTGAAAATAGAATATGTTTTCAGAAGTGAGTATTGGTCACTAAACATTTTTAAAAACCAATTTTTCTACAGTCACTATTCAACCCCTATTCTAGTGGTGCTACACATGTCCGACAGATGAACCCTCCACACAATGAGTTTATCTTCTTGAACCCGCCATTTTGTGTATTTATATTCATGCATGATTATTCTATATTTTATATGCCATAAACAAGATGTAAGGGTTGGAGGAAAGGGATGGATAGTCATTGCATGAATGATAACATTTTATGGTTTCCGTAGTCGTTTGTATGTTTTCTTATTCAGGAGCATTTTTGTCATTTCACTCATTGTTAGGCATTTTGCATGCATGACACGCGTTATATTTACTTTTGATGCGAATGATCTTGGTGGAGTCTTTATGTTTGTAAGAAGCTTCAAGGAAGGAAAAAACGTTTGTTAAGCAATAATGGATGCTGAATTTCGAACAAGCATAACTTCTTTGTTTTAGCTTGGAATGGCGTCAATCTTAGACTCAAATTCATGGTCTCGAAGAGTTCTACAACTTTGAAGAAGACATCACATGTCAATTCCAAATCTACAAGTCTCTACAACGAAACAAAGGATCAAGGTTCAAAAGAAGGTTAAAAGGCTCTTAAGGTTCCTACATTTTAGGGGGATCATCCCTACATTTTAGGAACTCATGTTTTTGGCAAATTCCAAGCCTCAAAAAGGTGATAAGTTCGGCTACTTATGCATTTGGAAGAAGGGATAAGATTCTTTCATGTTTTGTAAATTACCTAATAAGTAGAGTTGTGTGTAAGATTATTTCCGTATAGTTTAAGTTTTAGTTTAGGACTTTGCCACTTACATGTTGTTTTAGATTAGGACTTTTTTTTACTTTGAGTCTTTGTTTGCCTATTTAAAGGGCCTAAGTGTTATGCCCCGCACCCTCCGTAAAATTAAATAAAAGATAAAAAGAAATTGAATGAGATTAATGGCGGTCAACGGTATTAAATTACGAATTAAGTAATAGGATTAATGCGAATTAATTAAGGGTTTAAATATTAGAATTAATTAGGATTTAATTTTTGAATTAAATATTAGGAATTTATCCCTTAAGATAAATAAGAAAATAGGATATAATTTAGAAACTCCAAATTTTCCCCATTCCATATAAAAACTGACAAGCGTCAGTTTTCCCTCACAAAGAGACGTCGACTTCCCTCACCCCAAGCCCTAGCCGTTTTCTTCAAGGAGTAGAAGAGGAAGACATCCTCCAGGAATTGATCCAACCTTTGTTCATTTTCTAATCCGTCTTCGAGTAATCAAAGGCAAGTAACTTTCTTATAAGTTCTTACGTTTTTGCGAAAGAAAAAGGGCCTATTTTGGTATCAAATTGGATCACCACGCAGTAGTTTCGTTTTGTGATTATTTGTATACGATTTATGTGTTCTGGTTTCAAGTTTTGGCCGCTGTATATGAAAAGGCATTCGCCGTTGTTGTTGATTATGTGGAATCTTGCAAATCCCTACCCCGTGAACCCCTTCTTGTGGTGACTTCGTTGCTGCGTGGGTTGAGAGAAAAGGTGGGATTTTTAGGGTTGATGAGGTTGGAAAAAGTGCGTATTAGGCTTGGATTTCGCTTGCGATGTGCGTAGCGTTAATTCTTTAGTATTAAGCGTGAATGATAGCAGGATTAGGCTTGAATGAAATGGGTGGATGGAGTTTGGAAACGTTGGCTGAGATCTGCAGAAAATCGCAGAAGAATTTCTGGAAAAACACTGACATCGATCAATCGATGTCAGAGATCGATGTCCTCTGATGGACATCGATCGATCGATGTATAAGAGGCTGAGAGATCGATGTTCTCTGTTGGACTTCGATCGATCGATGTGAGGGTATGATGTCACATCGATCGATCGAAGTGAGGGGATGATGTCCATCAGTTTTGTGAAAAAATAGAGGAAGGAAGAGGAAAGCTCGGGGAGACTTTAGGTGACCTTAGGGACTTCTTAGGACCTGATTATGGGTAGTCTAAGTCTTGGGAACATGCCTTAGGATGGTGAAGCAACTTGGAGACTTCAAGGGGTTATTCGAATCGAATTTCAATGCGGATGACCTAGGAGGGTTAGGAAATGATCGTACGAGGTGTTATAGTGTTCTTCGAAAGAAAGATAGGAGTACTCGCATGAGTGTGTGAAGTTTAGTATCAAGACTAAGTGTTGATGACCTAGTTGAAGCATAAACTTTGATGTGTAAGCTAGAGAAATCTTGTGTGTTACTTGTGCTTGCGCACGTGAACACGAACTGCATATGTGAATGACATATGTGATTGAAACGAGGAGTCTTGCATCATGGCACTTGCATTGCATATGGATTTGAAAAAGAGATGTGCTTTGGTACATATTTGCGAAGGTGACCTGTAATGTAAACCGTGATGGAAATATAAGCCGGGGCGCATTGCAGGGCACAAAAGGCTGTAACGTAAACCGGGATGGAAATATAAGCCGGGGCGCGTTGCAGGGTATAAAGTCCTCTGCAATGTTAATCGGGATGGAAATATAAGCCGAGGTGCATTGCATAGTTTTACGAGATCTGTGATGTAAATCGGGATGGAAATATAAGCCGAGGCGCATCACAGAGCATACGAGCCTGTAACATAAACCGGGATGGAAATATAAGCCGGGCGCGTTACAGGGTAACGAGTTACGAGACCGGACATTGTGACATGCATTGCACTGATTTGAAAAGAAATGGCTCATGCATTTGTGATTGTGTAGTGTAGTGCATATTTTGACATGCATCACGAGAGTTGTTGTGGTATGGATGTGCGTGGTATTTGATTGTTATTGATTTGTTAATTGCGTTCAATTTGCTGTACTTGCTATTACGTGGTTCGTTTATATATTTGGAAGCTTTACAAGACATGTGTCCACAATTCCCTTGAATTATATATTACTATGTCTTGTCATGTGTTGATCCCGTATGTCTTATAAGCGGGTTACTTGCTAGCGTTTTTCGCTAAGGGTACTGCCTTTGTCATTGCAGATGAGCCTAGCTACGATATGATTTTCATAGAGGACGACGGCGAGTGGGCTGAATGAGATGCTTAGACCCTGTTCAGGGGATTGACTAGATGGATTTTGTTATTTCTGTTTCTTAGTTCATTTGGAGATTTAGATGGCTGCGACCATATACAGTTTTTGGTATTCACGTTGTCTTTGATGTACTGCATTGATGGTTTAGATTTACGAGATATGGTTCCACACTTATTTCTCCTACGTCATTGATAATGTGTACTCGAGAGATGAGACGTCTTGTAGTCTTCTCAGTAAGCTACGACGGGTGTACCGGTTCGGATTCCGCTGTCCGGGTCGGGGCGCTACATGTGGTATTAGAGCCTAGGCTTCAGATCTACCTCGGAGACCTAGGTTATGACATGTAGAGTCTTAAGCTATGATCTTGACTCTAAGTTGATCTTTAAGTCTAAGTATGCAATTTTAGATTTAAGCTTGATTGGGATGGGTGTGTGTACGAGCGCGATTAAGAGTAATCAATAAACGTTATTTATTTTAGCTTATGAATTCCGCCTTGTACGACATCATGGAACTCAAGCGTTTATTTTTGGAACTGCTAGATACTAATAAACGTGATCTTGTAGAAAATGCCTCCTAGACGTGACAACCAAGGAAATGGTGGCAATGGGAACAATAACCCTCCACCACCACCACCTCCAGTCTTAGTACCCCAGGCGCTGATTGATGCTATCACAGTGATAGCACAAGGAGTTGCACAACAACAGCAACAACCCCCTCCTCCACCACCTCCCCAGCAAGGCATCAGGTACTATATTGGGGAGATGCGCAAGATGCATGCCCCAAACTTTGAAGGGACCACTGACCCAGAGGTGGCTGAGTTCTGGCTTGACGAAGTGGAAAAGTGCTTCAGGCTTGTGCAAGTGCCTGAAGAACTCAAGGTGCATGTAGCCACACCATTGCTGATCGGCAGATCTAATGCCTGGTGGAATGGCATGCTGCCAAAGATGACTCCCCCTATTCAGTGGAGACGATTCGTGCAGGCCTACAAAGATTACTATGTGCCTGAGACTGCCATTTTGGAAAAGATGAGGCAGTTTGACAAGTTTGAGCAAGGAAGGATGTCTGTCTCTGATTATGCAGATAGGTTCCATGCCTTGGGCAAATTCACGCCCATGGTATTGGAAAACAATCGGATGAAGATGTTGAAGTTTGAAGAAGGTTTGAACCCTCGCATACGGACGGCAATAGCGGGGTCAAGTTTGAAGACTTTTGAGGAGATGTTGGATGCATGTTACCGTGTGGAGAGTGACATGCGCAGGTCACAGCCTAAGGAGGCCCGTGAAGAGTCGAGCAAGAGGCCGAGGGAAGAGCAAAGTGGTGGTAGACCCGGACGTTGGGTCAAGATTCCTAGAAAAGGGCAAGCGGGACCAGTTCAGAGGGTACCGCAACAGAATCAGCCTGATCGACAGGCACCTATAGTGTGCCCACACTGCCATAAAAGACACGTGGGTGAATGTTGAAAAATAACCGAAGCGTGTTTCAAATGTGGAAAGGCGGGCCATAGGATCAAGGACTGCCCTGAATGGAACCCTAAGCCTCAGGCAGCAGCAGGGCCAGCTCAGCAGCAGAGAGGCAGGCCCAATGCGAGAGTCCATGCAATGACGGACGCCGAAGTCCAGGAGGACGCCAACGTGGTGACAGGTACGACTTAAGGTTAAATAATAGTTACTTAAGTTGAATTTTTAGTCTTCCAAGTTGATGATTAAATGCGTGTTATGAAACCTTCATATGCTACACTTTTGTGCTTAGGTGTGATCCTAGTTGATAAAGTACCTGCAAACGCATTGTTTGATAGCGGAGCTAGTCACTCCTTCATCTCTAAGCGATTCGCCAAAGGACTCGACTGTTTACCCGAATGGCTTGAGAACCCATTTAGAGTGCAAGCAGCCGGCGAACAAGTGCTGGTATCCCATCACCAGTACAAAGATTGTGAGTTGGAATTGGATGGAAAATTGTTTTCAGTGACACTAGTTCCAATTCCGATGAAGGATTTCGACGTGATATTGGGCATGGATTGGCTGACCAAGAATCATGCCAATATTGACTGCAAGCTTAAAAGAGTGACCGTTAAGGACCCTAAGATGAATGAAATAACGGTCCAGGGAAACGTCAAGTTAACAAAAGCCCCAAAGAAGTTGTACTTGACAGCGATTAAGGCCTTTAAAGCCTAATAGAAAGGAGCAGAGGGTTATATGGTGTACGATATAGATGCTAAGCAAGAAGTTCCCTCCATGGATCAAATACCGGTGATCAATGAATTTCAGGACGTATTTCCGGATGATTTACCGGGAGTTCTGCCATCGAGAGAAGTGGAGTTCGAGATCAACTTGATACCCAGAGCCGAGCCTATATCTAAGGCACCCTACAAAATGGCTCCAGCCGAACTTAAGGAGCTAAAGGGGCAACTTCAGGAATTGCTAGACAAAAAGTTAATTCGCCCCAGCGTATCACCGTGGGGAGCTCCAGTTCTATTTGTAAAGAAGAAGGATGGCAGCATAAGATTGTGTATTGATTACCGTGAGCTGAATAAGATTACCATCAAGAACAAATATCCCTTGCCAAGGATCGAGGATTTATTTGATCAGTTAAAGGGAGCTCGCTGGTTTTCAAAGATCGACCTTCGTCAAGGGTATCATCAATTGCTTGTGAAAGCGGGAGACGTTCCCAAGACCGCTTTTCGGACTCGATACGGGCATTATGAATTTTTGGTGATGCCTTTTGGATTAACTAATGCCCCAACGGCATTCATGGACTTGATGAACACCGTATTTCGAGAGCAGTTGGACCAATCCGTGGTGGTGTTCATCGATGACATCCTAGTCTACTCTCCCGATGAGCAAGCACACGCTGAACACTTAAGAGTGGTGTTGCAAATCCTGAGACAACAAAAGCTCTACGCCAAATTCAGCAAGTGTGAATTTTGGCTAAGGAGTGTAGCCTTTCTCGGTCACGTGATTTCTGAGGATGGGATCTCGGTAGATCCTAAGAAGATAGAAGCCATCACAGAGTGGCCAAGACCTACAAACGTGACTGAAGTAAGAAGCTTCCTAGGCTTGGCAGGCTACTACAGGAAGTTCGTTGAGGGATTCTCAACGATAGCAGTTCTATTGAGCCGACTTACACAGAAGAAGACTAAGTTCGAATGGACTGCTGAATGCGAGTAGAGCTTTACCGAGCTCAAGAAGAGATTGACCACAGCCCCGGTGTTGTCACAACCCTCCGGCACCGACGGTTTCGTGATCTATAGTGACGCGTCCAAGAAAGGATTAGGTATGTACATCATTACAATAATGCATTGTATATACTTATGCTAGTCCTGAATTAACTTTCTGTTTATAGGTTGTGTCTTGATGCAAAATGAACGAGTCATTTCGTACGCGTCAAGACAGTTGAAACCATATGAGCAAAACTACCCGACGCATGACTTGGAACTCGCAGCTGTGGTATTGGCTCTTAAGATCTGGAGACACTATTTATATGGAGAGAAATGTGCCGTGTTCACTGATCATAAGAGTTTGAAGTACCTATTCTCGCAGAAAGAATTAAATATGAGACAGAGAAGGTGGTTGGAGTTACTCAAGGACTATGACTTGACCATCAACTACCATCCGGGTAAGACCAACAGAGTGGCGGACGCGTTGAGCAGGAAGTCTAGCCACGCGAGACAATCTCCGTTAGAAAGAGAAATCGAGGAGTTTGATCTCGAATTAGTGGATTCAGTGGTGAATATCCTTACAGCTTTGTCTATCAGCCCAAACTTGGTAGACAGAATCAAAGAAGCGCAGTATCAGGATCCAGCACTGAAAGAAATCCGCGACAAATTATCCACGGGGCCAGTAAAGGACTTCCAGTTGCGAGGAGATGGAAGTTTATGGTTTCAGAATCGGTTATGCGTGCTCGGTAAAGACGAACTCCGAACGGAATTGCTCTAGGAAGCGCATAACTCAAGGATGTCTATCCACTCCGGGAGCACTAAGATGTACAAAGATCTCAAAAGAAACTATTGGTGGATAGGGATGAAGAGATCTATAGCGGAGTATGTTGAAAGGTGTTTGGTTTGCCAACAAGTCAAAGCCGAACATCAACGACCTGGTGGTTTGATGAAACCACTAGAGATTCCGGAATGGAAATGGGAGCACGTGACTATGGACTTCGTGATGGGACTACCCAAGACCAGAAATGGAAATAAGATGATCTGGGTGATTGTAGACCGTTTGACAAAGACAGCCCATTTCATAGCCATGTCACATGGTACTTCGTATGAGAAGCTATCCAATATCTATGTGGACAACATTGTGAGTTGCACGGAGTTCCAGTCAGCATTGTGTCGGACCGTGATCCCAAGTTCACTTCCAATTTTGGAGGGCATTCCAGAAAGCTATGGGTACGGAGTTAAGAATGAGTACCGCATACCACCCTCAAACGGATGGACAATCCGAGAGAACCATCCAAACCTTGGAGGATATGTTGAGAGCATGCGCCTTGGACTTCAAAGGAAACTGGGATAGCATGCTGAAGTTGATGGAGTTTTCATACAATAATATCTATCACAGTGCAATTGGTATGGCACCATTTGAAGCTTTATATGGACGTAAGTGCAGGTCCCCTGTTTGTTGGGACGAAGTTGGGGAAAGGACAATCACTGCACCCGAGTTGGTTGAACAAACAGTTGAAAGGTCAAAGTGATGAGAGAGAAACTGAAGGTGGCTCAAGATCGTAATAAGAGTTGGGCCGATTCTAAAAGACGACCTTTGGAGTTTGAGGAAGGTGAAAAGGTCTATCTACGAGTGTCACCCACCAAGGGAGTTGCTAGATTCGGAATGAAGGGCAAGTTAAGCCCTAGATATATTGGCCCTTACGAAGTGCTAGGCAAAGTTGTTGAAAGAGCATACAGGCTAGCCTTACCTCCGAGCTTATCCCAAGTCCATAACGTATTTCATGTATCTCAACTAAGGAAATACGTATCGGACCCGAGTCATATCCTGGAAGCTCAACCGTTGGATGTCAAGGAGGATATCACTTACGAAGAGCATCCAATAAGGATTGTGGATAGAAAAGATCAAGTCCTATGCCGACGCGTGATTCCGTATGTCAAAGTTCAATGGAGTAACCATACGGAGCGTGAAGCCACGTGGGAGCTTGAGGAGCAAATGAAGGAGCTATATCCACACCTTTTCCAATAAGGTACGCCAGTTTCGAGGACGAAACTTTTTGTAAGGGGGGTGGAATGTTATGCTCCGCACCCTCCGTAAAATTAAATAAAAGATAAAAAGAAATTGAATGAGATTAATGGCGGTCAATAGTATTAAATTACGAATTAAGTAATAGGATTAATGCGAATTAATTGAGGGTTTAAATATTAGAATTAATTAGGATTTAATTTTTGAATTAAATATTAGGAATTTATCCCTTAAGATAAATAAGAAAATAGGATATAATTTAGAAACTCCAAATTTTCCCCATTCCATATAAAAACTGACAAGCGTCAGTTTTCCCTCACAAAGAGACGTCGACTTCCCTCACCCAAAGCCCTAGCCGTTTTCTTCAAGGAGTAGAAGAGGAAGACATCCTCCAGGAATTGATCCAACCTTTGTTCGTTTTCTAATCCGTCTTCGAGTAATCAAAGGCAAGTAACTTTCTTATAAGTTCTTACGTTTTCGCGAAAGAAAAAGGGCCTATTTTGGTATCAAATTGGATCACCATGCAGTAATTTCGTTTTGTGATTATTTGTATACGATTTATGTGTTCAGGTTTCAAGTTTTGGCCGCTGTATATGAAAAGGCATTCGCCGTTGTTGTTGATTATGTGGAATCCTGCAAATCCCTACCCTGTGAACCCCTTCTTGTGGTGACTTCGTTGCTGCGTGGGTTGAGAGAAAAGGTGGGATTTTTAGGGTTGATGAGGTTGGAAAAAGTGCGTATTAGGCTTGGATTTCGCTTGCGATGTGCGTAGCATTAAATCTTTAGTATTAAGCGTGAATGATAGCAGGATTAGGCTTGAATGAAATGGGTGGATGGAGTTTGGAAAAATTGGCTGAGATGTGAAGAAAATCGCAGAAGAATTTCTGGAAAAACGCTGACATCGATCGATCGATGTCAGAGATCGATGTCCTCTGATGGACATCGATCGATCGATGTAGGTGAGGGCTGAGAGATCGATGTCCTCTGTTGGACATCGATCGATCGATGTATAAGAGGCTGAGAGATCGATGTTCTCTGTTGGACTTCGATCGATCGATGTGAGGGTATGATGTCACATCGATCGATCGAAGTGAGGGGATGATGTCCATCAGTTTTGTGGGAAAATAGAGGAAGGAAGAGGGAAGCTCGGGGAGTCTTTGGGTGACCTTAGGGACTTCTTAAGACCTGATTATGGGTAGTCTAAGTCTTGGGAACATGCCTTAGGATGGTGAAGCAACTTGGAGACTTCAAGGGGTTATTCGAATCGAATTTCAATGCGGATGACCTAGGAGGGTTAGGAAATGATCGTACGAGGTGTTATAGTGTTCTTCGAAAGAAAGATAGGAGTACTCGCATGAGTGTGTGAAGTTTAGTATCAAGACTAAGTGTAGATGACCTAGTTGAAGCATAAACTTTGATGGGTAAGCTAGAGAAATCTTGTGTGTTACTTGTGCTTGCGCACGTGAACACGAACTGCATATGTGAATGAGATATGTGATTGAAACGAGGAGTCTTGCATCATGGCACTTGCATTGCATATGGATTTGAAAAAGAGATGTGCTTCGGTACATATTTGCGAAGGTGACCTATAATGTAAACCGTGATGGAAATATAAGCCGAGGCGCATTGCATGGCACAAAAGGCTGTAACGTAAACCGGGATGGAAATATAAGCCGGGGCGCGTTGCAGGGTATAAAGTCCTCTGCAATGTTAATCGGGATGGAAATTTAAGCCGAGGTGCATTGCATAGTTTTACGAGATCTGTGATGTAAATCGGGATGGAAATATAAGCCGAGGCGCATCACAGAGCATACGAGCCTGTAACATAAACCGGGATGGAAATATAAGCCGGGGCGCGTTACAGGGTAACGAGTTACGAGACCGGACATTGTGACATGCATTGCACTGATTTGAAAAGAAATGGCTCATGCATTTGTGATTGTGTAGTGTAGTGCATATTTTGACATGCATCACGAGAGTTGTTGTGGTATGGATGTGCGTGGTATTTGATTGTTATTGATTCGTTAATTGCGTTCAATTTGCTGTACTTGCTATTACGTGGTTCGTTTATATATTTGGAAGCTTTACAAGACATGTGCCCACAATTCCCTTGAATTATATATTACTCATGTCTTGCCATGTGTTGATCCCGTATGTCTTATAAGCGGGTTACTTGCTAGCGTTTTTCGCTAAGGGTACTGCCTTTGTCATTGCAGATGAGCCTAGCTACGATATGATTTTCATAGAGGACGACGGCGAGTGGGCTGAATGGGATGCTTAGACCCTGTTCAGGGGATTGACTAGATGGATTTTGTTATTTCTGTTTCTTAGTTCATTTGGAGATTTAGATGGCTGCGACCATATACAGTTTTTGGTATTCACGTTGTCTTTGATGTACTGCATTGATGGTTTAGATTTACGAGATATGGTTCCACACTTATTTCTCCTACGTCATTGATAATGTGTACTCGAGAGATGAGACGTCTTGTAGTCTTCTCAGTAAGCTACGACGGGTGTACCGGTTCGGATTCCGCTGTCCGGGTCGGGGCGCTACATGTGGTATTAGAGCCTAGGCTTCAGATCTACCTCGGAGACCTAGGTTATGACATGTAGAGTCTTAAGCTATGATCTTGACTCTAAGTTGATCTTTAAGTCTAAGTATGCAATTTTAGATTTAAGCTTGATTGGGATGGGTGTGTGTACGAGCGCGATTAAGAGTAATCAATAAACGTTATTTATTTTAGCTTATGAATTCCGCCTTGTACGACATCATGGAACTCAAGCGTTTATTTTTGGAACTGCTAGATACTAATAAACGTGATCTTGTAGAAAATGCCTCCTAGACGTGACAACCAAGGAAATGGTGGCAATGGGAACAATAACCCTCCACCACCACCACCTCCAGTCTTAGTACCCCAGGCGCTGATTGATGCTATCACAGTGATAGCACAAGGAGTTGCACAACAACAGCAACAACCCCCTCCTCCACCACCTCCCCAGCAAGGCATCAGGTACTATATTGGGGAGATGCGCAAGATGCATGCCCCAAACTTTGAAGGGACCACTGACCCAGAGGTGGCTGGGTTCTGGCTTGACGAAGTGGAAAAGTGCTTCAGGCTTGTGCAAGTGCCTGAAGAACTCAAGGTGGATGTAGCCACACCATTGCTGATCGGCAGAGCTAATGCCTGGTGGAATGGCATGCTGCCAAAGATGACTCTCCCTATTCAGTGGAGACAATTCGTGCAGGCCTACAAAGATTACTATGTGCCTGAGACTGCCATTTTGGAAAAGATGAGGCAGTTTGACAAGTTTGAGCAAGGAAGGATGTCTGTCTCTGATTATGCAGATAGGTTCCATGCCTTGGGCAAATTCACGCCCATGGTATTGGAAAACAATCGGATGAAGATGTTGAAGTTTGAAGAAGGCTTGAACCCTCGCATACGGACGGCAATAGCAGGGTCAAGTTTGAAGACTTTTGAGGAGATGTTGGATGCATGTTACCGTGTGGAGAGTGACATGTGCAGGTCACAGCCTAAGGAGGCCCGTGAAGAGTCGAGCAAGAGGCCGAGGGAAGAGCAAAGTGGTGGTAGACCCAGACGTTGGGTCAAGATTCCTAGAAAAGGGCAAGCGGGACCAGTTCAAAGGGCACCGCAACAGAATCAACCTGATCGACAGGCACCTATAGTGTGCCCACACTGCCATAAAAGACACGTGGGTGAATGTTGGAAAATAACCGGAGCGTGTTTCAAATGTGGAAAGGTGGGCCATAGGATCAAGGACTGCCCTGAATGGAACCCTAAGCCTCAGGCAGCAGCAGGGCCAGCTCAGCAGCAGAGAGGCAGGCCCAATGCGAGAGTCCATGCAATGACGGACACCGAAGTCCAGGAGGACGCCAACGTGGTGACAGGTACGACTTAAGGTTAAATAATAGTTACTTAAGTTGAATTTTTAGTCTTCCAAGTTGATGATTAAATGCGTGTTATGAAACCTTCATATGCTACACTTTTGTGCTTAGGTGTGATCCTAGTTAATAAAGTACCTGCAAACGCATTGTTTGATAGCGGAGCTAGTCACTCCTTCATCTCTAAGCGATTCGCCAAAGGACTCGACTGTTTACCCGAATGGCTTGAGAACCCATTTAGAGTGCAAGCAGCCAGCAAACAAGTGCTGGTATCCCATCACCAGTACAAAGATTGTGAGTTGGAATTGGATGGAAAATTGTTTTCAGTGACACTAGTTCCAATTCCGATGAAGGATTTCGACGTGATATTTGGCATGGATTGGCTGACCAAGAATCATGCCAATATTGACTGCAGGCTTAAAAGAGTGACCGTTAAGGACCCTAAGATGAATGAAATAACGGTCCAGGGAAACGTCAAGTTAACAAAAGCCCCAAAGAAGTTGTACTTGACAGCGATTAAGGCCTTTAAAGCCTTATAGAAAGGAGCAGAGGGTTATATGGTGTACGATATAGATTCTAAGCAAGAAGTTCCCTCCATGGATCAAATACTGGTGATCAATGAATTTCAGGACGTATTTCTGGATGATTTACCGGGAGTTCCGCCATCGAGAGAAGTGGAGTTCGAGATCAACTTGATACCCGGAGCCGAGCCTATATCTAAGGCACCCTACAAAATGGCTCCAGCCGAACTTAAGGAGCTAAAGGGGCAACTTCAGGAATTGCTAGACAAAAAGTTAATTCGCCCCAGCGTATCACCGTGGGGAGCTCCAGTTCTATTTGTAAAGAAGAAGGATGGCAGCATGAGATTGTGTATTGATTACCGTGAGCTGAATAAGATTACCATCAAGAACAAATATCCCTTGCCAAGGATCGAGGATTTATTTGATCAGTTAAAGGGAGCTCGCTGGTTTTCAAAGATCGACCTTCGTCAAGGGTATCATCAATTGCTTGTGAAAGCGGGAGACGTTCCCAAGACCGCTTTTCGGACTCGATACGGGCATTATGAATTTTTGGTGATGCCTTTTGGATTAACTAATGCCCCAACGGCATTCATGGACTTGATGAACACCGTATTTCGAGAGCAGTTGGACCAATCCGTGGTGGTGTTCATCGATGACATCCTAGTCTACTCTCCCGATGAGCAAGCACACGCTGAACACTTAAGAGTGGTGTTGCAAATCCTGAGACAACAAAAGCTCTACGCCAAATTCAGCAAGTGTGAATTTTGGCTAAGGAGTGTAGCCTTTCTCGGTCACGTGATTTCTGAGGATGGGATCTCGGTAGATCCTAAGAAGATAGAAGCCATCACAGAGTGGCCAAGACCTACAAACGTGACTGAAGTAAGAAGCTTCCTAGGCTTGGCAGGCTACTACAGGAAGTTCGTTGAGGGATTCTCAACGATAGCAGTTCCATTAAGCCGACTTACACAGAAGAAGACTAAGTTCGAATGGACTGCTGAATGCGAGTAGAGCTTTACCGAGCTCAAGAAGAGATTGACCACAGCCCCGGTGTTGGCACAACCCTCCGGCACCGACGGTTTCGTGATCCATAGTGACGCGTCCAAGAAAGGATTAGGTATGTACATCATTACAATAATGCATTGTATATACTTATGCTAGTCCTGAATTAACTTTCTGTTTATAGGTTGTGTCTTGATGCAAAATGAACGAGTCATTTCGTACGCGTCAAGAAAGTTGAAACCATATGAGCAAAACTATCCGACGCATGACTTGGAACTCGCAGCTGTGGTATTTGCTCTTAAGATCTGGAGACACTATTTATATGGAGAGAAATGTGCCGTGTTCACTGATCATAAGAGTTTGAAGTACCTATTCTCGCAGAAAGAATTAAATATGAGACAGAGAAGGTGGTTGGAGTTACTCAAGGACTATGACTTGACCATCAACTACCATCCGGGTAAGACCAACAGAGTGGCGGACGCGTTGAGCAGGAAGTCTAGCCACGCGAGACAATCTCCGTTAGAAAGAGAAATCGAGGAGTTTGATCTCGAATTAGTGGATTCAGTGGTGAATATCCTTACAGCTTTGTCTATCAGCCCAAACTTGGTAGACAGAATCAAAGAAGCGCAGTATCAGGATCCAGCACTGAAAGAAATCCGCGACAAATTATCCACGGGGCCAGTAAAGGACTTCCAGTTGCGAGGAGATGGAAGTTTATGGTTTCAGAATCGGTTATGCGTGCTCGGTAAAGACGAATTCCGAACGGAATTGCTCTAGGAAGCGCATAACTCAAGGATGTCTATCCACTCCGGGAGCACTAAGATGTACAAAGATCTCAAAAGAAACTATTGGTGGATAGGGATGAAGAGATCTATAGCGGAGTATGTTGAAAGGTGTTTGGTTTGCCAACAAGTCAAAGCCGAACATCAACGACCTGGTGGTTTGATGAAACCACTAGAGATTCCGGAATGGAAATGGGAGCACGTGACTATGGACTTCGTGATGGGACTACCCAAGACCAGAAATGGAAATAAGATGATCTGGGTGATTGTAGACCGTTTGACAAAGACAGCCCATTTCATAGCCATGTCACATGGTACTTCGTATGAGAAGCTATCCAATATCTATGTGGACAACATTGTGAGCTTGCACAGAGTTCCAGTCAGCATTGTGTCGCACCGTGATCCCAAGTTCACTTCCAAGTTTTGGAGGGCATTCCAGAAAGCTATGGGTACGGAGTTAAGAATGAGTACCGCATACCACCCTCAAACGGATGGACAATCCGAGAGAACCATCTAAACCTTGAAGGATATGTTGAGAGCATGCGCCTTGGACTTCAAAGGAAACTGGGATAGCATGCTGAAGTTGATGGAGTTTTCATACAATAATATCTATCACAGTGCAATTGGTATGGCACCATTTGAAGCTTTATATGGACGTAAGTGCAGGTCCCCTGTTTGTTGGGAGGAAGTTGGGGAAAGGACAATCACTGCACCCGAGTTGGTTGAACAAACAGTTGAAAGGTCAAAGTGATGAGAGAGAAACTGAAGGTGGCTCAAGATCGTAATAAGAGTTGGGCCGATTCTAAAAGACGACCTTTGGAGTTTGAGGAAGGTGAAAAGGTCTATCTACGAGTGTCACCCACCAAGGGAGTTGCTAGATTCGGAATGAAGGGCAAGTTAAGCCCTAGATATATTGGCCCTTACGAAGTGCTAGGCAAAGTTGGTGAAAGAGCATACAGGCTAGCCTTACCTCCGAGCTTATCCCAAGTCCATAACGTATTTCATGTATCTCAACTAAGGAAATACGTATCAGACCCGAGTCATATCCTGGAAGCTCAACCGTTGGATGTTAAGGAGGATATCACTTACGAAGAGCATCCAATAAGGATTGTGGATAGAAAAGATCAAGTCCTATGCCGACGCATGATTCCGTATGTCAAAGTTCAATGGAGTAACCATACGGAGCGTGAAGCCATGTGGGAGCTTGAGGAGCAAATATAGGAGCTATATCCACACCTTTTCCAATAAGGTACGCCAGTTTCAAGGACGAAACTTTTTGTAAGGGGGTTGGAATGTTATGCCCCGCACCCTCCGTAAAATTAAATAAAAGATAAAAAGAAATTGAATGAGATTAATGGCGGTCAACGGTATTAAATTACAAATTAAGTAATAGGATTAATGCGAATTAATTGAGGGTTTAAATATTAGAATTAATTAGGATTTAATTTTTGAATTAAATATTAGGAATTTATCCCTTAAGATAAATAAGAAAATAGGATATAATTTAGAAACTCCAAATTTTCCCCATTCCATATAAAAACTGACAAGCGTCAGTTTTCCCTCACAAAGAGACGTCGACTTCCCTCACCCCAAGCCCTAGCCGTTTTCTTCAAGGAGTAGAAGAGGAAGACATCCTCCAGGAATTGATCCAACCTTTGTTCGTTTTCTAATCCGTCTTCAAGTGATCAAAGGCAAGTAACTTTCTTATAAGTTCTTACGTTTTTGCTAAAGAAAAAGGGCCTATTTTGGTATCAAATTGGATCACCATGCAGTAGTTTCGTTTTGTGATTATTTGTATACGATTTATGTGTTCTGGTTTCAAGTTTTGGCCGCTGTATATGAAAAGGCATTCGCCGTTGTTGTTGATTATGTGGAATCCTGCAAATCCCTACCCCGTGAACCCTTTCTTGTGGTGACTTCGTTGCTACGTGGGTTGAGAGAAAAGGTGGGATTTTTAGGGTTGATGAGGTTGGAAAAAGTGTGTATTAGGCTTGGATTTCTCTTGCGATGTGCGTAGCGTTAAATCTTTAGTATTAAGCGTGAATGATAGCAGGATTAGGCTTGAATGAAATGGGTGGATGGAGTTTGGAAACATTGGCTGAGATCTGCAGAAAATCGCAGAAGAATTTCTGGAAAAACGCTGACATCGATCGATCGATGTCAGAGATCGATGTCCTCTGATGGACATCGATCGATCGATGTAGGTGAGGGCTGAGAGATCGATGTCCTCTGTTGGACATCGATCGATCGATGTATAAGAGGCTGAGAGATCGATGTTCTCTGTTGGACTTCGATCGATCGATGTGAGGGTATGATGTCACATCGATCGATCGAAGTGAGGGGATGATGTCCATCAGTTTTGTGGAAAAATAGAGGAAGGAAGAGGGAAGCTCGGGGAGTCTTTGGGTGACCTTAGGGACTTCTTAAGACCTGATTATGGGTAGTCTAAGTCTTGGAAACATGCCTTAGGATGGTGAAGCAACTTGGAGACTTCAAGGGGTTATTCGAATCGAATTTCAATGCGGATGACCTAGGAGGGTTAGGAAATGATCGTACGAGGTGTTATAGTGTTCTTCGAAAGAAAGATAGGAGTACTCGCATGAGTGTGTGAAGTTTAGTATCAAGACTAAGTGTTGATGACCTAGTTGAAGCATAAAATTTGATGTGTAAGGTAGAGAAATCTTGTGTGTTACTTGTGCTTGCGCACGTGAACACGAACTGCATATGTGAATGAGATATGTGATTGAAACGAGGAGTCTTGCATCATGGCACTTGCATTGCATATGGATTTGAAAAAGAGATGTGCTTTGGTACATATTTGCGAAGGTGACCTGTAATGTAAACCGTGATGGAAATATAAGCCGGGGTGCATTGCAGGGCACAAAAGGCTGTAACGTAAACCGGGATGGAAATATAAGCCGGGGCGCGTTGCAGGGTATAAAGTCCTCTGCAATGTTAATCGGGATGGAAATATAAGCCGAGGTGCATTGCAGTGTTTTACGAGATCTGTGATGTAAATCGGGATGGAAATATAAGCCGAGGCGCATCACAGAGCATACGAGCCTGTAACGTAAACCGGGATGGAAATATAAGCCGAGGCGCGTTACAGGGTAACGAGTTACGAGACCGGACGTTGTGACATGCATTGCACTGATTTGAAAAGAAATGGCTCATGCATTTGTGATTGTGTAGTGTAGTGCATATTTTGACATGCATCACGAGAGTTGTTGTGGTATGGATGTGCGTGGTATTTGATTGTTATTGATTTGTTAATTGCGTTCAATTTGCTGTACTTGCTATTACGTGGTTCGTTTATATATTTGGAAGCTTTACAAGACATGTGTCCACAATTCCCTTGAATTATATATTACTATGTCTTGTCATGTGTTGATCCCGTATGTCTTATAAGCGGGTTACTTGCTAGCGTTTTTCGCTAAGGGTACTGCCTTTGTCATTGCAGATGAGCCTAGCTACGATATGATTTTCATAGAGGACGACGGCGAGTGGGCTGAATGGGATGCTTAGACCCTGTTCAGGGGATTGACTAGATGGATTTTGTTATTTCTGTTTCTTAGTTCATTTGGAGATTTAGATGGCTGCGACCATATACAGTTTTTGGTATTCACGTTGTCTTTGATGTACTGCATTGATGGTTTAGATTTACAAGATATGGTTCCGCACTTATTTCTCTTACGTCATTGATGATGTGTACTCGAGAGATGAGACGTCTTGTAGTCTTCTCAGTAAACTACGACGGGTGTACCGGTTCGGATTCCGCTGTCCGGGTCGGGGCGCTACACTAAGGCCGCCCACTTTGTACATCATCCAACACAATTCTCTTCTTTAATAAAATTAAGTTTTCTCTCTTAAGACTTTGTGTCTTTGAGTTGTTTCTTGATTTTTCATAAAATCAAGGTTAGGATGCTTAAAGTTTGAGCAAGTTTTAAGGTGGTATTTGCCAGCCTCAAGGAAAGAACGTCTTGGAGGGCGATTTGTTTGCCAAGATCAACGTTATTCTCGTTGATGAGGTGTTGTTCACGCCATTGTTACCTTGACGGAAGCAAGGAGGGAGATTACCCCTTTGTGCCAATCCTTGAAGGTGAAGTTTTGAAGGAAAAGATCTAAGCTTGCGTGAGGTATTCAAATGATTGTTAGTACCCATTGAACCCCGCTTACAGGATCTCTGTTAATAGTGGATTGGGTTGCCGTCACACAGAATCCACTTCTAGTGGAACAAGTCATATCCCCCTCGATGTTTCACAAACCAACTTTTTGCATAGTCCTTTTGCCAAAGGGTCAGCCAAGTTAAACTCGGATCTTACAAACTCCAAATTAACCACCCTTGAATTCACCGAATCTTGCACAATATTGTGTCTCAATCGTATGTGCCGACTCTTTCTATTATAAACTCTGTTCTTTGCTCGAGTAATCGCAGCATGCGAATCACAATGTATAGACATAGAAGGCATATGTTTATACAAAGGAATATCTACAAGCAAATTCCTTAACCATTCAGCTTCTGTACATGCAAGTTCTAAGGCAACAAATTCGGATTTCATTGTTGACTTTGCTTTACATGTCTGTTTAGATGATTTCCAAGAAATGACACTACCACCCAAAGTAAACACATAACCATTAGTTGAGTTAACTTCACTATTATCTGTTATCCAATTAGCATCATAAAATCCTTCTAACACACAAGGATTTCCAATAAAGAACAAACCAAGATCCATGGATCCTCTAAGATATTTCAAAAGTCTTCTTAGTGCAAACCAATGTTCATTATTTGGATTGTGCGTATATCTTGCAAGTCTATTTACAGCATATGCAATATCAGGCCTAGTGCAATTCATTAGATATATTACACTACCAATGATTCTTGCATACTCACAGTGAGAAAAACCATCACCTTTATTCTTTTCTAATCTTCCGTTAGGATCAAAAGGTGTACTAACAACCTTGACATCAAAGTGATTAAACTTTCTTAACACTTTTCAACATAATCACTTTGACAAAGCATATAGCTCCAACATTTCTCAATTAACTTAAGACCAAGAATAGAATTAGCTTTACCCATATCTTTCATATCAAAAACCGATGACAAAAATGTTTGTCTTTTGAACAATATTCAAATTTATGCCAAAAATCAACATGCCATCAACATACAAACAAATATCACATCGTCAAAATTTTCAAATTTGCTATAAACACATCTATCACTTTCATTTACTACATAGCCTTTTGTTATCATGGCATTATCAAATTTCTCACGCCATTGCTTAGAGGTTTGTTTTAAACCATACAACGATTTCTTTAATCTACATACTTTATGTTCTTGTTATTTGACAATTATTCCTCAGGTTGTCTCATATAAATTTCTTCATCTAAATCTCCGTTTAAAAATGCTGTTTTAACATCCATTTGATGTATCACAAGTTTATACATAGAAGCTAAAGCAATTAGCACCATAATCGTCGTTATTCTAGCAACCGGTGCATAGGTGAAGAAATCTACTCCTTCTTGTTGAATAAATCCTTTAGCTACTAATCTAGATTTAAATTTATCTATAATGCCATCTGCCTTCAATTTCTTTCTAAATACTCATTTACAACCTATAGGCTTGCAAGCTCTTGGTAAATCTACCACTTCCCAAGTGTGATTATTCATTGAATCTAATTCACTATTTATAGCATCTTTCCAAATTGTTGCATCTATGGATTTCATAGCATCTTGATATGTTTTCGGATCTTCTTTTAGAATGAACACTTTAGTAAAGTCATTACCAAAGGTCTTCTCAATCCTTTTCCTTTTACTTCTTCTTAAGAATCTGGTTCTTTATTAACTACAGTTGTACTAGATTCACCTTTTTTATAAATGGAATGACTCGAATCTTTTTGATGTTTTACAGGAAAAACAGTCATAAAGAATTCAGCATCTTTAAACTCAGTAATTGCAGAGTTCTCAACAACCATAACCTATATGCCGTGCTGTTTTGGGGATATCCTATAAACACACAATCTTTGTTTTTTGGTCATATCTTATTTCTTTGAAATTGTGGAATACCCACTTTTGCTAAACATCCCCACACTTTCAAGTATCTTAAATTTGGAGGATAATCTTTCCATAGTTCATAAGGGGTTTTATTAGTCTTTTTGTGTGGTATCCTATTCAATATATGACAGACACAAAGAATAGCTTCACCCCACAAATTATCTGATAAACCGGAACAATTAGCATATGATTCATCATGTTTTTAAGTGTTCTATTCTTTCTCTCAGGTGCACCATTAGATTGTGAAGTATAAGGTGGTGTTACTTCATAAATTACACCATGTCCTTCACAGAATTTCTGCAATGAAGTAGTCATATATTCTCCTCTTCTATCGGATCTTAGTCTTTTGATTTTCCTTTCTACTTGATTCTCTACTTAATTCTTAAATTTCTTGAACATTTATTCAATCTCATCTTTATGACTTAGTAAATGCACTCTAGTGAACCAATCATGAATAAAGGTTACATAATATCTTTTACCCCCTTTACTTACATGATTCCTGAAATCACCTAAATCACTATGAGTGAGATCTAGTTTATCTAAGACTCTTTCAGTACTTTTAAATGGTTTCTTATTATGCTTGGATTCAACATAATATTCACATCTTTCAAACTTAACTTCATTTTCTATAGAAATACCATTCATGCCTTTTAACCTTTTTAAAGCATCAAGATTAACATGACCTAGTCTAGCATGCCAAAGATCATAAGAATCAATCAACTATGCAGAAGAAGAAATATTCTTATTAGTAATACATGTTGCATCAAGTACAAACAATATGCCATTGCAAAATCCCTTCCCGATGAATTCTCCATTTCTAGTAAGCACTAATTTATCAGAATAAAAAACAAGTTTAAGATTGGCCTTGTTTAGAAGTACTCCAGAAATCAAATTCATACGTATAGTAGGAACATAGAGCGCATTACTTAATTCCAGCCTTTTTCCATAAGTTAACATAAGGAGCACTTTTCCCTTACCGAGAATACGGGATCCTCGTGCATCCCCAAGAAAAACCTGGTCTCCACTATATATCTCATGAAAATCAAGAAATAGGTCTCTACTGGAAGCAATGTGTTTTGTGGTTCCGCTGTCATTCACCTATTATGTAGCATCTCCAACAAGGTTTGCCTCATCCACGACGACCACAGCGATGACCTCCTTGTCCTTGATTCCGTCTCTACCATCGTGCTCCACCAAGTTTGCATGGCTGCTCGCTTGTCTTTTTCTTTTATTGCAAAAGAAGGCTTCATGTCAAGTCTTTCCGCAAACTCAGCAAAGTCCTTTGGGCTTTTTTTGTCCGCGCACAAAAATTTTACCTTTGTTGTTGCGAGCTTTGACATTCTGGACTTTTTGTTTCTTTGCTCTTGCATTGTGCTCCAGAATGTTGGCCTGAGATTCATTCTCAGCACCCTCTGCATCCTCTAGCCGGTTGTTTTCTTCAATAT
The DNA here is from genome assembly GCA_036186865.1 of Eustoma russellianum. NCBI lineage: Eukaryota > Viridiplantae > Streptophyta > Magnoliopsida > Gentianales > Gentianaceae > Eustoma > Eustoma russellianum. The sequence goes on from AP025061.1 coordinate 17,121,653, forward strand.
GGATGTGTTTGATGACACCATCCACGATGAGTTTGGCATCATCATGTTTACCTCTCTTCTTGTATTTGCTCTAAGAAGAAGGTAATTTCTCCAACAAGGAGGCATCCTGGAAAGTTTTATCTATTGTGATGCCTTCTTGTTCGAGATAATCCACCAATTGTTAGAATTGATGGATTTTATCATTGATAGACATGCGGTTAACCATTTGAAACTTGAGGAATTCATTGACCACATATTTTTTTTCCAACATCTTCAGAACCATACTTGTTCTGAAGTGCTTTCCAAATTTCTCTTGCTGACGAAAATTTGACATAAATGTCAAATAGTGAGTTCGACAAGAAATGCAGGATGTGACCCCTGCAGGTAGTGTGGTCAGCATCATACTTGAGTGCTTCTCCTTCATCTAATGGTTTCTCCTTGGTAATAACGTAAGAGATATAAAGCATCTTAAGGAAAAATAGAACTTTAGCAGACCACCTTTTGAAGAACTTTCCATCAAACGGCTCCCCTTTGGACATATCAGGAATTATATATCAATTGATGACTTTATCTTTAAGAATGTTGGAATATATGGTACCAAACAAAAAAAACCAAGACAGCAGGAAAGCCGAGACACAATTTGAGTTACTGTCCTTAAAGCTAAAATACCTCCACCACGAGCGAGATGAACTACACGGCACAAGCGTCTTAGGATATAACGGCTTCTTTCTTTCGTTTGCTCTACGAGAGGAAGATAAACTTACAAATAGAAGTGATTGATAGTCGAGGATGAAGAAGAGAGAGTAGGAGGAGAGAATAATGCTGAAAATTCATAAACTTTGCAAAAGTTCTTGTATTTGATTTAAGAGGAAATTGTACTTATCACCCAAACGTTGGTCAAATTTTTCAGTTAACATTTAAACGTTCTGAACCCTCATTTGGCATCCAAATGTGGCCAAAATTGACTCAATTAACACCAGAAACCGACTGAAAACATGCTGCAGCCGGTTTCAGTACATTTTACCGCCAAAATCCATTCTCCCTCCAAAATAATGTCTTCTCCTTCCTTCCCTCATGATGAAACTGGTTCCCCTCTGGTTTCCCTCCATAAATTAGCTCCCCACTTCACAAAATCAACCAATATCCATCGATAATTCAAGATTTTGAATCAAGAACTCAATTAACACCTTCCGTTAAGGAGAGCTATTTCTCTGTTCAAAGAAAATACATTCCGCACAACTGAAGGAAGATGATTCCAAGACATCAGATTTTGAGTTCTTAAAGTACAAAACCATCAAGTTTTGGTAAAAGGCTAGCTTAGCAGGAACATTGTCTTTTTCCAATGCCATTTAGTGCATCCCCATAGTAAATTATTAACAGTAAAACAACTTTGAAACATAGGAAGGACTTGACAAATGAAAATAATTATACACTTAAAACTATAAGAAAAACATCATGTCAAAACCTGAACACCAAATCGATCATGAAAACAGAATAAACATAAACGGTATAGGAAATCATGAAAAAGGAATTACCAATGCTTACAAGAATGATTTCTGCTTGTAGAAGGAAATTTACAGTAAGAATGACAAGCTTCATGGTTAGTTTGGTAACCTTCAAAAGTATTGATGATTACCTAGTACAAGAACCAAGCACGAGTACAATCAGAAGACTTGGGAGAAGTTTTATATAAGCTCTGCCTTATCACAAAAATAGCACCCAGCATATACCGGTCAGCTTTAGACATAAGAAATGTACATTAACAACTAAGCGGAATCACATAATTCCTACTAGAAAATAAAACCCAAAACATATAACACATGACATAACCATCAATACATAATCCCAAGACTGCAATTTTGGGTAAATAGCAGATGAAGGAAATAAAATGATTCACGCACAGTTAGAAGAGGAAAAATAATGGTGGAACACAGCAAATCAATATATAGAAGAGAATAAAAGGGAAAATTCACCAGAGTCTATGTAGGTTCCACCAATTGTGATCATCTGGCAAACCATATGAGCCGACGAACCTTAGTTGAAAGTGTAGCCAAAAATACAACATGCAGTGGTAAGTTCACCACCACGGAAGATGTAAAGACGAGAATTAGGAGCCATTTTGATGGAAATTTCATTGCCTAAATCAGCTCAACCTCAGAACCAAAGGTGAAATGCAAATACGTATAATTAAAGTGGACAAGATTTTTTTATCATCATTTCAGGGCCACATTTTTAACCCAATTAATGGCAGTGATGCTCGTCTATCATCGGAATGAGAAAGAAACACTTGTCGGTACAAGTGGATTGGAGGGACGGTAAACTTGTATAAGAATTACTACTCATCAATGAGAACATCAATTCATTCTTTATGATAGCCTTTCTCTACTAAATGGTATGGTATGAGAGTATAAAGATCCTGATGCCTAAACCCTCCACAACTTCTGCCCTCTCCAACAAGGGATCATCTCCCTCAACCAACCTCCACCTCTACCACCATTTCTTCCAACTCCATTTTTCTGCTCGCTTCAAGTATCCCGTTCGCTAGATGCGAACCTAAAATCAACTTACTTTCTTTTTGAAGCAGATAGTTCACAGTCTCCACGTCAAATCCCATTGACCAGCAAGCTGTCTCCAATCCTAACGATCCTCTACTTTCAATCTCTCCTATTTCAAAAGCAGCTATCTTTAACGGAATGTATTTTCTTTGAACAGAGAAATAGAAAAGGAAGAATGAGAATCTTGATTCAAAATCTTGAATTATTGATATATGTTGTTGATTTTGTGAGGTGGGAGGCTAATTTATGGAGAAAAACCAAAAGGGAACCAGTTTCAACAGGGAGAGAAGGGAAAGACGTTATTTTGGAGGAGGAATTGATTTTGGCGGTAAAATATACTGAAACTGGCTACAACAGGTTATCAGCCGGTTTCTGGTGTTAATTGAGTCAATTTTAGCCATGTTTGGATGCCAAATGAGGTTTCAAAACGTTTAAATGTTAACTGGAAAATTTGACCAACATTTGGGTGATAAGTGCAATTTCCTCCTTGATTTACGATAGCAAGACTTACTATTTACAGGCCTTGGATTGTGTAAAATCCCACTCTGAAAACCCATTTCAGCAGTATAATTAACCTCCATGTCAGTTACACAATGTTCATGTATGAAGGGAGATGATTCTTGGATTAAAAGTTGCAATTCAAAGTGAAAAGTCCTGTCTTTTGGCACATCGATCGATCGATGTGATCGATCGAATACAAATTGATCGATTAAAGTCATCGATCGATGTTGGACAAAGAGCTCCAAGTTTGCACTCTGTCACATCGGTCGATCGATGTCACGTCGATCCATATCGATCGATGTCCAACAGGACACCAACTTCATTTCAACTTTCACTTGGTTCGATCCAACTAGCACATGGATCGATCCATGTGATTTCTTACAAGTTCAAAGTGTTTTAAACATCTTTTAATCTCACAAGAAACATCTTACATGCTTTTATATAAGTTTGGAGTACATTTTAAAATAACGTAAACGTACTTTTCCAGCAAAATGTTCATCCCGCCTTTGTGGAACACTTGATGAATCAAGATGGCTCGAGGTGGAAATGTACCCCAGGTAGCAATCTAAGTTTCCAAATTTCCCAAACCAGATTTTCCGCTTTCTTTCATAATGGGGTTCGAGTAGTTGCTATTTTTTTCTTGTGTACCATTGGTCCTATTCCAATCGGGCGTTCTTGGTGCACTAGGCTTCCGCGTCTGCATTGGGTCTGGAAAGGGACCCGATCGCTTCGCGATCTGATGTATGCAGCCTAGTATTGCACTTTTTTGTGTAAGAGGCTATTTCCGTAGTTCAAACTCGTGACCTCAAAGTCACAAAACAACAATGTTACGAGTTGATTCAAAACCTGATCTCTACCTGTTGGTCCTACTCCAACAAAATGAAGACAATGGAGGAATGTGTGACAATTTTGATGGAGATGATCTGATTAAATAGAGTTTTAGCTATCATTCATTGGAAGCGTTTTATCGCGTTCGCAATAACCAACCAATGCCACGATGCCTAGTGTTTGATCTTGGACACCATAATTATGTTTTCTCAGGGTAGCTCAAACATAAGGATGCTATGTATTTTTGTTCTATATGAGTTGCATGGGAACTATAATTTACCATTTATATATTACTCTTCTAGAGTGTTTTGTGAGAAGCGTCATGGTGGCTATTTTTGTGCCGACTATTTTTTTCTGTTTTTTTTCCTATTTTGTCTTTCAGATTTTCATATATTCCACTAACTTATCTTTTACTGACCAAATTCAATTAATGTTATCCACTCAAAATTAGCAAGACATAACAAATTTAATATTTTCATTTGTTAATATTACAAGGTTTAATTGGATAGTTTAATTGAAACTAACTTAAGTAGTTAAAAAATTAGCCACGAAAACTTACTATAAAACCAGCTAGTCTCTATTGAAAAAATCAGATATTACTCTTTTGAAAAAAGACAGGCGTCAACACTGGTGGACATAGCTTTTGTGACAGCTCTTTTTTCCTTCTTTTCCTTTTTTTATGCTGGCCAAATTGATTAAAATTTATAACAAAAAGAAAGGAAAAATATCAACATATTAATAAATTGATTTAAAGAAACAACTACTATTTCTGTAGTGCCCCGTCCTGGACCATGTCTATGGAACGGTTCGCCAGCTGACTCTGCTACGAGAAGTACCAGATGTAGATATGTCTTATCCGAGACATAGATCGATATAGCGGAGACATAATAACTTAAACATAACACCGTAGTTTAAGTGATACATAATCCAAAATAGAGTATATAACAGTTCCATAAAACTAAAAGCCCAAAATACATCAATCTTAAGAAGGCAAAGTCGTAATCCCGAGGTCTACGATAATCACTCACTGCTCATCCCTCTTCAGCTCATCCTCGATGTACTCAACTTCAAAGTCCTGTCCTCTGCAAAGTTTATATATAAACAACGGTTAGGCGATATATAATCACCTAGCAAGTCCAACCCTTAGAACCGCCATGCCAGATTAAACAAGATGAGACATGATAAAAAAACGTAATTAATAACATAAATAAGTTTTCATGTCTCAATTAAGGAAAAATGATTAACATTACACACCTAGTATATACAAAAGCAAGTAATTTAAACAAGGCATTCATGATATCATCCCTACGAAATTAAATCTACTCTACCCATCTCCTCGAAAGTCCACTGAGTCGTGTCTATTCTTAGCTTATGAATTCATAGCTTAGTCTAATCGTCATATCCTTATTCATAAAATTAATATTCTATTTATCATAATTTTCAAAAGCCTTATTTAATTATATCTTGACATTTCATAAAGCATGATCTTAAAATACATGACAAGAGCTTTTGTAAATAAAAAAAGAATGCAAACATGACATGACATGATGCCCATCTCCATGTAAGATCTATACCAATGAATACGGAGTAAAACTCCAAATAGTCATAAGTACAAATATGGCCTCCTTTGGTCCAACCAAGGTATTACGCCATATGTACATATTACTAACGGTGACACAATGCCCGAGATCCCTTAGGTCCAACCCAGGTGTTACACTCGGCTTATAAACATGAACATAGCAGAACATAACATAACATAACTTATGCCCATGACACCAACCACCCCGGTCCTGGTGTCATGACGGCCGCCAATATGTCGAACAAGACGTGATCATAACATAGAAAACATGTCTTGGAATTATCCGCTTCGGTGATAAGTTCATTACGTGGCCTTAACTTTCTTTTAAAAACATGATTTTCATGTCATAACATCAAAACGTAGTCTTTATTTAAAAAACGTCATACTTGATGCAAATGAAATCTTGCTTATTTTTGTAAACATTAAAACTTTGGCTTTTCTTCAAAAAAACATGAAATGTGATGCAAAATATTTTAGCCGTGAGTTCATTAATTCTTTGAGTGTCCGTTTAGTCCATTAGGCGTATTTAACTTAAGCTTGGCAAATACCACAATTTATGTCCTCAAATACCCCCAATAACTCGTTAAATCACTATTTGGCCCTATTTCCTTTAGTTCTTCGGCCAAAGCCCCGAAACAGCCCCTAGTTGGCTATTTTCATACTTATTCATATCTTAAAATCCACCTTGCGTCATCCTCCTAAAATCATAGCAAAAACATTAGTAACATCAAAGAATCCAAAACTTATCCTAAAATATAGTCTAGAGCATAACATATCTTATATATGACAAGGACATGATTTTCACATAATATACGTAACATACAAATCATGGACATGTAGTTGAAATGAAACAAGTGGGGGATGTGCCATTCCTACCCCAAGGCCGAGAGGTAGGGGGAGGTTTAACCCCTTAAAATGTTTCATTTCCTTCTATTCTTTTACTCCTTTACTCAACCAACAATTCCTAGGTTCCTTTTCTCATACCAAATGAGGATGATCTTATGGTCATAAATATGTAGGATGTCCATAAACTTGTAAAAAATTATCTATTATGAACATGCTTTTCTTTTACCAAAAATTACATGCTTGAAGCTCAAAACACAAGAAAACATAATGGTTAGAGGAAAGCACATTAACATACCTCCTTTAGTCTTCATTGGCAAGATTTAAACACTTTCAATGGGCCTAAAAACCGTGCCTTAATAGGATGTCCAAAATAGCCCCATTTTGATTAAGTGATCCATGCATTACTTCAAAGAAAAGGTGGTTATCATACACTCAAAAATAATACCCAAGAACTCAACTTTAGTATGATTTATTCTTCCATTGATGGTCAAGTTCATGGAAAATTAATAAAATGATAAGTAAACATATTAAGGAATGTAACATACTTATGTCATACTATATATGTTCAAAAGAGAGCAAGATAGTCAATTTTAGCTAACATGCAACACACTTTTTGGGTAAAACTTAGCACTATGTTCAAGTACTATACATGCATGTACATATGAGACTTGATTCTAAGAACATCTTCACATGCATAATCATATTAAATAGAGTTCAAGTTTCTAATCCTAGTTCATGTCATAATGCACAAGATTTAATCTTCAATCACACACGCAAAACATAATCTTTATAGCATTATAATAAGGAAATGACTTGAAGCTAGTCTTGAATGATCCTATTTATATACGAACATAGTTTCTTAATTTTCAAAACAACATGATTGATGTAAGAGAAGGACTTGCCTTATGATCCTTGGTTTGAGCTTGTTCTTATACTACACCTGAAGATTTCAACCTCCTTTCCATACCTAGGGGGCACAGTTTTGGGCATGGGGTGGGGGAGTGAGAAATCTAAACTTGGGAAGGATGAGACATATGGATTTCAAGAATAAAGGTGCATACCTTTTCTTGGTCTAGATTATGTGCTTGTATGAGTCTCCTAATAGCTCCAACTTGAGGAGTCCTCTTCACCCCTTCTTGGCACACGGATTTGGGGTGGAAGGAGAAAGGTGAGTTGAGCTATTTTGAAAAGAAACTTGTTGGAAGAATATCTATTGAATCTTACCTTGAATGGTTAGAAAGAAGATTGAGTTCCTTAGCCACTTGAGCTGGAAGAATTTCTCCTCCTTCACTCCTAAGGGGGACGGTTTTGGTTCCAAAAGAGATAATCGAGTTATCTTGAAATTGTGTTGGATGGAAGTGAAGAGACTTAAGCTTGTTGGAAGTGAAGTGTTGAAGCAAGATGAACTTCTCCAATTCCTATTCTTAAAAATCGTCCACCACCAAGGAGAGGAGGTGCATGTTAGTTGCTTGGAAGAGGTGGTAAGCTTACGACAAGAGAGGGTATGATTATTCCTAAGGGTAGGTATCTTACACACAAGAAAGGAAAAGGCATTTTAGGTGAAGCTTTTGTAAGACCTTCCCCCAATGCATGTAAGAGTTTGTCTTACATGTTTAGCATGCTTGGGCTAGAGAAGGTATCTTGGTGTCTTCTAGGGGAGGGGCCGGTTTTAGGGGGAAATTTTGAAGGGTAGATTAGGCAATTTGTTCTGTTCTAGATTTTTCTTTGTATGCCCCATTTTGTTTTGTTTTCTTTTGATTATAATTTGTGACATAGTGAAATATTTATACATGTATATGTAAATTTCACTAATTCACTATGTTGAGAGTTGTGACATATTTATAGACTCAATTTAACTAAGGTATGAACTTAATATATATATATATATATATATATATATATATATATATATATATATATATAGGTATATAGTGGTGTAGATTATTTAATTGGTAACAAATTCATAACAGTAACTTAGCCATGTCTTAAATTTTTGTTAAGGTGTGTGCTTGACATATTAGTTTAAAACGCGATATATTCTACACGTTATAGGGAGTGGTTATAACATCCTTCCCCCTCTTACAAAAAGTTTCGTCCTCGAAATTTACTTACCTTATATAAAGAGCTGAGGGTATTACTCCCTCATCTTCTGCTCCAGCTCCCATGTCGCTTCTCGTTTGATGTGATGGCTCCATTGTACTTTTACGAACAAAATCGATCACCGTCTCAACACTTGTTCTTTTCTATCAATGACTCAGGCTGGAACCTCATCATAAGTAGCATTGTCTCGAATTGTCACTGACCGCTCCTCTAGGATGTGACTCGGATTATGAACATGTCGTCGTAGCTGGGATACGTGAAATACGTCGTGCATCTCCGACAGTGAAGGAGGCAGTGCCAATCTATATGCTACAGTCCCAATCCTCTCCAGAATCTCAAAGGGTCCAATGAAGCAGGGGGCTCAGCTTCCCTTTGACACCAAATCTCATCACTCCTTTTGTTGGCGAAACTCACAAGTATACCTTCTCGCCAACATCTAACTCCATCGGCCTCCGCTTAGCATCTGCCCTGCTTCGGCTACGATCTTAAGTGACCTTCAACATTTCACGAATCACATTGACCTTTTCTAAGGTCTGTTCAACCAACTCCGGCCCGGTGAGGGCTCTCTCATCAATCTCATCTCAATATAGATGTGATCGACACTTGCGTCCATATAGTGCTTCAAAGGGTGCCATTCCGATCGAATTATGGTAACTGCTATTGTACGAGAATTCCATTAATTTCACTGACTTGTGCCAGCTACCCCTGAAATCGATCGCACAAGCGCGTAGCATATCTTCCAAGGTCTGGATGGTCTCATATTGCCCGTCAGTCTGAGGATGAAAAGCTGTACTCATCTGGATTTTCGTTCCCATTGCCTGCGGTTATGCTTTCCAGAATCGTGCCGTGAAACGAGGATCTCTATCACATACAATACTTACTGGCACGCCATGTAAACTTACAATGCCGTCCATATACAAAGTCACCGGCTTATCCATCGGTGCTTGAATTGACATAGGTAAGATGTGTGCTGATTTGGTGAGTCAGTCAACCACTACCCATATCGCATCATTACCACTTCGGGTCTTAGGGAGTCCCGTCACAAAATCCATGGTGATGTGTTTCCATTTTCATTCTACGATTTCTAACGGTTGTAGAAGACCAGCAGGTTGCTGATGTTTTGCTTTAACCTGTTGACACATCAAACATCGCCCCACGAAATCTGCAATTTGGCGTTTCATCCCGCTCCACAAATAATTTCTTTTTAGCTCTTGGTACATTTTGGTCGCTCCTGGGTGAATCGATAGTCATGAATTATGAGCCTCCCTTAGGATCTCCTTTTTAAGCGTTTCGTCACTTGGTACACACAGTCTATCTCGGAACCAAAGACTACCTTCATTCTGAACCTGAAAATCAGCCACTGGCTCCTTCCTCAACTTCTCCAAAACCTTTGATAACTCTGCATCTTCTTTCTGAGCCTACATTATTTTATCAATCAACGTCAGTGTAATTGTTAAGGTGGCCAAAACATTTGCAGTAGAGTCAACCATGTCAAGCCTGGATTCTGCCATCTCTTTCTCCAGCAGGGCCTGCCTTACGTGACTTGACTTCCTACTCAGTGCACCTACCACCTTGTTTGCTTTGCCTGGATGATAATAAATAGCAAGGTCGTAATCCTTGATTAACTCTAACCATCTGCGTTACCTCGTGTTTAGCTCCTTCTGAGTAAACAGATATTTCAAGCTCTTGTGGTCCGTATACACCTCGCATCTTTCTCCGTACAGATAATATCTCCAGATCTTCAAAGAAAACACCACTGCCGCCAATTCCAAGTTATGGGTAGGGTAGTTTTGTTCATACGGCTTTAGCTGCCTAGAGGCATATGCAATAACCCTATCCTGCTGCATCAAAACACAACCTGGAACAGGAGGGTTAATATATGTATATGGAGGGAAAGTTTGGATACGTCAAAATAAGTAGTTTGGTTACCTAATCTATTTCTGGACGCGTAACTGTATAAAACAAATCCTTCGCCAGGTACTGATTGAGCTAGGACTAGAGCGGTAGTCAACTTCCTCTTAGGCTTGGCAAATCTCTGCTCACAGTCATAGGGCCACTCGAAATTGATTTTCTTTTGAGTCAGTCGAGTCAATGGAACAGCAATTCGGGAAAACCTCTCGACGAACTTCCGATAATACCCAGCCAGCCCCAAAAAGCTCCTCACTTCAGTTACATTGGTGGGTCGTGGCCAATTGGTTATTGCTTCAATTTTCTTCAGATCAATGGATATTCTTTCTTCGGAAATGACATGACCTAGAAATGACACACTGCGGAGCCAAAATTCACATTTATTAAATTTGGCCTAGACCTTCTTCTCTCGCAATATGCTCAGGACAATCCTCAGATGTTCTGCATGAGTTTCTTCGTCGGACGAATATACCAAGATATCGTCTATGAACACCACTACGAACCTGTCCAACTGTTCTCAAAAAATTGTATTCATTAGGTCCATGAATGCTGCAGGAGCATTAGTCAACCCGAATGGCATCACCAAAAACTCATAGTGTCCATATCGGTTCCAGAAAGCGGTCTTACCGACATCCTCTGCTTTAATCTTTAGTTGATGATATCCAGAATGGAGATCAATCTTAATAAACACCTTAGCACGTTGCAAACAAAGGTTTTTGAGTTCTTGATCTCGACAATCAAAATAATCTACAAGGTGCGGAATTTAAAATCTTACGGTCAACTAATCGAACAAGTCGTCGATCCTAGGCAGTGGGTATTTATTCTTAATAGTGATTTTATTCACCTCTCCGTAATCAATGCATAACCTCAATGTGCCATCCTTTTTCTTTACGAAGAGCACCGGGCCACCCCAAGGTGAAACACTGGGACGGATAAACTTCTTATCGATCAATTCTTGTAATTGTTCCTTTAATTCTTTCAACTCAGCTGGGGTCATCCGATAAGGTGCTTTCGATATTGGTTCCGCTCCTGGAACAACATTAATTTTGAATTCTACTTCTCGGTCAGGAGACAAGCCAGGCAGATCATCTGGAAATACCTTGACCACTGGAATGCTATCAAGAGGAGCTATTTCCTTTTCAGCATTGAGGGCGTACACAAGAATACCAACGTCTCCCTTTCTCAATGCTTGGCATGCCTTCGCTGCTGTGAGATACATATTTTTCAGGACCTTCTTCAGCTTTAAATTTCCTTGGTACACCACCTCTTCTCGGATCGGGTTCTTGATCATTATTCGCTTCCCTCGACAGTCGATATGAGCATGATTTTTGAATAACCAATCCATACCCAGGATAATGTCAAAGTCTCCTATCTGAATCGGAATTAAAGTGGCATCGAACTTCTGTCATTCCATCTCTAGTTCATAATCTTTATATAAGTGATGAGAAATCAAAACCTGATCACCTGTGGCTTGGACACGATAAGGGGAGTCCAACCAGGTAGGGCAACTGCTAAGGTTCTTAGCGAACCTTTTAGACACGAAAGAGTGTCTAGCGCCACTATCGAATCGTACATTTGCAAGTATATCATTAACTAAGATCGCACATGTAATGATTCATAGAGCAAACACTAAGTCTTTAAGCATGCATCTGACTACTATATTTAAATTGCGTATTTAAACATACATGTCACAACATCAGGAGTCTCTTCCACTCAGCATCTGCCATAACGTGAACCCGGGCGTTAGCCCTTGGACGATTCCTCTGCTGCTGAGTATCCCCTTGAGGCCCCTTCTTCTTCTCCGGGTAGTCCTTGATCATGTGCCCCATCTTACCACAACGAAAACATGCTCCAGACTTGAGACGACACTCGCCAGTGTGTTGTTTCTGACATGATGAACATCAAGGAACGGCTGGCTGTGGCTGTGGTCGCAGCGGATGCTGGGTACGGCTAGTGTCCCTCCTGAAGGTCTTAGTATTTTGGTCAGATCTATCACCACTAAAATCTCTGGGCCTCTTACCCTGGGCCTCCTCATCGCGTCTCGTCAGGTCTCTCTCTACCTGATAGCAATCATCCAACATCTCTTTGAAACTCTTGGGCTTATTATTAACAATCCATGTACTCATGCGGGAGTTCAAACACGCTCAAAATTTATCATTTTTAACTTTTGTTCATTCATAGTGGAGACTACATATCTACCGAGGGCCGTGAAGCGATTGGCGTACTCAGATACAATCATCCCTGGCTCCTACTTCAGTGACTGAAAGGCACTGATCTTCTGCACAGTCATGGATGGTGGAATATAGAACTTGTTGAACTCCTCAAGAAATCGGCCCCATGTTATAGGTATTAGCAAAGGCTAATTATTGGTCTTCCACCACTAGATAGCCTCTCCGATGAGGAAAGGCCAGATCACATGTGCTTTTACTTCATCCGGTACCTGTATGAGCTCGAAATAATTCTCCGTCTCGTCAAGCCATTTCTCTGCCTCATCTGCATCTGGTCCGCCCTCAAAGGTGGGGATACGAAGCCCTCTTCAAAGCTTCAAAGTAAAAATGGGCGTTATGCAGCGGTGGTCATGGAGGCATTGGTGAAGCCTGATTAGTAGGGCTTGTATGTACCATCTGGATCAGTGTCTGGACTACCACTTGGGCAATATCTGCCAGTGAAAAGACCCCAAGGTGCGTGTACTCCAGTCGTATATCCTCCTGACGCCTAAGCCTGTGGTGGAGGAGCATACTGCTGATATGGGGGTACCGGCCCTGGTGGTGGTGGTACCTGCTCCTGTGGGCATAGCGGCATCGGCCTATCTCTGCGAAGTCTCCACAAGGTCTGACAGACATCCTATTGAACATTGAGTGGATTAAAATCATAAGTACATGTATTCATATATAGAGAAAGTTATATGGAAGTCTCAAATATTGTATTAACTGTAGTTTATTGAAGGTCGAATAAATAATTTGTAGTTCACAGTTTATTTGTAGAATGGTCATAGAGGAAGCTAGTTTGCTAATTGTTCAATTATGTACTCAGGCTAGCACTTATCGGAAGGTGGGTATCCTAACATCCGTTCTAGATTCCTAGACTAAGGCCAAAAAGCTACGTCTATGATCATAACTTATGTCTAAGATCGTAACTTAGATTCTAAGACTTTGTTTAAGTTATACTTCCGTCGTGGATCTGGAGCCTGGGCTCTGATACAAACTACAGCGCCCCGTCCCGGACCATGTCTACAGAATGGTTCGCCCACCGTACTCTGTTACGAGAAGTACCAGGTGTCGATACGTCATATCTGTGACATAGATCGATAAAGCAGAAACATAATAACTTAAACATAACACCGTAGTTTAACAGATACATAATTCAGTAGTTTATGCGAAGCATTCTCCGGTGCTTCAGCGATCGCTGTGGCAAGCATTACGTGATTATTCTCAACAGCAAAATTCCCTATGGTTGGTAGGTGGGGATTTTAACACATTTCGGACTTTAGATGATCACAGTGGTAGACCTCATCCGTCTTTACCAGTCTTGCAAGATTTCAATGATTGTATAGAATATTGTGCATTGATGGATTCACCATTTCATGGATCTCGGTATAGTTGGACGGATGGCCGAGGACTTGGTCGAGTGCGTCGTCGTCTGGATTGGCTATTTACAAACTCTTCTTTTCATGATACATTTGATGGCATGAACCTTACACATTTACCTCGAGTTTCTTCGGATCATACGCCTCTTTTATTCATTTGTGGTATGTTCATCTGGTTGACGTACCTTCCGTTTTTTAGATGCATGGTTATCACATCCGGATTTTCTTAATTATGCTAAGGAGGCTTGGATGTCGTATCCGACCACTGGTGGAATGTATGGTTTTTATACAAAATTGTTGTGGCTGAAGCAGGATATTCAACGTTGGAACAAGGAAATTTTTGGTGATATATTCTCACGGTTGGAGCAATCTGAGGCTGCTGTTCAACGGGCTGAGACACAATGGGATGCAGACCCCTCGGAAATTAATCGTACTTTATATCATCAAGCAAAGACTGAATATATACAGGCTTCTAAATATGAGATGCAATTTTGGAAGCAAAAAGCCCGTGTTCGGTGGCTTCAGGATGGTGATGATAATACGCGGTATTTTCACTCAGTTGTTAAGGGCCGCCGTACTCAACTGCGAACTCAACAGATATATTCATCCACAGGTTTTCTATGCACTTCACCTGATTCTATTCAGAGTGAGGCAGTTTCTTTTTATAAGAATTTATTCGCAAAAGAAGCTACAGGGAATTACGATGACATCCTCCAGCACATTCCTCATTAAGTTACTGTAGAAGACAATGCATTACTTACTGCTCTTCCGCAGGAATCAGAAATAAAGGATGCTGTATGGCATTTAGATCCACGCAGGACCGGACGGGTTTCATGGTAATTTTTTCTGTACATGTTGGCATATTATTCATACTGATGTTGTCTTGGAAGTTCAGGAGTTTTTCCTTGGAGTATTACAATCTTCGGTGATGGTTAGTGTGTTAATTATGCTAATACCCAAGACATCTTCACCTCGTGCCTTTAGTGATTTTCGGCCAATTTGTTTGACTAATTCTTTAAGCAAGATTTGTACTCGTATTATTGCGACTCGATTGAGTACTTTCCTCTCAAAGTTGATATCGCCAGAACAAACTGGCTTTTTAAAAGGCCAGGATATTTCGACACAGGTTGTATTGGCTCGCGAGATGATACATATGCTTGAAAAAGGTGGCAACCAGTTATGTTTAAAGCTTGACATGATGAAAGAATTTCATAGAGTAAGTTAGGAATATTTGGAATTGTTGTCGAAGAAGTTCGGCTTTGCAGTTTTTTTTTGTTCGGATTGTCCTAAATCATTTAAGTAGCACACGCCTTGCGATATTGATAAATGGATCTCCTTCATATGTCTTTCGGCCATATAGGGGAGTCAAACAAGGAGATCCATTATCTCCTTTGTTGTTTATACTATCTTCAGAAGGTTTCAGTCGAGGTTTAAAATCTCTGGTGGCGACTGGTGTCTTGCAGCCGGTTCGGATAGTGCGAGCCCTATTTCATATTACACACCTTGCATATGCGAATGATTTGTTGGTTTTCTTGCGTGGCACTGTTCGAACTTTGAGTAGATTTTAGTCTTTTCTGACAGCTTATGAAACAGCTTCGGACAAAAAGTTAACTACAGTAAAAGTAGTTTCATCCCTTCATCCTCTACATCTTTACAGCGTCAGAGACGATATGAGGATATTACTGGTATGAGGTCAACATGTTTACCATTTCGTTATCTTGGTTCTTTCTTGCACAAAGGGATTAGCCCGGCACAATATTGTGCGACTCTTTTGGAACACATTGATCATCGGTTGCATGGTTGGCATACTCGATTGCTTTCTCCAGCAGGTAGACTTGTTTTATTACGCTCTGTTATTTCTGCCCTACCATTACATATTATTGCTACATGAGGATTACCACAGTCTATGATTAAAATTATTGAAAGGAAAATGGCCATATTCTATTGGGGGCCACGACGACATTGGGTTGCATGGTCCACTATTCACACCCCTTGTTCTGAAGGTGGTCTGGGTATTCGGGATCTTCGTACCTTGCAGGAAGCATATTTCTATCATATTTGGTGGCACTATCAGCAGAACACTACACTTTGGAGTCATTATCTTCATGCTAAATACGGACAACGTGGCGATTTTCAACCGCGTCTTCCAGACTCACCCATTTGGAAGATTATTTGCCGCTATCATGTCTTTTGTTAAAATAATACTCACCGACAAGATACAAATCTGAGCTGGGCATCTAATGCGTCGGGAGAGATTACTTTGCGGTCTGCTTATGATCTTTGTCGTATTCAACGACCTACTCTTCTTTCAACACAGTTTATATGGCATAAACATCATAACCCATTATTAAAAATTTCCTTTGGCGCATTTATCGCCGAGCATTGCCATTTGAAGACTACATAGGTAAGTTTACCGTAGCTATGCCCACACAATGTCCTTTTTGTAAGCAAGCATCGACTACAGTGGATCATGTATTTCTGCATTGTGATCGTATTCGACATATTTGGGATTTCTATGCATCGGAGCTACACTGTCATTCTCCTGGTTCTATGAGCCTATGGACGTACCTGTTATCTTGGTGGCATCGGGCTACATTGAATACATTATTCGGGGTAATGAAAATTGTGATTCCATCTATTATTGTTTATAATATCTGGCGTGCATACACTTCTTTGATTTATGGTGATACGACGGATTATACCACGACATCACTTATGGCAGTCACACGTATTGAAATTTATTGATGGGGTAAAACACTTGATGGTACAAAACTTGCCTCCGGATTTAGCTCGACCAGCACTTAAATTTACTGCCTCCACTTAAAGTCCCGCGGCACAGATGGTAAGATGGTTAGCCCCCCCTGGTCGTTTGAAATTAAATGTTGATGTGGCGATAGGGAGGTCTTATGCAGCAGGAGGGGCTATCTTACGAGATCATTCTGGCTCATGCATTGGGGCCATTTCATTTCGTCTGCCGCCAAGTACACCACTCATCGCTGAAATACAGGCTGCATTATTTGGTTTGATTTACTTTTTACCATTGCATCAAAACATTATTCTGGAGTCAGATTGTTCATAGTTGCATACATCTCTTGGTCGTCCTACCTTTACTTCGGGGAGCTACCACCTGCACATGCTGCATTCTTTACAGCGTCAACACCAGCTGGTCTTTCAGCATATTTATAGAGAAGCAAACATGGCAGCCCACTATTTAGCGCAGCAAGGAATGCTAAACCCTCAGACATGCTTTTACTCGCATCATTCGCTTCCCCCTTTGGTTTGTGGTTGTGTACGGCCGGATGTGTCAACAGGACATCTTCGGCATGCATGATTTCTCTTCCCAATCGGAGATGTGACAATGTCTTCCACATGGATTGGCTATACCTGACACATTCTGCCTGTATCATAAGGGATGCAGGCAGACTAGGTACGACTTCATACTATGTGCTTTACATGGTTTTCCAATATTGTTGGTCTGCACTACTTTCTAATAGCTATATGATTGCTTTTGCATGGACGGACATGGACAACACTGCTGCCTCACCTGATTCTTATCGATTTTTGGATGCGATGGGGACGTATAATTCGTATATAATTATTGCTTCAAATGCAGTAAATATGTACTCTTTTTCCTTCGTGCAAGATTTTATCCACAAGGGTGGTTTTGCTTGCCAAGGTTTTAATGAGGCATATCATACCGCATTTGAACAATTCCCAACCCATTGTAGTTCATGGATTAATGAGTTTCAGCCTTTGAGTAGTTTCATTCGGTTATGTTACGACTTTATTTATAATCATGGTATTCCTCCGCCATAAGTGAGGGTTTTTTCATAATAAAGTCAGGAGACCTGGTGCTCTTTTATAAAAAAATAAAAAAAGAGTACATAGCAGTTCCATAAAAATAAAAGCCCAAAATACATCAATCCATAAAAAAGGCAAAGCCGTCATCTTAAGGCCTACCATAATCGCTCACTGCTCATCCCTCTTCAGCTCATCCTCGATGTACTCAACTTCAAAAGTCATGTCCTCTGCAAAGTTTATATACAAACAACGGTTAGGCGATATATAATCACTTAGCAAGTCCAACCCTTAGAACCGCCATGCCGGATAAAACAAGATGAGACATGATAATAAAAAATAATTAATAACATAGATAAGTTTTCATGTCTCAATTAAGGAAAAATGATTAACATTACACACGTCGTATGTGCAAAAGCAAATAATTAAAACAAGGTATTCATGATATCATCCCTACGAAATTAAATATACTCTACCCATCTCCTCGAAAGTCCACCGAGTCGTGTCCATTTCTAGCTTATGAATTCACGGTTTAGTCTAATCGTCATATCCCTATTTGTAAAATTAATATTCTTCTTATCATAATTTTCAAAAGCCTTATTTGATTATATCTTGACATTTCATAAAGCATGGTCTTAAAATGCATGACAAGAGCTTTTGTAAATAAAAAAAGAATGCAGACATGACATGACATATGATGGCCATCTCCACGTAAAAACTATACCAATGAATGCAGAATAATTCCCCAAATAGTCATAAGTACAAATATGGCTTTTTGGTCCAACCAAGGTATTACGCCATATGTACATATTACTAACGGTGATGTAATGCCTGAGATCTCTTAGGTCCAACCCAGGTGTTACACTCGACTTATAAAATGAACATAGCAGAACATAACAGAACATAACAGAACATAACTTATACCCATGACAACAACCACCCTGGTCCTGGTGTCATGAAAACATGTCTTGGAATTATCCGCTTCGGTGATAAGTTCATTACGTGGCCTTAACTTTCTTTTGAAAACATGCTTTTCATGTCATAACATCAAAATGTAGTCTTTATTTCAAAAACGTCATACTTGATGCAAATGAAGTCTTGCTTATTTTTGTAAACTTTAAAACTTCGTCTTTTCTTTAAAAAACATGAAATGCGATGCAACATATTTTAGTTGTGAGTTCATTAATTCGTTGAGTGTCCGTTTAGTCCATTAGGTGTATTTAACTTAAGCTTGCGAATACCACAATTTGTCTCCTCAAATATCCCCAATAACTCGTTAAATCACTATTTGGCCCTCTTTCCTTTAGGTCTTCGACCAAAGTCCCGAAACAGCCCCTAGTTGGCTATTTTCATACTTAATCATATCTTAAAATCCACCTTGCATCATCCTCCTAAAATCATAGCAAAAACGTTAGTAACATCAAAGAATCCAAAACTTATCCTAAAATATAGTCGAGACCATAACATATCTCATATATGAAAGGACATGATGTTCACATAATATACATAACACACAAATCATGGACATGTAGTTGAAATGAAACAGGTGGAGAATGTGCCATTCCTACCACAAGGCCGAGAGGTTGTGGGAGGTTTAACCCCTTAAAATGTTTCATTGCCTTCTATTATTTTACTCCTTTACTCATCCTACAATTCCTAGGTTCCTTTTGTCATACCAAATGATGATGCTCTTATGGTCATAAATATGTAGGATGTCCATAAACTTGTAACAAATTTTCTATTATGAACATGCTTTTCTTTTACCAAAAATTACATGCTTGAAACTCAAAACACAAGAAAACATAATGGTTGGAGGAAAGCATATTAATATACCTCCTTTAGTCTTCATTGGCAAGATTTAAACACTTTCAAGGGGTCTAAAAACCGTGACTTAAGGGGGTGTCCAAAACAGCCCCATTTTGATTAAATTATTCATGGATTACTTTAAAAAAAAGGTTGTTATCATACGCTCAAAAATAATACCCCAAGAACTCAACTTTAGTATGATTTATTCTTCCATTGATGGTCAAGTTCATGGAAAATTAAAAAATGATAAGTAAACATATCAAGGAATGTAACATACTTATGTCATACTACATATGTTCAAAAGAGAGCAAGAGAGTCAAGTTTAGCTAACATGCAACACACTTTTTGGGTAAAACTTAACACTATGTTCAAGTACTATACATGCATGTACATATGAGACTTGATTCTAAGAACATCTTCACATGCATAATCATATTAAATAGAGTTCAAGTTCCTAATCCTAGCTCATGTCATAATATACAATATTTAAGCTTCAATCACACATGCAAAACATAATCTTTATAGCATTATAATAAGGAAATGATTTAAAGCTAGTCTTGAATGATCCTATTTATATATGAACATAGTTTCTTAATTTTCAACATAACATGATTGGTCTACGAGAAGGACTTGCCTTATGAGCCTTGGTTTGAGCTTGTTCTTTTACTACACTTGAAGATTTCAACCTCCTTTCTACACCTAGTGGGTATGGTTTTGGGCATGGAGTGGGGGAGTGAGAAATTTAAACTTGGAAAGGATGAGACACATGGATTTCAAGAATAAAGATGCATACCTCTTCTTGGTCTAGGTTATGTCCTTGTATGAGTTTTCTAATAGCTCCAACCTTGAGGAGCCTCTTCACCCCTTCATGGCACACGGTTTTGGGGTAGAAGGAGAAAGGTGAGTTGAACTATTTTGACAAGAAACTTGTTAGAAGAATATACATTGAATCTTACCTTGAATGGTTGAAAGAAGATTGAGTTCCTTGGCCACTTGAGCTTGAAGAATTTCTCCTCCTTCACTCATAAGGGGGACGGTTTTGGTTCCAAAAGGGATAATGGAGTTATCTTGAAATTATGTTCGGTGGAAGAGAAGAGACTTAAGCTTGTTGGAAGTGAAGTGTTGAAGCAAGATAAACTTTTTCCCTTCCTCTTCTTAAAAATCGTCCACCACCAAGGAGAGGAGATGCATATTAGTTGTTTGGAAGAGGTAGTAAGCTTTGGACAAGAAAGGGTATGATTATTCCTAAGGGTAGGTACCTTACATGCAAGAAAGGAAAAGACATTTTAGGTGAAGCTTTTGTAAGACCTTCCCCCAATGCATGTAAGAGTTTGTCTTACATGTTTAGCATACTTGGGGTAAAGAAGGTATCTTGGTGTCTTCTAGGGGAGGGGCCGGTTTTAGGGGAAAATTTGGAATGGTAGATTAAGCAATTTGTGCTCTAGATTTTTCTTTGTATATCTCATTTTATTTTGTTTTCTTTTGATTATAATTTGTGACATAGTGAAATATTTATACATGTATATGTAAATTTCATTAATTCACTATGTTGAGAGTTGTGACATATTTATGGACGCAATTTAACTAATGTATGAACTTTATACACACACACACATATAGGTATATAGTGGTGTAGATTATTTAATTAGTAACAAATTCGTAACGGTAACTTAGCCATGGCTTAAATTTTCATTAAGGTGTGTGCTTGACGTATTAGGTTACAATTACGCGATCTATTCTACCCGTTATAGGAAGTGGGTTATAACAATTTCACAGTTAAATTTACTGAATTTCGTAAACTTGATTTGTTATATATACAAGAATTTGTCGGGTTAAGAATGTTACAAAGGAAGAAACGTAACTTCTTTTTTTTTTTTTGTTCTTTTGTTACTTAAACAGGAGCATAACTTTTTTTTTCCATTGTTCTTTTGTTAATTAAATATGTTATTTAATGAATATCGTTGTGTAACATATGTATACGATATTATTAATTTATTTAATCATTTATATATCCAACCAATTTATTGAACAAAATAAGTAAAGTGAATATTTCTACTCAATGATTTATTTTTATTTAGTTAGGTTGTTGATTTTTATCATTATTTACCCAAGACATTAACATGTGCAAAAGATAATAAATATTTTCATTTACATAGTATTAGATATCGAATACAAACTTATATTTAATAAAATAATTGTCTTTTCACCTATTATTCATCATACTATTCCTAAACCACTAAAAGAATAAAAATAGAAATATGTGCACATGTTTGCTTTTGGGACTACTGCATTCAAAACATGTTTATTATTTAATGCTGCTTGTTTCTTACCAATTCGGTCTAAAAGTTTATTTTTTATTTTTTTATTCTTTGTGTTAGAAGAATTTGTCAAATACAATTAACATATAGTATTTGAATAGTTCAAGCCAATAACATCTCCCTTTTTCATTTTTATTAGGTAGTCTACACTGAATTCTAGAATTAGAAACGAAAAAATGAGAGTAAAAACCATTGCAATAGTTAATAAAATACGTCTTCTGGCATTTAATTATGTCAAACGATTTTCTAATGTGCGTTTTTTTATTAAACCTGATGAATTTACAATGCATACATAAAGATAATATGCACTAAATGTATTTTTCTACATAACAATTTTCTTTTTTATTCATGAATCTTTCTACACAATAATTGCCTTTGTTGTTCTCTAATTTAATAAATCTATTTAATTGGTATTCAAGTAGTAGTTGATGTGTAATTGGACTTCAGATATCATCCCACTTATTTGCACATTTACATTATTGTGATAATTGATAATAAGGTAATGATTCTGGTAATCAATAAATCAAATTAATCTTTTTGGTTTGTAATTCTAATTCCGAGTATAAATTGACTCGGAGGTTTTATTGGAATCAAACTCTCTATCATTTAAGATGGAGGTATTGTTTGTCTGCCTCTCACCCTCCCCAGACCTTAACAATAGCTTTTGCTATCGTTGGGATACACTGGATATGTGTTGTTGTTGAAATCTTGTTTAGAAGTTATTATGGAATTTGATATCTACACTTATCTTATCAGACATTGTACATAGTTGTGATAATAGTTTTTCAAGAGATACCTTATAGTTTAGGACATATTTTTTCTCCAGGCATTTACATATAATTTCAGAAGTCTTTAATGTGATCAACTATGAAAATAAACAAGATGTGTAAGAATAAATGTCATGGATATGTAATACATACATACATACATATATATATATACACACACACACACATACATATATATATATATATATATATATATATATATATATATATATATGTGATCAACTATGAAAATAAACAAGATGTGTAAGAATAAATGTCATGGATATGTAATACATACATACATACATATATATATATACACACACACACATACATATATATAGATATATATATATATATATATATATATATATATATATATATATATATATATATATAAAGCTCAATCTACCTCTTCAAAAAAAATTTAGTCGAAAGTATTTATTTATATTAAGGTAAACCCAGCCTTAAAATGTGAAAACACAATACCAATAATAAAAACTAAGAATATAAAAAAGACTACGTATATAGTGACCCGTTTATAGATTAAAAAGAAATCTGTCAGGGTGATATCATGCACAAAAAGGCTACGTATTGTGGCAAACAATTCATTTGATCAATGGAAGAAAAAAGGATGTGTAAGGATCAACGATGGATATTGAGAAAGAAACACACACATATGTGAATTTCAAAATGGTAGCACACTAAAAGATATACTTGAACTTTGATCTTTTCAACATTTAGTAGAATGAAATATATTAGTCACTATTGCATCTGAAATATATGTCCAAAGCGGCACACGTCTATTAATAATGCATACATCTATACAATTTTAAGTAGACTATTTTGTTTTTTTACCAATACATACACCCATGCATACACTAATATGTATATACTCAATATATTCTACGTATACAAATCTTAAAACAAAAAAAAATTTATTTGAGCATGTTAGTTCCAATTTATACTTAATACAAACTTAATGGACTTCCTATAACACATAGCTAGGTAGGTGGTTCTGAACAGACTTTCGACTACATATAGTTAGTTGGTTCAGGATAAACTTTTTTACACATAGTTAGATGGTTTCAAGTGGATTTTTCAGATAAAATGTTAGATGGTGAAAGGTGTGCTCTCTTTTATAGTAATGGATAAGAATGAACTCGCGACTATCTTAGAATACAGTGTAAGAGGGTGGACACTTGGTCTAGTCCAATAGAAGGTTGGAGTGGACTCTTCACCTTAAATGCATGGCTCAATAAGATGCCAATGATGAATAAAGATAGAAAATTAACAGGGAGCCTAATAAGTGAACATGTGTATGAACATAGTAGCTGATAATACAGTAGTGTTGAATTAGAAAAATGTCAATGATGCGTGTGCCTATGTGTATTTCTTATGCGGAAAGTATATATCTAGGGGTGGGAGGACCCTAAATTATTACTGAGAGTGTGATGTTTGCTCACTTGTGGTCGTAACAAGATGGCCACAAGGTCTACGTTTACGTGTCATAGTTATAGTTGGTTGAACATGTTGTATGGTTAAATTGAAAATATTTGATCTTTCAATTTTTTGTAGCTTTGGAGAACATTTTTTGATGGTTCAATTCTTAATGATACTGATTGGTCGGTAAAAATCACTGAAAAGTCGATAGTCCGCAAAGATTAAGGGGTGAAATTTTCTGAAAAGACCAAAATGAACATCGGGTTCACGAGTCCGATCCAGTTTGAAAACCTTGTCGCGACAGTTTACGCATACGTGAATTTATGTTTAGTAAATTATTAAAAACAATTCGATAGTTTAGTGAATTTATAATTGTGAAACTTACTATTTCAGGTAGATATGTTGTCATCAAAGGCGCTTTCAGCTATTCCTACTTCCTACTTGTGAAAACTGATATTGTCGTACATGTTTTTTGGACAGTCAATAATAACTTAGATCTTGTTTCCAACCCTCCAAAAAAAAATTGAAGTTTGGAAAATCAGATACCTTAAAATGAGTATTATTGCTTTCAAAAAAAATAAAAAAGTATTACCAACTAGAACAAGTTGATGAGAAATACATAAATCTACCATCACTTTATATTATACCATGGGATCTCATAACCTAAATACCTTAAAAGAAATTCACGATCTTTTTTTGACATTAAAACATGGTTTCTTTTAATTACATAGTGGACTATCGAATACTTAATTTACTACAAAACTCATGGACTATGCAGCTACAACTTCTTTTTTTTTTTTGGGAGAACCAATGGCGATAGAGCACTTGCATGTATAATCACTCATGTATAACATATAACCCATGTATCTTAACAGGAATACAAGTTGCTAGGAATATATGATATATCATCTTTCTCGTGTTGTAAAAGGTTGAATTTCTAATCTTGAGGGTCTGAGTGTTCTAGCCTTATCGTGTTTTACAGAGTATATCTGCTCAAAGTCCTCTTAAGTAAGAGAAGTAATATTATGTGTCTACAAGAAGCCCACATACAAAGTCGTCTCATCCGAAAACCGGGTTGATATCCCTGTTTAAAACTTGTGTTTAAAACTTGTATACTACGACTGTCCGATTTCAGATATGCATATTGAGTTATAATATTTTATCTGAGTACGACTTTAGATACACTTTGAGATTGTATGTATCATCACTCTAAATATACGCCATGGTAGTCACATAACCTAGGCACCTCAAAATGAATATCTGCTATAACAAGTTGCAAATTAGGGGTGGCAATCTCAGACACGGCACGAAACACGACCTGAACCTGACACTTATTTTTACGGGTATGAGTATGACCTTGGTGGGTTTCGTGTACAAATCGGGTAAGACCTGAAAGATATCCGCCAACGGCGGGTCGTGTCCGGGTATACCCGCGGGTACCCATTTATACCCGTTTATACACGAAATTTAAATAATATATTTTAAATAAAATTTATAATTAATAAAATAAAAAATAAATTTTCCAAAAAAAAAAAGACTACCGTACTACTAAGTAACCATATTCGGTTTCCCCCTTCCTCCATTTCCAAATCCCATTTCTTTAATATATTATTGCGTAGTCAAGTGATTTTAGTCTAGAGGACCTCACTCATTTTAATATTTAACATTTGGTTGTGTACTTATTGTTGTTTCATACTTTGTATCAGTAGTCGTTTAATTACATGAAACCTGAAAAATACACGAAACCTGAAAATACCTGAAAAATACATGAAATGACCTATACACGACTTGAAATATTTGTACTTGTCAAGTTCGTGGGTATATCCGATACACTTCATGAAACCTGACATGTACGGATTTGAGTATCTACATCCATACACGCGAAGCAAACGGGTAAGGTATGAGTACGACACTTTGATACACAAAACCCGAAAAACACGAAACACGAAACACGATACACGACCTGTTTGACACCCCTATTGCAAATATACCAATTTTTCTCAAAAATAAAAAAAAAAGAACTTTTTAGCTAAGAGATACTTGTATGCATCATCCCCCACACGTACGGCATGGGATTTAATATCCCGGATTCTTTATATTGAATGTTTTCCACTGTGTGAAGTTTCTGAAAAGTACTTGTCTATCATCCCTTCAAATCTTCAAATGTACTCTTCTTTCGTCTAAGCTTAGTTTCTAAAAATAAAAATATATTAGTAGTCAAAGTTTGTATAATAACTTTTTTTGATAAGCATTTTAATGATATCTATTGATGTAAGTAATAATAGAATAATAAATATGACCAAAAAATTTGACTTTCTTAAAATATGATGCCGGTAAGAACACATGATATTTTATAAATCATATGTCTAATCATTTACACTCTTGTTGACGGCACGTCATGCAATCCTCTTCAAGTGGCAAATTATATAATGGTGGTTGAGTAAATCCTAGTAGTTACTCAACTATCCATAACAAACATAATAATTAGGGGACGGACTCACTGCTTTGTACGTTCATCGTTTTCACGTGTCAATTACATTTTATTTTATTGGTCAATACATCTCTAGTAATTACTTATTGACACCATAAAACTTGTCTCTTCAGGTTAGTAGATGAGACATGACTTTGTTAATAGATTAAAAGATAGCACACAAATAGCATCAAAGATCCTTAGCAGCACACAAATAACATCAAAGATCATTACTCCTTGGAAACAGGAAATTTCCCGTGATCTCACCTTTCCGGGAAATAATTTGCCTGTTGGGCATACACCCTCAAAGTCAGGAGAAAGTATCATTTTTACAGGCTAGTAAAATATGTCAAAATACCACTCGAAGTAATAAATAAATGAAAATTTGTGCATTTATTTATCATTCTATATGGGACTAACGCCGCTAAAATTAGAGGTATAAGTCGATTCAATCGAAAAATGTACTCTAAATACTCAATAACTTAAAAGCTAACAAAATTAGAACCGAAGACCTTAGAAGAGACACTAATTATGTATGAAAAATATAACTACAAGACTATGTCCATCGTATCTAAAAGATCCTTGCTCTAATTTTACTTCCCTATGATCTTATAGTAGATCAGATGGACTATTCTTGGAGCAAAGGGTCATTCCTTGGTCTTGAGGGTCTCTATCGTCCTAGCTTTAAGGAGCATTGTAGAGGATGCAAATTAGGAGCCTAGCGGCCTTTTAGGTTAGGTGACGACTTACGCAATGACCCACACCAGGTGTCCCACTGCAAACCAGGTCATCGGCCTAACAGCATTGGAACACCCACACTATGTGTCCCTGGAATCGAACTATTGATCTCTTGTAGCAAATATCAACCCAAGTGCCAACTGAAGTATGTGCTAGAGGCTCATATGGACTATTCTACTTTCTTTTCTGTCTTTTTTTCTTCTTTTTTATATGTTCTTTCTCTCCTGTTACCCCTTTTCTCCAAAAAAATAAAAAAAACAGTAGGACAGTGAATCATCAAATATTTTTCCACAGTTTGTCACTACTCCCGTGTGCGCGAGGCTTGTTGAAGGTGTGAAGGCAATGCTGCATAACAAAAGTGAGAAGGATGATGAGTGATCGAGATATCAATTGTAGATGACTGTGATTGTGTGGTAAAGAAGTTTGGAGCTTGAGGCTGCGTTCGTTGGCTGTGTGCAAGCGTGTGGATTAGCTGCTCAATGTGCTGGGCAATGCAGAAAGTAAAGAGAAGAGGACGCGCGCAGGAAGGGAGTTTAAAAGAGTTGAATTGACAAGAATGTCCTCGGTGGTTAAAAGACTCTAGCGTAGTGAGTAGGGGCATTATAGTAATCTTGTGACTTTGTAACTAACTTTTGATTAGTTGCTTCTAGTTAAATAGCAGAGCATTCCGGAGGTGTAGGTAGTTAATTTTTCTGGATTTTTCTCTATGAAGTAAAAGGTGTTCCTTGGTATATGCTTGGTGTATTCAAGCTTGGCTCCACATTCAAATTCATTGTGAGTAATTTTCTGGTTTGATCATTCGCTTGTTTTTCTTCCGCATACTGTTCGTTTGCATACGATGTATAAATTTGACATGGTATCAGAGCGAGAATCTGTGTTTCTTCGTGCTGTGATTTCTGATACGGATGAATCGCGCGTTTGCGTTTGAAGATTTCTGTTGGTGTTTTTGCTTGTGTGTTTGAAATTTTCGTTCGTAGTTGAGGCAGTGTTGATTAATTGATATACGATGAATGTTAATTCGAATGCGTCTTCATCTAGAGGTAGTCAGCCACAAGGATTGGAGAATCCACAGCAAAATCCTTACTACCTCCACCCTAATGATAGCCCCGCCATTGTTCTAGCACAGCCAGCGTTAACTCCGCATAATTACCACACTTGGAGCCGTACATTTGAAATGGCGTTAGTGGTTAAAAATAAAATAGGCTTCATCGATGGAACTATTGTTAAACCAGCACCTACGGATCCTGAATTTCCTCTTTGGAGACAGGTGAACACGATGGTTCAATCGTGGATTATGAACTCTGTGTCTCATTCAATTGCACAGAGCATAATGTGGTTTGACAGTGCAGTTGATGCGTGGAAAGATTTAAAGCTAAGGTATGGAAGTACGGATCCATTTAGGCTCTCTGATTTGCTGGAGACATTCTATGGAATTAGGCAAGAGAACCTTAGTGTTAATGAGTACTTTACGAAGCTGAAGGTTGTTTGGGAGGAGCTGATGTCTGTAAGACCAATACCTATGTGTATGTGTAGAGGCTGTAGGTGTGATGTTGGAGGTAAGATGAAACAGTTTGTAGAAAGTGACTATGTCATCAAATTCATCAAAGGCTTGAATGACAGTTTTGATCAGGTTAAATCACAGGTCTTCGTTATGACTCCTTTACCAGATATTAACACAACGTTTTCCATGGCTCTAAAGTACGAGAGGAAGGTGGTGTCTGACGCAGGAGTGATATCCTTTGATGCCAATCCAACGGCATTAATGTCTGAGGAACAAACGAATGAAGGTTTTGCAGCAAATGCCTATGCTGGGAGACAGCAGACTGGGGGGTATAGAAGAGGAAGTGGCAGGTTCTATGCGGATGGCACGAAGCGTTTTCAGTGCACGCATTGTGGAATGATAGGGCACACTGCTGAGAGGTGCTACAAGAAGTATGGTTTTCCACCAGGCTTTAAGCCTAAGGGCCAAGCAAACCTGGTTGAAGTTGGTGATGCAGAATCTCAGACCTCTCAAGCTGATCAGCAAGTGAGGACATTCCAGTCACTGACGTTGACACCACAGCAGAACCAAAAACTCATGAATTGGCTGAACAGAATGGAAGATAGCCAAGAGGGAGACATAGGCTCTGCTGGCTCCAGTACTGTCTTGTCTGCCAAGGTTGAGAAGCTAGCAGGTAGCACTGTAACTGATACTTTAAATACATGGATTTTAGATTCAGGAGCTACTGATCATATCACATATAATCTATCTCTGTTTTCATCATCTGAACCTGTCAATCATATCTTCATAAAACTTCCAAATAATCTTTCTGTTCAAGCCATACGTAAAGGCATAGTAGTGATCAACAACAATCTCACATTGACTGATGTTCTGTACGTGCCATCCTTCTCTTTTAATCTGCTTTCCCTAAGCAAATTGGCCTCTAATCCCAGACTGACTATCCAATTCAATGGACCTTCTTGTTTGATCCAGGATCAATTGTCCAAGAGGATGATTGGTTTAGCTAAAGTGTCCCATGGACTATACTGTCTTTGTGGGGATGATCAGCTGACACAGCATACCGCCTTAACCTCTGCAAATGATTCACTCTCCCTATTATGGCACTATAGACTTGGACATGCTTCTCATGCAAGAACCAAAGAAGTTCAGCAACAAGATGCTTCTATTCCAGCAGAGCCTCTTCACATTCCCTGTACTATTTGTCCTTTGGCTAGGCTACATAAACTGCCTTTTCCCACATCATGTTCTATTTCTGATAAACCGTTTGATTTGATACACGTAGACGTGTGGGGTCCAAACAGATTTCCCACTTTGTACTCTCAGAAATATTTTCTCACTATAGTAGATGATTGTACAAGATTCACTTGGGTGTACTTGATGAAATCCAAGGAAGAAACTAGGCGTATTCTGCAAAGTTTTTGCTTATATGTAAATACTCACTTTGAGAGACATGTCAAGACAATAAGAACTGACAATGCAAAGGAATTTCAAATGAATGAATTTTACATGATACATGGAATCAAACACCAAACGAGCTGCATTTATACTCCGCAGCAAAATGGTTTGGTTGAGAGAAAACATCAACATATCCTAGTTGTGGCCAGGTCATTACAATTCCAAGCTAATCTGCCTATGTCTCTTTGGGGTTTTTCTGTCCTTCATGCTACATTCCTCATCAATCTCCTTCCTACGCCAGTCCTTCAACATAAATCCCCTTTTCAAATGCTTTATCATTCGGTACCTCCTTATCACAGTTTAAAGGTCTTTGGATGTCAGGCCTATGCATACAATACAGATCCTCATAGACACAAGTTTTCTCCGAGGTCCATCCCTTGCTTATTTCTGGGTATTGCACCAAACACCAAAGGCTATATTTTGCAGAATATGAACACAAAGAGTATTTTTGTATCCAGAGATGTACAATTTCATGAGTTGTCTTTTCCTTACAAGAGCACATCTGTTGAATCTGATCAACCTCCTTTCCAGCTATCAGCACCTCAGCTCTTTCCATCTACTGATTGCACCAGCCCCTTGCCTGTGCCAGTGACTACTTCCATTCCACAGAATCACCTCTCACATGATATATCCACTTCTTCATCCACGGACTCTATTCCATCTGTTCCTTCATCTTCTGATTCATTGTCACCCAGTAACTCCACTTCTCCTTCTCCACCTAAGTCCTTAACACCACAGACTGCTTCTGCTTTACCCACTCTCATTCCTGAAATTTCTTTAACTTTTCCTGCCTCTGATAAGCCTCAACCTAGAATTAGAAAGAAACCTTCCTATCTTGATGACTATCACTGTAATCAACTTCTTCTGGACCCTCCTGCATCTATCACTGATCATATTCTGTACCCCATTGACAATCATTATTCACTGTCTCATTTAGCTCCTGAATATAAAAATTATGTACTTAATATCAGTTTGCAGCAAGAACCTGCTACTTATCATCAGGCAGTAGAGTCAGTGCAGTGGCAGCAGGCTATGGCTCATGAACTAGCGGCCTTGGATGCTAATGATACCTGGACCCTGGTTCCATTACCACCTGGCAAGAGACCCATTGGCTGCAAGTGGGTCTACAAGATTAAACGCAGGGCGGATGGTAGTGTAGAACGCTATAAAGCAAGGCTCGTGGCAAAGGGTTATACACAGTTGCCAGGCATTGACTATGAAGACACTTTTTCACCCGTAGCCAAAATGACTACTGTTAGACTGTTGCTAGCCATGGCCTCTATCAAGCATTGGCACCTTCACCAAATGGACGTTAATAACGCTTTTCTTCATGGAGATTTGCACCAAGAGATTTACATGAGCCTTCCAGAAGGTGTTCCACCACCTTATCCTAATGCGGTATGTAAGCTCAACAAATCGCTTTATGGCCTTAAGCAAGCCAGTCGCCAATGGAATGCCAAACTTACATCCTTCCTGCTCTCTATTGGTTTTTCACAATCTAAACATGACTACACCATGTTTATTCAGCAGTCTTCTCAGTCTTTTCTTGTCCTACTGGTTTACGTTGATGACATAGTTGTTGCTAGCGATTCTTTATCTGCTATCCAAACTTTGAAGGACACTCTGCATAGTACTTTCAAAATCAAGGATCTTGGTCCCTTGCGTTTTTTTCTGGGCTTAGAAATTGCCCGGTCTCAGGGGGGCTTGATGGTGTGCCAACGCAAATACACGCTTGATTTGCTGGAAGAAACAGGAAACCTGGCATCTAAGCCCGCTAAAACTCCTATGGAACAGAATCTCAAACTTTCTCATGATGATTCAGCTTTGATCCCAGATGTAACTTCATACAGGAGGTTGATTGGAAGGATGTTGTATTTGACTATTACCAGACCTGACATTACTTATACGGTACAACAACTCAGCCAGTTTTTGGACAAGCCAACTGAATTACACTTAGCTGCAGCTCACAGACTCTTAAGGTACTTGAAGAATACTCCTGGGAGAGGCCTACTGTTTCCTAGTACAAGGGAATTCAAACTGAAAGCATTTTCGGACGCAGACTGGGGAGGATGTTTAGAAACAAGGAGGTCTGTGACAGGCTACTGTGTGTTCTTGGGGAATTCACTGGTTTCTTGGAAAGCCAAGAAACAAACAACAGTTTCAAGGTCGTCTTCTGAAGCGGAGTATAGAGCTCTTGCCTCCACCACGTGTGAGGTTCAATGGATTCTCTATTTGTTGAGGGATTTAGGAGTAATGCATAAAGATCCAGTTGAGATTTTTTGTGACAATAAGAGTGCGATTTATATTGTTGAAAATCCGGTGTTTCATGAGAGGACGAAACATATAGATATAGATTGCCACATCACAAGGGACAAGTATCAAGAAGGCATTGTTATGCCAATGCCTATCAGGACAGAGTATCAATTAGCAGATTTGTTAACAAAGGCACTTGATTCAAGTAGGTTGGCTAGCTTAACTGATGCGCTTGGGATGTGTAACATTTATGAGGTGCCAGCATTGAGGGGGGGTGTTGAAGGTGTGAAGGCAATGCTGCATAACAAAAGTGAGAAGGATGATGAGTGATCGAGATATCAATTGTAGATGACTGTGATTGTGTGGTAAAGAAGTTTGGAGCTTGAGGCTGCGTTCGTTGGCTGTGTGCAAGCGTGTGGATTAGCTGCTCAATGTGCTGGGCAATGCAGAAAGTAAAGAGAAGAGGACGCGCGCAGGAAGGGAGTTTAAAAGAGTTGAATTGACAAGAATGTCCTCGGTGGTTAAAAGACTCTAGCGTAGTGAGTAGGGGCATTATAGTAATCTTGTGACTTTGTAACTAACTTTTGATTAGTTGCTTCTAGTTAAATAGCAGAGCATTCCGGAGGTGTAGGTAGTTAATTTTTCTGGATTTTTCTCTATGAAGTAAAAGGTGTTCCTTGGTATATGCTTGGTGTATTCAAGCTTGGCTCCACATTCAAATTCATTGTGAGTAATTTTCTGGTTTGATCATTCGCTTGTTTTTCTTCCGCATACTGTTCGTTTGCATACGATGTATAAATTTGACAAGGCTCATAGGACTCGGTGATCAACTGAACCATAATTATATGTGAAGGAATTTGACGTGGTTTTTCTCTTTCAAATGATCAAAATAATAAACCTTATAAGTTTTTTTCCTTCTGAGAATTTAAACCTAGGCTTTTTTCTACATCTTCTTTGTCGTACCTTAACCATGTGCTAAAGGCCTTCATGTTTTTGTATCCTCTTGCTATTCTGAACTGTTAGCCTCGTGCCGTCAATTATTCCCATGAGCACATAGACTAATAATGAGATTACTGCATTTATCACTCTAAAATGATAACTTGTTATTCTTCATGCATGGAAAAAAAAGTTTAAACCCCAACCAGTACACTCCCGATCCCATATGGTGTGTAGAGATGTAAATCCGGTTACCAAGACCCACTAGTAGAAGTTTGTCATAAACAACACATGGAGCCTATTGGCGTCGAATAAACAACAGACGGGCTGGCCTGTCAGCCTATCAGGTCATTTCACGGGCCAATAGTGCTCCCACACTATGCAGCTAGCCTTCGGCAATGTTCGAACCCCTGACGTTCCTTTCGAAACCATTTACATGAAACCGTTGTGAAATGTCCTAGGGACATTCTTCATGCATGCATCAATTATGGATGTCGTTACTGCAATCTCAAGAAAATTAAAAAACTTTATAGGATTTAGTGTGTTGAATTTCAGCATTTTGTGGGGCTAAACTTTGAATTTATGCTGCCTCGCACCAGAATTAGAAAAAGGACTTTTTTTTTTGGTGGGGGCCCGAAAGCCAAAAGGAGGAGACTTAACACTCCTACTTGTTGGCAGTCTCGATGGTTTGCTTAATTTAATTTCCAATCACAATTGTGATATCATTGTTACAACCTATAATTATAAAAAGTGTACAGTGTGCGATTGTGCAAATTGATAAAATACAAGCATAAACCGAGGCGAGTCTAAGGACTCTGTCCTTAAGACGATTTGCTCCGGTACGAAGTGCCCAACCGAAAAACAGCAAACGTCTCCCAGGATACAACGGCTACAGTTCATACGAAACGGCACAACAACGTAAAGAACTCAGCGGACCTGTGGGATGCTCTGATTTCTCAACGAACTGGACTGGAACAATGCAACAGCAGTATGCAAAAACGAAAAATAGCAGGAGGGAACATTAGTGGAAAACGCAGATTGCAGTGTGTGTTGTGTAGTAGAAAGCCTGGAGAAGGAGGCAATTTATAGGCGGGAAGGAAATGGCGGTTGATCTCCAGATTAAACTGCAGCCGTCGGATCAAACGGTTTTCATCCACAGCCGTTAGATCGTCAACTGCAGCAGTTTTAAACGTAGACCATCGGATGAAAAACTGCTGCCCAGATACGATCTCAGCCGTTAGATCATGATCCATGTAGACTACGATCCACAGCCGTTAGATCTAGATGAAGAA
This sequence comes from Eustoma russellianum, assembly GCA_036186865.1. Taxonomy (NCBI): domain Eukaryota; kingdom Viridiplantae; phylum Streptophyta; class Magnoliopsida; order Gentianales; family Gentianaceae; genus Eustoma; species Eustoma russellianum. Next base: position 17,156,312 of record AP025061.1, read on the forward strand.
ACCGCTGCCCAGATACGATCTCAGCCGTTGGATCATGATCCGCGTAGACTACGATCTACACCGTTAGATCTTGCAACGGTTATGATCAAAATTTTTTCAACCGTTGGATCACTTAATTTATTTTTCTGGAAAAATGTAAAAGAAAATTTCTCCAAAAAGACAAGAACGAGCCACGAGCCGAGCCGGCGGCCGAACGGGCGGGTGGCGACGGCGCGCGCGCGCACGTGTTGTCGTGAACCTTGCCTGAGCTGCGTCCTGACTCCGTCAAAAACTTCTCATGCCCAAGGGCACATTTTAGAAAGCTCCATCTTGAACTATATATGGTGGCTCTTTCATCTCAAGTGACCAATGTGGTATTCCACTTAAAGGGTGATGTGTTCACTCCTCAAGAGGCCACATCACCACTTTTCCAATATCCTTCCAATTTTACTCCAACTTTGAGCATTAATTTCTCATTCACCCGGTATCGGAATCGAGTGATTCAAAAGCCTAAAGTCATCTACTTGTTACGTAGATAATTTAGAAATTATTAGTTTTTGTTTTTGATTAACGAACACTAATCATAATTAAACTCAAAGTATGGTGGTTGTCAACTTTTGACAAACCCATTTGCCAAACTTTTCTAATTTACCTCAATTTCTCCAACAATCCCCCACATGAATGAAAATTAATGCAGATGCAGATGCAGACTCTATCGAGAAATCAGACAAGGATATGTTGCATCAGAAGAGGTAGCTTCTGGCTTTGAACCTTTCTTAGTGATATACCATCGGATCCACTCAGCTGGTTAGTGACCTGATGTCTTGAACTATCAGCCTTTATTGTGAACCTAGACAATGATACTCACACAACATTTCCTTTGACACCCCTTATTGGTTCTCATGGTTGTGTTCATTTTGGCCATGAACAACCTGGTTTCAGAAAGTGTATTAGAGAATTCTTGCCTCTCAGAATTCTCATAGAAGCGGCTCCACTTCACACTTACATAGGTGATTCCTATCTAGAGTATTCTGCCATACCCCACTTGATTTGTCAAGATATAGGACATCATTAAAAGCATTGGCTTAACCTAACGGTTCTCTGCAGATAGCACTTTTGTTTAACGGAATGAGTAAATGCTAACTGAACCCTTATAACTTAGTTTTCCCATTGAACCTAGATTCTGGGATCTCCAGTCAACAAGATTGGGTTACCGTTACAAAGATTCTTGCTTTGTAGGCTTAAGTCCCATTCTGTTTGTCAATTTAGACATCTGATCTCTAGGCAAAGCTTTTGTAAGCGGATCCGCAAGATTCTCCTTTGATTTTATGTAATCAATGGAGATCACGCCATTAGAGATCAGTTGCTTAATGGTATTATATCTCCGACGTATGTGTCGTAACTTACCATTGTAGATGCTGCTTTGAGCTCGTCCTATAGCTGACTGACTATCACAGTGTATGCTAATAGGAGCAATTGGCTTAGGCCAACATGGAATGTCCTCTAAAAAATTTTGAAGCCATTCAGCCTCTTCTCCAGCTTTGTCTAATGCTATAAACTCAGCTTCCATTGTGGATCGAGTTATGCACGTTTGCTTAGTGGATTTCTATGACACAGCACCACCACCAACTGCGAATAAATATCCACTCGTGGATTTAGAGTCTTTGCAATCTGATATCCAGTTTGCATCACAGTATCCTTCCAATACTGCTGGATATCTTGTATAGTGTAATCCAAGGTTCATTGTGTACTTGAGGTACCTCATTACTCTATTTAGAGCTTTCCAATGATCTTCACTTGGATTACTGGTAAACCTGCTCAATTTGTTTACTGAACAAGCTAAGTCTTGTCTTGTACAGTTTGTTATGTACATTAGACTTCAAATCACTTGTGAGTACTTCAATTGAGCTACTGGTTCACCTCGGTTCTTCCTTAAGTGCATACTTAAGTCAAGTGGGGTTTTACTGGTTTTGCATCAAACATATTGAATCGTTTGAGAACGGACTCAATATAATGACTTTGTGACATAATCAATCCTTCAGTTACCCTAGAAATCTTGATTCCTAGAATAACATTGGCAACCCCCATATTCTTCATGTCAAAATTCTGTGTTAACATCTTCTTGGTATTCAAGATGATGTCACGAGTACTGCCCATGATTAACATGTCATCTACATAGAGACATACTATCACATAGGCATTAAGTGTGTTTTTGATGTAAACACACTTGTCGCACTCGTTGATCCTGAAGCCGTTTGTCATCATTACTTGATCAAACTTCAAGTGCCATTGTTTTGGTGCTTGTTTAAGCTCGTACAAAGACTTAACAAGTCTACAAACTTTCTTCTCTTGTCCTGGCACAACAAACCCTTCTGGTTGTTCCATGTATATCTCCTCCTCCAAATCACCGTTCAGAAAAGCCGTCTTAACATCCATCTGATGGATTTCTAAGTTATAGACTGCTGCAATCGCGACTAACACTCTGATTGATGTAATCCTTGTCACTGGTGAGTAAGTGTCAAAGAAATCAAACCCTTCTTTTTGTCGATAACCTTTGGCTACCAACCGCGCTTTGTATTTGTCGATAGATCCATCTTCTTTTAACTTCTTCTTGAAAATCCACTTGCATCCGAACGGTTTACTTCCTGGTGGAAGATTGACCAGCTCCCAAGTGTGATTTTGAAGAATAGATTCTATCTCACTGTTTATTGCCTCTTTCCAGAACAAAGCTTCTGGTGTTGACATCGCCTCTGAAAAGGTCCTTGGCTCATTCTCTACCATGTAGGTTAGAAAATCTGGTCCAAATGATGTCGGTATTTTGGCTCATTTGCTTTGACAGGGTTCGTCAATTTTTTGAGCCGTTGTATCCCGAGCTCACTTACTCGTACTGGCTTCTTTATCATTTCTATCTTTCTTTGGAAAGACGTCTTCAAAAAACACTGCATGTCTTGACTCCATGACAACATTTTCATGTATGTCAGGGATGTCAGACTTGTGCACCAAGAATCGATATGCACTACTGTTTGTTGCATATCCTATAAATATACAATCAATCGTTTTGGGCCCTATTCTGACTTGTCTTGGTTTAGGTACTGCTACCTTAGCCAGACACCCCCACACTTTTAAGTATTTGAAACTAGGTTTATAACCTTTCCAAAGTTCATAAGGGGTCTTATCCATCTTTTTAGATGGAATTCTATTTAGAATGACATTGGCGGAGAGAATTGCTTCCCCCCACAAGTTCTGAGGTAAACCCGAACTTATCAACATAGCATTCATCATCTCTTTAAGAGTTTGATTCTTGCGTTCAGCAATACCATTGGATTGAGGTGAGTATGGCGCTGTCGTTTGATGAATAATACCATGTTCTGAACAGAATTCATTAAACGGTGCATCATATTCACCACCTCTATCACTACGAATTATCTTAATTCGTTTGCTAAGTTGATTTTCAACTTCATTCTTATAATCCTTAAAAGCATTAACGGCCTCATCTTTGCTACTTAGCAAATAAACATAACAGTATCTAGTGCAATCGTCAATAAAAGTTACAAAGTACTTTTTACCACCTCTTGTTTGCACAAACTTTAAATCACACACGTCTGTATGAATTAAATCTAACATTTCAGTGTTTCTTTCAATCTAAGGAAAAGGAGCCTTAGTCATTTTCGCTTCAACGCAAACTTGACATTTTTTTCTTAGTCAAATTCAGTTTAGGCAACAAATCAAGATTAATCATTCTTTGAATTGATTTGTAATTAACGTGTCCCAAACGTAAATGCCATAAGAAAGAAGACTCAAGGATATAAGCAGAAGTAGATGCATTTTCATTAGCCACTACGGGCACAATTTTTTCTTTCTTGGGTACAATGGTAATAGCATTCATCCTAAACATTCTATCTGCCAAATACCCCTTCCCCAAGTACAACCCATTCTTTGAAATAATAACTTTGTTAGACTCTAACACAAGTCTAAACCCATGCATCACCATCAAAGCGCCAGAAATCAAATTCTTCCTGATATCAGGAACATGCAGAACATTCTGCAGAGTCAGAAACTTTCCAGAAGTCAACTTCAAAACAACATTTCCTTCACCTTCAATTTTTGATGAAGCATCATTTCCCATGTAATGTTGTGCACCATCAACGGGCTTATATTCTGTGAACATTGCCTTGTTTGCACAAACATGTCTCGTAGCTCCAGTGTCCAGCCACCATGCGTGCGGATTTCCCACAATATTGCATTCACTCACAACAGCACAAAGATCCAGATCTTCCATTGCGCCAACCAGATTCGCCTTCGCTTTCTCTTGCCTTTTCTTTGGCTTGCGACAGTCACTGCTCCGGCGCCCCTGAATGCCACAGTTGTAGCATTTTCCTGTGAACTTTTTGGCGATCTCTTTGCCTTTGTTGTTCACTCCCAACTTGCCTTTCTTTTTCTTCGTCGCCTCTGCGACATGAGCCTTTGCCTGACCAGAAAATTGAGCAAACTTCTTCTCAGATCTGCGATTGTCTTCTTCGATACGCAATCAAACAATCAGATCTTCCAAGGACATCTCCTTTCGCTTATGTTTGAGATAGCTCCTGAATTCCCTCCACGAAAGAGGTAGCTTCTCAATCACAGCAGCAACAAGGAAAGATCACTAAGGGACATACCCTCTTCTTCTATTTCAGCCACTAACATCTGAAGTTCCTCAATCTGAGAAACAACAGTTTTAGAATCAGTCATCTTAAAATCAAGAAATTTACCAATGATAAATTTCTTCGCACCAGCATCCTCTGTCCTGTATTTTTTGTCTAAAGCCTGCCATAAAGATTTTGCAGTCTTAAAGGTACTATACAGTCTATACAGAGTATTATCGAGACAACTTAAAATGTGACTCAAACAGACATAATCACTATATTTCCATGCTTCAGCCATCAAGCTATTCTGCATATTCACATTTTGATCCTCGACTGGTATCACCACTGGAGGATCCTCGGTCAGCATTTTGGCCAGCCCAGAGTTGTCAAAAAGAACAGCATCTTTTGTTGCCATCGTTTGAAGTAACTGCCTCCAAACTTCTCTGGTTTCTCCGCCTGTCCAACAACCGGAACAGGAGCAGGAATGGCAGCGGGTGCAACTGGAACAGCATTGTTCACTTCCTCGGATGGACCAAGGTGCACGCCATTGAAGGAGTTCAAACTTTCGTTCTCCATTTCAGATTCTGTGGGACAATACAGAAACAGAACACGAAACGGATTAGTTTCGTACCAATAGAAAATGTAGATCGTCGTACCACGTTAAGTGCAATAGATAAAATTTAATTTCCATAAACAATTAAATAAAATCAAATAAATCATAACATGTTACATTAAATTGTAATAACATACACAATTAAACTTGTGTATAGAAAAATGACTAAAATACCCTCCCAAAACCCTCCTATAAACCGACCTAACCCCATGTGAGACACAAAAGATGGCAAGTTGCTTAATAACTTACACAAGCTAGCTAAAGCTTCTACATTCTAGATGCATTGGACCAAAAATTTCAAAAGCTTCCAAAAGCCATCTCCTTTTTGGCAGGCATGATCTTAAACCCCTAAAAAGTCTTCCCATCTCTCTCTTCAACAAAACTAGCCATCTTTCCGTACCCTCCCTCCTAACAAAAATCCATAAGGCCAAGGAAGAACTAAAACCCATCTTCCACATCCAACTTTCATTTTCATTTTAATTGTAACTTCAAGCATACTCCCTCCATACTTTAGCTATGATGTTGATGTAGCGAGCATCTTTGTATGTATTTATGTAACTATGGAGTTTTCAAGCTACTTTCGTATTCAAGTGGAAAAAGTGAGCATCTTTTTATGTATTTATGTAACTAGTGATGAATGAAGCATGATAAGCATGAATTAGTGTGGTGACACGATAAGAATGATGAGAATATGTCTCATGTGTTAATTCAAGCATGTTGGATGAAGAAAGTTTAGGCTATAATGTTGATGTAGTGAAAATAGTGACACGCATCAAACTAGAAATTAAAGTTTCATGATTTTCTTTAAGTATTGGTTTTAGATGATCATCCTTATGTATTTGATATGTTTTTATCATGATTTTTTAACGATTCTTTATGGTTACACATGTTTTGGTGCATCAAGGTTATGTTATAACCATCAAAGAATGTTTATGTGCAATGAATTCTGGATGATCATCATTAAATTATACATTTTTATAAATTCTGTTTTACGAGTTGCTATATCACCCCAACATTCTCTTGAATTATCTCATGTTGATGATTAAGTATGCTAAAAAATCATGGCTCAAAAGTATGTTCATAGGTTAGAATAAAGTCACATATGTTGTATGCTTTTTATGATGTTTTGGCCATGTTTATGCACAAACATGAAAAGTGTATTTTTAGAGCCATGGTGTGGTGTTATTTAAAAATTTGTTGTGTTTGAACTATTTTCAGGTGACACCATTAATGAACTAAAGTAGTTCATTAAGTGAAGTACTTAAGTTAATGAACTAACTAGTTCATTAAATGGAGATATATTTGGAGAAGGCATGATGGCAACAAATTGAAGAATAGAAAGTCCCCTTACTCATCCACTTCACACGCCATTAATATATATATTATATATATTTATATTTTTGCTAAAAAGACACAACACACATATATTCCGACGTACTACTGACACATTGCATATATTACAAACGTACGTCAACGTCACACCACTATACTTACCTCATATTTATGAGAATATTCAGGTCTTATATCATATGATATAAGTCATGGTAATGAAAAAATTATTACGAAATGTTACAAGGTTATAAACTGAAAATTGTCGTATCGGGTGACTACCAAAACTTTGCCAACGTGTCACGTACTTGCCATATATAGATGGTCAACCCATATACTTTAAAAAGAGCCATAAATTTTGTGGCTTACATAATATATTCAGCCATGTAATCATTCTATGTTGGCACACACAAATCACCCTCAATTAAGGCCAAATTGTGGAGATTTCAAATTAAATTTTTTTGTCACATGGGGCACCTATATCTCAGACTTATGAGATGAATATTCAATTTATTCTTTGTATATTATGTGTGACATAATATATATAACATGTGTAAAAAGTTTGAATTTAATCGGAGAAAAATCGTGTAATCGACGAAAGTCGAAAATTCGATTTTCTACGAACATAACACATGGAACGTTTTTGGCATGACATGTAACATGTATCTAGACACTTTTTACATATTCAAGACATGTTAAAGTGTACTAGAATATTCAAATTAGGGCTGATTGGAATATACTATATATGTGTAATTATTGTGCAATATTTGACAAATTTTACAAAAGTGAAATTCAGCACATGTTCAGGACATATCACACGCCATTCTCAGCCTTGGTGGAGATTATAAGGAGCTTAGTTGGCATCTTAATTGGTGGAGAATAAGTCATACAAGGTTAGTGACATAATGGAGGAAGCTACACAAGGTAACAATTCAAACTTTATAGCAAATGTAATGCATGCTGAAAATTCAGCATGTGAGACAATTTGTTGGCCGATTTTATGTCTTAATGTTGACTAATTTGCTTCCCAAATTTGTAGAGATTGATTGTAGATTATTTGGAAATATTTTGAACTTGATTTGGCACATGTTTTAGATGTTAACCTCAGATTTTTAAAGCTACTTAATGGTGACAAGGTTGGACCAATCATGAAGTGCCAAGTAGGCAAAGCCAAGACATTCATCCAATCAAGTTGTGCCAAGTAAGCAAGATGGTGTCACATCTACATAAAGCAATCTTCCAAGGACATAAAAAAGAATTCTCAAGATGGAAGAGAACCCCTAGGGGGTGGCCAACTCATGCTTAAAAAGAAGAGAAGAGAGTCAAACAAAAGCAAGACAATTCTCATAATCTCACAAGTACAAAAAGTGTTTTCTACTCTCTTCTTCTACATTTCTTTCTTCTTCTTCTTCTTCTCTCAAGCCTATTGTTCTTATATTTAACATATTAAATAGTCTTTGATTAAACTACCATACATGTTTCATTTATTGTAAAAGGATTGATCAATGTGTGATCGAACCTTCATCCGTTTGGTGGTGGTGTTCGTGATCGGTGTGATTGATTGCATTGTGTGTAAAGGGTTGGAGTTGGTGTGTAACTCCAACAACCCTTGTGGTAAGGTGTTTTTTTATCATTACTTATAACCGAGGAAGGTGTCCTCGAAGACTGGAGTAGGTTGTGTTAACCGAACCAATATAAAATTCTCGATGTTATTACTTTCAGCACTTTGTATCGTTTTCATTGCAATAGTAAAAATATCAAAAGAATTTCAAAAATCGTAAAATTTTCCAGAAACATAGCCACACCTCTTAAGTTTCATTCGGCGCAAGTTTCAACCCATTTGGACAAGTATAAATCAATCAAACGTTAATAGTTTTGAGACTAGTGCAATCTGATTTTCAGACTTGCAAAGGTTGAGAATATCAACGTATTTGACATACTTTCCAAAGGTATTTTTTAAAAATGTTTCAAAATATTAAAATACATAACTTAAGGGGTTTGTCATTAAATTTTCAGACCATTTGGAGTCACGAATTAGTCGGAATAAAATTTTCAAATCGGAGTACTATTTCTGGCAGATTTGCGCAGTCTGATCATAAACGTATTTTCAACGGGTTAGAGGTTGAATTTTAATATGAAATTTTTAGGAGATACTCAGAACATCTGAGAGTAGAATCTAGTCAAATTTTAGAATTTTTGAAGGTCTGTAACCAGGTCTTTCAAACGTTTCAAATCAGGATCTGAAAACAGAAACTGTTTTCAAAAGTTAGGTTTTTGGGTCAAAATATTTTAAAAACCAAATTTTCCGCACCTACTATTCAACCCCCCTTCTAGTGGTGCTATACATGTCCTAGATAGAATTTCTAACACGCTTCAGCAGCGACGTTATGATTTGGTATGTTCACATTTTATATGCATAGCATGATGTTTCAAATGTTTTATATACGAGCAAACAGTGACATTTTTACGTATATGCAAGTGCTTGACACTTTTCATGTTTTATAAGAGAAAACATGGATTTTATGATAAAAAAGAAACATTTGAAATGTCATGAAGTGACATAAGTTTCAAAGAAAGAACCATGATTTTATAGCACGATTTTACGAGATGTTACGAATAAAAGTTATTACGTAATGAATCGTATCAATGAGAGGGATGATTCCAAAAATGAAGTATGTATGTTATGTGTCATGTGAGTACCTTGTGTACGCACCTAGGCTCCTGACTCCCTTATGTTATGTGTTGGGTGAATACCTTGTGAAGTGCTTGGGTTCACCAATCCCTTTTTATGGCCGTGAATACCTTGTGAAGAGCTTGGGTACACCGATGTCGTACATGTCCTGAATACCTTGTGAAAAGCTTGGGTTCACCGGCCTACAAGTAATCATTTGAGTACATATTCAGATTTATGTACGGATCATAGTATATGTGCTTTTATGGGAATTATTCCGGACGTCGTTGGATATCGTTTCTTACGTAAGATGCCCATCCCCCGTTTACACGAAAGAGATGTTTACAGAAAAGATCTCATGATTTACATTACAGAGTTAAGGATTTCTTTCATGTTTCGCATGTTTTACGAAAAGAAAACCATGAGCATTTTATGATCATGTTTTATGCATTATTACTAACCCCGGAGTGGATGCCCTTATTGGTGCGTAGTATCAAGTTGAACGTGCCTAAGTTAAGATATGGGTTATGATAACGCCTTTAGGAAATTAAGAATAAGTTATGATGTGTTCTATAAGATAAGTTGAACGGAGCAGTTCTAAAGGAACTAGATAGACACTTTATTCTGTCTCGATCAGTGGTCGCTATGTACCTTATCATTATTGTTCTATTTATGTTTTGATGTGCATGGGATGTGAAGTACTTGCGAAAGAAGACATATGATTTACTATACACACTTATGTAATTATTATGATTTACCGACATGTCTTTGCCTGATTGACCCGCATGGAGGATCTAAATAGATTACTTGCCAGGCGATTTGATTATCGTATGATCGTTGTTTATATTAATCTTTCAGTGAAATTATTCACTTGAGCTTTAGTGCGCAGCGGAAGCGGATTGTCAGCAATCTAATCATCCCTTGATCCGAGATTTACATTTCAGCAATAATGTAAAGTTAATATGTAATATTTCAGAATTATGCTCAGGTATTTGGGGTTGTAAATGTAAAATTTTAAATTCATACTATTTTTCGCATCATTGAGGCACGTTATTGGTTGACGTGCGTAGGAATGTTATGACGCCTAATACATTACGTAGCTGAGTACGGCGGGTGTACCATGCCGAGAATCTAGTCCCGGACAGGGCGCTACATAGCTGGTTCGAGATGGATTTCCTACAACATATAGCTAGATAGGTGGTTCTAGACGGGCATCCAACTACATACAGTTAGTTGGTTTAGGATAAACTTTCTATTACACATAGTTAGGTGGTTCTGGGTGGACCTTCCACTATAAAAAGTTAGATGGTGAAGGGTGTGCCCTCTTTTATAGTAATGGGTAAGAGTGAACTCGAGACTATCTTAGAGTACAGCGTAAGAGGGTGGACTCTTGGTCTAATCTAATAGAAGGTTGGAGTGGAGTCTTCCCCTTAAATCCATGGTTTAATAAGGTGGTAATGATGGATGAAGATAAAAAATTACCAGAGATAGCCTAGTAAGTGAACATGTGTATGAACATAGTAGATGATAATGTAGTAGTATTGAATGAGAAAAATGTCAATGATGCATATGCCTATGTGTATTTCTTTTGCGGAAAGTATATATCAGGGGATGAGACGAACCCTAAATTATTATTGAGTGTGTGATGTTCTCTAACTTCTTATCATTATAGTGTACAGGTCGTAACGAGATGGATTGAATGTCCGAGTTTACGTGTCATAGTTATAGCTAGTTGAACATGTTGTATGGTTATATTAAAAATATTTGATCTTTCAATTTCTTGTATTCTATTTAGATTTTGGAGAAAGTTTTGGAGCACACATTTTGATGGTTCAAGTCTCAAGGATATTGATTGGTCAGTAAAAATCACTACGGAGCCGACAGTCAACCATGATTAAAGAGTGAAATTCTATGAAAGAACCAAAAAGAACATTGGGTTCACAAGTCCGATTCGATTTGAAAACCATGTCGTGCCAGTTTACACATACGTAAATTTTTGTTTAGTAAATTATTAAAAATAATTCGATAGTTTAGTGAATTTATAGTGGTGAAACTTACTATCCTAGGTAGATATGTTGTCATTGAATTTAAAATGTTGATATTAAATTTAAAATTTGAACTATCTAAACAGTTAATTATAGTTATAAAATTGTAAGAGTGAGTGAAGTGAAGTGACAAAGCCTCAACCACCCAATAAAAGTAAAGACCAAGAAAGGAAAAAAGATAAAAAAGAGTTGCAAGGGCTCATGGCTTTTCCGAGGGGCAAGAAGGCGATTTCAGCCATTCCTACTTCCTACTTGTGAAAACTGATATTGTCGTACATGTTTTTTGAACAGTCAATAATAACTTGGGTTAATTACTCTTTACACCCTTCAAGTGTTGACTAATCTCCCATTGCCCCCCTAAAGTTTCAAAACGAACCCTTAGCCTCCTTCAAGTTTGGGTTAATGTGGGAATCACCTTAAAAAATCGACACATGGCAAGCAATTTGACATGAGGTTGAAATGACAAATTTGCCCCTTCTGAAGAAACTAAAACTAACGGCATAAATGCATTAATCATCCATTTGCTAAAATTAACACCCCGTGGGAGTCAGTAAACACGCAATCCCACTCTTCATTATTCGTGATTTCCGGCAAACAAATTCTTGCTTCATTCTTTGTTTTATCCAGCAAACAAATGCTACTCTTGGATTCTTCCTATTTCAGTTGATTTTGATGTTGATGAAGCAATACAATGAAGCATTACAGCGTTAAGCACAAAGAGTTTTGTTTTGCAATCAAAGTAATTTCATTCTCATTTCTATCGACTGATAGTGTAAGAATCTGACAGTTTAATAAACAAACTTGCTTTATGTTGGTTTAGATGTTTTGAAGCTTTAATTTTTGTGATCATGTAGTTGATGATGTTCTGTCTGTGTGCATATGTGGTTGAATGTGAAAGTTTTTGACTTGACATGCAAAACGGTTTGTTAATAGCAAGCAAGTGCGTCTGCTAAGTGAATCAATCATCTGGTATGTAAGGTGATTTTTAACCATGAATGCGATGATGTTTTGTGTATTTTCATGTGGTTGAGTGTGACATTATTTGAACAGAATGCAATGCAAAATTGATAGTTAATGCAAAATTGTTAGTATGTTTTGTTTGTTTGCATGTGGTTGAGTGTGGAAATTTTTGAACAGAATGCAATGCGAAATTGTTAGTTAATGCAAAATTGTTAGTTAATGGGTTCATCTTGTGTTTATGTTTATGTTTAACTGATTTGATGTGGGGATGATGGTCAAATGTATCAGGAAAGGGACGAGAACTGCTGTGTACCTGCAAAATAAACATGGACATGCGTGAAGAGTTGAGTTTGGTGGGAATATCACCAGCAAGTGAAGATGTTTCTGTTAGTGATAAAGAAGTGGGTGCAAGTTAGTACCCGTCAAAAGGAAGAGTTGGCAAAGAACCCAACCAAGGAAAAAGACCATTCTGACCAAGGACAAATCAGTAAATTTGCAACCTATTAGACCTGATAGGACTGAAGCTCAAACCTCTACAAATGTGTCTCATTCAGCTCCAAGGCCATCAGATTTCCTTTCTGATATAGTTGAGACAATCCAAGGTCAAGCAACAGAAGTTTCACCTTGTGAAGTTGCTGCTTCTCACAATCTATCATTGGTTAGTCCATCTCAAAATTCTGAGCATGGTGGTACGTATGAGGGACTAGATTGGATACTTGATGATGACTTTTTCAGTGACTTTCCAGGGAGACACAACCAGGATGAAGAAGGTGTAGTACTTGGTTTCAATGACAGGAAATCAGATCCAGCTGAAACTGAAGTACAAAGGCAAGAACATGTGCTTGCAGCTGCAGTAAAAAGGCACGAAGAGGTTGTTCAGTCTGAGATTGAAGGCATATATGTTGGTGATTGGAATGAAGCAGTGGAGGATGAGCTAGTATTTTTCTACAGTGATCCAGAAAAGGTAAATGATTACTGTGCTTTTGGTTTTGAAAATGAGTTTAGTAAAACTGAATTTGAGTTAAGAGTAGGTCAACGGTTTGCATCTGCTGCAAAATTTAGAGAGGCTCTAATTGAGTGGAATGTTAGCAGAGGATATGAAGTAAGGTATCATAAGAATGAGGCAACAAGGGTCACTACCTCATGTAATAGGGGATGTAATTGGAGGATCCATGCTTCAGTTATGGGCCATGACTCTACACTCATGATAAAGACATTGATAGGGGAACACAGTTGTGGTAGGAATTACAGAAACAAACATTGTACTTCTAGGTATCTTAGCAAAAAATATAAAGATCAGTTCAAGGACAATCCAGATTTCAGCATCAAAGGTCTTACACATCAAGTTAGGAGAGAGTTAATGGTGGATGTGAGTAAGACACAGTTGTATAAAGCAAAAAAGAAGGCAAAGGAAGAAATTGAGAATATGTCAGGTGTGCAATACAAACAGCTATGGGATTATGCTGAAATGATTAGGAAGACAAACCCTGGGAGTGAGGTGAGGATAAAAAACACAGTGCTTGATGAGACCTCACCACCAATATTTGAAAGGTTGTTTGTGTGTTTTAATGCCTATAGAGTTGGTTTTATTAATGGTTGCAGGCCAATTATTGGTCTGGATGGATGTTTTTTGAAAGGCACACTGAAAGGGCAGTTGTTGAGTGCAGTTGGAAGGGATGGTAATGATAACATGTTCCTCATTGCAGTGTGCGTGGCAGAGGCTGAGAACTTTAGTAGCTGGAAGTGGTTCTTGGAACACCTTAATGAATGCATAGGACAGAGGCCTGATGGACTGCAATACACTATAATTTCAGACAGGCAAAAGGGATTAGTACATGCGGTTAACACTGTTTTTCCCACATGTGAGCAAAGATTCTGTGTGAGACACATGTTTCAGAATTTCAAGGGTAAGTACAGTGGTAAGGATTTGGGTGATGCACAGTGGGTTTGTGCAACTGCCTCACATCATGCAGATTTCAATATGCACATGGAAAATCTTACTAGGCTTAATGAGGAAGCTGCCAACTGGTTGAAGAATATCCCACCAAATCTTTGGTCAAAAGCTTTTTTTTTCTGTTACAAGTAAGTGTGATGTCTTAGTAAACAATTTGTCTGAGTCATTCAATGCTAGCATTCTACCAGCAAGAGAGATGCCAATCATTAGCATGCTTGAGTACATTAGTAAACAAACAATGAGCAGAATGCAATGCAAAAGGACTAAAATCACATCATATAATGGATCGCATTGCCCAAACCTGGTGACAAAAGTTGGAGAAGGTAAAGGCAAGCAGTAGAAGTTGTATTGCCTTAATGTCATATTGGAAACTATTTGAAGTTGACACTGGGTATGGTAGTTATGTAGTTAATCTTGATACCAAAGAGTGCACCTGCAGGATGTTTCAGCTGGTTGGTTAGCCATGTAGACATGCCATTGCAGCAATACAGGTTGAGAGGGGATGTATGTATGATTATGTGCATGAGTTTTATTCAAGAGCAATGTATGTCCAGACCTATGCACCAGTTCTGTATCCAATACCGTCAAACAATTATTGGGATCAAACTCACCTAGCCCCAATTTAGCCACCTGAAGTCAGGAAAAGAAGTGGCAGACCAAAGAAAAAAAGGAAGAGGACACAGGAGGAGCTTAAGAGTAATGAAAGGGTTACAAAGAAAGAGTTGGACAACCACTGCACTGGCTGCAAGCAGAAAGGGCACAACATCAGGTCATGTAAAGCTCCTGTTCATCCATTATCCAAGTCAAAAAAGGTAAGCAACACTGTTTTTTGTAACAACTTGATAATTTGCCTTGTTCTACCAAAATTTAACAATCAGTCTGTTTTGTTTGTAATGTAGAGGCAAAAGGCAAACCAGTCTGTTACATCATCATGGCCTAATTCATCACAAGTTTCACAGCAAGGATCAATTCCACCTTCAGGGCAACCAGATGCCATGTAGTGTAGGAGTGGCAGTAGTTATCTAATTTATGTCATAGCCGTAATTTCTAGCCTTGATATGTTGTATTTTGGCAGGAAGACTAAGCATGTACTAGTTTGCAGTCAACACTGACTTGTTATTTTTTGGGAAGCATAGCTGATTATGTACTATTTTGGCATCCAGGATGGTTATGTAAAATTTTTGAAACTTGGTGTTTTATTGTATTTCAGGTATGTTTACAGTGGCGTTAGCATGTTTATAATGACAATAGCCAGTGGCAATGACATTAGCAGTTCCATTGGCAAGCTGACAGTGGCTTGTGCATTGGCATAGTGGAACGCTGGCAGTGCCATTGGCACGTTGAAAGTGCCATTAGCACGTTGGCAGTGGTTTGTGCATTCGCATATTGGCACGCTAGCAATGGCATTGGCACGGTGGCAGTACCATTGGCACATTGAAAGTGTCATTGGCACGCTGGCAATGCCATTGGCACGTTGGCAGTGGCTTATGCATTCGCATATTGGCACGCTAGCAATGGCATTGGCACGGTGGCAGTGCCATTGGCACGTTGAAAGTTTCATTGGCACGCTGGTAGTGTTATTGGCACGCTGGCAGTGGCTTGTGCATTGGATATTGGCACGTTGGCAATGGCATTGGTACGGTGACAATGCCATTGGCACGGTGAAAGTGTCATTGGCACGCTGGAAGTGTCCATGGATAAAGCTGGCAATGGCATTGGCACGCTGGCAGTGGTATTGGCATGCTGGCAATGCCATTGGTACAGTGAAAGTGCCATTGGCACGGTGAAAGTGTCATTGGCACGCTCACAGTGCCATTGGCACGTTGGCAGTGGGTTTTGTTGATTCATTGGCTATTTGTCTTGGCTTTGTCATTAGCTGTGACATTGGTATTTGTTGTGCCATTGGCATTTGAATTTACATTACATTATCACAGTATTGCACATTGCATTGCATCAATTATATTACACATCTGGTTTTCACATTTTCACAATCCAATACAGTCACAAAAACACAGAGGTCAGTCCCAATTTATTTCATAATTAAAAGTAGCACAATTACATCGGTTGGGCCCCAACATCACTACACATTACCACTGCTACAATTACACCACATTGCCACAAAACAGAAAACAACGCTACACCTGTGCACACACACAACATTACCCACATATACTTCATGTTCTATTGCATCATTCTCATCTCACTGCCGTTTTTGCTTTTGCTTTTGCTTTTGCTTTTGCAGATTACATTTGAATCTCTCACATTGCCTTCCCTACTGATTGGATTACACCAAGCCCAGAAATCACACTTGCCAGTCTCACATTTGAAATAGAGCATGCCTTTGGAAGGTCTTGCATGCTTCACAATCTTCAAATCAGCGTCCTTACCGCATTTGCATACTTGGTACTCAAACCTCAGATCCTGAGCTCCCTTATCCAGGTATCCTCCATTTCTGTTTGATGAAGATCTGTCCATGGATGAAGCTGGCATTAACACGGTGCTTGTAGAAGAGAAGTAGACGAGGATTGTAAAAGCTGGCAGAAACAACCCACACAAAAACGAAGGTTTCTTGCAGAGATGATAATGTGATGAATGTGTCTGCAGCGTGTTTTATCATTGAAGGAGAGGGTATTTTAGTCCACATTATATATAATTATGGAGGGAAGGAAAAAACGACCGTTGCCTGTGTTTTATTTGCCATGTGTCGATTTTTTAAGGTGATTCCCACTTTAACCCAAACTTGAAGGAGACAAAGGGTTCATTTTAAAACTTTAGGGGAGCAATGGGAGATTAGTCAATACTTGAAGGGTGTAAAGGGTAATTAACCCTAATAACTTAGATCTTGTCCCCCCCTCCCCCTCCCAAACAAAATTGAAGTTCGGACAATCAGATATCTTAAAATGAGTATTACTGCTTTCAAAAAAGAAAAATATTACCAATTATAAAAAGTTGATGAGAAATACTTATAAATCTATCATTGCTTTATATTAGATGAAATAAAAAAATCAAGATCTTTTTTGACACTTAGACATAGTTTCTTCTAATTACATAGTGGAGTATTGAATACTTAATTTAATAAAGAATTCATGAACAATGCAGGTACAACTCTTTTTTTTAAAACCAATGGTGATAAAGTACTTGTATGTATAATCACTCTAAATATATGACATATAACCTGTTATGGGCGGATATAAAAAAAAGGGGGATAAAGATAAATAAGAAAGAAATAAAATGTTGGAAATTTACAAATTCTATCTTAATCAATTTATTAACCTCTTAACTTCCCCCTATAATCCCTCCTCCTTAGTTGACTTAACCCTAATCTTCCCCTCCTTTCTTTTCACACGGCAGCCACTCCTCCCTCCCTTCTTCTCCCCATCAAACTTTCGGCCACAAGAGGAAGAGAAAAGAAGGATCTTTGATCCATGGTTCAGGAAGAGGAAACCACAACCCTAACGGGATCATCATCTCGTAGATAAACCGATCAACTCTCGCTAGGAATCGAGGTAGGTGCATACTATTTATTCCCTCAAAACGGTATGAAGATTTGCATAGGCAAAATGGTATTTTTACGTGTTGTTGTCGTTTAACTATTGTATAATCGTGATCTTGATGATGTGCTCCAACGTGTTTATTTCCCGTTATGTGTTTCTTGATATCAACGTGATCTTGTCGATGTATTTTTCGTTGGGGTGATAGGATATTGATTTGGTTGTATGGGAGGGTGAGAATGGTTGAATGTGATTGTTGAATGGATTGCAGGAAATTCAGAATGGGGAATTCTGAATTACGGGGACATCGATCGATCGATGTCCAGTGGCTGAGGGTTCGATGTGCCTCAGATGGACGTCGATCGATCGACGTCCAGAAGGTGAGGGTTCGATGTACCTCAGGAGTACATCGATCGATCGACGTCAACTGAGTGAGGGTTCGATGTGTCTCAGTTGGACGTCGATCGATCGACGTTAGGGGATGACATCCAACCGTTTTCTTTCCTTTTTCTCTTGCATTCATGGCACGTGCATTTGCATGAGGTATACTGCGTCTATAGGGCGTGGGTACCGGGATGACTCACCGTGTCTATAGGGCACCAGGGTCATGAGACATACTGCGTCTACAGGGCGTGGGTTTCCAAACGGTAAGTGGTGGCTAGTGACCATGATGCCGGAGTTGCATGAGGTATACTGCGTCTATAGGGCACGGGTATCGGGATGACTTACCGTGTCTATAGGGCACCGGGGTCATGAGACATACTGCGTCTGTAGGGCGTGGGTGTCGAGAACAGCAAGTGGTGGCTAGAGACCAAGATGCTGGATTTAGGACCCGGGAGCATGCATTGCATATAGGTCTAAGGACATACTGTGTGACATGATTCTCGTTGCGCGTGGCACGTTATTTGAGCATGCATCACGTACTTGCGCATGCATCTTCTGTGGATTGTTTACTTTTCGTATAAGTTGTATCATGCTGTGTTATGTGCTATGTGCTGGTATCACTTTGGGTATGTAAGTTTTGTATTGTTTTGAGAGGCACCTACTGGGTGATTACCATCACTCACCCCTACTATTCCATATGTGGCCGAGATGGAGTATGACTATATCTACGTTGAGGACGGGTCCGACATCGTGGAATAGGCTGAGTGACTCGTAGAAGTGCGTGCAGCAAGGATGGAGTCGGGATTCTTATGATGTTATTGGGATGACACAGACATTTTAATATTCAGTATTACTTTTTGAAAACAGTTTCATGCTTTTAAACTTCCGATATTTGACCTTGACTTGTAAGGCCTGGTCAGCCTAGAAATAATGTCTTTATTTTCTTGAAGTACGTTAAATTCAAATCTTTTGATGTGATTTATCGTTTCCGCGCAAGGTTAAGGAACACTTTTCTATGTCAGCACTGATGTATGACAGGTTGATGTGACGCCTTGTATTCTCCTGAGTGAGATACGGCGGGTGCACCGTTACCAATGATGGAGCTCGGGAGCGGGGCGCTACAGGTGGTATCAGAGACCAGGCTTCAGATACGCCTCGGGAACGTGAAAACTAGTTAATCACCCCTAGGAATAAGCAACGATCTGTTTTCAAATGATTTTCCTTAACTTGAATAAAAAGAAAATGAAGTAGACATAAGCTATGACTGGGGTTTTCGGGCGGGGAGCGTCGTTAGCAAGTATACATGATAGGTTACCCCTTTGTCCTCTACTTTTGCCCTCTTTTCAATACTCTTAAGTCAATTTTGTCTAACGTGCTTTAAATCGTCCACAGACAATGCCTCCACGACTTGAGCCATCGGAAATGGTGGAAATGACGGAGACGAACGTCAGGGGCAAGGGGCGATCCCCTAAAACCTTGCGGATACCCTGGCCAATCTGACGGCCTTAATAGCCCATCAGCAGACTCAGATGGCGCAACAATATACTCAGATGGCCCAGCAACAGGCACAGATTGCCCAGATACTCCAGCACACTCAGCAGCAACAGCAACAACAACCACCGCCACCACCCCCACCACAGCAAGGCTTAAGGTTCTATTACAGGAAGATGCAGAACTCCCGAATACCAAGGTTCAGGCGTACCACTCGGCCTGAGGAAGCCGAGATTTGGCTTAAAAATTTGACTGAACAGATAAGGATCATTCAGGTGCCCGCAAATCTGAAAGTAGAAACCACGACCCCGTTTCTGGAAGGGGAAGCAGAAAGATGGTGGAACGGAGTGAAGCATAGACTGACTCCACCGGTGACTTGGGAGAAGTTTGTGGAGGAGTATAGGAATCACTACGTTCCGGGTAGTGCTATTCAGAGGAGGATGGCAGAATTCTAGATGCTGACACAAGGGTCCATGTCAATTGATCAGTATTCTGAGAAGTTTCACGAGTTGGGCCAGTACATGTCATGTATCATGGACAATGAGGAGGCCAAGATGCTAAAGTTTCACACCGAATTGAGTTTCCGCATCCAGCAGGCTATTGTGTGTGCAGAGCCCACGACATTTGAGGGGCTACTAGAGGTGTGCAGACGGGTTGAGAGCAACTTGGACAGGGTTGCTGCATTGGATAGACTTAAGAGACCCCGTGAGGATTTGCATGCTGGCAGATCAGGGAGATGGCTGAAGCTGCCCCGACGCCCTCAGTCCGGGCAACCTTTCCGACCAGAGCGACAGCAGAGTGCAGGGGGTCAGGCCCCAATGATTGAAGGATCGGCACCGACTGATGCACAGCCAGTGAGAGCTGTGGCACCTGTTTCCCAGTGTACACTGTACGGATGTTCTCACCTGGGACAGTGCTGGAAAGCTCAGCGGGTGTGTTACAACTGTGGGAAGCCAGGACATATATCTAGAGAAGTCGAGGAGTCGGGTACATGCGATGACGGATGCGGAAGTCGAGGAGTCGGGCGACGTGGTGACTGGTACATTTATTTATGTATTTAATTTTGTAGTTGAATTAAATTTCATGTGTTGTCATGGTATGTGGCGTGCTAAACCTTGAAATGTGGTAGGTGTAATTTTAATTAACAAAGTGCCAGCCAATATTCTGTTCGATAGTGGGGCGAGTCACTCGTTTGTGGAAAAGAGGTTTGCCAAGAAGTTGGATGTTCTCCCCGAATGGCTTGAGACTCCCTATCGCGTACAAGCCGCTGGCGGCCAAATACTCGTGTCACATAACCGTTACAAGGAATGTGGATTGGAGATTAACGGTCTGCAGTTCTCTGCGACCTTGATACCGATTCAAATGTACGATTTTGACGTTATCTTAGGCATGGACTTCTTAGCAAGGTATCATGCAAACATTGATTGTCGGCGACTCCAAGTCAGCATGAAGCAACCAGAACTGGGGGAAACTATTTTTCAAGGGAACCCTAAATTTAAGAAGGCACCCCAGAAGCTTTATTTGACTACGGCTCAGGCATTTCGAGCACTAAAGAAAGGAAGAGAAGGATTCTTGGTTTATACAATGGGTGCTGAACAAGAGGTTCCGCAGATCGACCAAATCCCTGTGGTAAAGGAATTTACGGACGTCTTCCTCGAGGAGTTACCGGGACTACCACCAGAAAGAGAGGTGGAGTTCAAGATAAATCTCATACCTGGTGCTGAACCCATATCCAGGGCACCCTACCGCATGGCTCCAGCAGAGCTCAAGGAGTTGAAGGAGCAGTTACAAGAACTGCTGGACCGTAAGTTTATTCGACCTAGTGTATCACCCTGGGGTGCTCCAGTCCTATTCGTGAAAAAGAAGGATGGGAGCATGAGGTTGTGTATAGATTACCGGGAGCTCAACAAGATACCATCAAGAACAAGTATCCATTACCTAGAATTGAGGATCTCTTTGATCAACTACGGGTAACAATAAGTTAGAACTATAATTTGAACTTTTCGATTACTTGATAAAATTTCACCACTAACGAAAATTCTTCCAGGGAGCTCGAGTATTCTTCAAAATTGATTTGCGATCCAGTTATCACCAGTTGAGGATCAAATCTGGGGATACAGCCAAGACCGCTTTTCGAACACGTTATGGCCACTACGAATTCTTGGTCATGCCTTTTGGATTAACCAACGCCCCAGCTGCCTTTATGGATCTAATGAATACAGTATTTCGGAAACAACTAGACAAGTTCGTGGTTGTGTTCATCGACGATATCCTTATATACTCCCCTGACGAAGATACTCATGCGGAGCATTTGAGGGAGGTTCTAGAGACACTTCGGAGAAGCAAATTGTACGCCAAGTTCGGTAAGTGTGAGTTCTGGTTGAAGAGCGTAGCTTTTTTGGGTCATGTGGTCTCTGAAGAAGGAATTTCCGTGGATCCAAAGAAGGTCGAGGCGATCACTGAGTGGCCTAGACCCACTAATGTGACTGAAGTAAGGAGCTTTCTCGGTCTGGCTGGATACTACAGGAAGTTTGTAGAAGGCTTCTCATCTATTGCAGTGCCTCTGAGCCAGTTGACGCAGAAGAAGTCAAAGTTTGAATGGACCACCGAATGCGAGCAGAGCTTCGCTGAACTAAAAAGGAGACTGACCACAGCCCCTATTCTTGCTCAGCCCTCCGCGTCAGAAGGGTTTGTCATTTACAGTGACGCTTCTAAGAACGGGCTAGGTAAATGTATATAATTTCAACTGATTTTGTATACAATTAAAGATGTGGTCTAATTCTTATATTTCAGGATGCGTGTTGATGCAAAACGACAAGGTCATTGCGTATGCTTCACGACAGCTAAAGCCCTATGAGCAGAACTATCCGACTCATGATCTGGAACTGGCAGCAGTGGTATTTGCACTGAAAATCTGGCGCCACTATCTATATGGAGTGAAGTGCGAGGTGTTCACTGATCACAAGAGTCTTAAGTATCTATTCACGTAAAAGGAGCTGAACATGCGCCAAAGGAGATGGTTGGAATTATTGAAAGATTATGATTTAACCATCAGCTATCATCCAGGGAAGTCCAATCGAGTAGCTGATGCCTTAAGTAGGAAATCAAGCCATACACGACAGGCTACTCTAGAAAAGGAAATGGCAGAATTTGATTTGGATCTTGTGGATTCTACCGCAGATATTCTGGCCACGCTAATTATCACTCCAACCTTGGTAGATCAGATTAAGGAAGCACAGAAGAACGATGCAACAATTAGAGAAACGCGAGGAAGAATGTTAACCAGCCGAGTGGATGGATTCCAGGTTCATGATGACGGCAGTATGTGGTACCAAGGAAGATTGTGCGTACCCGATGTTGAGGAACTCAGGAAGGAGTTGTTGAAGGAGGCACATAATTCGAGACTGTCTATTCAC
Organism: Eustoma russellianum; assembly: GCA_036186865.1. Lineage (NCBI taxonomy): Eukaryota > Viridiplantae > Streptophyta > Magnoliopsida > Gentianales > Gentianaceae > Eustoma > Eustoma russellianum. The sequence continues at coordinate 17,179,267 of AP025061.1, forward strand.
CCTGGTGCTACGAAAATGTACAATGATCTAAAGAGACACTATTGGTGGAGTGGCATGAAGAGGCACATTGCCGAGTTTGTGGAAAGGTGCCTTGTTTGCCAGCAAGTTAAGGCAGAACATCAAAGACCCAGTGGACTAATGCGACCACTAGAGATACCCGAATGGAAGTGGGAGCATGTAACCATGGACTTTGTGGTTGGACTTCCGAAGACAAGGAATGGGAATGATGTGATATGGGTAATTGTGGATCGATTGACTAAGTCTGCCCATTTCTTACCTATTCCTACCGGACTTACTATGGAGAGGTTGGTAGCTATGTATATCGACAACATTGTCTGCCTTCATGGAGTGCCAGTCAGCATAGTGTCTGATCGTGATCCGAAGTTTACATCTCAGTTCTGGGCAGCTTGTCAGAAGAAAATGGGGACTGAGTTACGACAGAGTACTGCTTTTCACCCTCAGATTGATGGTCAATCTGAGAGGACCATTCAGACCCTGGAGGACATGTTAAGGGCGTGCACATTGGATTTCAAAGGAAACTGGGACAGCATGCTTAAATTGATAGAGTTCTCCTGCAAAAACAGCTATCACAGTGCCATAGGTATGGCACCATTTGAGGCCTTATATGGACGAAAGTGTAGGTCACCTGTTCACTGGGACGAAGTTGGTGAACGTAGGTTGACGGCCCCCGAAATAATCGAGCAAACTAAAGAGAAGGTGAGACTGATTCGTGAGCGCCTTAAGACGGCTCAGGATAGAAGCAAAAGTTGGGCCGACATGAAGAGACGACCTTTGGAATTCGAGGAGGGAGAAAAGGTCTATCTTAAAGTGTCACCCATGAAGGGTGTGACACGATTTGGAGTTAAAGGGAAATTAAAGCCGCGTTACATTGGACCATACGAGATACTCGAGAGGGTTGGAGATTTAGCATACAAGTTGGCATTACCTCCGATATTGGCTCAGGTGCACAACGTGTTCCACGTCTCGCAGTTAAGGAAGCACGTACTTGACCCGAGTCATGTGTTGGATGCGCAACCGCTTAAGATCAGGCTTGATGCGTCATATGAAGAGGTACCGATACGAATTCTGGATCGGAAGGACCAAGAACTTAGAAGGAGAATCATCCCCTACGTAAAGGTCCAATGGAGCAACCACCGAGAGAATGAGGCAACATGGGAGTTAGAGGAGAAAATGCGTGACCGCTATCCCCACCTATTTGAGTAAGGTACGGCAAGTTTCGGGGACGAAACTTTTTGTAAGGGGGGTAGGATGTTATGGCCGGATATAAAAAAAAGGGATAAAGATAAATAAGAAAGAAATAAAATGTTGGAAATTTACAAATTCTATCTTAATCAATTTATTAACCTCTTAACTTCCCCCTATAATCCCTCCTCCTTAGTTGACTTAACCCTAATCTTCCCCTCCTTTCTTTTCACACGGCAGCCACTCCTCCTTCTCCCCTTCTCCCCATCAAACTTTCGGCCACAAGAGGAAGAGAAAAGAAGGATCTTTGATCCACGGTTCAGGAGGAGGAAACCACAACCCTAACGGGATCATCATCTCGTAGATAAACCGATCAACTCTCGCTAGGAATCGAGGTAGGTGCATACTATTTATTCCCTCAAAACGGTATGAAGATTTGCATAGGCAAAATGGTATTTTTACGTGTTGTTGTCGTTTAAGTATTGTATAATCGTGATCTTGATGATGTGCTCCAACGTGTTTATTTCCCGTTATGTGTTTCTTGATATCAACGTGATCTTGTCGATGTATTTTTCGTTGGGGTGATAGGATATTGATTTGGTTGTATGGGAGGGTGAGAATGGTTGAATGTGATTGTTGAATGGATTGCAGGAAATTCAGAATGGGGAATTCTGAATTACGGGGACATCGATCGATCGATGTCCAGTGGCTGAGGGTTCGATGTGCCTCAGATGGACGTCGATCGATCGACGTCCAGAAGGTGAGGGTTCGATGTACCTCAGGAGTACATCGATCGATCGACGTCAACTGAGTGAGGGTTCGATGTGTCTCAGTTGGACGTCGATCGATCGACGTTAGGGGATGACATCCAACCGTTTTCTTTCCTTTTTCTCTTGCATTCATGGCACGTGCATTTGCATGAGGTATACTGCGTCTATAGGGCGTGGGTACCGGGATGACTCACCGTGTCTATAGGGCACCAGGGTCATGAGACATACTGCGTCTACAGGGCGTGGGTTTCCAAACGGTAAGTGGTGGCTAGTGACCATGATGCCGGAGTTGCATGAGGTATACTGCGTCTATAGGGCGTGGGTATCGGGATGACTTACCGTGTCTATAGGGCACCGGGGTCATGAGACATACTGCTTCTATAGGGCGTGGGTGTCGAGAACAGCAAGTGGTGGCTAGAGACCAAGATGCTGGATTTAGGACCCGGGAGTATGCATTGCATATAGGTCTAAGGACATACTGTGTGACATGATTCTCGTTGCGCGTGGCACGTTATTTGAGCATGCATCACGTACTTGCGCATGCATCTTCTGTGGATTGTTTACTTTTCGTATAAGTTGTATCATGCTGTGTTATGTGCTATCTGCTGGTATCAGTTTGGGTATGTAAGTTTTGTATTGTTTTGAGAGGCACCTACTGGGTGATTGTCATCACTCACCCCTACTATTCCATATGTAGCCGAGACGGAGTATGACTATATCTACGTTGAGGACGGGTCCGACATCGTGGAATGGGCTGAGTGACTCGTAGAAGTGCGTGCAGCAAGGATGGAGTCGGGATTCTTATGATGTTATTGGGATGACACAGACATTTTAATATTCAGTATTACTTTTTGAAAACAATTTCATGCTTTTAAACTTCCGATATTTGACCTTGACTTGTAAGGCCTGGTCAGCCTAGAAATAATGTCTTTATTTTCTTGAAGTACGTTAAATTCAAATCTTTTGATGTGATTTATCATTTCCGCGCAAGGTTAAGGAACACTTTTCTATGTCAGCACTGATGTATGACAGGTTGATGTGACGCCTTGTATTCTCCTGAGTGAGATACAGCGGGTGCACCGTTACCGAGGATGGAGCTCGGGAGCGGGGCGCTATATAACCCATGTATCTTAACGTGAATACAAGTTGCAAGGAATATATGATGTATCTATCATTTTTTTTTGTTGTAAAAGGTTGAAGGATCTGAATGTCCTAACCTATGGGCCTTTATGGATTATATCTGCTCAAGGTCCTCTTAGATAAGAAAAGTAGTGTTTTGTGTCTATAAGAAGCCCAGATACAGAGTCGTCTCGTTCGAAAACTGGGCTGACATCTCCGTTTAAAATTTATTTACTAAGATTGTTAAATTTCAAATTTGCATCTTGAGTTACAATATTTTATCTGAGTACGAATTAAGATACACTTTGAATTGTATGTATCGTCACTCTAAATATACGTCATGGGAGTCACATAACCTAGGCACCTCAAAATGAATAACATCTGCTATAACAAGTTGCAAATATACCAATTTTTTTTTTAAAAAAAAGAAGACTTTTTGCTAAGAGATACTTGTATGCATCATCCCCCACACATACGGCATGGGATTTAATATCCCGGATTCTTTAAATTGAATGTTTTCCATTGTGTGAAGTTTCTGAAAAGTACTTGTCTATCATCACTTCAAATCTTCAAATGTACTCTTCTTTCGTATATACTAAAAATAAAAATATATTAGTATGGTTTACTTTCTATAAGTAAAAATATATTAGTAGTTAAAGTTTGTATAATACTTTTTTCAATAAACACTTTCATGATATATCTAGTTTACATCAATAAACCAAATAATAATAAAATAATAAATGTAACCAAAATAGTTTGACTTTCTTAAAATATGTTTACATCAAATATATGATATATTTTTGAGAGGGAAATAACACATGATATTTTATAAATCATATGTCTAATCATTTTATACACTTATCGCGGGCACGTCATGCATACCTAATCCTCTTCAAGTGGCAAAATTTATAATGGTCGTTGAGTAAATATTTGTAATTACTCAATTACCAATACCAAACATAATAATTGGTGAAGGACACACTATTTTTTTTTTCGAACAAACTGATCTTATTAGGTAAATATGTAAAACAGTACAACAAATGCCAACTATCAGGTTTACATCCTCAAAAGCCTATACTGTCAGTAGAGCAAATTCGAAATTACCCGATGCCAATTCTAACAAACAATGTATGAAGCAAGATGATATCGCTCTCAATCTTTTTGCTTACTTCCGTTGAAGCCGGGGGAGACTCCATAATTTTATGTAAAATAGCATTTCTCCAAAACCACGCACTTTTGACCAATTCTCTAAAAGTATAGCTCCATCTAACAAGATTCTCGCTCCTGCCAAATTTATCCTCAAGGTTCTGATCAATCCACTGCTGTTCATTTTGCACACTGAAAAATTGCTGCCATTGGTCCGGCGGTAGGAAATGCTTCCAGATTCTGGTCAACCAGCTACAATCTCTTAAGACGTGCATAATCGTCTCCTTGTCTTTATCGCACACTGTGCATGTGGCAGAACCGATGGTACCCTTACGATGAAGTTTTTCTGCGGTGGGAAATCGGCCTTGCCTTGCCTGCCACAAGAGAAAATTTCCACTTTGGGGACCCTTTAGTTTTCAAATCGCTAACCAGCATTTATCCTGTCCGTGATCATAGGAATCCTGCTGGAGTTGATAAATTGCACATGTGTCAAATTTTCTGTTTGATTTTGTACACCAATCAAAATCCGGTATATTACCGCTATCATTTGAATGAGTTTGCTGAGCTCTCAAACATCCTTCTTTAAGTAGGTGTATGGCGTATTTCACGCTACGCCAAATATATGAGGGGTTATGATTAACTTTACTATCGTCCAATGGGTCTCCATACTTCTCCCATAAGACCCGGGCCCAAAGAGTTTCCCGTTCTTGAATCATCCTCCATCCAAGCTTCGCAAGCAGTGCCTTATTTAAGTTACTTAGTTTCCGAAGGCCCAAACCACCCATCTCCTTTGGTTTGCATACTGTACTCCATGCCACCGGATGAATTTTCCTATTTCTGTCAGCTTCCCCCCACAGAAATTTTCGGTTAAGCCTTTCGATATTGTTAAGCGTACTTTCAGGGATGCGAGCTGTTTGCATATAGTACGCTGGAATTGCCGAAGTCACTGACTGGATAAGAGTCAGCCTCCCCGCGTGTGAAAGGGAATTCATTTTCCATCCTGAAAGCTTACTTCTTACTTTGTCCAAAATTGGTTGAAAGGTGGTTGACGAGGCTCTCCCGTGAATGATTGGGAGACCCAGGTATTTACCAAAATCGTCCGCAGCTTCGATATCAAAAACGCAGCTTAGGTTGTCTTGTGTTGTCTGTGGCGTGTTTGAAGAGAAGACCACCCTCGACTTTGTCGTATTAACCTTTTGCCCAGACCACCTACAAAAGTCGTGGAGCACCTTCTGCATAACTCGGGCTTGAGACTCGGAAGCTTCCCCAAATAGAATTAAATCATCCGCGAACATAAGGTAGGCCAACTCCGGGCCTCTACAAGTGACCTTCACCGGTTTCCACAGATTTTCTTTCACATGATACCTAATCCATGTACCCAGCACCTCCATACATAAGACAAAAAGATATGGCGCCACCGGATCCCCTTGCCGGATACCATGCGTCGGCTGGATATTTTCCAATTGCTCCCCGTTCCATAAGATTGTTAGATTAGCCGATTTTAAACAGAATATTACCAAGGCACGTAGGTTTTCCTCCATCCCAATACTCTCAAGAACTTTCCCAAGAAAGGACCAGTCGATACGGTCATAGGCCTTCTCAAGGTCAATCTTTACCGCCATACACCCCGTCTAGCCCTTTTTGAATTTCATGGAATGAATCATTTCCTGTATTATTACCACATTGTTGATACCTTGCCTTGTGGGAATAAAGGCTCCTTGATTTTCCTCGATCAGTTGGGGTAGAAAGCTTTTGAGCTGATTCGCCACTATTTTGGAAATGGTCTTCATGGCTACGTTGCATAACAAAATCGGTCGGAAATGATTGACAGTCGCAGGGGCTTTTTGCTTTGTGATAAGTGTTATAAGAGTCCTATTGAGGTCAGGATCAAAACTACTTTGCCTGAATGCCCGTTGTACAAATTTGGTAATGGACGCGCCAACAGTTGGCCAGTTTTTCTGGAAGAAGATCGGAGGGAAACCGTCAGGCCCAGGCACTTTATATGGGCCCAAGCTAAAAACCGCCTGCTCAACTTCCATATCCGACACTGCCCGGTTAAGAATGTGTAATTCATTTGCAGTAAGGATAGGGAAAGCCAAAGCTTCGGGAGGAGGCTGGTCGACTTGTTCAGCTGTAAACAGCTGGGCGTAGAAATTTCTCACCAGATTCTTGAGTTCTTCGTGATTATCTGTCCAAATGCCTTCCATATTTTTAAGTCTTCCAATCCGGTTGCGCCTTTTACGACAAAGGGCGGAAAGGTAAAAGTATCGAGTATTGCAGTCTCCGCAGTGGATCCATTCAGCCCGCGACTTCTGAAACCAATATACTTCCTCTTGTTCCAATGTGTGTTTGTACTCCTTAATAAGTTGATCCTCCAGCATTTGTAGAAATGAGGATTTCTTGACGGCTAGGGACCTTTGGATGCCAATCAAACGGGCTGTAAGTTTTTTTTTCATGTAAAAATGTTGCCAAATACATTCGCAGCCCAACTCTGTAATCGATTCATAAAGTTTTGCAGGCATTCCTTCAACTCCAGGTGGTTCTCCCAGTTGTCCGTGGTGAATTTCTCAAACTCACTATGCAACAGCCACATGAGTTGAAATCGGATAGGTCTCACCGTAGGCATGTGCACATGTTTGAACAGAAACAAACACATGAGATAGTGATCCGAGTGTGTACGAGGAAGATGTTCAACATAGGCTTCTGGGAATTTGAAATGCCAAGGGCTATTCGCCCATGCCCGGTCTAGCCTCTCCATAATGTTATCATCGTCCTCTCTTAGGTTTGTCCATGTAAACGCCGGACCCGAAAATGCAAGATCGATCATATCACATTGATTTAACATGTTCTGGAGTCTTTGGCTGCCTGTATGGTTAACCCTTCTGCCCCCTCGTTTATCAGCCTGAGAAAGAAGTTCATTGCAATCACCCAAAATTAACCATGGAATTGAAATACTTCGTCCGACATTCGCAAGGTAGTCCCACAACTGGGCTCTTGTTTCTTTTTTTGACGAAGCATAAATAAAGGAGATAATCCTTTGAACCTGGTCATCAGCAATGATAGCCATGTTGAGGCACTGGTTATCATATTGGACAACTTCGAGTTTAACTATGTCCTCATTCAAAAAACACCAAATGCCGCCGGCATAGCCCCGCGCTTCGACTGCCGCCATCTTAGTGAATTGAAATTTCTTTAATATTCTCCTTGCATTATAGCTACCAGTTCTTGTTTCAACTAAACACAAAATAGCTGGATCATTGGCTCTAATAATTTCCTTTAAGTTTCGAAAGAATTTAGAGGAGGATGCTCCTCGACAATTCCAAGTCAGGATCTTCATTATCAACAACTTGTTTTGTGGGGTGCAGCCCCATTGCCTTGCTGCAGATAGTTCTCGTCTAGCATACTTGCATCATCTCGGCACAAGATAGAGGACTTATCGGGTTCCATATTGCTAGGGCCAGTGTCCTCCTTGACATTCATTAGCATTTCCACGTTGCATTCCTGAGGGGTATATGCATCAGGCGGGTTCTCCTTCCACCTGGGGGATTCAGAGAGGTACATTGAGTTGCATGTGGTTTGAGGTTCTATGTTGGGATGGTTTATGTGGGTTAGAGACGAGCTGTTGGTTTGTGTATGGCTCTTTGTACACGGCCTATTGGGTAGGCCAAGGGGTGATGTTTCAGGTGACTGTTTCGTGGGAAGGGAGGGCCAGTTATTATCAGACATCACTATGGATGGGGCTGTGGTATAACTATATATATGGTTTGGGTGTATATTCTCTTGTATCTGGGCTTGGATCACACGGGATTTAGAAATTTTGGTTTTAGTTTGCAGTTTGATTTGAACGGGGTTTTTTAGATTTAGGGGCACGGGAGGTAGCTTTGTTTTGTCAGCGCTGGTAAATAGAGTTGGGGATAGGTTGGATTGGCCCTGCCGGAATATATGCTGAATTTCAGGGAAATTCATAGTGTGTTGGTTGGATTCTTCAGCTTCATCCACCTCTAATGCATTAAATCGGGCACTAAGGGGAAGATCCTTACCCAAGGCAGGCATCCGCTAACCATACTGCTTTGATTTAGGAGTCTTGAACGCCTCTTCACTTGATCCAACCTCTTTAGCAATGTGTACGTGCGCTCTGCTTTGTTCTACTTCCGCCATTGTTCGATCGTTGACTGCCCTTCTCCTTCGGTTATTTGTGGGTATGAGCCAGGGTCCAAAAGGGGACTCAATAGTAGGGGAAGCCACCTTCGTATTGTCGCCCTTAGCCGAGCTTCCCTTAGGCAGGGAGTTGGTTTCATTCGACACCACACAATCACCATCCTTGTGTCCAAACTTACCACAATGAAAACAAATGGCATAGAGACCCTCGTACTAAACCTTCTGGAGGTGATTTTGAGGTGCTTTCAGTTTGATTTGAGGGACTAGGGGTTTATCTAGGTCGATTTCGACGCAAACGCGAGCGTACTTGCCTCTTTGTGTTGTGAGGGTGTGGTCGTCAACTCGTATTGCCTTTCCGATGCAATTCCCCATCTCCATCAGCAGCTCTGTCTCTACGAACTCCATAGGCAGTTCAGGAAATCTGACCCATATCATAGTTTTTCTGATTTTAGCCTCAACTGGATTAAAATATGGATACCACTTGGAAATAGTTAGGTAATGACCCATCACAGTCCAAGGACCCTTGTTAAGCACATATTCATAATCGTCCTTACAGTAGAACCGGACTAAATAGAAATTATCTACTAGGTCTGTCAGTTCAATCCCATACTGTAAATGCCAAAGTTCCTTTAATCTATCAGTAAGTACTTTGAAGCTGATGGACTTACCTAAAAGCTTAATAATCAAGGCTCTTCTCCAAGGCATCCACGGATCAATACATCGGCTTGTAGAAATTTCGATTTCGGGCCGGGGTGTATCGATATTCTCTTCATGCATGCTCCTTGAGCGCAGTTGGTCAAGCCAATCAACTTCCCAGGTGTCATCCTCATCAACACCTGTATAAATGGCGCTCTTTGGTTGCTCTGTATTCAGTACCGCCGCGAAAGACTTTCCGGCCCATCCCTGTGGCGGAGATGGAGACCCAGTGTTTTTTGACCCATGATCCATAACGTATCCACTCGTATCTCTTTTGTTTTTCTTTGTACTCCGTTTTAGCAGATCAATTTCTTCTGGAGAGGGCTCTGGAGGGGCGGTCATGGCGGATTCAATCAGTTAGGGTTTTCGCCTGCGATTTCGCCGAAGAAAGAGAAGGACACACTATTTTGTATGTTCATCATTCACACATGTCAATTACACAAAAGTCTAATAGTTATTTATTGACACCATAAAACTTGCCTCTTCAAGTTAGTGTATGAGACATGACTTTGGTAATAGATTAAAAGATAGCACACAAATAGCATGAAAGATCCTTAGCACACAAATAACATCAAGGATCATTACTCTTTGAAAACAGGAAATTTCCCGTGATCTCACCCTTTCGGGAAATATTTTGCCTGTTGGACATAGACCCTCAATACAGTCAGGAGAAATTATCCCTTTTACAGGCTAGTAAAAATATGTCAAAATACCACTCGAAGCAATAAATAAATGAAAATTCGTGCATTTATTTATCATTCTATATGGGACTAACACAGCCAAAGTTAGAGGTATATGTGGATTCAATCGAAAAATGTAATCTAAATACCCAGTAACTTAAAAGCTAACAAAATTAGAATCAATGACCTTAGAAGAGACCCTAATTATGTATGAAAAATATAATTACTGGACTATGTCTATTGTATCTAAAAGATCCTTATTCTGATTTTACTTCCCTATGATCTTATTGTAGATCATATGAACTATTCTTAGAGCAAAAAGTCATTCTCTGGTCATGACGGTCTCATTGTCCCAACTCCAAGGAGCATTGTGGAGGATGCAAATTAGGAATCCAACAGCCTCCTAGATTGAGTGAGGACTTATGTAGTGACCCACACAAGGTGCCCCTGCAAACCAGACCTTCAAACTAGCAACACTAGAACACCCACACTGTGTGTATCCCTGCAATCGGACTCTTGACGTCTTGGAGCAAATCTCAATCCGAGTAACCACTGAGCTATGCTCTGGGGCTCATATAGACTATTCTATATCTTTCTTTTCTCTCTCCTCTTTTCTTTTTCTTTTTTTTATCGGTTCTCTCTGCTGTTGCCTCTTTTCTCCCAAAAAATTTTGAATAAAAAAACACTAGGACAGTAAATCATCAAATATTTTTTGATAGTTTGTCACTACTCCCGTGTGTGCGAGGCTCATAGGACTCGATGATCAACTGAAACGTAATTATATGTGAAGGAATTTGACGTGGTTTTTCTTTTCCAAATGAACAAATTAATAAACCTTATAAGTTTTTTTTTTCCTGAGAATTTAAACCTATGTTTTTTTTTCTACATCTTCTTTGTCGTACCTTAACCATGTGCTAAAGGCCTTCATGTTTTTGTATCCTCTTGCTATTCTGAACTGTTAGCCTCGTGCCGTCAATTATTCCCATGAGCACATAGACTAATAATGAGATTACTGCATTTATCACTCTAAAATGATAACTTGTTATTCTTCATGCATGGAAAAAAAAGTTTAAACCCCAACCAGTACACTCCCGATCCCATATGGTGTGTAGAGATGTAAATCCGGTTACCAAGACCCACTAGTAGAAGTTTGTCATAAACAACACATGGAGCCTATTGGCGTCGAATAAACAACAGACGGGCTGGCCTGTCAGCCTATCAGGTCATTTCACGGGCCAATAGTGCTCCCACACTATGCAGCTAGCCTTCGGCAATGTTCGAACCCCTGACGTTCCTTTCGAAACCATTTACATGAAACCGTTGTGAAATGTCCTAGGGACATTCTTCATGCATGCATCAATTATGGATGTCGTTACTGCAATCTCAAGAAAATTAAAAAACTTTATAGGATTTAGTGTGTTGAATTTCAGCATTTTGTGGGGCTAAACTTTGAATTTATGCTGCCTCGCACCAGAATTAGAAAAAGTTTTGCCCCCATGGGCATAGTCCAGTGGTAAGTGGCAAAGGTGATTGGGGCTAGAACCCCGACGTCCCGAGTTCGAGTCCGTGTGGAGACAATCCTTGTTGAAATATTACAAAGGTTGCCTCTGGACTGGCTGAGTCTCGTATGTCCTCTCCCTTTGCAGGACTGTCGGTGGAGCACATCACTCGATTTACATCCCCCTGACTAAAAGGCCTCTGGTACAGGTGTGGGAGAACTCACCCCTCATCAAAGAAAAAGGACTTTTTTTTGTGGGGACCCGAAAGCCAAAAGGAGGAGACTTAACACTCCTACTTGTTGGCAGTCTCGATGGTTTGCTTAATTAAATTTCCAATCACAAGTGTGACATCATTTGTGTTACTATTCTTTCTTTGTTATTCAGTGTACTTGTTACCTTGTGAAATAGTATTTAATCGAAACAGTTTGACGCAATTCATTATGGTTCATCAGAAAATAGCCCTATTATGTTTCTAACACATAGATATGGTTATGTAAATCCGACCCCTTCATATTCGACCATAGACGGAAGTCTCTAAAACAATAAGGTAATGTTATTGTTATATTCTTTCTTTGCTAAAGGAAAGTCCCCAACTTTATCAATTGCAAGATGTATTTTGATAGACATATATTTGAATAAAGTATAAGTCAAACGGTTTGATAATCTCACTCAACAAAGAAACATACGAGATTTGAACTGTTCATTTTAAAGGAACACTATCTGTTACAACCGTCATTTCTTAAAAAAGATAATATAAAATAAATAATAATAATAGATAATATAGGATAAAGATAAAAGAAAAGGAAGGAAATCAAAATCAATCAAAATCTTAACCCTAATTTATCCCTAATTTCTCTTCCCTCTCTCTCTTATTAAGCGTTCCCCTTCTTCAAAATTTCCCAGCCGATTTTCCCTTTCCCTCAAAACTCCTTAGCCGTTTCTTTCCCTTCCCAAAAAAAAAATAATAATTCTCTCAATCTTGGATCAAAGAAGAAGGAAGAAAAAGAAGGGCTAGCCATATATCACCAACGTCTTCTTGTTTATCGTCTTTAATTCACAAATTCAAGGTAGGTGACTCTTCTCCCTCAAACGGGTATAATCAATGCATGCTTCGATGGTATATTTATATGATTTGTTGTTTTTATTTGTTTAAGATATTAATTTTGCATATGTTTTATATGGCAAAGCATGAGATGATTTGTTTATGGCTACTACGTGTATGTATTTGTATGGATTCGGTGGTAGGATTGTGTTAGATTAAAAATACCCTCAAATTAGTCCAAAAGATTAGAAATTTTCATATTTTGAGTTGTTTAACATTGCGTTTTGGCCTTAGAATATGTTCATCTAGCCCGGAATAGGTTGGGATTGGACTCAAAGTCGAAAAAACAGGTCTGACGGACGCGTTTCAGGGGGTGGCACGTGGGGCCCACGCGCGGTCCCTGACGGCGCGTCCGGACACGTGCTGACGTGCCCAATTTCAGAAGTTGCGTCTCGTTATAACGAGTCCAATACAACTAGTTTGAGGTCAATCGGAGTTAAAACGAAGATTTTATTGAGGTTAGAAGAAAATAGAATTTTTAAAAAAAAGAAAAAGCCTATCGGACCGTCCAGACTGCCGGACCGGACCGGACCGGATGGCCAGCGGACCGGATCATGGCAGCAGCCGGCCCAAAACCGAAAATTTAAAAAAAATCTGGAAATTAATTTCTGAAATGAATAAATAATAAATAATTAATTAAAATTAGTTTAAAATTCTAAAAAAATATATTTAATTATCAAAAAATTCTAAATAAATTTCACAAACTATAAAAGGTTAAAATTAAATTATTTTCACTTAATTTCTGAATTTTGATAAATTTAAGTAATTGATAAATTTAAGTAATTAAAAATAATTAGTAATAAATAGAATTAAATAAGAAAAAAATAGGAAAAATTAGTAGAAAATTAATACAAGCTAAGAAAAAATAAAGGTAATGATAAATGACAACTTTCCAATATTCGAAATATTTACGAAGCCAAATATTGAGTGCCGGAGATGGTGAGGATGGGCGTACGGGCCCCAGACAACTTTGTTGTTGCATTCATGACACGTGCATTTGCATTTGGAGTGGGTTGAGATGTACAGGTCTCAGACACTCGAGTGGAGTGGATCATGGTGTACGGGTCATGTGTACTCGGTCATGGTAGATCATGGTGTACGGGCCATGAGCATCGGTTATGGTGGATCGTGGTGTACGGGCCACGGACATCGGTCAGGGTGGATTGTAGTGTACGGACTATAGGCATCTAGTCAATCCCAGGATCATGCATTGCATATAGGTCTAGGGGCATATTGCGTGACATGATTCTTGTTGCGTGTGACACGTGGATGGAGCATGCATCACGTAGTTGCGTATTTTTATGTGGAGTGCTTTACTTACCGCATTTACTTTATCTTATGCATGTTACATCATATTTATGTGCTATGTGGTTATATCATTTCGGTATGCACGTTTTGTATTTGTTTGAGGCGGACATCTACTGGGTGATTTTCTGTCACTCGCCTCTACTTTCTAGGTGAGCCGGATGGGGACTATGAGCATATCTTTGTTGAGGACGGGACGAACATAGCTGAGTGGGCTGGTTGATAGCTGCATCTAGGATACGAGGGGATTCTGCAGCTGATTTTTCGTGGTTATCTTTTGAGGATTTTCACAGACTCCTTTATTATTTTATTATCAGAATTTTTATTCAGTAATGTAATGACGATTAATTGAGTTTAATTTAATTTATGAATTACGTTCCCGCGAGAAAAATTTATACGTCATTTCTGACATGTAAGAGATTGATTCGACACCTTGTATTCTCCTTAGCGAGATACGGCGGGTGCGCTGTTCCCGATGCTAGGGCTCGGGAGCGGGACGCTACACTATCATCTTTAAGTGCTCTTTAAATACTCTATGTTTGACAAATAGACTATACTTTTGACATGTCATTATCATTTTTTGTTATACAACCATCGTCTAATGTTTCCAAACATACATTAGAATAATTATTGTTTTACCATCAGCAAATAGCAGGAAGTGGCATGTATTTTATACTCTATTCGGTTATAGGTAAGTGTTTTAAAATTTCTACATGCAACTTACAATAATCATTTGATGGTGATATCAATGTTGTATTACCCTTTATGGGATACTTGGATGCCTTTGGTATACTTTTCAATATTCTTTCGGTCCTAAAAATACTATTAAATCTGACTCTTTAGCATAATATAATTTATACCACATTAAAAAGTGAACGATGACAATATTTTAGGATGAAGAAAATAATTGTTAAATCTCAAGTTTATTAGGCTTTTTCTCTTTAATCTTTATGAAAGCAGGAGTGCAGGTCTTGGAGCAACTGGTAAGGTTGCTGTTTTGTGATCTTGAGATCACGGATTTGAGCCGCGGAAACAGCATATTGTACAATGTATAGGGTAAGGCTACGTATATTAGCTCGCGAAGTGATCCGACCCCTCTCTATACCCTGCAAAACACGGAAGTCTAATACACCGGAAACGTGAAAGCAATATCCCTCAAGAACATGGATAGAAAATTCTATGCTACACATATACTTATAGATACCCGAGCATGCAGTTCGAGAAGCAAACTCGAAAACTTTTAGATTTAACTTGATCAATTTCATAAGTCTATATATTTCAACTTTTTTTAATTAAAAAAATCGTGCGAAAATTTTGTTACCATTTATATTTGAGTTGATATTCATAAATAAGTTTTTGACAAGAGAGGAATATTTCAACAAAAGAATGATCCACGACATCGGCCAAAAACCGTTTATTCATTTCCAGTCTAAAGGATTTGAACATTTGGATGTATTAACACAATGCCAAAAGAGGATTAGCAGCCAACAGTATCCATTTAAATTATAATATTTTTTTTCTTTTAGTGGTTGCAGCCACAAGAAGATTCTTCGTTATGATGAGCTTTAAATGAGCTAGCATATATAATTATATAAAATATATATTTTTGTCCTTTTCTATCCTTTCGAATGGAGATATTGTTTGTCTGTCTCTCATCATTTCCAGACACTAACGATATCCTTTATTGTCGTTAGGATATTTTATGTATGTTGTTGTTGTATATATTTTTGTCCCCTAGTTTAGAAGTGTTTCACTAAGAATATAGTTTGAATAATGAAATATTATTAAAAATATTAACAAGGACGATTGGCTAATAAAATGTAGAAAAGTAGGCCTAGTGACGATAAATTGAATGATTGGCACTAAATAATGGCCGAGGGACATTGATTTGTTAGTATCTCAAATGACCAGCTAGACAACCAACAAATCATCAATGTACTAATTCATTTTAATTTGCGACTAGTCATTGTCTAATGGAATCAAGAAAATTGGGAGACCATTATTATCAATGTCTTAAAAGCTACATGATTATGCCTATAAAGCAATGGGTAATGTTGTTGTTATTGTAAAAGCTACATGATTATACATATCATCATTTAAATTTATTTATCTTATTGATGGTTAACTAGCTAATTATAAAGTCTAATAATTGGCCATAGTCCAAGGTAGAATATGCATTCTCGAGAACCGGTTATGGAGAAAGCTAAGAAACAAAAATGGCTATACTGAATTGTTTGTCACCATATAACTATTTTTATTTCAGTTCTCAATTCGAGTATTTAAAAATTATCTTGAATATGCAATTGAATTCTTTTAAGGTTCTTGTACCATCTTTACAATTTTAATAGTTCCTTATGCCCTTAGACATTTGTAAGTCTAAAATAAATTTAAATTTTATTAGCATACCATTCTGTTGACATGGTCGTTATTATTCATAAGATGCCTTTTCTCATACAAGATTTTCAAATGTCCCGTAACGTTCTAATCATCACTACCAGACAGGAGTCCTTTCTTTCTTTTTGTTGCAATGATTTCATATCTTGGAAGTGAGTATGTTACGAAATAATGATGAGATACCCCTCCTAGCCCTAGGTGATAATATTTGGGTATGATTTAGTTTGGTGACACTTGAATAAATAGGTTTATAGAACTCCGGTAGCTAAATGAAATCTGGGTATCATTTCCATTTTTCTGATGATGTAAGCATATATTTGATTTTTAATAATGGACGTAAAAGATTATGCTTATTACGAAAAATAATAGTATTGTTATGTATGTGACAATCACTCTGGAAGAATGGTGAATAGACTGTTGGACAATTTTTAAGTTTTCTTCTCATACTAATTTTCAATATTCACCAAAAATAAGAATGAAGAAGATTAGAAATTATAAATTTGAGGCACACAGTTTAGAGTGATTCGAATCTCCTTGATTCTGCTCCAATACTATTTTGTTTCCAAAGTAGATTTTCAACAACTTTATTATTTTTTAACAAGGAACAAGAACAGCAACAACTGCTATTGCAACAACAACTTGTGCAACATCAACTACTACAACAGATATAAGCAAGAGCCTTTGAGTTTTTTGTACATGGTTCTTCACAACTTCAAAAAGTTCTACCTAAGGACTTTTACCGAATGAGTTTTGGGAGAAGAGGTGAATGACACTTTCAAAACAGTTTGACACTTTCAAAACAAATCTAAATCATAAGCAACAGAACAAACATGTTTAGTTCTTCTTGTGTTAGCTTAGAATACTCTCACAATACAACAATGAAAAACAAGCAAGAATAGCTTAATCAAATATAAGAAACTTTTATACTTTGAGAGTTCTTGATATCAATGGAGATGGAGCTTGAAGAAGATAATAGTGTGTAACTGCTTCTTCAAAACTTTTTTTATACATAGAAGTTTTCGAATTCGCATTTCCAGCTTTGTCCCTTTTTCTTTCTCCATTAAATGTTCTTTCACAATTCAAATTTTTTTCAAACAATCTAGTCTCCAGGTGAAGATTTGCAACCTAATTGCTTGTAGGTGGAAACACACTCAAAATAGCATTAGATACGTTCGCAATAAATGAGCAATCAACTTGGGTAGATAGAAGAGAGATACAATCTTTTGTAGTTTGAAAAATGTATTGCAACGGCTAGTTTCATGTCACCAAACTTAGTCACCAAATGTTCAGTTAATTTCACCAAACTCGCTTCTGAATTTGTTCTTGAGTTCTGTCACCTCTCTTGGAGTTCTCTGTTTTGTCTCTGAACTCATCACCGAAAGTTTAGTGAATCCATTTGGCAAGCTCATACTTTTGAGTTTGGCCAAACGTTGACTTTGACTTTTTGACTAAATTTGAATTTTGAATTTACCTGATCAAACATTTAAAGATGGCCATTTCTGTGTTCGGTGACTTGAGTCGCCAAACTCAAATCCCGACTTTGATGCTTCGTTCAGTGAGTTGGACAAAAATATCTCTACAATTTGACCGAATGTTCGGTCAAACCATGTCTGCATTAGGTGATGGCAGCCTTAAAACTTCTCTTTTTGTTTTGACATTTGTTTGAAATCTTTTACACTTTTAGCTCATGTAAAACATTAAAACGCACTTATATTTCAAACCAAGATTATATTTGCAAACTTTTAAATATCATTTTAATAACTCCCCCTAACAATGTATCAAAACCTATCTTAACTTAGCGAAACTCTCCCTCAGTTTATGCTTCCCTAAACAAACAATTTAGGCTTAACCAAGTCACCATACAACATCTAATTATGCACCATATTTGAGGCCTCCTCCCCCCCCCCCCCAAAAAAAAAAATAAAAAAGCCAAACCAAAAACAAAATTTGCACAATAAATTGTACATTCCTCCCTTAAGCATATATTTCATTATCTCCCTAATAGACTATTACGTATATAACGAAAGATATGAGCATACGAGCTTCATATCCTCAATAAGTTTAATTTTTTTTTTATAATTATTTCTTCTTCTAGCCTTTAGCATATTCAAGATTCCCTTAACATTATTTCCTCTTCTAGCTTTTAGCATTTGTGCCACATTATGCACATCAATTGTGTCTTTATTTGGAGTCTTCGTGACTTCATGGACAAGTACATCAATACCCTCCATCTTAAGCAAGTGTTGGATGAGATTTGCGAAGGAAAGGACCTTAGTAGGTTTAGTGGTAGCCTCTGTCACCATATCCATGAACATGGAACCAAAATTTACCCTTTCTGGCTTAACTGCCTTATAAGCAATGAAAAAATCCAAATTACTGTGTAATTTAGCAGATTTTCCACATACACAATAAGTAATTATTGTGATGAGAATGTGGCATGGCAAAGGTATCGCGTTAAAAGATTTATATGGCAAAAATTCAAAGAACCCTTCACCTCATCTTCAGTAACCCCAATTCCTACACATCCCATCTAGTTGTTTCAAAGTTAATTATCCCTTCATTTGGTACTCCCAACAAAGCATTTATTCTCTCCATTGTCCAATTTACATGGGCTCTATTTACAAATAAGTGAATAAAAGAGACATTATTTCTATTCAACTCCAACCACAATTTTGTATAAAAATCATGAGTAATCATGGGGGAATACTTATTCTTATCTTTATTCTAAAGACTAGTTTAGTCTTGGAATTTTAACTAATCTACAACTACCCACATTTCATTCCCCTCCCTAATTCTTGAAAGTTTAATTTCTTCAAAAGTATAATGGCTCTCTTGGCATTTTCCTAATTCTCTGCTAAATTTGATGAAAATAAAGAGTTGTACCTCATCTCCCGGATTCCGGGAGCTTCTTGTGTTGCCTCTTCTCAAATTTTGTGGCTCATGATAGGGCACTTGGGATGAGAGTTATTCTTAAGTTCCCCACCCCCTTGAAGACTTTATGTGTGGCTTGTCTTTGAGTTTGTTGGTGGGGTGAAGGTGTAAGTTGAGGAGCCCCTCCTTGACTTCCTCCAGTGCCACTGCTGCCGCTGCCACTACTTTGTCTTTGGCAGCCTCCATCTCTTCTCTTGTTTTCTTGGTTGGAACTTTTGGAGCATTGATCTTTGCCATTTGAGAATTTAGTAGACTTGCTTGTGGATTTAGAGATTTTGGATGGATTTTAGATTAAAAATTGGGGTTAGGGTTTTGGATTTGAGAGAAATTTCGCAGAGGAGAAGAGGAAGTTGAAAAGAATGAAAGAGGGAAACCGAAAAAGTTCTTTTTTAAAACTGCTGTCTGATTCAACAGAACGTTTGGTCAATTTTCCCGAATGTAGGAGTCAACAAACTCAGAAGAGCTAGCCGAATGCTGGACTCAGTGAACTCAGAATAGTTTACCAAGCGTAGAGGTACTCACCAAACAATCCATGATGCATTACACTAGAATATTTTCTACAACTTTTCAGCTTCATCTAACGTAGAAACAGACTCACTGAATGTTTGGTAATATTTGCAATTTCATAATTTCTTATTTTAAGGACAGTTTCAACTTATTTTGGCTTTTCAACTTAGCTTAATCATGCTAAGTCTTGTTCTAATTTAGTTGAAAACTTCAGTGGAGAGTGGTTTTTTATATATGTCTGCTAATTGATCATTCGTTAAAACAAAGTCAACTCAAACCAACCCATTTTGCACACCTATCTCTTATGAAATGATGCCTAACCTTAATATGTTTGATTCTACTATGATGAACCGGATTTTATGATATATTTTTTAGCTGAGGTATTATCACATAGAATAGACACTTTATCAAACTTAACATTATAGTCATTTAATATATGTGTCATCCAAAGCAATTCAGCACAACATGAGGCGGTTGTCACATATTCATATTCCGCTGTAGAAAGAGATACACTATTTTATTTCTTAAACAATTAAAAAACCAAAACTTCACCAAGAAATTGACACGTATCGGAAGTACTCTTCCTATCAACAAGGTTATTGGCATAATCCGAGTCACTATATTTGTGGGCAAATTAAAACATTCATTCTTAGGATAAAATAATCCGAAATTTAATGTTCCATTTAAGTAACTAAGGATGTGTTAATAGTAACTAGATACGATTCCTTAGGCATACGTTGAAATCTAGCACATAAGCATACCCATGCAAAATATCCGGCCTAGTAGCCGTCGAAGAAAGTAGACTACCCATCATTCCTCTATATTTTGTTACCTTAACTGGATTTCGTTTTATGTCCTTATCGATCTTTACGTATGTGCTCATTAGAGTAGTCACACTCCTACGATCCTTGAACTTGTACTTCTCTAGAATGTCTTTGGCATACTTAGTTTAAGAGATGTACACTCTTTTCTTGGTTTACTTTATTTGAACTCTAAGGAAATAGTTGAGCTCGTCTATTATGCTTATCTCAAATTCATCTTTCATAAGCTTAGCAAAAGTACTTACACAAAGAATCATCAGTAGCAAAGGTTATATCATCAACATAAATTTGGACACGTAAATAATCATTTTCTTGTTCTTTAATGAACAAGGTGGTATCAACTTTTCCTCTTGAGAAACCATTTTCAAGTAAGAAGTTCATTAATCTCTCATACAAAAATCTAAGAGTTTGTTTAAACCCATAAAGAGTCTTTTTAAGTTTAAAGACATTGTTTAGATAATGATGATCTTCAAAGACCGGTGGTTGAGCTGCATAAACTTCTTCTTGAATAATGCCTCCAGGAAGCCAATTTAACATCCATTTGATACAATATAAAGTCTTTAAAACATTCATAGGCTAAAAGCATCCAAATGGGCTCTAAGTCTATATATTTGTGCCACTAATCTATCTTTATTTCTTGTTATATTTGCTTGACCATCTAATTTATTTCTAAATGCCCATTTAGTTTTAATAGTATGATGATCATTCGGTTTAGGGACTAACTCCTAAATATAACTACTTTCAAATTGATTTAGTTATTCTTGAATGCAATTACCTAATGTTTATGAACTATGGCTTCTTCTATATTTTTAAGATCAACTAGTAAAATGAATGCATTTTCATGAAATTTTCTCTATTTAGCATGCCTTGACTAGGTTATCATACTATCAATTATTTAGGATGATCTTTCCTATATTTGAATGATTCAAGTAAATTTGAAGCGTCACCTTTAGATTCTACATCCTCTTTTACCTTAGAAGGAGATGCACTTTCAAGTGGCTCAATTATAAGATTGGCATGAAAATCACCATAATGAGTGTTACTAATTTTTTATAGGATTTATTTCGACTATTTTATTTTTCTCATCATTATTATGCTTCGGTTCATCATCAATTGATTCACTAAACTTGACATAAATGGACTCTTTGACTTTCATACTCCTTTTATTATATACTCTAAATGTCTTTCCATTCTTTGTGCATATCCCACAAAGATTCCTTCATCTGCTTTGAATTTGAGTTTATCTAAGTTACCTTTCTTAAAATACCCAATATCAGGCATTGTTCATTTCCAAGGTTCATAAGGAGTTTTTTTTTTTAGAGATGGCCTCAAGCAAACTCTATTTATCATATAGCAAGCAGTATTGACCGCTTCGGCCCAAAAATACTTAGGCAAATCGAAATCATTTAACATGGCTTCTATTCATTTCTCGAAGAATTCTATTCTTTCTTTTCACTGTACCATTGTTTTGAGGAGTTTTAGGAGCTGAGAAGTTGTATCTATATACTTTGGGTACATAAAACTCTTAGAATACATCATCAAACTCCTCACCTCTATCACTTCTAATTTTCTTGATAGTGTCTTCTTTCAAGTTTTCTAATCTCTTACAAAGTCATCTATCGCCACAAAGGTGAAATAATTTTCCACTTAAACTTGCCATATCAATATCCCGCTACAAATCTGTATAAAGCAATTGTAGAGGTTTGATAGTAGATATTTCACTTTTAGACTTAAAACTTGATTTAACAAGCTTTGCCATTTGACAAGTATCACATAATCCATGATTTCCGAAATTCAATTTTTGAAGACATTGGAGTTTTTCTTTTTGAAAATCTCTTTGAAGATTTTGAAACTAATATGTCCAAGTCGTCTATGTCATAGTTGAGTCAAATCATTTTTAGCAACTTGCCATGAAACATTTTGAGAAATTAAATTATTTGAACTAAATTTATAAACATCATTTTCCTCAAAGTCTCAAAAGCAATTTCATCATTCTTTTTCACAATACATTTTCTTTCACAAATTCAACTTAACGATTAGCATCACATAGTTGGTTAACACTTATCAAATTATACTTGAACATTTCTACATATAATACATTATTAATAGTAAAAAAGAGTTATCGACTTCTCCATGTTCAAGGATTTTGACAGTCTCATTTTCAAAGAAAACCATTCCGCCATCTTGGATTTTGAGCTTGGTGAATAGGTTTTTGTCTCCCGCACATGAGTATAACACACGTTGTGCATAAGTCATTTCATTACCTATTCTATGGCTATTCTATTTAATTTCATTACCTGCAACACCAAATAGTTTATCCTTGGCACTCTTTGATGATTGGGTCCTTTAGGGGTTAGTGCTTCGACCCTTATGCTTCCAGACATACATGCCGACATGTCTAGCTCTACAAATACGTTATTATATATCCTTTATTTTTACAATAGAAACAAGTAGGTATATACTTTTGTTTTGTGTTCATGAGCTTACGATATAGTGAAGCACTTTGAACTCTTTCAACTTTTGAACTCTTCAATGCAATTTTCTTTGATGGTAATGGTCTAGGTTCATTAATTGAAACATTCTTTATGGCTTCACCTTTGGAATGAGAAGCCTCAAGTCCTAAGCCAGCTTTGTTATTATTGACTTTTGATTTTCTAAGCAATTTGTCAAGATTATTTTTACTATTAGTTAATTTTTCAAAATTCAATTTTAGCCAATCACATTCCTTTCTAGTTTCATATTCTCTAGTGATATGGCCTTATACATCTTGGTAAATCAAAATGTTCTTTTCACGCGAGCTTTTGTTTTCTACGATGCATTTACTAAACTCTTTTTTAGATTTGTCTGTATTTCAAATTGAATTTTTTGAAATTATCTTGTAATATCCTAATTCATCTTGTAAATCAAAATTTGAAGATGCATAATGTACCTCAAGATCATCCCGACTGCCATAAGGCAAGTGTGTTGCTTTTCTTGATCATTGATTTCAGCTACAAGTCCAACATCCTTGCCTTCATCATTTTCACCTTCCGAACCGGAATGAAGATCACCCCAAATGGTTACTTCCGTATTGAAAGCTTTCTTCTTTTGGGAAAGACTTCTTTATCTTACTTTTGTGGCTCTTTAAAGTGACAATCCGTAATGAAGTGATCTTGTCGGCCACACATATAATAGTTTTCACCCTTTTCTTTGTCTTTGAGTGAGCTTTTGAAAAACTCTTTTGCTTGAGATTTGTTTCTAGTTGCCACACTTATAAAATTCTGAACTAGAAGTGCAACTTCTTCATCCGAGTCTTCAGAATTTACGACCAACCGTTTGTATGACACTTGGTGAGGCTTAATAAGATCCAATCTATTTTGCTCATCAATCTAGATTTCACGTGTCAAAAGATTTTCAAATAGTTCATCAAGAGAGAGAGACATGAAATTTTTGAACTTGGTGATGGCCGTTACTTTGGGTGTCATTTCTCTTGGCAAGGAGATGAGTAATCTTGAGACAAGATATTCATTTGATATTTTATTATCAAGCACGGAAAGCTGATTTATTATTCGAGTGAATCGATGCTTTGTTAATCTTCTCAACAGTCTTCATACCGAATATTTATATTCTCATGATCATTAGTCTTTCATCTATCCTCACTTGCTCGGTTCCTTCATGGATAATCCCCATCTTTTTTCATGCTTCATGACCCATTTCAAGACCCTGAATTCTAACAAGCCTGGTAGTGGTTATAACACTTGAAAAAATATCAAATGCATTTCTATTGACATCAAACCTGAGCTTTTCTTCATCGGTGTAGTCATCCCCATCTTTAGATAGTGTTTCATCCTTGAGTTCGTAATCATAGGAACTTCAATCCTTTTGACAACTTCTTTCCATATATCAAACTCACAATCTTTCAAATGATTCATCATTCGAAACTTACAAAAAGAGTGGTTTTGATCATCAAACATGGGAACTTTGGTGTTGATGCTGTAAATATAGTAGAAGGTTTTGGAGTTAAGGTAGAAGAGGTAAAGGCTGTCATTTCCATATTTTTCAATGATCTTTAACCTTGGTACATGTGAAAATTGGCTAAGCAATCAAGGTAACGCTCTGATACGAATTGTTAAGTCCGTGGCAATCACTCTAGAGCAGGACGGTGAATAGAATGTTGGGAAATTTTTGAATTTTTCTCTGTGTAGCTCACACCAACTCTCAATACTTACCTAAAAAAAAGAAAGATATAGATTAAAGATAATGAATTCATGGTTCGAATCTTCTTGATTCTATTTCACTACCATTTTGTTTCCAAAGTAGAAATTCAGCAACGACTTTCTTATTACTTCAACAAGGAACAATAACAACAACAACTATTGCAACAACAACTTGTGCAACGTCAATTACTGCAACAGCTACAAGGAATAGCATTTGACCTTTTTTACTTGCTTCTTCACAACTTCAACAAAGTTCTACCTAAGAACTTTTACAAAGTGGGTTTTGGCAGACGATGTGAATGACACTTTTAAAATAAGTCTAAATCACAAATATGAGATCAAATATGTCTAGATCCTCCTATGTTTGACTACAATATACTTAAATCTCAATGACTTTGTTAGTTGCTATTGACGTTCTTGAATATATTTCAGTTTTGGACCTACTTCCGAGATTTTTTTTGTTTTTTTGAGACAGTCAAAAACTCAAACACAACTTGTAGATTTCAAAGGGTCAAAATATTATCGGACTTTGCCGAAAATGTTCTACTATTTTATTTTTTGTATTTCTTTATTTTGTGAAGGTGAATCTATTTTCCATTCAATTTGTTCCGTGCCTGAAATATAAACTAAAAATACAAAGATCAAACATATGAACAATAAGGATGAGATTTACTGTTTCCAAATTATTGCGGTCGCTTACAGCCTCGTCTCTGTTAATTTAAACCAAGCTTGGTTTGTTGTAACATAAAAAAATTAAAAATATTAAAAACAAACCGAACTTTTTTTTAAGTTAAAAGACATAGAGACAACAATAGTTTGGAGATATCACATCCTATCTAAAAGAATAAATATTGATGAGCCAAAAAATACCCCCCGTTAGTCAATAACGGTCAACACAGAATGGGCGTAAATATGGTTAAGTATGGCGGGTCGGCCCGGAGGTCGACCAGGTCACATACGGACAAGCGGCCCATCTCGGCCGCAGGGCCCCTCTGCCAGCTCGGCCACACGGTCTCAGCGACCTCTAGGGCTAAAGATCCCATCACGGACCAAAGGCCACATTTAGGCCTAAGGGTCCCGTCACGGACACAAGTCCTCATCTCGGCCTACAGCTCCATCTCGGCCAAAGAGCTGGATTAGGTTCTGGATCCGACCCATCCGCTGGACTCGGACCACTTTTATGGCGTCAGCTACGAGCATCACGAAAGGCTCACCGATGCTCTTTGGAGTTGATCACTTTCATCTCGGCAGGCTGACCCCATATCCCCAGTCATCTTGGGCAAACATAGTTCACGGCCACTATACGCCCAAGCAGAGTCCTGCTCTCCAGTAAGTCTGACACCTCAACTTGACACGGGGTGTCACGTGGCTTCCATGCAGACTGCCAGACGTCGCAATTACACGACTCCAACTGCTAACCATGCAAGGCAGAGATGCCACACAGCATTCCTCAGCCACGCGGCTATCAACAAAGCCCGCCAGGTGTCGCCAATTCAGCTACTTTGGGGACACTCATCTTCAACTTCAACCACTATTAAAGAAGAACTTCATGGATAATGGAGGGGGAGGACTCTTTTCGAACGCCCAGAACAGCCCAAAGAACTCATCTCAGCTCGGCTTACACTTGGGCCGATCCCAAACAGGTTTCATACAACCTTGATTCTAGCATAAAGCTTTACGCTAATATGCCCACAACTGACTTGAACGTCGGAGGGTTTTCCCGGGGCAGCGCCCTGGGACCCCTAACATTTCCTTCCCTTTTCACGTTTCCTTGAAGAGGTCAGGCGAAGGAGTAACGGCGAGATTCCAATATCCCGACTTTTACCGTGGTGATATATCTGACATCATCATTTTGGCACTAGAAGGAGGGCCCCTAAGTCCCTTAACCCACAAAACAGCTTCTCAAGTTTTCTCTAGTGAAAACCCAGAGCTTTTCTAACTGCTTTCGAAAGCTATCGAGAGGAAAATGAGTGAAAAAGGTGGTCAAGGATCTGAGCAATCTCAGATTCCTGAAAGACGCCATTTGCCTTTTTCTGAGCAAACGGAACAGTGTTCCACGTTGTCAGAAAGTTCCTCATCACCAATCATTCTCACGTATGAGGAACATATGCGAGCTATACATTATGTAGCTCAGAACCCAGTGGTGTTCCAAGCAGTGGTAAACGAGATGAAAGGGAAAGCTGGTTTGGAAGGTTCCAGTGGTTTCCATCCCAGCAATCTCAGCACGCAGGACGTGGAGTATTCTCCAACTCGGCCGGGATATCACTCTGGGAGTCAGTCTCAGTTTATGGCTGAGGCAAGGCTCTCAGCACAAAGGTCTGATTGCCAGAGTGAAAGGTTCATTCAGAAAGCACATTTGCCAGATAGACATGGCCGAGAAGTCCGTAATAAAGGCAAGGCCTCGCAACAAGAAAGGCGTTCTGTCAAGGTCCAGATGGGGGGCCGAGGCAAAGAATGGAATTCTTTGCTGGCTTCAAAAACCCGTATCCTCTCTTACATGAGGAAAAAAGGATTGGCAAGAGAACCTCAGCCTCTCGCAGGGCCATTCCGCAAGAGGAACTTACAACTTTATTGCTTATATCATCATGACATTGGGCATGATACAGAAGACTGTAGGCAACTCGGCCAGGAAATTATGCACTCGATTGAGCTCGGTCATTTGCAGCAATTCTACGATCCGAGATCAAGGCCACATAATAGGCTCAAGTTGGATAATTCCCGAGAAGGTGGATGCCAACCTGAGCAACAACCTCGGGACCCAAAGAATGAGGACTCAAACTCATAGAAGCAAAAAATTGCCAATGATTGGGTGAACCAGTTTCTGACAGTCTGAATTTAAACAGGGTTAAAATTTCTTCTCAGCAAGTCTGGGGAAAGAGCCCGCTATAGGGTTAAAATTTCTTCTCAGTAAGTCTGGGGAAAAAGCCCGCTACAGGGTTAAAATTTCTTCTCAGCAGGTCTGGGGAAAGAGCCCGCTACAGGGTTAAAGTTACACCTCGGCAGGTCTGGGGTAAAAGCCCGTTGCAGGGTAAAACAAGACCTCGGTAAGTCCAAGGCAAGAGCCCGTCAAAGGGAAACAAGAGACTCGGTCAGACTGAGGCAGGGGCCCGATACAGGATGAACCTATATGAATTCAGCAAGTCTGGAAAGGCTAAGTCAGACATCCGAGGGCGAATTCCCTAACATTTCACCTCAGCAAACGTACTCCAAGTAAGCCTGGTGAAAAACGAATTATTCCCAAGTATCATCCAGATTGGATCTCGGCTAAGGCAGCACAAGATTCTCTTAATCGATCCTTGGCTCAGCTTGGCAACATTCCAGGTTCATCTTACATTTAAGAGTTTGTTGCCTAATTTTATTAGAACTGATCAGGTTAATCAGGGCCGAGATAAGAACTTGGCAACAACAAGTTTGAGGAATCAACTCGGCCAAGCAACAGGCTTATTCTGATTTGAAGACAGTTTATTTTCAATGAAGTTGATCAAGTTTGTTAAGACTGACATGAAAAGTTAGTAACAACAGCGTTGAAAAATAAACTTAGCAAAAAAGCTAAAGAAGGAAGAGGCAACTGAGCCAAAAAGTTGAAACTTTCATTGATTTAAGCATTGAAGTACAATTTGATGCCTACCCTACTAAAGATAAACGAAGAAGAGTCTTAAAGCCTAATCATCCTGGTCCTCATCCCTCAAGTCAGCTCCGTCAATAAATTTCTGAAATGGTTCTTCAAAGTCTTGAGCTGCCAGAGGATTGTATAGTTCGGCTATACGGGAATCTTCTTTGTTCAGATCAGGGTGCACTGCAGAGCAGACATCAATGGCCTTCGTCTGGCCAGCCTCCATGGCTGAGCCTTGCAGATGGATCATGTTTTCCTCGAAGAACTTAGACTTTCTGAAGTCTTGAATGGTTCTGATCTCAGCTTCCATCAAGTTTTCGCATAGTAGATTGATCATCTCTGCATTATTCTGGCTCTTTTGCGCCATCTCAGCATTTTGTTTCTTCAAGTACTCAACCTCATTGAGAGACTGAGTGGAGGCCAGCTCTAGGTCAGCCACCTTGTTTTCCAGCTCATCCACCTTAGAGTTGGAGGTGGCCAACCTTGTCTCAGCATCCTCGGCCCTTTGCTGGAGTTGAGTATTTCCAGCCTGTAGATCAGTGTTCTCCTGGGTCAGCTCAGCTCTCCTCTTCTCAGCTTCTTCAAGCTGCTTTTTCATGATCTCGAGCTCCCCAAGAAACTCCCTGCAGCGAGTTACCAGCTCCATTTCTTGACCTCGGACCTATCGAAAAGATAGACTTAGAAAGAGGAGTTCATTGACAAAAACAAGTAAGGTATTCAAAGAAAGATTTGCTTACCAGAGCGATGTTGGACATGAAAGCGTTTGTCAGCTCGGCACAGCCAGTTGCCCTGAACTTCTGAAGGTCCCGGGGCAAGATTGCTGCTCTGTTCAGCCTTTCAGCAATGTCGGGGCTCAGAGCAGAATCCCCTTCAGAAAACCCAATAAGGACTGGGTCTTGAGTGTTGTCCGGCTGAGGCAGGATTTCCTCAGCCGGTTCAGCAAAGATCATCTCCGGGGGCTGAGATGGCCCCGGATCACGTCTGCTGGACCCTTCACCCCGTTGTCTTTTCCAGGGGCGAAGGCTGGAGCCTTCACCAGCATCTGCTGGGATTTCAGAATCACTTGGAGCCTGAGGTGGGACCTCGGCCTCAGGCTCATCGTCTACAATTGTGATGGGAAGAGCTGCGCAGAGATGGTAATAAGTTAGAACACAAGCAAGTGTTAAAACATTTAGAAAATGTCTGCGCATGAAAGAGATACTCACCTGATTCAGACTCCGTTAGCTCAGGCTCAGCAGGAGCAACGCTTGAAACTGGGGGCACCGCCGAAGTGGAAGCTCCCCCAGAACCAAGAGTGGCTAGTCTCCTTTTTCTCCGAAGCCTTTTCCTGGCTTGAGTCTCAGCCATCATGTCCAAACGGGTAGAAGGACCAGCCATTGCACCTGCACTCAGAGCTGAATAGTTAAATACTGGAAAAAGAGGAGAAAAATGACTGAGAAGAGAAAGAACAATATCCACCTCGGACAATGGTTAACTGGTCTGGGGAGAGTGGCAAATATAGGTTGCCAACAGCCGAATGCTCCAGGTCGGCTGCTAACCAGATCTTCGAGTCCACCTTCTGCCAGTCAATGACTATTGGAAGGGCTCGAAGTCTGTCTGCTTTATTGCAGTGATCCTGGCTTGGCCTCGTGTTATCAGCTCTGTCAGCCTTCCAGATACTTCTGCTCGGCATCTCGGACCTCTTGACGTAAAAGAATTTCCCCTTCCATCTCTTATTGGAAGAAGGAATATTGGTGGCAAAAGGGAAGTCAATGCCAGACGTTCGCTTGCTGAATTAATACCAGCTATGCGAAGTCCGACATGCAAAAAGGGCTCGGAAAATACTGGTGTTGAAAGGAAGTTCAGCAATTCTTAGGAAAAGAATGTAACAAAGAATGAGTTTGAGGCCATTAGGCTGAATTTGCGGAAGCCTGAGCCCATAAGCCCGCAAAATACGGAGAAGGGGCTCAGGAACAAGAAGGTTGAAGCCAGATTTGAAGTAATCTTCATAGACTGTTCATAATCTCGAGGGGGATCATAAGCAGTCTGACCTGACAAGGGAAGAAGAGGGCCAAAATGATTTTTGTCAACTCTATAATACTTACAGATCCTATCCAGGTCGGCCTCAGACAAACTAGAAGAAGTTTCTTGAACAGTTGGAGAAGGCCGACCTCTCTATATGACTCCAGAAAATTGAGAAGGATCCCTCACCGGGGCCAGAGGATTTACAGACGCCGGAGCAGGGGTAACCCTCACTTGCTCCGGAGAGGAATCAATTACGGTCAGGGCTCTGCTGAACTGAGCAGAGTCCCTGGTGGATGGGAGCAAACTGCCGATGGGAAGATCATCAGCAAAGGCAGAACTGCCAGACAGCGACGGAGAAGCAACAGCCTCTTCGCCTCCGGCGGCATAGGAACCACCCTCAGAAAAATTTTGAGAATCTAGGGATGCAGAAGACATGATAAAGGAAGAAGACTTACAGAAAGTTTGAAGGAAGAAGAAGACCGGAGGAAGGCGGAGCACGGGCTGAAAGAGGCTAGAAGCTGCTGGAATCAGAAAAACTCGTCGGAGAAGAAGCTAAATTGCCGGAGGAAGGAAATGAAAGCAAATAAAGAGAAGAAATGGTCTGAGGAAGACCTATTTATAGGGTTCCGTCTCGACACTCCAAGAGTCGCCTGAAATAAATGACCCTCGATATGTGAAATGGCGGAATCCAGAAAGCTACGCAGCTGACGCTTCGTGCTCTGCGCGAACAGTAAATGCGCAGACCGAGCCAGTCAGAATTGGACGCGTGCCAGAGCAGATATCATACCAAGGAATTCAGTCAGTATCATCTGGTCAGTTCGGCCAGAAGCCATCATTAACGCTTCGTACCCCGTACCCCTAATAAGTACGCTAAGCGGCCTAATCAGAGGTTGACACGTCATCAAGGGAAGGATGACACAAGAAAAGTCTGAACAGATCAGCCTGCCCTCGCAGGTCAGCTTGGCCAGACTAATCTGGGGGGCAAGTGATGAGCCAAAAAATACCCCCCGTTAGTCAATAACGGTCAACACAGAAGGGGCGTAAATATAGTTAAGTATGGCGGGTCGGCCCGGAGGTCGACCAGATCACATGCGGACAAGCGGCCCATCTCGGCCGCAGGGCCCCTCTGCCAGCTCGGCCACACGGTCTCAGCGACCTCTAGGGCTAAAGATCCCATCACGGACCAAAGGCCAAATTTAGGCCTAAGGGTCCTGTCACGGACACAAGTCCTCATCTCGGCCTACAACTCCATCTCGGCCAAAGAGCTGGATTAGTTTCTGGATCCGATCCATCCGCCGGACTCGGACCACTTTTATGGCGTCAACTACGAGCATCACGAAAGGCTCACCGATGCTCTTTGGAGTTGATCACTTTCATCTCGGCAGGCTGACCCCACATCCCCAGTCATCTCGGGCAAACATAGTTCACGGCCACTATACGCCCAAGCAGAGTCCTGCTCTCCAGTAAGTCTGACACCTCAACTTGACACGGGGTGTCACGTGGCTTCCATGCAGACTGCCAGACGTCGCAATTACACGACTCCAACTGCTAACCATGCAAGGCAGAGATGCCACACAGCATTCCTCAGCCACACGGCTATCAACAAAGCCCGCCAGGTGTCGCCAATTCAGCCACTTTGGGGACACTCATCTTCAACTTCAACCACTATTAAAGAAGAACCTCATGGATAATGGAGGGGGAGGACTCTTTTCGAACGCCCAGAACAGCCCAAAGAACTCATCTCAGCTCGGCTTACACTTGGGCCGACCCCAAACAGGTTTCATACAACCTTGATTCTAGCATAAATCTTTACGCTAATATGCCCACAACTGACTTGAACGTCGGAGGGTTTTCCCGGGGCAGCACCCTGGGACCCCTAACGTTTCCTTCCCTTTTCAGGTTTCCTTGAAGAGGTCAGGCAAAGGAGTAACGGCGAGATTCCAATATCCCGACTTTTACCGTGGTGATAAATCTGACATCATCAAATATTTCAAATGTTAATGACAGAATTTACTTAACACAGGTATGAAAGAAAGATTTATTGGAGTACGCACGAAAAGACTATGATCATATCCAATCTCTATGTTAATATTCTCTGTCTGAAAAATATACAATTTTTCACTATGGTTTGTACCAAAAATATTGTTTACTTTATAAAGATAGTAAGTAAGAGTAATCAAAGTTTTTATATTACCCATTCAATTAAAACTTATTTAACTTTTTCATGTTTTACCTCAAGTAACCAATTAAAGGTAGAATAAAAATAATACCTCACAGAATTTCACTTTCTTAAATTATACTCAAATCATAATAATGTAATAGTTTTAAAACGGAAGAAATACAATATTATGCAGTTGAGATTAGGAGAGGCAGAAAGTGAGGCAAAATATGAGGCCTCAAATCACGCGCTGTCACGTGTACAAGCAACTCTTGTTTAAAAACAAAAAAAAATTTAAACCTCTTCTTGGACATACAAGGCTAGACAAGATAAGAAATGCGGTATACAGGGAAATGTTAGGGGTGACTAGTATAGCAGATAAGATAAGAGAGGGGAGACTGAGATGTCTTGGGCATGTCAAGAGGAGACAGACAACGGCATCTGTCAGAGCAGTTGAAAGCCTCAATGCAGAGGGGAAGAGGAGTAAGAGCAGGCCAACTGACTTGAGAAAAGCAGATTAGGCATGACTTACTAGATTTGCACCTCTCTGAGGACATGGTTCATGATAGAAGTTCATGGAGGCAGAGGATTAAGGTCAAGGAGGGATAGGTAGGATATAGGAGCACCTTAGAGCATACTTAGGTGGTTAGATAGTATTTACATTTTAGGATGAATATGCACATTTTTGTTTCGGTCTTTGTCTTTCAACTATTTGTGCATATCCACTTCTAGGACTATTTTAATATCGGGATATTTCTGTTTATGTTAATCAAATCACTTTACTAGTACATATTCCTATTATTGTGTTATCTATGCAGATACAATAGAGCTGGAGGGTCTCACTTGAAGCAAACTCTCTATCCCTTGGGATGGAGGTATTGTTTGTCTGCCTCTCACCCTCCCCAGACCCTAGCGATAGCTTTTGCTGTTGTACCCGCCTCCGCTCTGTTATGATTTTATTGCGTATCGTAAGTATTGTTCTCTAATTGATCAAATGGAAGTTGTGTAATCTAGGACTAGACGTAATAAACGCACATTAATTACCTTAAATGACTTAATGAAATAATATTGTAACACTTAAATGCATTCTAGTTATATTGGGAGGGAATTCCTAAATTGCCCTCCCAAAATTTCGGTCACTCTACCCCACAAAAGACAAGGGAGATAATAATAGAAATGCATAAGACATACATGCTGGAATAATAGAAATTAATATAAATGGAGGTGCCTTACCCCAAGGGACACACGGCCAGAGAGTTGGAAGAAAATAACAATAACAACAACAACAACATAAAATACAGTAAAATAGCCCCAGCCTGTACAATACATAACCATATAGATAAATGTTGCTCAAAATGCATTTGCCCAAAATGCATGAATACTATAAGCTTAGGTAGCATACCCAATAAGTTACTTTATTTCTTAAACATCAAATTAACATACTGATAGTAAGTAGTGTTAGTTTGCTAAATAATTATATATGGTTAATGTTTTGCATAATGCCGTTAATTAATTAATGTATATACTTGCTATATACAAATTATATGAAAGTTTAGATAGAGTTTTTAGATAATATCCGTTTACGCATTATTAATTGTTGATAATATTCAAAAAAGAAATTAGAGAATGTTCTAGTAATTAATGTTCATCATTTGTATACCATATAATTCGGCCAAAAGAAGAAAAAGAGTCGGCCGAACGAGAGCTTGACCACTCTTGAAGGATGTATCAAGTTAGTAGAAATACTAGATCTGGGCATCACATCACTGCATGACATGCATCTCCTTATATCGTTTTGTAATGAGATAGTTTTGTTTTGAAGTTACAAACGATTTAAGAACCCGTATCGAACAAACTGTCACTACGAACGGCTTCAGTATTGTATTGTATTGGCCCGTGTGTAATTCCTCTCGTAGGTTGTCAGGATATTGTATTGTATTGGTCCGTGTGTAATTCCTCTCGTAGGTCGTCAGGATATTGTATTGTATTGGCCCGTACGTAATTCCTCTCGTAGGTTGCCGGGATATTGTATTGTATTGGCCCATGCATAATTCCTCTCATAGGTTGCTGGGATATTGTATAGACGGAGTCATTCGTGGCCGACTTATGGTTTATATGGAGAAAAGAAAGGTCATGGCTAATCTAATGCATTGTATTGTACTGTTTTGTTTTGCATCATTGTATTGTACTATTTTGGTTTGCATCATACCGTATTGCAGCATATGGCATTATCATCGGAACATAGTAAAAGTTAGTCTCTTCCTTTATACTCCTTATGTTACTAGTATGACCGTCGGCACAAAGAACTTCAAGTTTGTGAATTCATTTAGTATTACAGATGTCATTAGAAGTACTTATTCATCGTTCAGGTATACTTCCCAGTAGACCAATGGGTCTACTTGTTGGGTGATGATTATCACTCACACTTTCATTCTCTATATTTTCAGAGCCCCGAGAGTACGAAGTAGAGTACATCGAGGATGAGCCGCAACAGGAGTATCCTTGAGAGTAGGCGCGGTCGCGACGACTAGACTCTTTTTGTGATGATGTTGGAGTAATAAAATGTTGACATTATCTTTTGACTGTATTGTGACATCTCACTGTGATGTATGACGATGTGGTGATGAATGTTTAAGTTTTATTTCTGCCATGGTATTGCAACTGTTGTGATGACTGACACAACAACCCATGGCGTACACGTGGATTGGCTTGTGTATAGCATCGACGTCTTGTGCTTTCTGTAACGAAGTGCGGCGGGCGTACCGTACGCTGGCGAATCCGGTTACGGGGCGCTACAGTTGGCATCAGAGCCCAAGGCTCCAGATCCATGGCAAAATGTAGAAATCTAAGTGACGATTTTAGAATTCTAAGTTATGATCCTAGATATAAGCCAAGATCTTAGTGCGAGAGTGTTGGCCTTAGCATAGGAAATCTAGAACGGAATTAGGGTTGCCACCTGGGTAAGTCCTCGGATAGATAATGGACGCAGAAACCCTCACCACTGAAAAACATGTAAGCAATACCTTAAATAAATTAAAATAAGTCTTATCTTTGACCATGGAGTCTTCCTTAGGACCGGAGGTTGTCTCAATTGTCGGAAGACTGGCCATCGAGTAAAATACTGTCCTGAGCCGAAGAAGCAAGCGCAACAACCAAGAAATCAGCCTTGAGCTAATACCAGGGTTCACATCATGACAGATGTAGAAGTCGAAAAGACCCTGGACGTGGTTACAGGTGTGATATTAGTACGCCAAGTGCCTGCAAATGTGTTGTTCGACAGTGGCGCGAGCCACTCCTTTGTGTCTAAAAGGTTCACTAAGGACCTGGACAGTTGCCTCCTCTGGTTAAAGACTCCCTATCGAGTACAGGAGGCTGGTGATCACATGCTTGTGTCACATCACTTATACAAAAATTGCGCGATGGAGATGGAGGAACAAAAGTTCGAAGCTAATCTAATACCAATTTCGATGGGAGATTTTGATATCATGTTAGGCATGTATTGCTGTCTAAAAATCATGCCCACATCGATTGCCGCGGGAAGCAGGTAATCATAAAAGACCCTACTCGCACTGAAGCTTCGTACCAAGGAAATACTAAGTTGAAGAAGGTTCCGAAAAATATTAACCTGACAGCCGCTAAGGCATATCGAGCTCTGAAAAAGGGAGGTGATGGGTTTCTGGTGTATGCCCTGAGCACGGAACAAGAAACACCCTTACTCGAGCAAGTTCCAGTGGTAAGAGAATTCCCTGATGTATTTCCTGAGGAACTGCCCGGATTGCCATCCGATCGCGAAGTAAAATTTGAGATAAATATTGTTCTGGGGGCGGAACCCATGTCGAAGGCCCCCTATCAAATGGCACCGGCTGAGCTAAAAGAGTTAAAAGAACAATTGTAAGAGCTGATCGAGAAAAGGTTCATTTGTCCTAGTGTGTCTCGATGGGATGCGCCCGTACTCTTTGTGAAAAAGAAGGACAAGAGTTTGCACTTATGTATCGACTACCACAAACTTAACAAGATCACGCTCAAAAATAAATATCCGCTCCCAAGGATCGATGACCTATTCGACCAACTGCGAGGAGCTAAGGTGTTCAGCAAGGTTGACCTACGCTCGGGATATCATCATTTAAAGATAAAGGCAGAGGATGTGGAAAAGACTACCTTTCGTACTCGTTATGGACATTACGAGTTCCTCATGATGCCTTTCGGGTTGACCAACATGCCGGTGGCATTTATGGATCTAATGAATACAGTTTTCCGAGAGCAATTGGACAAGTTTGTAGTAGTATTCATTGATGATATACTGATCTACTCGCCAGACAACGAATTGCATGCTGAACATCTGAGAAATGTACTGAGCATAATGCGCCAGAAAAAGTTGTATGCTAAATTCAACAAGTGTGAAGTACCTCTTCACTCAAAAAGAGTTAAACATGAGACAACGGTGATGGCTAGAATTGATTAAAGACTATGATATCACTATCCAATATGATCCAGGAAAGGAAAACAAGGTAGCAGATGCTTTGAGTCAAAAATCGAGCCACGCCCGACAGTCTCCACTTGAAAGAGAAATGGCAAAATTTGGATTAGATGTTGTGGATTCTGTTGCTAATGTCCTTGCCACGCTAGTCATCACTCCTTCATTGATTGACAGAATTAAGGAAGCTTAGAAGAGTGATGATATTTGGTGAAGATCATGAACGGGCTACAAGAAAAGCATAATGATGATTTCCAAATCCGAAGCGATGGTAGTCTCTGGTTCCGGGACATGCTATGTGTACCTAATAACAATGCTCTCAAAAATGAAGTATTGAAAGAAGCTCACAGCTCACGATTGTCGATCTACCCCGGTGCAGACAAAATGTACCACGACCTGAAGAAAAACTACTGGTGGAATGGGATGAGGCAGCAGATAGCAGAATATGTAGAGCGATGACTTGTATGCCAGAAGGCCAAGGCCGAGCATCAGCAACCCGCAGGACTGTTATAGCCACTGGAAGTTCCCGAATGGAAGTGGGACAATATTACCATGGATTTCATTACTGGATTTTCTAGGACCAGAAATGGGAATGGCACGATATGGGTGATAGTTGATCGTCTCACCAAGTCAGCTCACTTTTTACACATGTCTATTTGTGCATCGCTAGAGAAATTGGCGATTATGTATGTGGATGAAGTAGTCAGTTTACACGGAGTACCTTTGAGCATTGTCTGCGACCGAGACCCCTGTTTTACGTCCAGATTCTGGACTGCCCTACAACAAGCTTTGGGTACAGAGATCTGGATGAGCATTGCTTTCCACCCTCAGACTGGTAGACAGTCAGAACGGACCATACAGACTCTCGAAGATATGCTTCTGGCATGTGCTATTGATTTTAAAAGAAGCTGGGATAAGTCTGTAAAGTTGATCGTATTTTCCTACAATATTAGTTACCATCGATCGATTGGCATGGCGCCGTTCAAGATACTGTATGGCCGTAAGTGCCGATCGCCTTTTACTAGGATGAGATTAGTGAAAGGGCACTGTTCGAACCGGATCTGGTAGAACAGACGCGTGAAAAGGTCGGAATTATCAGAGAGAGATTAAGTGCCGCACAGAACAGAAGCAAGATTTGGGCCGATACCAAGCGACGCCTGGTCGAATTCCAAGAAGGTGAAAAAGTTTATCTGAAGGTGTCTCCGACCAAAGGAGTGATGCGATTCGATGTCAAACGAAAATTAAGCCCGAGATTTGTCGGACCGTACAAGGTGTTAGAGAGAATCGGAGAAGTAGCATATCGTTTGGCACTGCCTCCAACCCTATCGCAGCTGCACAATGTTTTCCATGTATCGCAGCTACGCCGGTACGTATATGACCCAAGTCACATCTTAGATGAACAGCCTCTGAAAATCCAAGAAGACGCTACCTATGCCGAGGAACCAGTTCAGATAGTGGACTATAAGGAACAAGTACTACGGAAGCGCTCGATCCCATTTGTTAAAGTGCAGTGGCAGAATCATTCTGAACAAGAAGAAACTTGGGAACCAGAGCGACGCATGCGAGAGCAGTATCCTCATATATTCCATAAGGTACATAAAGTTTTGAGGACGAACCTTTTTTTAAGGAGAGGAGGATGTTGTGCCTGCCTCCACTCTGTTACAATTTTATTGCGTATCGTAAGTATTGTTCTCTAATTGATTAAATGAGAAGTTGTGTAATCTAGGACTAGACGTAATAAACAGACATTAATTACCCTAAATGACTTAATGAAATAATATTCATCATCATCATCATCATCCGTATCCAGTATATTCCAACGACAGCAAAAGCTATCGTCAGGGTCTGGGGAGGGTAAGTGGTAGGCAGACAATACCTCTACCCCAAGGGATAGAGAGTCTGCTTCCAGTGAGACCCCCGGCTCACTTAATGAAATAATATTGTAACACTTAAATGCATTCTAGCTATATTGGGAGGGAATTCCTAAATTGCCCTCCCAAAATTTCGGTCACTCCACCTCACAAAAGACAAGAGAGATATTTTTTTCAAGACTCCCTTGTTTCTTACAAAAAGCTTGCCAAAAGGATTTCTTACAAGAAAAGGAAAAAGGAAGAAAGCCATCTAGAGAAACCAAAAAGCTTCCACCTATAATCATTCTCTCTAGCATCGCTAGAAAAAAAATTTGGTGACAATACTTCACCTCCTGAAGCTCGGCTGGATACGAGGGAAGGAGAAAATGAAATTCCAAGCAATTCTATGAAGACACAACCCACTTATAAATCCAAATGGAGCTTGAGTTGCACACCCACATACACACTCCTTTGCCCTTAGAACATTAAGACTCCAAACATCCTCTCCCAAGAGCCATCCGCCCCTTCCAATATCTCCAAGAAGACTATTGAAACTTGGGCTTACATGAGGTGATGTCCATATTCACTCAAAACCTTAAGGCGATGAGTGGTGAAACCTCATCCTCATATAAGCCATGTATTTTTTCTCAAATTAGCAATGTGGAATTCTCAACAAACACATCCCCTGCATCCTCTAAACAACCTTCAAGAAGAAGAGTCCCTGCCCCTCTCCACCTAGTCAAAAACCGAAGCCTTAAGGAGAAGGAAAAAGGATTCTCAAGGAGTTCATACTAACTTCTACCTTGTATTATCTAGGTGAGAGCTCTAAGCTCTAAGGAAGGAAAACAAGACTCCTCAAGGAGGGACCAAGTTTTTGGAGGGTTGAGTTAAGCTTAAAAGGCAAGTATTCCTCCTTGAGTCACTAGGACTTATATGTGAACCTTGATTAGGTATTGATATAGCCTTGCATGTGGTAGTCAAAGCTTACTCACTTGAGTATTAGGAAAAGATTGATTCTTGAGGTTCACCACTTTAAATCCCACTATGCACGTTGATTATTAATGGAATTTGTGAAGAGGTTGTTATGAAAATAAGGAATAGAAACCTTGTGAATAGAAAGGAAGTAGAATGAAGCCTGATTTCCCTTCTTAGGCCACGGCTATTGTTGTAAAAATTGGAAGATAAATGGTTCTTTTAGTATGTTATTTGAATGAACTTAATGCTTGAAAGGATTCATCTATCTAACTAATGGAAAAAGAAAGTTGAAGGGGGTGGTGTACCCACATAGGTACCCCACGGGCTGAGAGAGCCATGGAGAAAAAAAAAATGTATCCAATCTTGAAATAACTAAGAATGATGGAAAAACATAGGCTTTGGGATATTGATAAGCATAAGAAATACATGCTGGAATAATAGAAATTGATATAAATGGAGGTGCCTTACCCCAGGGACACACACACTGCCAGAGAGTTGGAAGATGATGATGATGATGATGATAATAATAATAATAATAATAATAATAATAATAATAATAATAATAATAATAATAATAATAATAATAATAATAATAATAATAATAATAATAATAATAATAATAATAATAATAATAATAATAATAATAATAATAATAATAATAACAATAACAATAAAATAGCCCCAGCCTGTACAGTACATAACCATATAGATAAATGTTGCCCAAAATGCATGAATACTGTCAGCTTAGGTAGCATACCCAATAAGTTACTTTATTTCTTAAACATCAAATTAACATACTGATAGTAAGTAGTGTTAGTTTTCTAAATAATTATATAT
The DNA here is from genome assembly GCA_036186865.1 of Eustoma russellianum. NCBI lineage: Eukaryota > Viridiplantae > Streptophyta > Magnoliopsida > Gentianales > Gentianaceae > Eustoma > Eustoma russellianum. The sequence goes on from AP025061.1 coordinate 17,219,705, forward strand.
GGTTAATGTTTTGCATAATACCGTTAATTAATTAATGTATACACTTGCTATATACAAATTATATGAAAGTTTAGATAGAGTGTTTAGATAATATCCGTTTACACATTATTAATTGTTGATAATATTCAAAAAGGAAATTAGAGAATGTTCAGGCAATTAATGTTCATCATTTGTATACCATATAATTCGGCCAAAATAAGAAAAAGAGTCGGCCGAACGAGAGCTTGACCACTCTTGAAGGATGTATCAAGTTAGTAGAAATACTAGATCCGGGCATCACATCACTGCATGACATGCATCTTCTTATATCGTTTTGTAAAGAGATATTTTTGTTTTGAAGTTACAAATGATTTAAAAACCCGTATCGAACGAACTGTCACTACAAACGGCTCTGGTATTGTATTGTATTGGCCCGTATGTAATTCCTCTCGTAGGTTGCCGGGATATTGTATTGTATTGGCCCGTGCGTAATTCCTCTCGTAGGTTGCCGGGATATTGTATTGTATTGGCCCATGCATAATTCCTCTCATAGGTTACTGGGATATTGTATAGACGGAGTCATTCGTGGCCGACTTATGGTTTATACGGAGAAAAGAAAGGCCATGGCTAATCTAATGCATTGTATTATACTGTTTTGTTTTGCATCATTGTATTGTACTGTTTTGGTTTGCATCATACCGTATTGCATCATATGACATTATCATCGGAACATAGTAAAAGTTAGTATGTTCCTTTATACTCCTTATGTTAATAGTGTGACCGTCGGCACAAAGAACTTCAGGTATGTGAACTCATTTAGTATTACAGATGTCATTAGAAGTACTTATTCATCGTTCAGGTATACTTCCCAGTGGACCAATGAGTCTACTTGTTGGGTGATGATTATCACTCACATTTTCATTCTCTATATTTTCAGAGCCCCGAGAGTACGAAGTAGAGTACATTGAGGATGAACCGCAGCAGGAGTATCCTTGAGAGTAGGCGCGGTCACGGTGACTAGACTCTTTTTGTGATGATGTTGGAGTAGTGAAATGTTGACAATATCTTTTGACTTTATTGTGACATCTCACTGTGATGTATGACAATGTGGTGATGAATGTTTAAGTTATATTTCTGTCATGGTATTGCAACTGTCGCGATGACTCATACAGCAACCCATGGCGTACACGTGGGTTGGCTTGTGTATAAAGTTGACGCCTTGTGCTTTCCGTAGTGAAGTACGGCGGGCATACCGTACACTGGCGAAGCCGGGTACGGGGCGCTACATTTGCTGTCGTAGGATATACTGGGTATGATTGTTGTTGTTGTTGTTGTAAAAGTTATAAACTTAATGAGGACAACTTGATAAAAAATCATACTATTTCTCTTGCCATTTAAAATAAGTAGCTTATATTTTATGACTGTTTGAGTCTTGCTTAAGAAAATTTTCCCGTTATATAATTATTTTGCATTGATTAAGCACAGATGTATGAAATTACTCTTTTCCTTTGTTTTCTTAAATAAATTTGTATCATCATTAGGACATCAATTTCGTGTTTAAACCAAGACTCCAATCCTTATAAATCCCTATACTAATTTTATGCATGGTTCTAACATACAACAACATTACTCATTTCCTTAAAGGCTTTCGTCTATAACAAAATATAGAGAGTCAAATGTACGCAATCATATCCATGTGTTAACCATATACATGATTGTAACATGTCATTTGTAAATACCTCTCCTTCAAGATTTGTTCATTACAAGTTTATGCTCTATTAAAGTGTGCAAAGCTTTTTATTGCACGTCCTTCTCTACTAATTGTATTCATGACTTGACATACCACTTCATCAATCCCAAATGGTCATACTTATTTTAGTCTTAAGACTATTTTTACTGCCAAATATATTTTTCTAATCTTTACTTTTTGGAGCAATTTGAAATTCAAAATCACTCTACCAAAGGATCTCCATATCTTTCAAATCATTTGTTTAGCAAAACCTTCCACGTAATTTTAATTTAATTTATACAATTATCTATGTGATATAACTGTTTGTTGGCATACGAATATTTGAGTACCAATATTCAGTACTGTGTAACAAGTTATAGGAAAATGATAAATATATTTATATTTTTAAAGAAATACATACATTGTTATTTTTACATAAGTTATTTTATCTTATAATTTATTCATTATTATTGATGACACAAAAATGATATTATTTATTAGAAAATTATATGGCGTAACTTAAAAATTACTTTACATATCAGAAGGGTAAAAGGACAAATTGGTGATATAAAGTAAAACTGCAAAAAGCAGTAGACTTTTAGCACGGGAATCAAAACCCACTATTTAGAGAATGCCAGAATATTCATTAATTCAATTCACCGCTATTTCGTTTACAAGTTTCACACAAGTTTCACTCCCACCCTTTTCCTCTTTCCAATCCCAATAGCCTCATAGCACTTCCCCTCCTCTCAAAATACCCACAAAAAATTCGTAGAATCCCACAACTTATCACATTAAGATGGTTTCTGTCGAACTCTAAACACTCCAAATTTTTGCAGCATTTCTTAATGGGTTGCTGTTTAAGCACAAATCAAACTACCAAACCGGACAAGAAGATATGCGGCGGAGCTCCAACAGTTATGCCACCGTCACAGCCACCTCCGCCTCCACAAGAAGAAGAGGCTGTCAAAGAAGTGGTTCTCTCAGAAACTCCCATTTTGAGACTACCCACTTCGAGAGAAGACACAGTCTTGGAACAAAAAAGGTCACCGGAAATTGAAGAGCTGAATGTTAAGCCGACGGCTGAGATTAAACCAAAAGAATCAACGGCTTGGATTAGACCGAAAGAATCAACTGCTCCGATGAAGCCGCCAGCTGAAGATTTCATTTCCGAAGTCTCTGAGCATTCGGAGCTGTGTAGCTTCACCGAGAGCTTCTCGACGACGACGACTTTAACGGCGCTGGTTCCGGAGAAGAGGGACGATGGCGAGGAGGTTACGCAGAGGTCTCCCCTCAAGCCTCGCCGGAAAAGGCCGAACAACGGGGAGATGGTCGGAGCTAGGGAGAGAAATGTCAGGTCGCCAGCTAGACGAACAGCGCCGTCGCCGGAAAAGAGGAAGCCTGTCCAAGGAAGGGGAATGACAGGTCCAAGAAGGAATATGGGTCCAATCAATGGACCCCGGCGTGAGGGCGGCAGCGAGCCTTCTGCACGGAGATCGAGATCTCCGGTCACACGTGGGAATGCGAGATATAACAGCCCGGCAGGACGGTCTGGTGGTCGATCGCCGCCGAGGGCGGTTGTGAATGGCGGAGGAAGAAATGGGGTGAAAAAGGACATTCCGGCTGAAATTAGCAAAGCCGAAAAGCAAAACGATGGCGTATCTGGGGAGGTCGGCGAGTCCCTTGAAAATCCACTCGTCTCGTTGGAGTGCTTTATCTTTCTATGATAGTACCAAAACTGAATTTTAATTGAGAAAATGCTGTACTTTTGGGCATTTTCCAAGCATTATAATTATTAGTAACTATTTATATAATGTTAGTAATAGTATGCTAATTGTTAATGGTTATTTAAGGTATTTACTGTTTTAGTTCTTCTTCTTTGTGGTTTTATTTTCAATATTTTATAGCTTTTGTATTGGTTTTTCATAAATATTTCTTAGTAGCTAATGTGCATGTAGCAGCAGTTATGCAATTGCTAACCTTATAATATGTTTTAGGGGAATTACTGATAAGTAGGCTACGATATCTTGATGATGTGTCATGATATCGTATTTTAGGTTTTTCATTGGGTAGATGGCTTTAATCTTGATGGTAAGAACTACGTGAAATTATTGTCTGACGAGTAAAATGAATCGAGTAAATTGACTCAATCAAGCCTTTAGCAGTAGTATTGTGTTAAAGTAAGATTTTGTTGCCTCCTATTGTTTACTCTGGTGGCATATTGTCATCGAAACGGCCAGAAGTTTGAATCTAGATAACTGTTAGTGGCTGGCTTGTGCCATGTTTTTAACTTTTAATCAGCACTTTATAGAAGGCTTAAATGAAATACATGTTTTTAACTTTTAACCAGCACTTTATAGAAGGCTTAAATCTATGTATTTCATTTAAAAAGCCGCTGTCTTATTCACACAATTTCATAGAAATGATACATTCAAGATCTAGAGTCAGATATTTAGGATTTTGGACTCAAAAAGTAAGATTTTGTTTTTGAAAGAAAAGATATTTTATTACTTTGGTAGTAGAGGTCAATACCTAAAAGTGCGTTTCTTCCATAGAGATGAGAGAAATGCAAGGTGTTGGGCTATGTTTTAGTGTCACAGATTTGGAAGAAACTGGGGACAGGAGATGAAGGAAATGGAAAATTGATACATTAGCTTTTTGTGCATGGCTTTGGTTTCTACAAAAGGGGTGTGCCAATTGCCACATTGTTTGGGCAATGCAATTACCTATGGTTGTTGAAAAACTTTGACTGTGTGATGTTATAAATAAATAATAGAAGTCATGCTGTTTTTTTTTTTTTTTTTTTCCTTTGACGTGAAACCACGTTCATAACCCAATCGAATTTTTTTATATAAAATATTATTTAGTGTATTGTCTGATTATTAAAATATTTAAAAATTTTATTTTTACCCTTTGATACATCCATGCATTATTTTTATTGATTGATTGTAAAAATTAATGGTGTCAATCGGGCTTGGTGACCCGAATTTTGATAAGCGGTAAACAAAAGCTCGGTTCACCAAGAGATTAGATTTGTTGGACAATATGAATATGATATGGAACAACCAAACGAAATCAGCAAAACACAAATGCCGAGACGTGATGAAATCGCTGTCCTTAAAAGCAATTTCGCCTCAACTGGTTAAGCAAGGTGAATTACAAGCGAATGCTTCCCAGGATTTAACGGCTTCCCTTGTTCGTTTGCTATGCTGGAGAAGGCAAAAGCTGAGAAAATCTTATAGTTTTCAAGACTTGTTGTATATTTTGTAAAATATCAAGGCATACTATTTATAAGCCTTGGTTGTGTTAAAGACCATTTTTCAAATCTAATTCATCAGCTTTTAACTCCCCTAAGTCAGTTGATTACCGTTCATAGGTGAAGGGAGATGAACCTTGGACCAAAAGATGCAATTCAAAATGAAAAGTTCTCACTGTTGGCACGTCGATCGATCGATGTCGGACAGAAACTTCCAACTTTGCATCCTGCCAACATGGATCGATCAATCGGTTGATGTCACATTGATCGATCTATGTGATCGATCTATGTTGGACAGAGAGTTTTAGCTTTGCATCCATACCACATCGATCGATAGATGCCATCGATCTATGTCCAACAGAACACTCAACTTCAGTTCAACTTTCACTTAGTTCAATCCAACTTACATATGGATCGATCCAAGTGATTTCTTACAAGTTTAAAGTGTTCAAATCATCTTTCAATCTCCCAAACAACATCATACATGTTTCTATATAAATTTGGAGCAAATTTTAAAGTACTTTAGACGTACTTTTCCCACAATCTCCCACATGATCCAAACTTATATACAAACATTTCCGAACGTTAATAAATTGACCTCTCCACTATCAAACGAAGTCAATGACACATAATGGACAATGAATTACGTCTTGAATTGCCACTTAGTACAAGAAGTATATAAACGGAAATAAGATGACATTGACGTCTTGAATCTTACCTCTCTATTGTTTATATAAACTTACAACCGACATGTCATTGACTAGCTTCAGACAAGTTCGCGCTGTTGTGCGATATCGGCCATACACCCAGTCCCAGGTTTTCATAAGCGCTCTAATGAGCTGTTCCAAACTCTCATAGCAAGTGGCACCATTTACACGCTCATGTAGGTGAAATTCATCAAGTGTGAACTGCTCACACTACCATACAATATGACTAAGAATTTCATTAAGAGGTTCTAATAAATCTCACCCTCATTTACTTGTAGCGAGTACTATCTTTAACAACACTATAGGAAGAGACAAAATGATAGTATTTGTACAACTTTTATACGAATTGTTTTTGCCACATTGAACCCCGTTTATAGGATCTCTACTAATAGTGGGTTGAGTTGCCGTCATACAAAGTTCATGACAATGGAATCAATCCCATTCCCCTCGATGCTTGTTGGACTAACTTCTTGTTTAGTCCTTTAGTTAAAGGGTCTGGCAGATTCAACTCGGTTCTTATATACTCCAAGTTAATCACCCCTGAACTAATTAAATCCCGCACAATATTGTGTCTCAATATGATATGTCGGCTCTTTCCATTGTAGATCTTATTCTTCGCTTGAGCGACCGCTACTCGCGAATCACAACTTATAGAAACAGAAGGCACATGCTTATACCACAAAGGAATATCAACCAACAAGTTTCTTAACCATTCAGCTTCTGTTGCAGCAAGTTCTAGAGCAATAAACTCAGATTCTATAGTAGATTTTGCTATACACGTATCTTTAGAAGATTTCCAAGAAATGGCTCCACCACCCAAAGTGAATAAATAGCCATTAGTTGAATTTATTTCATCGTTATCGGATACTCAATTTGCATCACAAAATCCTTCTAACGCACCTGGGAATCCATTAAATACAAGACACAAATCCATCGTTCCTTTAATGTACCTCATTAATCTTTCTAAAGCAGTTCAATGTTCATTATTTGGATTATGAGTATATATGGCTAGTCTATTTACTGCATAAGCTATGACAAGTCTTGTGCAATTCATTAAATACATCACACTTCCAATTATTTTAACATATTCAACTTGTGAAACACTATTATTTCTATTATTCTTCAAGTGAGCTGCAGGATCATAAGGAGTACGTAAAGGTTTTACGTCGAAGAAATTAAATTTTTTCAACATTTTTTCGACATAATGAAATTGTGAAAGCGTATAACCCCTACAATTCTCGACTAACTTCAAACCAAGTATGTAGCGCCCCGCCCGAAACCAGAGTTCCGGTTCAGTGCACCCGCCATACTCTACTCCATAGAGTACAAGGCGTCGATACCATACATGTGCATGTCAACATGAATTGTAATCGATATAGCGGAAGCATCTTTAAACAAACCCACAACATACATAATGTTATTACAAACCGTTCAAATCCACACAACCTCAAATACAGTTTCTCACAAGAACTTTATTACATCAACATAAAATAAAGCTCACACAACAGGTACATCTCTTCAGCCTATATCTTCACTTACGGATACTCTATCTGAGGTTCCTCCTCAATGAACACGGCATCAGGGTCCCTGTTCTCTGAAATGTTAAGAGGCAAGTATGAGCGATAACCACCGTCTTTTAATCGCTCAGCAAGTATTCTTTATAGATACTTCATGTGAATCATACATGGGTTGACAAATAGTGATAAAGTAACAACATATATATAATTACATTTTCATTTACAAATGGCAGCATTATTTAAGAATAAAACAGAACATAAGATTTTATTTCATACCTGAGAGGTCATATCATTCTTCCTCAACATATCTTTAGTACACCTTTCATACTTGAATACTAATTCATCTTACACAAAAGTCATAACTTGCATTCATCACATCTATGTGCCTGATCTTTCCTAATCGTCTTAAGGCATAATGTTCGTACAAATATTCTAATCCTCATCTAAGGGACATGATCATGACATGATGCATAAAACATGGTTTTTCATAAAATGACTTTCCGTAAACATGACTTTTCATAACTTGCATAACATGACATTTTCATAACATGAATACATAACATTTTCATCGTTGACTATAGCACTTTTCATAACAATAATAACGCACGACATACCGAATGATTCCCCATATAGTACATGTACAACATAATATCATGAACATAGGTACATGTACTAATGGTTACGCATTATGACTGAGATCCCGTGTCCCAGACCCGGTGTTACACTCAGCCATAACATAAACATGGGCCCCTGACATCTACCACTCCGGTCCCGATGTCAGGACAGCGCTACAACATAACATAACATAACATGATCATAACATAACATGGGTCATTGGAATCAATCGTCTCGTGTTCATTATTCTTATGCATATGAACTTTTTAAAACATGAAATGTGACAACATACTTTGCAAATCTTGTTTTCATGCAAGTGAGACTCCATCAAACACGGGTATCTTGTCATGCTACCACTAGTAACATCACTTACTTAATTTTCTTCTACATATCACAACTTAAACAAAAATACCATTTTTGCCTACCATTCGGTCATCACACCAAAACAGCCTCTTTTTCTCCATTATCATCATACAATAATTTGGTATCATCTATTCCATACATGCTTATCATAATTCATACTTACATGCCTATATCATGAAATTTCTTATTACTTTAACATTTCATCTTAGATTTCATAACCTATATCTTATCATAACCTACCTATATTATTATACATAACATGTAACATATCATACTTATACATTAAATTTCATACTTTTCATAACATAATACATAAACTACATACTTAGCCTACTTTCATAACTTAACATATTCATCATATATACATATGTATTTGTGTAAAAATATAATAAAATCATTTGTCACCAAGCCTAAGGGCCGAATATATATACATGATGTATATATATATATAAATCATTTTATGCTATATTATATAATATCCAAAACTTATTCATTTTCATATCTTAGCATATTCATCATATATACATATATACTTATAAAATATGATGAAATCATCTTTGTTACTAAGGCCTAAGGGCCGAACATATATGTACATAATATATACATATATAAGTCATTTTGTGATATATTATGTAATATCTAAAACTTATTCATTTTCATAGTTTAACATATTCATCATACATGCATATATACTTATATAAAATATGGTAAAATCATTTTGTTATCAAGCCTAAAGGCCGAATATATACATATGGAATATATGTATATAATCCTTTTATGATATATTGTATAGTATCTAAAACTTATTCATTTTCATAGTTCAACATATTCATTATATATAAATATATATACTTGTACAAAATATAATGAAATCATTTTGTCATCAAGGCTCTTAATAGCCGAACATATATATATACTATATATACATTTATAAAATCTTTTACTATATAGTAGGTAATACACAAATACTTATTCATTCCCTTTCTTTAAAATATATATTACACATATGTATATATTCATATAGATCCGTATATGCACATACATAGATCTATACACCTATACATATGTATGTATATATATATATATATATAAATATATATATACATATATATATATATATATATATAAACCGTATGTATATATATATATACATCAAAACCGAATGTGTATATATATATATATACATTGATATTCAAAGCCAAATGAGTATATTAATATACCTTTATACATCTACACATATTTATATATGTAGATCTATACACTTATACATATATATATATATATATATATATATATATATATATATATATATATATCAACATACATACTTATAATATGGATATATGTATGCGTACTATATATATAGTGTATATATATGTATTTTGCGTGCGTGTATATGTAGTGTATGTATATATACATTTCTACATCTATACTTACTTGTATGTAGATCTATACACTTATACATACATATATATCAACATACTTATTTATATATATGTATGCATGCTATATATAGTGTATATATATATATTTAATGTGCGTATATATATAGTGTATATATATCTATATATACTTAACACTCAATATAGATCTATACTTTCTTGAAAAGAGAATCTTATACATAATACATGATGATCCAACTTTGATATAAACATAAATACTTATGAATTGCAAAGCCATGAAGGATCTAGGAAGAGTACTTGCCTTGGTTCACTTTTCTTACACTTAGATGATGGTTCCTTCACTTTGTTTGGAAGAGAGTTTTTCTTCCTTGCTTCCTTGTATACATGGTTTTTAAGGTTTAAATAAAGGGTTAGTGAGAAACTTATGAAACTAACTATATATGGAAGAATCAAACTTAAACTTCATAAAGTTCTTACCTTGATTGTCTTTGATCCTAGATGCTACACCCTTCTTGAATCTTTCTTAGTTGATTGAGTGTTTGTAGTACTTAATTTGAGTGATGTTGGTGTGAAGAAAGGAGAAGAAAATCTTCTCCTTGTTGAAGCTATAACTTTCGGCCAAGAGGAGGAATAAGGGAGTGTTGGAGTGTTCTTGAGATTTTTCCTTGAAGGTAGTATGAAATTGGTTGGTTGAAGATGCAATTATGTGAGAGGTTAAAGAAGAAATAATACCCTACCTTTCTAAGAGAGGGTGGCCGGCCATGATGGTGGTGAAATGGGGTGGGAGACAACCTTTAGACAAGTATGGGTGTAATGAATGGGTATTATGACAAGATTCCTAAGCATGCTATTTCTTTATGTTAAATATTTAAAGTGTGAGACAAGTTGTCTTCACCTTCTTTATTTTCCTTTTTCTTTTTCTTTCATGTATGTATTTTATTTTCTTTTTATTTAAGGTAGCATAATATTGTTGTGTCATGTATTTCTTTTTGATTTAATTTTACTAATAGTTTAAGTTGTTACTAACTAAGTTAATTTTGAGCTTTTATTATGTGGATTCAAACATTTATGATATATTTGCTAATGAATCGTACACCTATGAGATTAGGTTTACGGTATTAAAGGTTGATACTACATAACGAATTTTCCGGGCTGTAACATTCTCCCCTCCTTATAAAAAGTTTCGTCCTCGAAACTTACGTACCTCATACAAAGAGTTGTGGATATTGTTTCTGCATTTGCTGTTCCGGCTCCCAAGTCGCTTCTCGTTCAGTATGATTACTCCATTGTACTTTCACAAATGGAATTGTCCGTCTCCTCAACACTTGCTCCTTGCGGTCCACGATCCGTATGGGAACTTCTTCATATGTAACGTCATCTTTAATAGTTACGGGTTGTTGTTCCAGTATATGATCCGGGTCGTGTACATATCGTCGTAACTGGGATACGTGAAACACATTATGAACCTGAGATAAGGTAGGAGGTAAGGCCAACCGGTATGCAACAGTCCCAACTTTCTCTAGTATCTCATAAGGGCCAATAAATCTAGGGCTCAGTTTCCCTTTAATCCCAAATCTACTCACGCCTTTAGTCGGTGAAACTCGCAAATATACTTTCTCGCCCACATCAAACTCAATCGGTCGTCTTTTTGTATCTGCCCAGCTTTTGCTTCGATCTTGTGCAGCCTTCAACCTTTCACGTATCATTTTAATCTTCTCCAATGTCTTTTCTACCAATTCTGGACCCATAATGGCTCTCTCGCCAACCTCATCCCAGTATAACGGAGATCGACACTTTCTTCCATATAATGCTTCAAACGGTGCCATACCTATAGAACTGTGATAGCTGTTATTGTAAGAGAATTCAATCAACTTCACTGATTTGTCCCAGCTAACCTTGAAATCTAAAGTGCAAGCGCGTAGCATATCTTCCAATGTTTGTATGGTACGTTCTGACTGTCCATCGGTCTGCGGATGGAATGCTGTACTCATCCGGAGTTCGGTACCCATGGCATTTTGGTAAGATTTCCAAAATCGCGAAGTAAAACGTGGATCTCTATCGCACACGATACTGACAGGTGTTCCATGTAGGATAACTATCTCATTCATATACATACCCACCAGCTTTTCTATGGATGTCTGGATTGACATGGATAAGAAATGTGCCGATTTAGTGAGACGATCCACGATCACCCAGATCGCATCATTACCATTACGAGTCTTAGGAAGTCCAGTAACAAAATCCATCGTAATATGTTCCCATTTCCACTCCGGAATCTCTAATGGCTGTAATAGTCCTGCCGGCCTCTGATGTTCTGCTTTAACTTGTTGACAAGTATGACATCTCTCCACAAACTCTGCAATGTGACGCTTCATGCCGTTCCACCAATAATTTCTTTTAAGATCCTGATACATCTTTGTTGCTCCCGGATGTATAGATAATCGCGAGTTGTGAGCTTCCATCATGATCTCCTTTTTAATTCCATCAATGTTTGGCACACATAATCTCTCTTTGAACCAAAGACTGCCATCATTATGCAACTGAAAGTCCTTCACCGGTTGTTCTTCCAACTGCTTGACGATGATCATTAACTCGGAATCATCCTTTTGTGCCTCTTTAATCCTATCAATTAAAGTGGGGGTTATCATCAATGTAGCCAGAATATTTGCAGTCGAGTCAACTACATCCAATCCAAACTCGGCTATCTCTCTCTCTAGAGGCGTCTGCCTAGCATGACTTGACTTCCTACTCAATGCATCTGCTACCTTATTCGCCTTCCCCGGATGATAATGAATAGCAAGATCATAATCTTTCATCAATTCCAACCATCTTCGCTGCCTCATGTTATTTCCTTCTGGGTGAAAAGATATTTCAAACTCTTGTGATCCGTATAGATTTCGCATTTCTCTCCATACAAATAATGTCTCCATATCTTGAGCGCAAATACAACTGCCGCCAATTCCAGATCATGGGTGGGGTAATTCTGTTCATATGGTTTCAACTGTCTTGATGCATATGAAATTACTCGTTCTCTCTGCATTAATGCACAACCTAGTCCATTCTTCGAAGCGTCGCTATATACTACGAATCCTTCTCCTGAAATTGGTTGTGCTAATACCGGTGCCGATGTCAATTTCTTCTTAAGTTCGGTGAAGCTCTGTTCACAATCAGAAGTCCAGTCATATCGCGTCCTTTTCTGCGTCAATCGAGTTAATGGAACTGCAATCCGTGAGAATCCTTCAACAAACTTCCGATAATAACCTGCCAGTCCTAAGAAACTCCTGACCTCAGTCACATTTGTCGGCCTCGGCCATTCCGTAATAGCCTCAATCTTTTTGGGGTCGACTGAGATACCATCCTTAGACACAACATGACCCAAAAATGCAACACTATGGAGCCAAAATTTGCACTTGCTGAGTTTAGCATATAACTGCTTCCTTTTTAATACATTCAGGGTTATTCTTAGATGTTCTGCATGGGTCTCTTCATCCGGTGAGTATATTAGAATATCATCAATAAATACTACCACGAACTTATCCAACTGATCCCGAAATACTGTGTTCATCAAATCCATGAATGCTGCGGGCGCGTTGGTCAATCCAAATGGCATCACTAAGAACTCATAATGTCCATATCTTGTACGAAAAGCAGTCTTAGCGATATCTTCCGACTTGATCTTTAATTGATGGTAACCAGAGCGAAGGTCAATCTTGCTGAATACTTTAGCTCCCTGTACGAAAAATTATATTGATATTTATAATAGTTATATACTTGTTATGTAATTATTCAAATTACTTACCCTTAATTGATCGAACAAATCGTCGATTCGAGGCAGTGGATATCTATTTTTGATAGTGATCTTATTCAGCTCTCGATAATCGATGCAGAGTCGCATGCTGCCATCTTTCTTCTTAACGAACAACACTGGAGCTCCCCATGGTGATACACTTGGCCGTATAAACTTTTTATCTATCAATTCTTGCAATTGTGATTTCAATTCCTTTAATTCGGCTGGGGCCATTCTATACGGTGCCTTTGAGATTGGTTCAGCTCCTGGAACGACATTAATCTCAAATTCAATCTCCCTTTCTGGAGGTAAACCTGGTAGATCATCTGGAAATACATCTGTGAACTCCTTGACTACTGGAATACTGTCAATTGATGGGGTTTCGGAATCCTTGCCAAGAGCGTACACAAGGAATCCCTCGCTACCCTTCTTCAGTGATCGAAAAGCTTTTGCTGCTGTCAGATAAATATTATGTGGTATCTTTTTCATCTTGGAGTTCCCTTGATAAATCACTTCTTCTCGCATTGGATCCTTAATCATAACACGCTTACCACGACAATCAATGTAGGCATGGTGTTTGAATAACCAATCCATGCCTAGAATAAGGTCGAAATCCCCAATCTGTATAGGAATTAGGGTAACTTCGAACTTCTGTCCTCCCATTTCTATCTCGCAATTCTTATATATATGATGTGAAATGATTACTTGATCACCAGCTGCCTGAACGCGATAAGGCGTATCCAGTCTAGTCGGACAACTATCAAGGTTCTTAGCAAACCTTTTCGATACAAAGGAATGGCTTGCACCACTATCAAATAATACGTTGGCAGGTATGTTGTTTATGAATATGACACCTGAGGCAGTTCATAATTCAAATATGCAATTCCAAATCAAGCAGATAATATCATAAACTTTTCAAAATGAATAATACCTGTCACCACGTCTGGGGCTTCCAGAACCTCCTCATCTGTCATCACATGTACTCTGGCATTGGCCCTTGGGCCATCTCTCTGCTGAGGTGCGGCCCTCTGAGGTCCCTTCCTGGGTTCAGGACAATCTCTGATCATGTGTCCAGTCTTTCCACAATTAAAACATGCTCCAGTCTTCAATAAACAGTCTCCCCTATGTTGTCGCTGACAAGTGGCACACTTAGGTATCGCAGCTACCTGTGGGGGTGGTAGTGGCTTCGGTGGCTGAAAATTTGGTTGTGGTGCACGTCCACCGTCTCTTTTAGCAGTTTTAGTCCACTTACTGGATTGGCCATCTCTAAACTCTTGGGGCCTTTTGCCTCGGCTGTCAGAATCACGCCTGATGATGTCCCTTTCTACTCGGTAACAAGCATCCAGCAATTCACCAAAATCCTTCGGGTTGGCATTCACAATCCAGGTGCGAATGCGTGGGTTCAGTCCTCTTTCAAACTTAATCATTTTCAGTTGTTCATCTCCCATAATTGATGGAACATATCTTCCCAATGCGGTAAATCGGTTGGCATAGTCCGCCACTGTCATTCCTGACGTCTGCATTAAAGACTCAAACATCCCTATTTTCTTCAAGGTAACTGATGGTGGAATGTAGAATTTGCGGAACTCTCTCAAAAATCGTTCCCAAGTAACTGGAGCTGGCAAATGCTGCAAATTAGTGGTCCACCATTCATCGGCTTCACCAGTCAGAAAAGGCTTGATAACCTGAGCTTTTATCTCCTCTGGTATTTGAATCAGCTCAAAATTATTCTGTACTTCTTTTAGCCATTTCTCGGCTATGTCAGGGTCAGATCCACCTTCAAAGTTAGGAATACGGGCCTTCTTCAATTCCCCGTAAAAGAAACGAGTACCCTGCTGTGGTAGAGGTGGTGGCGGTGGCGGTGGAGGTGTCGCATGATTCTGGTGGCCGTTGTTACCTACCGCCTGTCCTATCTGTACCAAAGCTTGCAGAACAGCCTGCTGAAAATCTCCCTGACCCTGTTGCTGTGGGGGTGGAGGCACCTGTTCAGTGTAAAATGGAACAGATCCTGTCTGCTGGGGTATCTGTGGTGGTGGAGGAGGGGGTAACTGTGCAGGTCTGTCAGCACGCGGTCTTCCTCTAGGTCGTGGAGACATCCTATTGAATACAGCATCATTAGTAATAATTTACAATTGAAATTAATTTGTCTTCCTGACTAATTCAGAATTGTAAATTTTTTTTTATTTGTGAACTTAATAATCCGAGCAAAACCTTTAAATGTTATTTAACTATCCCTAACTATTCTAAGGATTCTAATCTAGGGATATCACTCTTGGTCCAAGATCACAACTTAAATTCTAGGATCATCACTTGACTTCTAAATGCTTACTTTACTGTTCCCCGCCGTGGATCTAGAGCCATTCTCTGATACCAACTGTAGCGCCCCGCCCGAAACCAGAGTTCCGGTTCAGTGCACCCGCCATACTCTACTCCATAGAGTACAAGGCGTCGATACCATATATGTGCATGTCAACATGAATTGTAATCGATATAGCGGAAGCATCTTTAAACAAACCCACAACATACATAATGTTATTACAAACCGTTCAAATCCACACAACCTCAAATACAGTTTCTCACAAGAACTTTATTACATCAACATAAAATAAAGCTCACACAACAGGTACATCTCTTCAGCCTATATCTTCACTTACGGATACTCTATCTGAGGTTCCTCCTCAATGAACACGGCATCAGGGTCCCTGTACTCTGAAATGTTAAGAGGCAAGTATGAGCGATAACCACCGTCTTTTAATCGCTCAGCAAGTATTCTTTATAGATACTTCATGTGAATCATACATGGGTTGACAAATAGTGATAAAGTAACAACATATATATAATTACATTTTCATTTACAAATGGCAGCATTATTTAAGAATAAAACAGAACATAAGATTTTATTTCATACCTGAGAGGTCATATCATTCTTCCTCAACATATCTTTAGTACACCTTTCATACTTGAATACTAATTCATCTTACACAAAAGTCATAACTTGCATTCATCACATCTATGTGCCTGATCTTTCCTAATCGTCTTAAGGCATAATGTTCGTACAAATATTATAATCCTCATCTAAGGGACATGATCATGACATGATGCATAAAACATGGCTTTTCATAAAATGACTTTCCGTAAACATGACTTTTCATAACTTGCATAACATGACATTTTCATAACATGAATACATAACATTTTCATCGTTGGCTATAGCACTTTTCATAAGAATAATAACGCACGACATACCGAATGATTTCCCATATAGTACATGTACAACATAATATCATGAACATAGGTACATATACTAATGGTGACGCATTATGGCTGAGTGTAACACCGGGTCTGGGACACGGGATCTCAGTCATAATGCGTCACCATTAGTACATGTACCTATGTTCATGATATTATGTTGTACATGTACTATATGGGGAATCATTCGGTATGTCGTGCGTTATTATTCTTATGAAAAGTGCTATAGCCAACGATGAAAATGTTATGTATTCATGTTATGAAAATGTCATGTTATGCAAGTTATGAAAAGTCATGTTTACGGAAAGTCATTTTATGAAAAGCCATGTTTTATGCATCATGTCATGATCATGTCCCTTAGATGAGGATTATAATATTTGTACGAACA
>AP025061.1:17252999-17476310 GCA_036186865.1 Eustoma russellianum
ATAAAATAAAGTGTAGAAACCTAAAATAAAGTCTAGAAAGATAAAATAACGGTAGAAGGTAAAATACAGTAATGAACCCCACGCAACATAGGGTAACTACGCAATATAGGTAATACGCAACATAGAACGGAGCATGCAACATAGGACAAACGGAAGTGTGCTAGTGTGACGCATTCATGGCACGAGCATTGCATTTGACCTATGAGCCGTGTGGCCTGACGAGGCGTGTGATGGATGTTGGTAATAATGGTTACCTTCATCCGATAGGACCCGGGACATGCATAGCATAACATGGAAAAGAATGAGCATAGCGTGTGATATTAAATGACTGCGTGTTACACGGAGATGGAAGTGCATGCATCATGATGTTGCGCATTGCATTTGTTATTGTTGAAATTGTCATTTATCTTGTTATTAACTGTTTAAGTGCTATGTGTTGGGATGCGGATCGGGTCTATTTGCTATTCTTTATTTATGCTTTAATTGCCTTATTATTTATTTGTCTATGTTTTATTGCTTTATTATCTACTACTTGCTTTACGTGCTTAATTGTTTACCCGACTCAGTATGTGACAGTCCCTTTTCGAGAGAGACGGATAACCTACGAGTGACTCCCATCACTCACCCCCCACCACCCCTCACAGGTGAGCAGGATTAAGAGTACATATATTTATCGAGGATGGGAAAGATTACACGAGCTGGGAAGAGTGAACTGGACTCGAGAAGGGATCTTGTTGACTGAGAGCTTGTTCTTGAGATAGTCAGATAGACCTCCACCGAGGTTTTCTGTTTAATTTCAGTATTTCATACTTGACTTAGTGGGTTTCGTCAACCCTTGTACTTGATTTTATACTGATGGATTTATTTTAATTGAGTTATTTAATTTTATTATCGTTTTCGGGAAAAATTTCGACGTCAGTTCTGACGTACAAAGAAGTTTGAACGACGCTTTGTCGTCCTCTTAGTAGGCTACGGCGGGTGCACTGTTCCCGATGCTAGGGCTCGGGAGCGGGACGCTACATGGACCTCTCACAATTGTTTCATGGAGACTTTATATAGATGATGAAGGCAATTGAAGCCTCATGGAACTTGGACATGGTGAATGTACAAGGAAGCGTGGGTATACATTTTTGATCAAATTTTTATCACATTATGTTAAGAAAAATCATGTCATGTGTATAAATTTGGTCTAATTTAGTATGATGTTTAATAACATAACGTGATTCTATTAGTAAGATAGAAGATGCAACAAAAGTTAGAATATCATGTTCCGTGAAACGTGGTTGCAGGAGTTTAACATTAGCCATGAGATCTAATTTCAACACATATCAATTCTCCTATCTTTTCTTTTTTCTTTTTTCCATGAATTACGTTTCCTTTTCCTGTACTAATCAATCTTGCGGATGCTCCCAACACCAACTGCCATGTTAAACTTAAATGGTGGTGTGGCACTAAAAAAAACTATTTATAGCGACCGACATATTTTCGTCGCCATTTCGTCGCTAATGATATATAGCGACGAAATGACGACGAAATATGTATGTCGCCATACGGCTTGTCGCAAAGTGATTTTCGTCGGTATGTCGTCGTTATATTGCGACAAGATCAGGTCGTCGGCGGTTCGGTAAATTGCGACGTAAAACTGTCAGGTATGCGACCTGTTTTTTCCGTCGTCGGTTCGTCGGTATATCTTTTTCGTCGCTATTTTAAATTTTTTGATTTGTTTATATGTCCAGTCTGCGACATTTATTGTTTCGTCGCAGGTGTCGCTATTATTTAAATTAATAAATTAAATAATATTAATATTAAATATTAAAGATTGATAATTTATTAATAATATCAATATATTATTAATTAAATAGTTTTTATTATTATGTAATTTTTTATAATATCTTTAATTTTGTATATAAAATCATTTTTACGAATATTATACAAAATACGGTATTTGCGTATTGAAATTCGTATAATTAAACAACACAAATGAAATGGAATCCGTATAAATGTCAGATAAAATATAAAAGAACAAAGAATATATCAATACAATAAATGAAATCGTCACTACGAAAAATCAAAAAATAAAATACTATGCAGAGGAAGTTGGAGGGGGATCATGCGGAGAAGGCTGACCATCCTGAGGGCGAGGCTGAGGCTGCGAGGAGCTGGAAAGGAAAGAGAGGAGGATCTGCGATAGCTGCGAGATTTCCTGCTTGGTCTCCTGCTGCGCCTGCTGAAGCGCCCTGCTGAAGCGACTGCTGCAGCGCCTGCTGGGTCTGAGTGAGCTGCGACCACAGTGCCTGTAAACTCTCTTCATTGCGCCATGATGGTATCCATCTCATGCTGCAGCACCGCATGATTGCCTCCAGGCGCAAAATATTCCTCTGGCGTCGCAGAAGGCTCGGAGGTGCTGGCCTCGGAGGAAGCACCTGGATGCAGAACTTCGGGGAAGAATCGTGGCGCTGCTGATCCAACCCCGTACACCTCCCTCTTCTTCTTATTCTGAGGGCCGATGGTCGAACCGCATTCCCAATAAGGCACGGTTTTTGTCGGCCTCTTCTCCCCTCTCTGCCAGTTAATCTGTTGTACTCGTCCTGAAATGAGAATAAAGAATTGTTAGGGTTAGGGTTTAGAAATAAACAAACTAAGGAAAAAACAAAATGATATCGTAGACTACTTACACTGATGTCGCGGGCCTTCACCGTTGTGATCCAGTCCTCCGTCCCGTACGGAGGCTCTTTCTTCCGAGCGTTTTGTAGAAGAGATCGTAGGAGGCTGGACACTCTCCCGTCTCTGAGTGCTGAAAGAATGAAATAAATATGTTAGTGAAATCCAAAATTTTAAAAATTCAGCATGACCTATTCGTTTCGGAGGTATCTCGGCTTTAAAGGCCTCTCCAAGTCAATCAAAAATTAAAGAGAAAAGGCAAATGAACACATATACTACTTACATTAACCATATACAAATACCAAAAAAAAACAACAGGGAACATAAGAAATCAATGAATCTAAATAATCTACTTAAGTCAATGAATCTAATAATCCAATGAAATCATGAATCTAAATAATCCAATATTAAATACTTACCATAGCATGCATGTGGTGGCGTGGGAAATCGAACCACCTGAGTGTGTGGCAGGTGCTGGGGCCTGTAGATTGCCGCTGCGCCGGTTCGCCGCGTTCCGGCGCTGCGGGCTTGGTTAGCAGGGTCCAGCCACCCTTCTATCCACCCCGCCCAGGTGGCCTCGGATACGTAGGGAGGCCTCGCAGAAATGGGGTCACGCTCCCACTTGGTCTTGAGCGAGTTGACGAAGTCCCTGTAGCGTTTGGCGGCCCTCTGGCGCCAGGCCTGCTCCATCGTGGGCGATGTCGGCTGGCCAGCTGTACGCCTTCTGCAATTATTATACGGAGGAAAAATAAAAATGTGGTTAGAAAAGTAATGATCGATTACGCATCAAAAAGTGAAATTCATCAAATTTGAATACCTGAAACTCATCCCAGTAGAACCTACGTGTCTGCGGGGTGACACGGGACCAGGCATATCCAGCAGGGTCCTGCCTCAGGTGGAAGGACCGAGTGATGCAACCGGAAATCTGGCCCGAGTCCGATGCAAACCTGAAAGAGGTGAAGTTGTTAGGAAAAAATAACTCGTGAAATATATTTGAAAACGTGAAAAAAATAAATCATTACTTACGTATGGGTAGCATGTGACCAAGGGAGGGCACGACGCCCTGGTATGACACCCTCGTCCGATGCCGCATCAGACGCCGGATGATGGGCTGAACCGGTGGGTGTGGGTGGCGTCGGAGATCTGGGGGTGCGGACCTATCGGCAGGCCCTAAAAGGTCCGCGTCCGCAGCCAGAGCGGCGGTCGACACCGAACCAAGCAGCTCATGCTGAGAAACGAACAGATCGAACTGTCCTGAGAGGGCCTGTCTGGCTGGTGGGTAGGTGGGTCGAGTAGGTAAACCCTCACTAGCCATCAGATCTGCAAGGGTGAAAAATTTAAAAGGCACATTCAACAAGTTTAGGGTTGGTTGGCCAAACAAATAAGATGTCCAAAAAATGACAAGTGTTTACATACATTTAATGCAAGATATTAATAATTTTGAAAATTTCGGCATGACCTATTCGTTTATCGGAGGTTTCCGGCCTTAATGGCCTCTCCCAAGACAAATCCAAATCCAAACAACATGACATGATTAACCAAACTACATAATCAAACTTCATCATCAAATTACACTTCAAAGTATACATCACTTGAACTTGATACTTAAAGCATAAATATGCATCACCTCTAAACAAATTACACTTCAAAATATACATCACCTCTACATCCTTATGATACATCACTTGTAACATGAATTATGCATAAAAATGGTAAATTTAAGAGAATTATGGGCTGCCCAAAGTAAACACAATTCAGTTAACAAACAAAACTGGAAAAATACATCATTTGAGCTTCAAACTTGAAAAAAAATAAAAGCTACTTAATACATCACTTGTAACATAAAATAGGCATAAAAATTGAGCATTCAAGAGCATTAGGGGCTGCCTTTGAACATACCTTAGCCACATGATCACCAACATGCTTGCTTCATATTTCGTCGGACATGGAAACCCAACCCCGCACCATCCAGCCCCACCCAGCACAAACCTGCACCACAGCCACCCCCAACCACACCACTGCCCCCCAACCACACTACCCCGCCCACCGCCACCCCCAACCACCACTGCCCCCCAACCACCACTGCCCCCGCCCACAGCCACCCCCAACCACCATTGCCCCACCCCACAACCCTCTCCATAGTCCCCAACCCACCACCAACACCCACAACCCAAACCCAAAACAAAGAATTGAATCTATAACTAATTAAAAGCATTAAAAACAAAATAGGAATAAAAACTAACCGGGGAAGTAGGTCACTGGAGAATGGCGGAAGCTAGAGGAGCGGCGATGGAGAGATTTCGCTGGGGAGGGAGAAGTCGTGGGGGAGGAAATGGGCGGGGGCTAAAATGGGAAAGAAGAAGGGGGATTTCTGGTTTAATTTTGAAATTTTGCGACGAAATAGCGACGGGCTTTCGTCGCTATTTCTTGTGTCGTCGTTATTCCAAACCTGCGACGACACGTTTTGCCGGTAAATCGTCGGCGCTCTTCAGTATTGTAAAAAAATAATACAAAATATAAAGTACTTACAGATACATATTATGTATATACATGTGTATAAGCATCAACACATACACACTTTCACATAAAGAGGTACATAAAAATTTTGACTAACGTCAATCTTCATTTTCATCCACATCCGCATACGCATCTTCATTTTCATCTTTATCTACATGCTCGTCGTCCTCGTCATCCTCGTATTCGTCTTCGCCTACATCTTCAATATTGTCAGCCGGTTGTATGTTGAGATGAATTTCGATGAAACCGCCATTGGGGTCATCCATAGAGCGTACTAAAAAACAGAGTAGGAGATGGGACCCGCATCCATAGAGGGCTAACAAAAAAGGCAATTGAGGAACAACAAGCTAGATCAGAGGGTGCCTGATTCAAAGATTCCTAAAGCATTAAAAACATAAATAGGTACGCCTAATCGCGCAATTTAAGTGTGAATAGAAGTACTGGTATATTAATTTTGCCTATTAACAAAGTATGAATTGTACTAGCTCAGCAAGATAAGGCCCTTCAGGAAAAAGTTCCTAAAGGAAAGTACAATGGCAGATAAAAAAACACAGCTGAAACGTGAAATAGGCGATTTTTTTTAAAGGTTCTCAACAATCGAATAAGCACCTTGATAGTTAGACCGCCTAAAATTCCCGATGAAAGCCGTAAGTTACGATTCTAGAAAGGCATGTTCGAACCCTAATCTAATACATCAGAAAATGTTCGGGACATGTGATAGGGGTGGAATCATAAATGTAACAATTACGACCGAATTTACAAGTTTCAAAGACGAAACTTATTTTAAAGGGGAGAAGATTGTTGCAGCCCGCTCTCGGGCTAGGTCGTACATTTTACAACAAATGTGTTTCGACTCATCGGAAGCTATAATATTAATAACTTAAACTATTATGTAACATATTTTAACATATGAGTATATCCAATTGAATAAACCCCTAAGTAATTGATCTATAATATGACCTAGTGGACTTAAGATTAAAGATGGGAAAAAAAACATTTACCCACACCTCAACACTTAAGGCCCGACCACCCCTCTCCCTTAATACCCAAACCTCCTAAGTTTTTACAATCCAAAAAGCCTCAACCTAAAAAGCCAAAATAAAGGCCCCATTCTAGGATTATCTAAATGCTTACAATCATCAGTTAACCTAAAAACCTAAAACCTAACCTACCCTTCCTTTCTCCCCTCCCCCAGGAACCTTTCCCCTCCGAGGACCGACGGCTTCTTCCTCCAATGGAGGAAGATTACTTTCCTTCATCTCACTCTCTCCAACCTTCCTTCCTCTTCTATATCAACTCCCCCACCCGAAAGCTCCATGGTTTGCCTTCAACATATTTCACTAAGCTTCCCTTTAGATCCAAGAACAAGCTCTCTCTCTCTCTAAGCAACTCTCAGCCAAAAGAAAAAGGAGGAAACTAGGTCTTCAATCAAGTTAAGGAGGAACCACCCAAGCTTCAAGTGTAAAAGAACTAGGATCTTCTTCAAGAACCCATCAAGAGCAAGGACCTAAAGGCAAGTTTCTTCTTATCTACTTAGCAATATATTTGAACCATGAGTATGCCTCTGTTAAACTTTGGACTAGTTCTTAAAAAGAAAGTTTAGTTTATTTAATGCTTTGAAGCATTGAGGGTGTAACCCCTTCAAGCATTTGACTAGTGAAGGCTAAGTGTTATGAGTTCTTGTTAAATGGGAGATGAGTGAAGTACGGTTAGGGGTACCGATTTTCATTTGGACCAAGGAAGTGAATAGGCAGTAAGAGTACCCTTTTGATGTTTAATCAATTGTAGACTTTTAGCTGAGGTTCATTCTTGGTTAGTTGATAGAAGGGAAATGGAAGTGGGTGTAGAATTTGGGAGTGGAAGCGGTAAGACAATTTTTTTTCTTTGGCCATAAGGTTTTGACAATTGCATTATATCATTATGGGTATGGAATCTGGAAACTTGGCATACTTTGTATGATTCTCTCTTTTATTGAAGTTGTTAAACAAATGAAGAAGAGTCTAAGGGGGAAGGGACAGCTTGCTTGGTCAAGAGAAAGGAAGGACCTTGCTTTGGTGTAAATTTTCATGTACCTGGATGGAAGCTTTGGCATGAAAAGTTGAGGGAATGTTGATAAATATACTGTTTTTAAGAATGGACTAAAGATGGCCTAGTATCCTTGAAAGTAAGTATACATAATTAAATTGGAGGAATGAAAATAATGAAAGGATGGATAGATAAGTACTCAAAGCCTAATGGTAAAGTGAAGCAAAAGTTTGATGGGTACACCATGCTACACCTCACCGGTTTGAGGAGTAGAGAGGGGGAGGGATTTGGTTCCTAACCTTTACTTTTATAATGTATTATGTGACATGTGGTGGGCAAAGGAATCTTGTTTGATGAAATTATGGGCTGTTTTCAGATATGGTATAAGAATACTAATATTGAGTTCTCTTTTGTAGCCAAGAAATGAAGTCCAGAATAAAGAAGGAGCTATTTTGTTACTTTATAATTGCGATACGAATTTGTAATTAATGTGGACTTTAGATTGTTTGTAATGAACTTTACATGATACTTTGGTGACTATTTTCTCTGTTCATAAGCAAAGGAACCATTATAGGATGGTACCATGTTTTATAGAGATAAAGGATAAAGTTGTCTTAAGCATGGCTTATGGTTAGTACGGAATCTACCCTTGAATGGTTGCTTATGTCTCGACGTTTGGTAGGGGTAGTAGATGTTTATGTTATTGAACTTATTGTTCTTATGTGAGGTATGATGGGATAAATTAAATTTAAGATGATTTAAGCTAAGAAATGGACTCGATTAAAAATGCAAAATCAGAGAAATATAAAATAGCTCTAAACCAACCCGGTAGGCTAGTTGTCACCGAAAATACCCTTAAATTCGAGTAAGATGATGAATAAATTGATACCATGGAAACGGGCTTGCGTAATTGTTTTTCAGGGACGATTCGGGTCTAAATGAAGAAAAATCAATTGTTTTAAGGTGCTGGAATTTTCCAGCTTATAGCTAAAATTAAGAAACTCGGAAATGAGTTTGGGAGAACAACATAAGAAATTAGAGACAAAGGTATGACGGTTACCGAGTTCATTTCCTTTCATTGTGCATATTATGGCATTCTTTTGAAAACGATATTGTATGACTTTATTTTAAAATTAGTGTGACATTGTTTCAACAGTTAAATGTGATATCGATTTAAAAGCCTGTATCGAATAAACTGTCATTACGATTGATCCCGGTATTGTTATGGTTATGGACCCGAGCGTAACATCCTTTTATAGGTTGTCGGGATAATGTACAGTTATGGTTATGGACCCGAGCGTAACATCCTCTTGTAGGTTGACGGGTAATACAGTTATGGTTATGGACGGAATCACTTGTATTTGACTTTTTATTCATACGGTGAAAAGGTATGCCATGGCTATTTTAAAAGTATGGTACAACATTGTATAATTTCAAAAGTATAACGTATAGTATTGCATTGATTGATATCATCACATTTCAAATTATATCATGTTTCATCATGATAAGGGAAAAAAATTGTGGCTACAGTATAGATTGGCACTCGAATGCATTGCATCATTGCATCATATACACATCATGGCATCGTTTTAAGTATGGTATCATTTTGAAAAGTAGTGGAGTACCGAATTGTTTTAAAAGATAAAGTATGGTATTGCTTTGAAAGGAAGTGTTTTAAATAATGCATCGAATAAACTGTCATTACGATTGATTCCGATATTGTTATGGTTATAGACCTGAGCGTAACATCCTTTCATAGGTTGCCGGGATAATGTACAGTTATGGTTATGGTTATGGACCCGAGCGTAACATCCTCTTGTAGGTTGCCGGGGTAATGTATAGTTATGGTTATGAACAGAATCATTCGTACTTGACTTTTATTCATACAGAGAAAAGATATGCCATGGCTATTTTAAAGTATTGTACGGTATGGTATCGCTTCTAGAGTATAGATGGTCTGGAATGTTTTCCAAAGGTAAAGTAACGTATTGTATCATTTTCGAATGCAATGGTTTCGAAGGTCAAGTATTGTATCGTATCGTTTTCAAATGGTATCATTGCATTTCATATAGTATCACTATGCATCATGTTGCATCATGCTAATTTGAAAAGTCCTATTTACCGTAGATGAACGAAGTAGTGCGCTAGGCAAGATAATTTACAGTTAAGTTATGTTAATTACAGTCTTATTCAACGTTTTGATGTATTTCTTAGTAGATCAGGGAAATATTTGCCGAGTGATTTTGATCACTTACACTTGTTATCTTTATATTTTTTTCAGAGCCTCCAGAGCTGAGATCGAATATATCGAAGATGAACCACAACAAGAGTACCGTGAGGGTGGTTGCTGTCTAGGCTTTAATTTTTATTGTTCGTATGATGCTATTTCATGGACTTTTTGGGGTTATGTGGTATCGATGTATTATGATGAACACTTTTTATGAATGTTTAAAATTCTACCGGTTTACTACCACTGCTATGATGTTTTATTCAGCAGTCTGTGGCTTAGTCATGGACTTATACTGTATTGCATCGGCGCCTTGTACTCTTCGTAACGAGGTACGGCGGGTGCATCGTACATAGGCATGGCCCGGGTGCGGGGTGCTACTGTTAGGATATCAACCGAGATCACTGCCAAACGCGCAGCGGAAAACAAAACTTGATCTCCGATTTCCTACCAAGGATCCATGTTGTTCGTTTAATTCGACAAAAGAAATCAAAAACTACCTCCGTAGATTCGAAGTCTGCAGATGGAAGAGGTGCGAAATCACAAACACCTTCTGTCGGTATCCACACAAACGCTTCCGCCCGGAGTGCTAGCTCTTCAAACGGCGCGGCTGAAGAACTCGTTTTTCACAAAAACGATTCTAGGGTTTTTGTTGTTTTCGTGTGTATTTCGTATGTCTCTATGTACAAGATACATAGATATATATACATATATATATATATATATATATATATATATATATATATATTAATATATATATACGCATTTATGGATATTAAAAACCGAGTCCTAATCGGTTTCGTTGATGCCAATCAAAATCCATATCAGATATGGATTCTGTCAGGATATTCAAAATCCATATCAGATATGGATTCTCTCATTATTATCTGACAGCATATATATATCTATATACATATAACCACAAAAACGAAAATAATATAATAATTAATATCCAATATTAATATTATTAATATTAAAACGATAATAATAATAATAATTAATATCCAATTTATATTAATATTATTAATCTCAGCCTTACGCATTCTTGTGTGTGACCCGATAGGCCCATATTAATTGGCAGTTGATTAAATCTCTATTAAACCAACAAGTCGTAATTGGCCTCTAGCAAGGCATTACAACTACCCAATTAATACGAGTAAAGTCCAACTAGCCTAATAATAGTACATGCATTAATCCCTTTGTCACACGATATCTAGTTTGAACATAAGTCATGGTCAGCGTCATACTTATATAGTTCAAACATATGATTACTCGATCTCTAAGTAGACTGATAAAACAAATGATATTGATCACACTATCAATTCATTTGAGCACGGCCATGCATTTCACAGTCTCACTAATCGAGGGGCCCAAAGATATCTCTCTCAAAAGAGAGGGACAAATTCTATCTTGATTGTTCAATATCCTCTACATAATTTCTATCACATTCAATCATGACCTTTATTATTATCCAGTTACGGATAACGTTTGATCATGTCAAAATATAATAGTCCTTATGTTGGAAACTATGACAATCTCAAGTCAAAGGATTAAAACATGACTATCATGAGATTTACTTATGACGCTAATCCATGTAGCAATCTCATGATGGGTCTATCCAATACACTGTTCTCTAACAAGTATCTATGAGATTGATTCGTATCACCATACACATAATCATCTCATGATTATCAAATCAATACTCATACTGATTATAAATTATTTTATCTCCATAACAATAATGAATCAGGGACATATATCAAAATTGTGTAACATACTAACCAACAATAATGATAATAAAACCTCTTTTATTAATAATAAATGCATAACATAAATATCCAAATCATGGCCTAGGGCACATACACTAACAATATCTGAGACCCATAGATCTAGTGTGCTGATCATGCTTGACCCGTGAGAGAGGCTTAGTCAATGGATCCGCTATGTTATCGTTTGTGTCAACTTTGCATATCTTGACATCTCCTCTCGATGATGTCTCGAATGAGATGGTAGCGTCTGAGTATATGTTTAGATCTCTGATGAGACCTAGGCTCTTTTGCTTGTGCTATGGCACCATTGTTGTCACAATAAATGTCCACAGGATTTGCAATGCTAGGTACCACTCCTAGCTCAGTGATGAACTTCTTCAACCAAACTGCTTCTTTAGCTGCATCTGATGCTGCTATATACTCAGCCTCTGTTGTAGAATCAGCCACAGTGCTTTGTTTTGAACTCTTCCAACTAACAGCTCCACCATTCAATGTGAATACAAAACCGGACTGCGATCTGAAATCATCTATGTCGGTTTGGAAGCTAGCATCTGTGTAACCATTTACAACTAACTCGTCATCCAAACCTCCATAAACCAAGAATACATCTTTAGTCCTTCTGAGGTACTTAAGAATATTCTTGACAGCTGTCCAGTGACCTTCACCAGGGTCAGCTTGATATCTACTTGTTGTGCTCAATGGATATGAGACATCTGGTCTAGTACATAACATGGCATACATGATCGATCCTATAGCAGAAGCATAAGGAATTTTATTCATTCGATCTCGCTCATCAGATGTCTGAGGACATTGATTCTTGCTAAGATGAATGCCATGAGACATAGGCAGGAATCCTTTCTTGGACTCTTGCATGTTGAACCTTTCAACATTTTATCTATGTATGTACTCTGACTCAAGCCTATTATCCTTTTAGATCTATCTCTATAGATCTTGATACCAAGGATATAGGTAGCCTCACCCAAGTCCTTCATTGAAAATGAATTCCCTAACCAAGCCTTAACCTTTTGCAAGGTAGGGATATCATTCCCAATAAAATATGTCATCCACATATAAGACCAGAAACACTACTGCACTCCCACTAACCATCTTGTAAACACAAGGTTCATCTTCATTCTTGATGAAACCAAAGTTCTTAACTGTTTCATCAAAACGAAGATTCCAGCTTCGAGATGCTTGCTTCAATCCATAGATGGACCTTTGAAGCTTGCAAACCTTCTTTGAATTCTCAGGATTTACAAAACCCTCAGGTTGTGTCATGTACACATCCTCGAGTAAATTTCCATTAAGGAAAGCAGTTTTGACATCCATTTGCCATATCTCATAATCATAGTATGCTGCAATGGCAAGGAGAATTCGAATAGACTTAAGCATAGCTACTGGTGAAAAGGTTTCATCATAGTCTATACCATGAGTTTGCTTGAAACCTTTAGCCACAAGCCTTGCTTTGTAGGTTTGCACATTTCCATCCATGTCAGTTTTCTTCTTGAAAACCCATTTGCAACCAATAGTCTTAATACCCTCTGGAGGATCAATTAAAGACCAAACTTGGTTATCAAACATGGATTGCATCTCAGAATTCATGGCTCCAAGCCATTTATCTGAATCTGGACCTGACACAGCTTCCTGATAGGTAGTAGGCTCATCTTGATCTATGAGCATAACTTCACTATCATCAGTCACAAGAAATCCGTATCTCTCTGGCTGACGATGTATCCTATCAGATCTGCGTTGGACTTGTGTTACATTTTCAGGCTCCACAACTGTTTGTGGTTCTGAAATCGTCTCTAAAGACGGTTCAACGATATCTTGTGGAACTTGAGTTTCCTCAAGTTGTACTATACTCCCACTTGTTCTCTTGGAGAGAAACTCCTTTTCCAAAAAGACTCCATTTCGAGCAACAAACACTTTGTTCTCTGAGGGAATATAGAAATAGTACCCTTTAGTTTCTTTAGGATACCCCACAAAAATACATTTGATAGATTTTGGAGCTAGCTTATCTGACATTAATCTTTTCACATAAGCTTCACAACCCCAAATCTTAAGAAAAGACAAACTGGGTCTCTTACCAGTCCACATCTCATATGGTGTCTTTTCAACCGCTTTAGATGGTACACGGTTCAAAATGAATGCAGCTGTCTCCAAGGCATAACCCCAAAAGGATAAAGGAAGATCTACTTGACCCATCATAGATCGAACCATATCCAATAAAGTCCGATTTCTCCTTTCAGAAACACCATTCCATTGTGGAGTTCCTGGAGGAGTCAACTGTGAAACGATTCCACAATTTCTTAGATGTTGGTCAAATTCTTGGCTCAAATATTCACCACCTCGATCTGATCGAAGGGTTTTAATTGTCTTACCAAGTTGATTTTGTACTTCATTTTGAAAAGTTCTAAACATTTCAAAAGGCTCATGCTTATGTTTCATTAGGTAGACATAGCCATACCTACTGAAATCATAAGTAAAAGTAATGAAATACTGAAATCCTCCCCTGGCACTAATGCTGATTGGGCCGCATACATCTGTATGTACCAAACCCAATAAGTCATAGCCTTTTCCACTATGTCCAGTAAAAGGAGTCTTTGTCATCTTTCCAAGCAACAAGACTCACAATTTTCAAATGATTCAAAATCAAATGAATCTAATAATCCATCTTGATGGAGTTTAGATACGCGCTTCTCATTTATATGGCTAAGGCGACAATGCCATAAATATGCAGGGTTTAGTTCATTTGGCTTAGTTCTCTTTGAAGATATGTTATAAATATTACCGTCATTGGACTCATAAGGTTAAGGACATAACATGCCATTATAACTACTTGCACTACAATAAAGCAAGTCATTTTATCAAAAATAGAACACTTCTTATTTTTAATTAAAATGAATAACCTTCATCATCCAAAACAGACACTGAATGAATAAGATTCCTACTCATAGTAGGAACATATAAAGCAATTGTTTAAAACTAACAAAAGCCCATTGGGCAAGACAAGCTCATAAGTCCCTACAGCTATAGCAGCAACTCTTGCTCTATTGCCAACACGTAGGTCCACCTCGCCCTTCTTCAGCATCCTACTCCTTTTGAGCCCCTGCATATTTGTACAAATATGGGATCCACATCCAGTATCTAATACCCAGGAAGAAGAAGTAGATAAATTAATTTCTATAACATAAATACCTGAAGATGTAGTCGTACTACCCTTCAGCTTCTTCAACTCTTCCAAATAAATATCACAATTTCTTTTCCAATGCCCAGGCTGTTTCAATGGAAACAAGTTCCTTCCTTAGGAACCTTTGCCTTGGGACCAGGTTTCGGTTTTAAGCTTGACCCTTTGCCCCTTTTGCACCCTTTGCACTTTTAGCCTTACCCTTGCCTTTAGCTTTCCTTTTCATTAGCTTGGTATTGACACTCAATACATGGGTAGGCTTCTTGATATTCCCCTCAGCAGTTTTGAGCATACCATGTAGCTCAGGAATGGACTTTTCCATATTATTCATATTGTAGTTCATGACGACTGAGAAAAACTGCTAGGCAAAGAGTGTAGGATCAAATCCGTGGCGAGTTCCAAACTCAGGGGATATCCAAGTCTTGCAAGGTGATCTATATAGCCTTTCATCTCAGAACATGAGCGCTAACAGATTCACCTTCAGACATCTTACAGTCAAAAAGTGCAACAGCGGTGTCGAACCTATCCTGCCTAGCCTGTTGTTGGAAAGCTTGTTTGAGATGCACACTCATCTCATAAGCTTCTAAGTGTTCCAGGTCTTTTTCTGAAGTCCTGGACACATAGTTGCCACATTAGACATCCTATGTCATTGGAATCTTCAACATGCTTCTTAACTTGTTCTTAACAGCATCAGAAGCATCAGCAGGAGGGGGGGTTCAGGGGACAGGGTCATCGAGCACGTAGGACTTCTTTTCTTGCTTGAGAACAATTCTCAAGTTTCGAAACCAGTCAACAAAATTAGTCCCACATTCTTTTAGTTTTTCCTCTCAGGATAGATCGCAAGCGATTAAGGTGGAATTGTTATTAGCAGCCATTTATGATCTACAAAACATGCAAGTAACACTTTATTAATAATGAGGTTAAAATTTATAAAACTCCCACTAAAATATAACCCTCAAAGAAATATTTTAGTGAGCTAAGATCCATATTTGACTTAATTCTAAACTCAGCTTTGGCATGACGCTTAAAATTAAGTTATTTAGGTAGGTAACATCTTTACCAATTACATCTCATGTAACTCTTAGAATTTATGGAATAATGACTCATATATCATTGTATGTTAGATTCCATCTAATGTCTTGGGCCCAAAACCGTTTTGATAGCCCAATTAAGTCTAACCAATTTTAAACATATGAGTAGCACTATTACTCATCCTACGTAGCTAGGAATGTTTAAAGCACATTGCTTTGGCAATACCTACTTTAATACAATCCCATTTTTAATAGGTGTTTAAGACATGGATGGCATCAAGACTTAAATTATTAACGAGGGTTCAACTTAGTTTATGTCTTGCATTGCATATCATTATATCGTAGCATCCTATATGCATATATAATATATCATCCGCGCATTTCATACAAAATAATAAATATGTAAACGTGACATAGCATGGCCAAACTAAATATGATCTTCATGAGACCAGATGAAGATCATAAAGGAAACCCTATGTGAAAGACTTCCTATTACAACATTTGCAATGATACATATCTTCTTGTCTTGAGCCCGTGCCTCCATCTCCATGGAATCCACTCGTCCTTGGTGTGTGTCGTCATCACCATTTTGTAGCTTGATTCTTCATTTATTACAATAACAAAAAAAACCTAACTACTTGTATAATAAAATACAACAAAAACTACAGTGGCACGCAGACCATAATAACCCAAAACAAAAATATGACTAAGTCAATCACATAGGTCCTGAGGCCATGCTATGCACCATGCAAAGACATCAACAATTATAATATATTTTACACAAACATATTATAACAAATAAATATACATCGACATTCTTAATGTCACGGTAACGAACTATAGGGCGTACGCATACGGCGGTCCTATAGGGCGTACGCAGAGCCCCAGGCGGGGGTCGAGAGGCAGCGCCCCTCGAAGCCAAAACAGAAAGTATCAATCGTATTGATAATTTTCTTTTCGAAACCCTAACACAGACGCATCAATCATATTAACGATCTTACTATTTTGAATACGTGTAAGCCCTTATAGAAGCACCGATCGAACCGAGAGTTATCATTCAAAACCCAAAACAGAATCATCAATCGAATTGATAATCTGCTGTTCGAAATCCGAAACAGAATCAATCTGTCATTCGAAATCCGAAAACAGAATCATCAATCGAATTGATAATCTGTCTGTTTTGAATACGCATAACTTTTTGTTCATATCGATATAACATAATCGTTTTTTATCATCACATGAAAAACGAAAACTTTATATCACATATAACAATCTCGAATCATAACGTCTCATGAAAACGAATTGAAAACATCATCCGCTCTCACCAGATGAGATTCGAATAGGGTTTTACACATAGCGTATGTTTATATCTAATATAAACAGGAATCGGTTTTTGATCAATCACATGACAAACGAAACCGCCGTATACAAATCATCTCATGAAAACGATTTGAAAAACACCATTCTTCTCTCATCACTATGAAATATCCGAGTTGGGGTTTTTGTACATATCATGCCATACGAAAAACAGTGTAAACATATAATCACAATAAGCATGATATAATCGATTTAAACGAAATCACCAGTGTCTCTGATACTAATATTAGGAAATCAACCGAGACCACTGCCAAACGCGCAGCGGAAAACAAAACTTGATCTCTGATTTCCTACCAAGGATCCATGTTGTTCGTTTAATTCGACAAATAAGAAATCAAAAACTACCTCCGTAGATTCGAAGTCTGCATAGATGGAAGAGGTGCGAAATCACGAACACGCCTCTGGTCGGTATCCACACGAACGCTTCCGCCGGATGTGCTAGCTCTTCAAACGGCGCGGCTGAAGAGAACTCGTTTTTCACAAAAAACGATTCTAGGTTTCTGTTGTTTCGTGTGTATTTCGTATGTCTCTATGTCTACGAGATACATAGATATATATATACGCATTTATGGATATTAAAAACCGAGTCCTAATCGGTTTCGTTTGATGCCAATCAAAATCCATATCAGATATGGATTCTGTCAGGATATTCAAAATCCATATCAGATATGGATTCTCTCATTATTATCTGACAGCATATATATATCTATATACATTAACCACACAAAAACGAAAATAATATATTAATAATAATTAATATCCAATATTAATATTATTAATATTAAAACGGTAATAATAATAATAATAATAATAATTAATATCCAATATTAATATTATTAATATTATTAATCTCAGCCTTACGCATCTTGTGTGTGACCCGATAGGCCCATATTAATTGGCAGTTTATTAAATCTCAATTAAACCAACAGTCGTAATTGGCCTCTAGCAAGGTTATACAACTACCCAATTAATACGAGGTAAAGTCCAACTAGCCTAATAATAGGTACATGCATTAATCCCTTTGTCACACGATATCTAGTTTGAACACAAGTCATGGTCAGCGTCATACTTATATAGTTCAAACATATGATTACTCGATCTCTAAGTAGACTGATAAAACAAATGATATTGATCACACTATCAATTCATTTGAGCACGGCCATGCATTTCACAGTCTCACTAATCGAGGGGCCCAAAGATATCTCTCTCAAAAGAGAGGGACAAATTCTATCTTGATTGTTCAATATCCTCTACATAATTTCTATCACATTCAATCATCACCTTTATTATTATCCAGTTACGGATAACGTTTGATCATGTCAAAATATAATAGTCCTTATGTTGGAAACTATGACAATCTCAAGTCAAAGAATTAAAACATGACTATCATGAGATTTACTTATGACACTAATCCATGTAGCAATCTCATGATGGGTCTATCCAATACACTGTTCTCTAACAAGTATCTATGAGATTGATTCGTATCACCATACACATAATCATCTCATGATTATCAAATCAATACTCATACTGATTATAAATTATTTTATCTCCATAACAATAATGAATCAGGGACATATATCAAAATTGTGTAACATACTAACCAACAATATGATAATAAAACCCGTTTATTAACAATAAATGCATAACATAAATATCCAAATCATGGCCTAGGGCACATACACTACAATATGTATAATAGGCTTGAGGCTAAGCGCAAGAGAAAAGAATGGGAGAAGAAGAGAGTAGTCTTGCTTTGAACTTGTAAGAATATGCACTTTGCTTAGCCTTGTCTTGCACCATCTTGCCCATTTTTATAATGTTGGCACCCCCTAGGGTTAGAGGTCTTCCTCCGAAAATTGTCTTGAAAAACCCTTGGAAAGATTGCTTTGTATGAATGAGGACACAACCTTTCTTATTTGGCGCAACACGATTGGACGAATGACTTGTCTTTGCCTAGTTGTCACTTCATGATAGGCCATCCTAATCAACCTTGGCACTCCTTAAATGAGCTGGAATTTCTTCTCAAAAATCTGAAAACTGTACTCAAAATCAAGGTGATTAACTTCCAAATAATCATGATATGATCCTCCTTAAATTTTGGAGTAAAATTGAAGACAAAGAAGGTTAAAATTTCGGCCAGCTCTTTGTCCATGTAATGAAATTTTCAGCATGTGGTTTATTTTGAATTGTTTCCTTGTGTGTTGCCCACTTCAATATCACCAATCTTGTGTGGATTTGTTTTCCACCAATTAATGTCCCAAATAAGCTCCACCTAGGCTCCAAGAAGGTGTCATAGGCATGTGAATGTTCAGCTACATGTGCTGAAATTGTCTTTTGTAAACTTTGTCACATAATGATGTACATGTAGAGAAAAAGGAGTTTGAGTGATTACAAAATACATGATTTAAATAATGTGTAATAAAGAAATGCATGACACGTTTTATGACTTGACACGTTTTTGCATAAAACCTGCCTTATATAGTTCATATATAATGTTGTCGTACTAACGAGCCATGAAGCTTTAAAGCTTACATCAAATAGCGAACATTTGTTGTGTTTGAACTATTTTCATGTGCCATCATTAATGAACTAAACTAGTTCACTAAGTGAAGTACTTAGTTAAATGAACTAAGTAGTTCATTAAATGGTGATATATTTGGAGAAGGCACAAAGGGAACAAATTGAAGAATGGAAAGTCCTCTTCCTTCCTTAACCACACGTTTTGATATATATATATATATATATATATATATATATATATATATTCAGATTTTTTAAAAAGGCACTATACACATATATTCTAACGTACTACCGACACGTTATATATTTTACGAACGTACGTTTAACGTCATGCCACTATATTTATCTCATATTTATGAGTATATTCAGATCTGATATCATATGATA
Organism: Eustoma russellianum; assembly: GCA_036186865.1. NCBI lineage: Eukaryota > Viridiplantae > Streptophyta > Magnoliopsida > Gentianales > Gentianaceae > Eustoma > Eustoma russellianum. Next base: position 17,272,704 of record AP025061.1, read on the forward strand.
TAAGTCATTGGTGATGTCAAAATTATTACGACACGTTACAAGGTTCTGAACAAAAAATTGTCGTATCGGGTGAATGCAGAAACTTCACCAACGTGTCACGTACTTGCCATATATAGATGGCCAGCCATTACACTTCAAAAATAGCCACAAATTTCTTGGCTTACATGATATATAAATCCATAAAATTATTTCCATGTTGGCAACACACAAATCACCCCCCAATTACGGCCAAATTGTGGAGATTTCAAATTCAACATTTTTGTCACATGGGGCGCCACTTACCTTCAGCCATTAGAGCTGAATTTTCAAGTTATTCTATGTATATTATGTGTGACATAATATATATAACATGTGCAAAAATTTTGAATTCAATCGGAGAAAAAATCGCGTAATCGACAAAAGGCGAAAATTCGGTTTTCTACGAACACAACACATGGAACATTTTTGGCATGATATATAACATGTATCTAGACGCTTTATACATATTCAATAATTCTAAGTGTTCTAGAAAAATCAATTTAGGGCTGATTGGAATATACCATATGTGTATAATTATTGTGCATTATTTTACAAAGTTTACAAAAATGAAATTCAGCACATGCTCAAGCCTCATACACGCCTAGCTCAGTCTTGTTGGAGCATATGTAAGAGCTTTGTTGTCATTTTGATTGGCCAAGAATGAAGTATACAAGGTTGGTGACATAAAGAAAGGAGCTACACAAGGTAATATTTCAAACTATGTCACATTTGTAACATATGCTGAAAATTTCAGCATGTGTGCATTAAGTTGGCCGAATTGTTGAGCTTAAATGTGCCATATTTACTTCTTTGAATTATATGGATTGATTGGGAGATAAAATGGCAATGTTTTTAAAAATATATGGAAATGATGTGATGATATTTTTAATATCACACATGCTGCAAATTCAGCATGTGTGGAATTTATGTGGCCGATTTTATGGTCTCTATGATGACCAATTTGATTCCTAAATTAGTAGAGATTTTGTGTACTAAATGATGATTTATTTCTTCTTTATTTTCAAGGGATAAATCTACTACCTACATGGCAATATTTTGAATATAGTGTGAATATCACACATGCTGAAATTTCAGCATGTGTAGAAGCATATGGCCGATTTTAAGCATGGTAAACGGTGATAATTTGTCTTGCAAATTATGTGAGACTTATGGCAACATTTTTATGACTAATTGACACATGTTTAAGTGATATCTTTCAGATTTATCTAGTCATCAAATGATGAAAACTTTCATCCAATCAATGAGTGCCAAGTAAGCAAAGGCTTAATGATCATCCAATGAGGAGCTGCCAAGTAAGCAACTGAATGTCACAATGATGCAAGATATTCTTCCAATGACTTAAAAGATAATTTTCAAGAGGAAGAAAAAGCATAGGGGGCGGCACACATATTGATAAAAGAGAAGAAGGAGAGCAAACAAACACAAACACAAGTCTTGCAAATTCAAGAGCTCAAAAACGTCGCATACTTATTCTCCTTCTACACTTCGTTCTTTCTTCTCTCTTAAAGATTATTGTATTCATATTCATACATCTTGAATAGGCTTCATCTATACCACCATATATTCTATATTGTTGTAAAATATTGATCAAGGTGTGATCAATCTTGCATCCGCTAGGTGGTGGTGTTTGTGATCGTTGTAATCACTTACAAGGTTTGTAAAGGGTTGGAGTTGGTGTGTAACTCCATCAACCCTGTGTGGTAAGATGTTGTTTGTTGTTTTGTGATTAGTGATAACCGAGGAAGGTGTCCTCGAAGACTGGTGCAGTCTGATTTCAGTATAAAATTCCTTGTGTTCTTACTTTTCAACACTTACTTTCAGTTTCTAGCATAGTGCATCATTTTTATCACGTTCTTAAAATAGTAAACGAACTTCAAAAATCACGAAACTTTCAGGAAGCATAGCCACACGTCTTAAGGTTCATTTGGCATGAGTTTCAACTCTTTTAGACAAGTATAAGTCATCCAAACGTCAACAGTTCTGAGACTAGTGCAGTCTGATTTTCAGGCTTGCAAAGGTTGAGACTTTGAACGTATTTAACTAACTTCCCAGAATAATTTTTCAACACTGTTTCAACCCAATTAAATAGATCTAATAAGGGGTTAGTCATTGAAGTTTCAAAGCATTTGGATTCAAGGTTTAATAGGAATTAATTTTTCAAATCAGACTACCGTTTCTGGCAGATTTGTACAATCTGACCACCAACAATTTTTAAAGGGGTTAAAGGTTGAATTTAATCTGAAATTTTTAAGAGATTCTCAGAACATCTGAGACTAAAATCTCTTCAAATTTCAGAATTTTTGAAGACCTATAACCTAGTTTCAAAACGTTTCAAAACAGGTCCTGAAACAGAAACTGTTTTCAGAATTTGGGTTTTTGGTCTAAAACAATTTTAAAAACCAAATTTTTCTGCACCCACTATTCAACCCCTCCCCCTCCCCTTCTAGTGGTGCCTTGATGATCCTACAGTATAATCTTTACACACATGGTGAATTGCAATCAGTCCTAAATTTATTTTTCTATAACACTCTAATGTGTCTTGAATATGTAAAAAAATGTCTAGATACATGTGACATCAAGGCCAAAACGTTTTCATGTATGCCTAAGTGTAGAAAACCGAATTTTTGACTTTTGTCATTTACGCGATTTATCTCCGATTAATTTCAAACTTCTTAGACATGTAATATATATTTTGTCACACACAATATACATAAATAAGGTGTACATTCAACTCCAATGGCTGAGTGAAAAATGCCCCATGTGACAAAATAACCTTCAATTGAATTCTCCACAAAGTTAGGCTAACTGTGGATGATGTTGTATGTGCAAACATGGTATGACCTTGTTTGCTGAATATGACATGTGGATCACTAAATTTTGTAGTAATTTATTTATATAGGCTGGCCATCTTTGTATGGTAAGTACGTGACATGTCGGTGAAGTTCCAGTAGTCACCCGATATGACAATTTTTGGTTTATGACCTTGTGACATGTCGTTATAATTTTTTATGTTACTACGACTTGTAATATATGATGTGAGACCTGTATATACTCATAAATATGATGTGTATATAGTGTTGTGAAGTTGATGTACATTTATAATATATATGACGATATCGGTGGAACATCGGAATATAAGTAATAGTGTGTCTTTAAAAAATTTGTATATGAAATATATATATATGTATGTGGCGTGTGATTTGAATGAGATGGGGAGACTTTCCATTTCAATTTTGTTGCCACATAGTTCTCTCCAAATATGTCTTCATTCAATGAACTAGTTAGTTTATTAACTTAAGCACTTCACTTAATGAACTAGTTTAGTTCATTAATCATCACACCTCGAAAGTAGTATAAAGACAACAAATGTTTGCCATATGATGTAAGCTTTAACGCTTCTTGGCTTGTTAGTACGAAACACATTATATATAAACATGCAAAGCATTTTTATCACGTGCATATATCATGTAACACTTATTTCATGCATTTCGTAAACAAGTAACATTTAAATCATGCATTTTTCAAATGACTCAAACCCCGATTTCTCAAAAATCTCATCCTTTTTATGATTTGCAAAATAACATTTATCCATGATTTAAATATGATCGCTCCCCCCTACGGTTATGCACAAATTTAAAATTTGAACTTCATAATATCGTTCTCTCTCTTCCTTAAATCATGCTTTTCTCTCCCCCTTTATTTTGTAAATCTCATCAAAAGCATAAGTAAGAATGAAAAGAAGTAGCATTTCATAGCATGTAACAGAAATCATACATTTTTAGTGTTCTATCTGTCGTGTATGCTATTTTGTTCTATGTCATAGATTCACATCAAAACCATCAAAAAAATTGTGATATGCCAACCAAGTTATAGTACATGTTGCTTTACCAAAACATCTTAGAAATCTGAAGTGATACCTTCGTTTGTCATCTCCAAAAGTTACAGATCCTCCTTTTGTAACCTTTTTCAAACAGGCTCGGATCTCCCGTCATGATGCTACTTGTTTGCTTTTTCTATCGAAATATTCTTTTACAGCATATAGTGTGATACCACTTGTTTGCTGTATTCTTGTTTTATATCATCCCTACAAAGTGGACAATCATGTAGGTACCCTTTATTTTAGGGTCCTTAAGGGTTGGTGATTCAACCCTTTGTAAGAGTACCTTTTGGTATCCAAACTTGGGTGATCTTTCTTGGTCTTTGCAAAAGATGATAAGAAAGAAGAAGAAGAAGAAGCAATATAATATATTTAGGGGTATGTCTATTTGGCCTATGGCCGAGAATATCATCATGTGCATAATAAGGTTTTTGTTTTTGATATGCATTTCGGTTTACATGAATAGTGCGTGATCTAGATGCATTAATATGATACGAGTGTCGCATATGCATCAATGGTTTTTTCATATCTATATGGTACATATTATCTTTGCACGTGATGAAAAAGAATTAGTGCGATGAGATATAATGGGTGGTGTGCAAGACGTCTTTTTAGGATGTATAGTTATCTTAAATGCATGTGGTTTCTTAGATGAAGATAAAACAAAATTGTAGATTTCTTTTGTACCTGATTATCTTCAACATACTATAATCTGGCTTTTTCATTTTCAATGTTTTTGCGAAGAAATGAGACGATCTAACATGCAAGTTCTTCTATCGAATTGTTTTACTGTCTTTTCTAGATCTTCATTTCTTGATCTCAAATCTGAGATCTCGGGTTTCATTACCACATTTTTGGATGTTAAGGACCTGGATTTCAAATCTCAATAAAACAATCAAATTAGACGACTCCTCTTTTAAATTATTTTATTGAGATACAAGATTGTGTTAGAGGATTCTAACAATTTCTTGTCTTTAATTAAGTGCTTCTTTCTTTCGCAAGAGTCTTAGCAAACTTATCTAACTCAAGATATTGAACATACAAATCATGATAAGATGGTTCAGAATCAGAATTTACCTCACTATTAAAAGGTGGAGACCTTTGGCTTGAAATACCTTCATTTTGTGGCTAGTGGATGCTATCTCACAAAGATTGTTGAATCTTCTTGTAGTGAGTGTGCCTGCATTCTGATAGCCTCTTTTAGGACTGTATATCACCACTAGAAGGAGGGGTTGAATAGTGAGTGCATAAAAATTGGTTTTTAAAACTTTTTGGTTACCAATTACTCACTTCTGAAAACAGATTTGTTTCAAACCTTGTATTTGAATAACTGAATGATCAGGTTGTAGATCTCCAAAAATATTAAAATTTGGTCACAAGTACTTTCAAATGTTATGTATGTGTCATAAAAATTTTAGATCAAAATTCAAAGTATAAGCCTTTGAAAAAAACCTTTTTATTCATATTATGTCAATCTGTCGGAAACTGTTTCTCAAAATGCAAAATTTATTCCTGTTAATTGACAAATCCAAATGAATTGAAAATTTTATAGTATGACCCTTAGGATGTTTACTTTATAGGGTTGCAACATTCTTTCAAAATTCCTTTGGCAAGTATGTCAACCACGTTGATGTACTCAACCTTTGCAGATCTGAAAATCATATTGCACTAGTCTCAAAACTATGAACATTTGATAAACTTATACTTATATAAATTTGATGAAGCTTGTTTCAAATGAAAGCTAAGACCTTTGGCTATGTTTTTGCAAATTTTGGTGATTTTTGAAAAACGTCTGCTATTTTTACCGTTGTAATAAAAACGATATAGAAAAATGAACTAAAAGTAAAAGTGCAGAAAAGTAAGAACACCGAGATTAAGATAGCTTCCTCGATATTCACTTATCACAAATGACAGTGAATGGAGTTAAACACCAACTCCACCCTCTTACAACAAACAAACAAAAACAAGAACACGAACACCACCACCGATCGAATAAAGGTTCGATCACACCTTGATCAACCTTTTACACGAGATGAACGTATGTGGGTGGTTTACACAAAGCCTATATAGTATATGGAAGATATGTATGATAGTCCTAAGCCTAAGAGCAAGAGAAAAGAATGGGAGAAGAATAGAATAGTCTTGCTTTGAACTTGTAAGAATATACACTTTGCTTAGCCTTGTCTTGCACCATCTTGTCCCTTTTATAATATGTTGGCCGCCCCCTAGGGTTAGAGTCTTCCTTGAAAATTGTCTTGAATACCTTTGGAATATTGCTTTGTATGAATGATGAGACAACCTTGCTTACTTGACGCAACACGATTGGACAAATGACTGTCTTCGCCTAGTTGTCACTTCTTGATAGGCCATCTTTAATCCACCTTGACACTCCTTAAATTAGCTGGAATTTCTTCTAAAAAATCTGAAACATATGCTTAAAATCAAGGTGATTAACTTTCAAATAATCATCATATGATCCCCCTTAAATTTGGAATAAAATGGAAGACAAACAAGGGTAAAATTTTGGCCAGCTCTTTGTCCATGTGCTGAAATTTTTAGCATGTGGTTTATTTGAATTGTTTCCTTGTGTGTTGCCCTCTTCAATGTTACCAATTATGTCTGGCTATTCTCCACAAATTAAGTGCCAAATAAGCTGCACCTAGGCTCCGAGAAGGTGTCATAGGCGTGTGAATGTTCAGCTGCATATGCTGAAATTGTCTTTTGGTAAACTTTGTCACATAATGATGCACAATCTTTACCACATGGTAAATTGCAATCAGTCCTAAATTTATTTTTCTAGAATACTCTAATGTGTCTTGAATATGTAAAAAATGTCTAGATACATGTGACATCAAGGCCAAAACATTTTCGTGTATGCCTAAGTGTAGAAAACCCAATTTTCGATTTTCGTCGATTATGCGATTTTCTCCGATTAATTTTAAACTTTTTAGACATGTAATATATATTTTGTCACACATAATATACATAAAATGAGGTGTACATTCAGCTCCAATGGCTGAGTGGAAAATGCCCCATGTGACAAAATAACATTCAATTTGAATTCTCCACAAATTTATGCTAAATTGTGGGTGATTTGTGTGTGCAATCATGGTATGACCTTATGGCTGAATATGAAATGTGGATCACGGAATTTTGGAGTATTTTTAGTGTATATAGGCTGGCCATCTTTATATGGTAAGTACGTGACATGTCGGTGAAGTTTCGGTTGTCACCCGATACGACAATTTTCGGTTTATGACCTTGTGACATGTCGTTATAATTTTGATGTCAATACGACTTGTAATATATGATGAGACCTGTATATACTCATAAATATGATGTGTATATAGTGGTTGTGACGTTGACGTATGTTTATAATATATATGACGTGTCGGTGGAACGTCGGAATATAAGTATATAATGTGTCTTTAAAAATTTGTATATGAAATATATATGTATGTGGCGTGTGATTGGAATGAGATGAGGAGACTTTCTATTTCAATTTTGTTGGCCTATAGCTCTCTCCAAATATGTCTTCATTCAACGAAGTAGTTAGTTCATTAACTTGAGCACTTCACTTATTGAACTAGTTTAGTTCATTAATCATGGCACCTGAAAATAGTATAAAGACACAAATGTTTACCATATGATGTAAGCTTTAACGCTTCATGGCTTGTAGTATGAAAACATTATATGTAAACATGTAAATCATTTTTATCAAGTTCATATATCAAGTAACACTTATTTCATTCATTTTGTAAACACGTGACATTTAAATCATGCATTTTCAAATCACTCAAACCCCAATTTCTCAACAGCGCCTCAGCGCCATGTTCCATAGAGGAGCCAACCTCCACTGTAGTTACCATGCTAACAGGTCAGCACAGAGGGCTGGCCTCTCTCCCGCCAATGAGGGCATAACCCCTCGTCTCTTGTAACAATTCTACGCGCCAAAGCAAAGTTGTGTCAATAAAAGAATAGAAATAAGAGAAACGAAGGATAAGCTAAGATCAAACTAACCTAGTGCGAGGTGCACCCCTTGCTCCCGTAGCTTCCATAGTTCCTGCAACAGAGTATCACGTTAGCTCTACAAAAAAAACATAAGAAATATAAAAATAAAAGGCTCATTCCTTACCCTGGATGACATCTAAGTCTCTTCCCCCCATAATGCTGAAGCCAGGGCCACACACTAAGTGATCTAGATTAGCCTTTTTCAGTGCATAACTGTTGACCTTAAACCAGTTAACATGGCCTCAAAACTTTGCAAACTCCTAGCTACCTTCTGGTGCTGCGGCTTATTATTGCCTTAGACATTCTCTAGATGTCTTGGCTAGTCGTGTCGACCTTCTTTGCACAGACAAAACCTCCCCTTCCGGTTCTTAGTCGAGAAGGGGAGGTTGAACAACAAAGCAAAATGCCTTATTTAGGGTCCGCCTACTGAAGTTAAGTCAACTTACTGAGGACTTACATGTAAGAAGCTTTTGAAAATATCGATATCAAAACCAACCTGAGCAGCTCTGAGGGAAAAAAAATAACAAGCTAAGTTCCTAAATAAGGGAATACGTAAGGAAAAGCCAAGTTTCGAAATATTTCTTCGTATAGGGCCTCATAACCCACAGGAGGGTCATGGTCAGTATGGCCAGGAGGAGGAATGATTAAGGTCCAACCTATCACAGTCGATCTAATAGAGCTGACAGAGATCATCTAACTCAACCTGTGATGATACAGAAATTCCTCTCCACCAGACGAGCAGGTTCAACTCGACCTACTGACCCGAGAGACAAGGAGTTAAGATCGACCTCTCTGGGCTTATAGTTAAAATTAAGGCGCACCAGCGATAACACCGCTGGAATCGTGTCGCTTAGGACCAGTAATTTCGCTAGGCCCGTTGGAATATCAATATTCTCCTCTGACAACAACCACACCGAGCTCTCCCCTGCTCCGTTGGCGTAGGAGGTGACCTCGTGATTTTGGGATTCGGTCGACATAATGGCCAAAAGAGTAAACGAGAGAATGGACTTACTTTGGTAAGGACGAAGGGGTGAGGAATGGGAAGAACCAAAAGGAAATCAAAGGCTTGATAGCACGGAACGGAGAAGCAGATGATGGAGGAAATCTTTGCAAAGCTTTACCACTAGAAATGGAAAATTGCAGGTGAGTCTGAGCCTATTATGTATATGGACAAAAGGAAACGGACACACGGATGTGAGGGTAGTCGCAGTAACTCCCACTTAGGCCACGTTCCAGGCTCAAACCATTTCAACATAACAACCAGACCACTCTTGGATGCAGCCAATCAGCCATTGACACGTCAGAGGCGTGTGTAAATGAAGCAGACTAACAATTAATTGACAGGTACCTAAAGATGCCTTTCTGTTTTACTCGGCAAGCCTAATCTAGAGGCAATCTGGCATACTCAAAAAATGCACTGGTAATAATGGCAAGTATCATTACCTCGGCCAGTGAGAGTCAACGGTACTGGACCCCCACCATTAACACAGCTCAGCTAACCATCCTGGTCAGTATCTTACCAGCACAGCTCATGGAACACAGATTACCGTTGATTCAGCTCAACTCGGCAAGTAGGTACACGCCTCTGTACCAATGGTCTTCGCTCGACAACAGCCATAACGCTAGCCAAGCATATGCCCCCTATCCATTCATCCTCGGCATTTTTGAAAAAAGCAGGACACTGTTATTGCGGTTCAATATAAAAATTTGTCTACGAGATGCTAGACTATGTTATGGCCACGCTGGCAATCAGACGTATCAGTTCTCGGAAGAGCATTTTAAGAAAGGTTCAACTTGAGTCGTATGAGTTTCTACTTGAGTTGCATGAGCTTTCCAAAGAGCCTTTGAAAAGAGCCTTTTGAATATACTTCTTTACTTGTCATATACATTTGAATCATTGGATCACTTGAGCTTATACTTCTCTACACATAAAATTGTTGTTTTCTACTTAGTTTGCTTCCAGTGAAACCTCTGGCTTTATATGTACCTGCATAAATGAAACAATAATGGAGGTATGATATGCTAGTGTGTTAAGGAGGGAATTTAGTAAATACGAATAGGAAGCTTCCGATATTAAAATTGCCATAAGCATGTATATGCCCATATAATGCAAAAACAAAGACAAAACAAAAAAAGCAAAGTCAACATAAAGCGTTGGTAATATCTAAACCCCTAAATATTCTCTAAGGTGTCCTTATATCCTGCTTAAACCTCATTAGTCTTAATCTTCTGTCTCAATGAACTCATATCCTGGATGTCATTAGAGAGGTCCAAATCTAATAAGTAACGTTTATAATCCGCTCATCCCAAGTCATTGTGGGTCTGTCTTTATTCCTCTTCCCTCTACAATAAGGCTTTCAATAGTTCTGACAAACGTCGTTGTCTGTCTGCTATTGACATGCTCAAACCATCTCAGTCTCCCCTCCTTTATCTTATCTGTTATACTAGTCACCCCTAACCTTTCCCAAAACTCCTCATTTCTGATCCAGTCTAGCCCCGTGTGTCCATACATCCACCTCAACATCTTCATCTCTGTCACTCCCATCTTCTGCGACTGTGTCCTCTTGATGGTCAAACAGTCTGTTCCATATAACATTTTGATAGTGTATTTTAAATGACTTAAATTTAGGCTCGGCATTGGAAACAACTGGTAAGATTGCTATTTTGTGACCTTGAGGTCACAGGTTTGAGCCGCAAAAACAGTCTCTTACACAAAAATGTAGAGTAATGCCTGCATACATGAAATCACAAAATGATCCGGCCACTCTCTACACCACGAAACTGTTGGAAGAAATTTTGGAAATGGGTTTGTTTAGAGTTGGTGAGCAACATACTTGAGTTTAATTTAGATTAGTGTCCGTTAATCAAAAATAGAAACTATTAGTCCTAAATTATCTACGTAATGAGTAGATGATTTAGGCTTTTGAATCACTCAATTCCGATACCGGATGAATAAGAAATTAATGCTCAATGTAGGAGTTAAAAATGGTTGAGAAATGGAAAAATGATGATGTGGCCTCATGAGAATTGAACACATCATCATTTTCCAAATATACCACATTGATTAATTAAAGGAAAGTTGCCACCAAATATAGTGCTAGGAGAGGCACTTTAGATGTGCCCTAAGGGCAAGAGAATTTTCGATCGGAGGGAAGACGCAGATGGCTACCACACACGTGTGCGCGGACCGCCGCCTACCCGTCCAACCGGCTCGACTCGGCTCAGGCTCGTGGCTCGATTCTTATCTTTTTGGACAAATATTCTTTTAAATGTTTCTAGAAAATAAGTTACCTGATCCTACGGTTATGATTTAATCCTACGATCTAACGACTCGGATTAAACTGACAGTTTCAGTGGCTGATTCCTACCAGTCGTGGGTTACTAGCCTATCAGAGGCGGTCGTGGGGTGCGTGGTGATCGTGGGGGTTACTGTTCGATCAGTGCGATCGTGGGTTGCTGTAACCTCCAAGATTTCCCGCAGTGCTCTGCTTCTGAGAGATATTGAAAAAGTTTCTTCCATTCTCGTGCTGCATACGAGCATTCTGCATAAACTACTGCTGCATACTGCATACACTGCTGCTGCATTTCATTAATCCGAGAAGTCAGCAACATTTCTCAGGTTTGTGGAGTTCTTACATAGTGGTGCCACTCGTTGGAACTGTTAGCCGTTGTATCTTGGGAGACGTTTGCAATTTCCGGTTGGACACAGTATACCGAAGCAATTCGTCTTAAGGACAGAGTCTTGGACTCGCTTCGGTTTACATGTTGAGCTCTTCTTTGTGTTGAGCTCTTCCTGTGTTGAGCTCTTCTCTGTGTTGAGCTCTTCCCTGTGTTTGAGCTCTTCTCTGTGTTGAGCTCTTCCTTGCGTTTGAGCTCTTCCCTGTGTTAAGCTTTTCTCTGTGTTGAGCTCTTCACTGTGTTTGAGCTATTCTCTGTGTTGAGCTCTTCCCTGTGTTGAGCTCTTCTCTGATTTGAGCTCTTTCCTATGTTGAGCTTTTATCTGTGTTGAGCTCTTCCTTGCGTTTGAGCTTTTCTCTGTGTTGAGCTCTTCCTTGCATTTGAGCTCTTCTCTGTGTTGAGCTCAGCTCTTCCTGTGCTGAGCTCAGCTCATCCCTGGCTGAGCTCTGCTCATCTTTGTACGGTACAGAATGTCAATTTCGTTCTCTAATTTATATAGAATCTGAGTTTCGTGTATGAGACAACAGAAACGATCCGACTTTTCTCCACATCCTGCACAAATGCAGAAGGCAATTGTTTTCGATTAAATCATGAAAAAACTGTTACCGAGTATCTGTTTTTTTTTAACCCAAAAAAAAAAAAAAAAAAACCTGTTTACTTCGGTCGATCTAACATACGGCATAATTTCTTCATCTTGTTTTGCTTCACACCTTTCTTCTAAGAAAAGGATCGGCGCAGAGGGCTAGGGGAATGGCTGCTTCTGTTCAAGCTGCTTGCTTTGAGAAGGGGCAGTTTGCCGCTGAGGAAAGCAGGCTAGCTTTCAGCAATGGATGTCAATTTCAATTCAAGATTTTTTTCACCTCCTGTTCTTCTCCGTATGATGCCCATTTCGGATGCTCGCACCGGGTCTAGAGGCCTTTGCTTTCTTTCCACACCGCAGCTTTCCAGAAAATTCTCTTCTGGGGGCAGTTCTTCTGTTAAACACGACAATAGAAGGCCCCGCCGCTATAGATTATAGGTAATCGAACTGGCCCCTCGTTGCCGAATGCAGGAATTTTTGCTTCCTCGAATTTTATGAAGTGTGTGGAAGATAATTAAATAGTTTGCTGAAGGGTTTGTTTTGATTTGGTAGATTGATTGCTTACAGTTCCCCATTTGTAGTTTTTCTATGGGGATGGCAGGGGTGAAGCTAAAAAGCTACCCTTTTTATTTTTATCTTTATATTTATGATTTCACTTCTTTTTTTTAGTTGGTACTCTTTTGGTTGAAGGATGGGGGTGGATACCTTTTTCATGAAGTCATATAATTTTAGATCCTGTTTCAATTAATATTGCAAAGGTATACACGGAATTCTGTTTCTCTAATAACTTGATGTATGTACAGTTCCTTATTGCAGGAAGAGGAGTACCATAAATTAGCTGATTACACGGTCCATGATCTCTTAGAAAAGTTAGAGGTATTTTAATTGCAGAATTAAAAACACATTAATGTTGCGGTCTTTACATTGTTGGCAACTAATACTCGATTATTTCCCTTCTTGCACTATCGGACTCTTATTTCGCTATATCGAACTTGCTCGTTTTGCATCCAGGAATATGGTGATTCTCTAGATGTTGATGGTTTTGACATTGATTATGGGGTAAGTGTAATGGTTGCATTTGGATTTTTGTGCAGCCTTCTCTATTCTTTCTTACCTAATAGTGTTGATTTACAGAATGAGGTTCTAACTTTGAAGCTCGGAGACGTGGGGTACATACGTTATAAACAAACAAACACCGAATAGGCAGATATGGATGTCATCCCCAGTCAGGTAAACATGTTCATTGTGTTTGCTAGGTATATCAAATGTGGCTTTTCATGCTTCTCACCTTCTCTTGAAGTTTAATGTAATTTTTGTTGGTGCTTTACTATTGCTAAGTATCTTCACTGGCAAATTTGCTTCAGAACATGATTTTCTATCAAGCTCCATCCACTTCATCAGTGACAGGTTGGCAGGAACAGACTTGTGCATAATTTAATTGGTTCAGCTTGGCAGTAATGCACTTGTACATATTTAATTGATTATACAAGGACAAATGATATGCCAAGTTTGGGCATGAGTTTAGCTTAGAAGCTACCGTGTTCATAAGGAGAGTAAACCTGCTCTCAACTGTGGGTCTGCTGGTGTCTTTAGGCAGCTTTGCAAGTGTGAGTCTTTTCATAGTTGGGGAGGGCGAGAGAGATTCCTTGCATTATCAAGAAATGCTTAGTGACTTATTGAGTTCCCACTTTTAAGATTACTGTATTCTATCTTATTTGATGGATGCACATTGGTGTCATGATGTTTGGAGTTCCTTGTTTCACATGCTATGGTATTGAATATTGTTTTACTAGATTGTTTTTCTTGTGTTGGTTTTGAGGGTTCGTACAATTTTGCTTGCAGTGGACCATCTAGGTTTGATTGGGATCTACAAAATCAAGCTTGGATCTATCGACGAACAAAAGCAAATCTGTTCAAAGTTTTAGAGGATGAGCTGGAAGAATTATTAGGTCAACGACCAAGCCTTCAATAAGGCTTTATTTGATGTTTCTGATTGTAACTTTTGGTTTCTTTTCCAGAACTTATGTATGTCAATTTTTATAATTTTGTCTGTTGCTTACCACCCCTGCAGTCATGTGAGGCTCAGGGTGTTCTATATATGCTCTATATAGAGATTGATGCTGTACCTGTTTTTGGTGAAGTAATTGCTCGTGAGAGCAAGTCTAGCGATGCAGATAACCCCTCTCTCTTCTCTCTCTCTCTCTCCTCTCTCTCTCTCTCTCTCTCTCTCTCTCTATTTTATTTTTTAGGGTGTGTTATATAAAGCCGTCCACAAAGATGGGGCATACGTTTAAGTATCTGCTTTGAAAAGTTGGGTTAATTTCGAACCATGTTTATTTACTTCATAGTAGCATAGCGTGATCGTGTTAGTGTAGGTCCTTGGATGTTAATGTTGGTGGCTAGCAAGATGAATGTTTACTGGCAAATTTGTTGAAAGTTTGTAGAGGATGAGCTGGAATAATCAATTGGTGAACGATGAAGTTTTCCTTATGGCTTTATTTGATGTTTCTGATTGTAGTATAAGGTTTCATTTCCAGAATTGATGTATGTCGATTCTTAGTATTATTGCCCCATTCTGTTCTCATTTCATGCTCAGGTGTCCTATATGTGCTTTATACAAGGATCTGTATTCCAACTGTTGTTTGGTGCAGTAATTTTCTGCTAAAAACAAGTCTAGCAATGCCAATAACCTCTCCCTCTTCTTTTCTGTGTGTGCTTTTCAAAGTTCTTCACAAAGATGGGACATTCTTTTATCTTTTACAGTCAGTTTCCCTCATAGTAGCACAGGGTGATCACAGTTTTAACTCCTTGATGTTAATGACACTGTTGGCATGATGGGTTTTACTAAAGCAACACAAACTGTGTCGTTACCTTTCTTTGTCTTGGGTTACACAAGCGGATCCTAAGTTGATGGGCATTGATTTTATACTTTTGATATGTCTTGACGCTTTGTGTCATGCCATCGGATTGGAACACCGGACTTGTATTAATTCAGGTAAAAAGATCCACACCGAACTGTATATTTGTTTACAAAGTAGGTGTTTTTCAGCTTAATGGAGTGAGGAACAGTGTAATTTTGAGAATTTTTAGTGTTGAGGGTAGAGAACAAAACCCACCTGGGTTGGATGCTATAGTGATTAGAGATATTATATCCAGTTATCGAAAGCAGTATTAGAGCAACTGATAAAGTTGCTGCTTTGTGACATGGAGGTCATGGATTCGAGTTACGGAAACAGCTTCTTGCACAAAGTGTAAAATAAGGCTATGTACATCAGATCGCGAAGAGATTCCGCTCTTCTCCATACCATGCGCAAACGCAGTGCATTTGTCTAGTGCATTCAGAACGCTCTTTAGATCCAATTATCAGAATTGTGTTTTTACTGATCATTACCAAATACAAGGGAAACAAACAAGGACGAGATGTTGATATGTCAAACTAGACTGGCAGCTGCACATGTTTCAAATTCTGCCTAATACAAACTCAGCCAAATGTCCCGCTCATTGTACAGCACCAACGTTCCACTTATCCAAACCAAATTATAGAGCTCCAAGAAAGTGTCTGAGCATATTCAAACGTGAAAAATGAATGCAATACCATTAGATTAAGAAATGAGCCTCAAGTCTTCACCACAGCCAACTTCAGCTAATCAAAGATATTATCTAATGTTGAACTACACCAGCTCAATGGAAAATTGTAGCTCTTTGCACAAACAAAGTCAGTTTCATGGACAGAAATAAGCTTGCTCAGAGACCAAATAATCACTTGGCCTTTTTCTGGTCTTTCTTCTGTTCAGCCTTTTTCTGGTCAGATACACGTACACCCATTATCTTGCAGACTGGTTGTTGCTCTGACTGAATAAGCTTTAAAGCAGGATGGACTTTGAGATCCCCCATTGTTAATTTCTCCCCTATATCCAACTCGCTTAAATCCACATCAATGTATGGAGGAATTACGTCGGCCGGACATAGATACTTAACTGTTCTCTTCATAATATTCAAGTATGCCCCTGCCACATTACTGAAACAGTTGAAGGCAGACTAAATACAAAGTTCTAAAGATAGATGACAACTGTGTAAACCATGAGATGGAGACTAATTGTTGATTCTTTATTAAAACCTTAAGACAGACTGGAACTATGGTAAGTCAAACAGATACCAGCACACATTGGTATATCTAATCTGGTTTTCAACACAGACGACCAAATTCATGTGAGCCTAAGGCAGAGTTGCAGTAGAGGTGAAGCACAAAATAAGTAGAACATTCAAGAACATCTCACGAGTTTAGGATGATGAGCTGTGAGAATCAAAGGATTGTATCTACCTTTCTTCAAACCAGGGGACACATCATCTCCCCTGAATACTAGAGGAACATCAACCTTCAACAAAGCATCACTTGGAGCTCTGATGAACGTGACATTAAGCACCGTGTCTTTACTCGAATGCAAATGAATCTGCCACAAGACGGGGGCAAATAGAACGGAAAACAGGTAAGTCCAATTTGATCAAAGAAATTAGGATGCTTGTCGACAGAATAGTGTACCAAAGAAGCAACACTAATTAAAGGATCTAACAGGTCATTCAACATATAAAAGCATCAAGATAGAAGAATGTATCTTTGTAAACCAACAAGTACAGGAGTAACAGGAGCCTAATGAAATAACTCGAGAGAAACATTATCCACAAGCATATTAAATAATCCATAAAGGCAACAAATTACATTCACCCCAAATAAGCCTTTCACAGGACATGCATTTCAAGACCAAAATTTATTGGTCTAGAAACTTCAAGCTAGAATTGTTTCAAAAAGGGGGAAAAAAAGAAAACACACAGAATACAACCCAGACTGCATGATCCAGTCATGCTCCTTTACACATCGCTATTAGGATTGAAACTTGATTTGTAACTAGCAAAGACATCGTTGCGCGAGACCTATTGTAAACAAGGGCGCACATTTTACCACTGCCTGCAATTGTCAGCTCCTTGAGAGAATGAGCCTGTACCATGAGAAGACCAAGAACCGCACACTTGGAAGACAGACAAAGCTTAAAAAGAAAAAGCCAGCCTGACTGACGAAACAAGTGACTTCAACGAAATGGGATTTATACACAACTCTGACTCCCAAGGGAAATCAAGAACACAATCTAAATTATCATATCAAGTTACAGCTGACTGTGCCTTCCAAGACTTCAAGACGTGTGTAAATTCTCTTTCACATGATACAACACATCATACATGGTTGCTGATTATAGGTGTCTTAACAACTTTTCCAAAATGCAGGAACCAAAAAAAAAAAAAGGTCTGGTTACTCGGACAATTCCAAGACTTGTTCCAAGTTATTACACCTTTCCAGCTGCAAGCCTCGAGCTTGGAATTACTTAGAAAGAAAAATAACCAATCTGACATAACTATCCTCATAAAAAACATACACTGTGTCTATATTTATAACTCGCCTTCTTACAACACGTCTTTGACATTTCTGGTCGAAATTTCAAAGCACGACTATCCCGAAATTTGCTATAAAGCAACAAGATCAATATAGTGGCAAATATATTCCCTGATTTAAAACATATAACTAGATTGATTTTCAGATTCAAACTTAAAGCAGCTCAGCAAGCTTATACAATTAAAAGCATTTTGAAACTTAAAAACTTTATCAAGAAAGAAGAAACTTAAAAGAAGGACAGCAATGAACCTACCAATCTGGGCAAAACCCGAACTTTTTCAATCGCTTCATCGGACCCCGACTCGGGACGGACTTCAAGGTCGAACAATCTGGAAAGGAAAAAAGACTGTCCCATCAAGCTAACAAGCTTTTTTATCTGATTATTTTGCACAGAAATGAGCCTTTTATTCCCACCATGCTGCCCATCTTCTTGCTCGAACACAATGCTAGGAACCAACCCAACTTTTCTTAATTTACCGCTAATGATCCTCCCACTGGCGGAGCGTGGGACTGCTACAATAGTCTCGGAATATTTCGGGTCGGGTCGAGGAAAGCCCTGAAGATATGTGAGTAGTTTTTGAGCAGTGGACGTTTCTATAGGGTCTTGAATGACAGCTGCTGCGGCGGCTGGCTGGCTGTAGTGGCCGAGGTGGCGGTGGCTGTGGCTGCGCTGGAGAATCTTCCGGATCAACATTTGTGATGAGGCCCTTCCCTTTTCAAACAAGCAGGGAATCCTATAACATAGAAATGGAGAAAGAAGTTTGGGATGGAGAAAGAGGTTTAGGAGGGTTTTGAGGCTGATTGAAGAAGATAAATCATCAAGGGGATAAGATCCCCTCACCGTAAAAGGGTGCGGTAACACGTGACCGCGTGACACGCGGCAGCAAAAAGAAGTGGTGAGGCTAGATACAGGTGATTCTTATCTAACTTTACCATCCTCTTACTGCCACGTGTCGCGGAAAATGGGAGTGAGGAAATCCAAACCCTAAATCAAGGCGATATGGACTTCTTAGATTACATCATAATCGGCTAACCCGTTCATTGTTTTTTTTTTCCTGTTTTTATTTCTTTTTTTTTTTGGAAAATCTCCTTTTGTCCCCCTATAACTTGACTAATTGGAGGTTTGACCTTCTTATATTTGAAATTACATACTTAACACTCCCGTGTCTTTGGACTGATCTGAAAAACGGCAATTTTGTAAATTTTGACGCCGGAATTGCTGTAAAGACACAAATGCTCCTCTCATTAAATAATTTTCTTCTTCTTCTTGCTTGCTAAATTTGCTGAGTTATCTTCTCCATTTCTTCCTTTCTTCATCCTTATTCCCTTTCATCTTCTTCATCCAACCTCCACCTTCCAACTTCTATTTCCACCATCCTTCCATATCTCTCTACAGCCCCTCCTCCCATCTCTACCGGCTCTCCACCATCTAGTCCCACCTTTGGCAACTATCATCACGGAAATGCCAGCATAATTAAGGCGCCAGAAGAAGAGATAGAATTGCTTGGAGTGGCATGCAAATAGATGAGAAATAGAGCTGCACACCAAGCAGCACATAGCCCCTCCTAAGAAAACAAACCAAGGCCACTTGAGAATATAATTAGAATCTTCATGAATGCCTAATGATGTTGGTACATGATAGGGCTGTAAACGAGCCGAACGAGTCGAGCATTGCGTTGTTCAAGCTCTGTTCATTTAATTTAGCGAACGAACCGAGCTTGTTCGTTTAGTCACAGTTTGCTTCTGAGTTCAGAAGCTATAGCCAGTTTACTAACTTGAATATTTTTATTATGACAGGGACAATTGAACAATTGAACAGTTTATTTATTTAAGATAGTGATAACCATTTAATCTTTTTCAGTTTATTACCTGCCATATAGCGAAACAATAGAACGACCTCTTGAATCGTCGGAAGAGAGCTTCCCTGTGCAATATGTTTGGACATCACGTTGCAAAGAAATCAAAGATGATAAGGAAGAGAGAAGGGAGAAAAGAGAAGGAGAAGAAGAAGAAGGATGTGAAGAAAAAGAATAATAATAATAATAATAATAATAATAATAATAATAATAATAATAATAATAATAATGAAATATGGTGAAATAACCGAAATACCTTTATTTTTAAGGTATTTCCGACAGTTTTCACCTGAAAAGTGAGAATTTACAATTAGTCTAAAAACACAGGGGTGTTAAGTATGTAATCTTAAACATAAAAAGGTCAAACCTCCAATTAGCCAAAGTACAGGGGTCAAAAGGTAATTTTCTCTTTTTTCCCTTTCAGTTTTGATATACCCCTCCGTCTCGATTTGTTTATTCTGTCAAATTTGTGTACGATTTTAGAAAATTTACTTCAAAAGCTATTTATTGTTTATGTTACTCATATCGCTATTAGAAACAACTTTTGCTTTTAAAAATTACACGCAATTAATAAAGATAATCTATACATTTGGTTACTTTTCTTCTTAGATATTAAGCTATTTATTTATTTTTTGTTATTACACCTTTTTTTCACTTTTCTGTTTTTGTCTTGGTCTTTCATTATGTATGCATATACATGGTAATGTATTTTAATAGCTTTCTATTTGTGTTCAATATATTTTTTCATTAGTACACTAACATACCATATGCCTATTATTATGTCATCTATGCAGGTACATATAGAGTTGTGGGTCTCACTAGAAACAAACTCTTTATCCTTTGGGATGGAGGTATTGTTTGTGTGTGTCTCAACTTCCCCAGACTTTAGTGGTAGCTATTAGTATCGTTAGAATATATTGAGTATGCTTGTTGTTGTTGCTATTGTTTTTTTTTGTTAAATGCAAATATGTGCTAAACCAAAAAATCAGTACATTTACACCAACATCCCCGAGATGTGATCCATACAAAAGATCTTACTTGTATTAGATTAAACAATGCATGGATATTGTGCTATCAAATACGGAAAAGGTGTGTACATAGTCCTAAATACATACATAGGGATTATATGAATTACATCTCAAAGGACAAAAGAAAATCTTTCAAAAATAATCTGGTTCTTAGCTTGCCAAATGAAATATACTCTCGCAACAAGAGCTACCTTTACATTCTATGCTTATAGAATGTGAACAAATTTTTCGAAACATCTCAGAATAAAAAGATGGATGATGTTGTTAAAAGGCGATGTGGATCTTTCCTGGAATCTAGCGAAGCCCGCGAAATCTGTATGCTATCCATTCAGGCAAATTGGATCGACGCTGAGCTTCTGATTTACATAATCCACATATATTCCTTGAGGCTGAGACGGTAGGGCCTCTGAGGTGAGGAATTTCACTTTTTGCTCCAAAAGATTAGATCAACCTACTAATTTATCAAATCGAATATTTTTTAAAATTTTTAAAACCTAAGTCAGAATACAATTTTCTTTTTTTTTATCCTGTCCTTCGATCTCAACCTTGAGCTCAATTGTGGAATAACAGCGCAACCCCTTTTACATTTTCATGTTGACTTCATCCTTTTCTTTCTGTTCTTTTGCATATCCATTTGTATAGTAAACATTAATATTTTCTCAAAGAAAATGTAAATGTGTGTAGAGCTAGGAGATTTCATCAATTAAAAAGAAAGACAAAAAGATCATCATATTTTTTTTAGTTAAAACATAAAAATTTATTTAACTATTGATAAAAAAGGCCTATACATTTACAAATCTGTTTGAGCATATCCAGGATGCGAAGTATATAATCACTAAATACAGTCTAGTCACGGTTTTCTTGTATAAATCTATACACGTGCATAGCAACTCTATGCGCCACATCCCGGGCAAGAGCTGGTTGGTCCTCAAAAATCTTCAAATTTCTAGACTGCCAAATAAAATAGATACCTGCCGCAATAGAAACTTTGATAAATTTAGTCCTGTTAATCTTTCTGCTAGTCTGCCTATTTGCCCAATTTAAAAGGGCATTTAAGGTGTGAAACCTCTTTGTGACACAAAACCAATTGAGGATATGGTTCGACACTTGTTTCGCGAAGTCACATTTAAACAGAAGGTGATCTTGTGTTTCAACTTGTACACCACATATCAGACGTAATGGGTCATTAACAATGAAGTGCAATTTATCTTTAGTGGGTAACTGGTTGCGCGCAGCCAACCAGAAGGTGAAGCAGTGCATTGGGTGTTGGTGGAGGCCCAAACAGTTGAAGCCCAACAAATGAGATGATCTCGGTTTCAGAAACACTCGTACACTTTAAAAGTTATCAAAACTATTATAAACTCATGCAAGAATATAGTAGATGAGAGAAAAGAGAAGAGAAAGTAGAGAGCTTTGTATCTCAAGGTGTATATTTCATATATGATAGGGGGTCCTATTTATAGGATTCATGGAGTGAAGATAAACTTGGACGAACCATTTGGATATCCACATCTAATATGATATCAATCTCTATAATGTATATCAACATAATGTTTATCCTTGAGGTTCATATATACCCATAACACTCTCCCTTGGATATCCAAACTTTATAGAATATGCCTCATTAAAACCTTGTCAAGAAAAACCCAGTGAGATAAAAACTTGGTCGAAAGAAAAAGAGTATATATTCCTAATAATTGGAAAGTGTGATATACTGTCTCGTTAAAACCTTGCTAAGAAAAACCATGTGAGATAAAAAAACTTGGACGAAGGAAAAAGAGTACAATGTGTATGTAGTAATCACACTCTCCCTGATGCTGGCAAGAGATCTTTGAGTCAACACATTCCAATGTTGTAGACCATCTCTTTCTAAATATAGTCGTTGGTAGCGCTTTAGTGAACTAGTCGGCAATCTTCTAACTTGATTCTAACTATTGTATATCAATGTTGTCATTATTTTTAAGATCATATGTTGTCATACCTCGTAACTTTTCAGCACGACTTTCAATATTAGAAGTCAACCTTAAACACAATTTAATTAATTGTATAGATTAGGAGTCTTGGTTAAATAAAATATAGAAAAAAAATAATAAAAGAAAGGGTTAAAAGTGAGAATTAAGAAAATTAGGTAAATTACCAAAACTATCCCTACTAAATGAAAGGGGAGTTACACCACACTTGATATAACTCCCCATTAGCCTAAGGGGGCGGTTGAAAAACAAAGAAAGAGGGGGAGGGGGAAGAAAACGCCTAGAGGAGAAGAGAAGGAGAAGAGAGAAAGAAGAAGAAGAGGAAGAAGAACTTGCAGTCAACCTAGGTGCAATCCTTACCGAAATTTTGCAGTAGATTCGTAAGTCTAACTAGAAACAAAGGCAAGTAATCTTTCTATATGCTTTAAGCAAATTTTGATACAGTAGGACCTATGTTCTTACAAAGAGAAGTTTGGATCACACATTAGTAATCTTGATTTGTGTATGTTACATGCTCTACTATATGTACTTCTTGTTGTTTGCTTGATTAAAGTCATGTTCTTTGGGCCTAAATGTGAAAGTATCCATGTTGTGCTTCATTGTTGATAAATATGCCCTTAAAGTGTCATCTTTGTTGTAAATATTGTTGATGGTACTTGTTATATTTCTGAAGGTTGGTTTAGATGATTTGGTATGAGTAGAAGAAGATTTCAGGAGATAGAGGAGATGTGATGTAAGTTGAACATGGGGTAGAAGATTGATGATACATCCAGAGATAGGAATAATAGAAGGCTTAAGGTTGATGCAAACTGCTAGAGGTAAGAATCAAACTGCGTTTGTGGTGTGTTGTGCATGATGGAGATCAGAACGTAAGGTTGAATTTGAGGTGTTAAGATGAAAGAAGTGATTGAGGAAGATGAAGGAGGGAAGTTACTGTAGAAAATTGCAGTTCTGGAACCGTCAGAACACTTCGAACACCTACTTTAGGCGCTTCAAGTCACATTAGGCGCCTAAATTAGGCGCTCAATGTGTCCCAGTGCATCTCCGTACACTTCGAACACCTACATTAGGCACTTCATGTCACATAAGGCGCTTCATGTAGGCGTTCGATGTGTCATAGCATATTCCAAAACACTTCGAACACCTCCAAAGGCGTTCGATGTCACATAAGGCGCTTCATATAGGCGTTCGATGTATACGGCACATCCCCGAACACTTCGAACGCCTAGTATAGGCGCCTCATGTCCACTTTAGGCGCCTCATGTTGCGTTCCAAGTATACTGGAAGTCTTTTTTTGATCCATTAGGCGCCCTATGTATGTGTAATAACTCTATACACTTTCTTTGAACATAAAATGCAAGGGTATTTGGGGTGTAATTGAGGATTAGATGTTAAGTTTGACTAAGTAAGAATAAGATTGAATCCCAAGTGAAATGGTGAGACGAACGGACTTAGAAAGATACGAACATGGAATGTTTGAGGTGCAAGACCGTAGACTTGATATGTAAGATGTGTGTGTGCGCGTTACATGTTTGATACGAAGTTGCATGAGCATTCTGCATCATGACATGAGCACTTTGCATTTGACTTGAGAATTGCTTTGCGAAAGAACATGTGTTTACAAGAAAAGATTAAAGTTTCCAAAAAGCAAACTATGGCTGCTGGTTGGTCGCAAACTATGGTATGTTATTTTAGTTACGTGTTCGTTCTCGTATCCGTGTATCATTTATGTGATTTATCTGTTTTGAGGAATTGTTATAAAGATGCTATTTGTTAATCCGATCACCTTATTTTGGGCAACAACTTATACACTGGTGACTCGTCGTGTGTGATCCCGTAAGGTGTATAGACGGGTTACTTGCTGGCGATATTTTTGCTAAGAACAGATACTCCGTTTCCTTTTTCAGGTGAGCCAGAATACAAAATGATATTTATCGAAGACGATGGCGAGTGGGCTCAATGGGATGGTGGTCATGAAAGTAGATAGATGTTTGATTACTCTTCTTAAGTTGGAAAACTTGATGTTTATTGTGTTGTACTGGAGGATATGTTAGATCGTTACTGAACATATTTCGTTTCCGCTGCATTGTTCTGGTTACATTAATGTTGGTGAAGTTTTAAATTTTACAATGTTTCCGCTGATTTTTCTTACGTCATGAATGATGTACACTTGATCTGATTTGACGCTTCGTAGTTCTCGTAGTAGACTATAACGGGTGCACTGGTTCCGATGCTAGTATCATGCCGGGACGCTACAGGTGGTATCAGAGACTAGGCTTCAGATCTATCTCGGAAACTTAGGTTCATGATCTTTAGACATTTAAGATATGATTCTCCCTTAAGGTTGATCTTTAGTTATAAGTACTGATTTCTCTAGAGTTTAAGTCTGATCTGGGTTAGGTGTGTGCGAGCGCGTTTATCATCTAATTTCGAATTAATAGTTTTATTACATACCCCACCCATCCTTACACATTCAAGCTTTCAGTAACATCATGTATCTACCGAATGCTAATGAAACGTTAGCCTTTCAGAGAAAAATGCCTCCAAGAAGAGATAACACAGGAAACTCTGGCAATGGACAGGAGAACCAGCCACCACAAGTGGTTTTACCCCAGGTGCTCACTGATGCACTAACGGTGATCGCATAAGGGTTTGCTCAACAGCATCAGCCTCCGCCGCCTCCACCACTGCAGCACAATATCCGGTTCTTCTACGGAGAGATGAGGAAGATGAGAGTTTCGGAGTTTGGAGGATGTACTGATCTGGAGGACGCTCAAAACTGGTTGGCTGAGGTAGAGAAATGTTTTCGATTGGTGCAAGTGCGCGAAGAGATAAAGGTAGATGTGGCCACACCCCTTTTGTGTGGCAAAGCTGGCGAATGGTGGGCCGGAATGGTGTTGAGAATGACCCCACCTATCTTATGGGCACAGTTCTGTGATGTTTTCCTGAAATACTACGTGCCTGAGACTGCGATATTGGATAAAATAAGGGCGTTTGACCGGTTGGAGCAAGGAAGGATGACGGTGTCGGAGTATACAGATCGTTTCCATGCTTTAGGTAAGTTTGCCCCTGCGATTATGTCAGACAATTGCATTAAGATGACGAAGTTTGAGAGGGGTTTAGACTCAAGGATACAGTCGGCAATAGTGAACGCGGGAATGAAAACTTACGAGGACATGTTGAATGCGTGTTTCCGAGTTGAGAGCGATTTTCGCAGGGTGGCAGCGCGAGCAGTTAGTGTGGGGTCGTCTGATAGAGGCAAGAGGTCAAGAGAGGAGGTTAAAGTTGGTGGCAGACCCGGACGTTGGGTTAAGATTCCAAAGAGGGGTCCAGTTGGGAATTTTCAAAGACCCCCAATGCAAAATCCAGTGGTTTAACAAATTGTGGGAGTTTGCCCACACTGCAATCGGAATCATGTCAGCGAATGTAGAAAGTTGGCTGGAGCGTGTTACAGATGTGGACAAGTGGGTCATATGATTAGGGATTGTCCGGAGATGAAGAAAAATATTCCGGGAGAAGCAGCTCAGCAGCCGAGAGCAAAGCCACGAGAAAATGCCCGTGTACATCTCATGACGGACACTGATGTGCAGGAGGCTACCAATGTAGTAGCAGGTACCATTTAAATTAAGTTTAAATTCTTATTGAATTAAGTATTTACGTGCTTAACTTTCTGTGTAAAACTTGATATGGCCTTAGGTGCGGTTTTAGTAAATAAGATACCTGCCAACGTGCTCTTCGATAGCGGCGTAATCCATTCCTTTGTAGCAAAGAGATTCACTAAGCACCTTGGTAAGCTGCCTGAGTGGTTAGAAACCTCGTACCGTGTCCAAGCGACTGGAGATCAAATTATGGTTTCGTATCAGCAGTATCGAGATTGTGAGTTGGAGTTTGAAGGAAAAACGTTCTCCGCAACACTGATCTCTATTCAGATGTATGACTTTGACGTTATATTAGGGATGGACTGGTTGGCCAAGTATCACGCAAATATTGATTGTCGACTAAAGCAAGTGACAGTCAAGAGTGCTAAGATGGAAGAGGTAACGTTTCAAGGAGATGCAGAACGGAAGAAAGTTCCCAAGAAGGTGTATATGTCGGTTCCTCAAGCTTGTAAAGCCCTAAGGTGCTGAGGAATTTCTAGTGTATGCCATGGATGTTACTCAGGAAGTACCATCTATTGAGCAAATCCTAATAGTCAACGAGTTTCTGGATGTGTTTCTGGAAGATTTGTCAGGAGTGCCACCACCAAGGGAAGTCGAGTTCGAGATAAACTTGATTCCAGGAACTGAACCTATTTCTGAAGCTCCTTATAGAATGGCTCCAGCAGAGTTGAGAGAGTTGAAGGAACAACTGCAGGAGTTGTTGGACAAGAAGTTTATCTGCCCTAGTATATCACCTTGGGGAGCACCTGTTTTGTTTGTGAAGAAGAAAGATGGTAGCATGAGACTTTGTATCGATTATAGAGAGTTGAATAAAGTTACCATCAAGAATAAGTATCCCCTTCCACGAATTGAGGATTTGTTTGTTTGACCAGCTCAAGGGTGCCAAAATCTTCTCTAAAATTGATCTCCGATCAGGGTATCATCAATTGCGAGTGAAGGCCGAGGACATCGCAAAGACTGCTTTCCGCACGAGATATGGCCATTATGAGTTTTTGGTGATGCCGTTTGGATTAACAAATGCCCCTGTAGCTTTATGGATCTTATGAATACCGTCTTTCAGGAAAAATTAGACAAGTTTGTAGTGGTATTCATAAATGATATTCTAGTGTATTCTCCTGACGAGCAAACTCACACTGAGCATTTGAGAACCGTTTTAGGTATTTTGAGGCAGAAACAGCTATACGCTAAGTTTAGCAAGTGTGAGTTTTGGTTAAGAAGTGTGGCTTTTCTGGGTCACGTAATATCAGAGGAAGGGATTGCTGTGGATTCGAAGAAGGTGGAAGCTATCACTGAATGGCCTAGACCTACTAATGTCACCCTGGTACGAAGTTTCTTGGGTTTGGTGGGGTATTATAGAAAGTTTGTTGAGGGATTCTCAAGGATAACGGTGCCTCTCAGTCGCCTTACTCAAAAGAAGTCCAAGTTTGAGTGGACGGCAGAATGCGAGCAAAGCTTCACGGAGCTTAAGAAGAGACTAACCACAGCTCCTGTATTGGCTCAACCCTCTGGAACTGATGGGTTTGTGATTTATAGCGATGCATCGAAGAACGGTTTAGGTACGTAAACTGTAGTATAAGGTTATGATCTTGTATACCAAATAAGTTTATACTAATGCATTGTTTGTAGGTTTTGTTTTGATGTAAGACAAACGAGTCATCGCATATGCCTCACGACAACTAAAGCCTTATGAGCAAAACTATCCGACACACGATCTTGAACTCGCCACAGTTGTGTTCGCCTTGAAGATCTGGCGGCATTATTTGTATGAAGAAAAATGTACGGTATTCATGGACCATAAGAGTTTAAAGTTCTTGTTCTCACAGAAGGAATTAAATATGAGGCAGCGGAGATGGTTAGAATTGCTGAAAGATTACGATTTAACCATTCATTACCACCCGGGAAAGGCTAAAAAAGTAGCAGACGCTTTAAGCAGGAAATCCAGCCATGCACAGCAATCACCACTAGAAAGAGAAATAGAGGAATTTGGCTTGGATTTAGTGGAGTCCATGGTGAACGTTTTGACAATATTGACCATTACACCAAATTTGATTGACCGGGTAAAAGAGGCTCAGAAGAATGATAAGACCTTAAGTGAGATAATGGAAAGGATGAAACATGAACATGTTGAAGGATTTCAGATCAAAGAGGACGGGAGCCTATGGTTCAGAGGAAGATTGTGTGTGTCTGATGTTGATGAACTTAGGAAAGAAATTTTGCAAGAAGCCCACAACTCAAGGCTATCCATACATCCCGGTAGTACTAAGATGTACAGAGACCTTAAGCAATATTATTGGTGGTCCGTGATGAAAAGACATACTGCTGAGTTTATTGAGAGATGTTTGGTTTGCCAACAAGTCAAGGCAGAACACCAACGGCCTGGTGGATTACTGATGCCGTTAGAGATCCCAGAATGGAAATGAGAACATGTCACGATGGATTTCATAGCGGGTTTACCAAAGACAAGAAATGGGCATGATATGATTTGGGTTATTGTGGATCGTTTAACCAAGTCTGCACATTTTCTACCCATCGCAAGTTAATTGCCTCTCGACAAGTTGGTGAATATATATATGGATAGTATTGTTAGCTTACATGGAGTCCCTGTGAGTATAGTGTCCGATCGAGACCCACGATTTACTTCTAAATTTTGGACAGCGTTTTAGAAAACCATGGGTACAGAATTAAGGTTGAGTACAGCGTATCATCCCCAAAACGACGGACAGTCTGAACGGACTATTCAGACCTTGGAAGATATGCTAAGGGCTTGCGTTATGGATTTTAAAGGGAGTTGGGATGAAATGGTAAAGCTAATGGAGTTTTCTTATAACAACAGTTACCACAATGCAATTGATATGGCTCCTTTTAAAGCTTTGTATGGAAGGAAGTGTAGATCCCCGGTTTATTAGGATGAAGTAGGCGTGAGGACCATCACCGGACCTGAACTATTGGAGAAGACGTTAGAAAAGATGAAAATCATTCGGGAAAGACTCAAGGTGGCTCAGGATCGCAACAAAAGTTGGGCAGATTCCAAATGAAGACCATTGGAATTTAATGTGTGTGAAAAAGTCTATTTGAGGGTATCACCTACGAAGGGCATTATGAGGTTTGGAGTAAAAGGCAAGCTAAGCCCCCGTTTTATTGGTCCTTACGAAATACTTGAGAAGGTGGGAGCCTTGGCATATAGGTTAACATTACCTCAGGTGTTGGCACAAGTCCACAATGTGTTTCACGTATCACAACTAAGTACGTGACGGATCCAAGCCATGTGATTGAAGCCCAACCTTTGGAACTTAATGATGATGTTACTTATGGAGAGATACCAATGAAAATTGTCGACCAGAAGGACCAAGTGTTGAGGAAGCGGGTGATCCCTTATGTGAAGGTTTAGTGGAGCAACCACACAGAACATGAGGCCACTTGGGAACTCGAAGGACAGATGCAGGAGAAGTATCCTCAACTCTTTGACTAAGGTACGTAAGTTTCGAGGACGAAACTTTTTGTAAGGGGGTGGAATGTTATACACCGTAACTTTTCAGCACGACTTTCAATATTAGAAGTCAACCTTAAACACAATTTAATTAATTGTATAGATTAAGGGACTTGGTTAAATAAAATATAGAAAAATAATAATAAAAGAAAAGGTTATATGTGAGAATTAAGAAAATTAGGTAAATTACCAAAACTACCCCTACTAAATGAAAGGGGAGTTACACCACCTTGATATAACTCCCCATTAGCCTAAAGGGGCGGTTGAAAAACAAAGAAAGAGGGGGGGGGGGGAAGAAAACGCCAAGCGGAGAAGAGAAGGAGAAGAGAGAAAGAAGAAGAAGAGGAAGAAGAACTTGCAGTCAACCTAGGTGCAATCCTTACCGAAATTCTGCACTAGATTCGTAAGTCTAACTAGAAACAAAGGCAAGTAATCTTTCTATACCCTTTACGCAAATTTTGATGCAACAGACCCTATGTTCTTACAAAGAGAAGTTTGGATCACACATTAGTAATCTTGATTTGTGTATGTTACATGCTCTACTATATGTACTTCTTGTTGTTTGCTTGATTAAAGTCATGTTCTTTGGGCCTAAATGTGAAAGTATCCATGTTGTGCTTCATTGTTGATAAATATGCCCTTAAAGTGTCATCTTTGTTGTAAATATTGTTGATGGTACTTGTTATATTTCTGAAGGTTGGTTTAGATGATTTGGTATGAGTAGAAGAAGATTTCAGGAGATAGAGGAGATGTGATGTAAGTTGAACATGGGGTAGAAGATTGATGATACATCCAGAGATAGGAATAATAGAAGGCTTAAGGTTGATGCAAACTGCTAGAGGTAAGAATCAAACTGCGTTTGTGGTGTGTTGTGCATGATGGAGATCAGAACGTAAGGTTGAATTTGAGGTGTTAAGATGAAAGAAGTGATTGAGGAAGATGAAGGAGGGAAGTTACTGTAGAAAATTGCAGTTCTGGAACCGTCAGAACACTTCGAACACCTACTTTAGGCGCTTCAAGTCACATTAGGCGCCTAAATTAGGCGCTCAATGTGTCCCAGTGCATCTCCGTACACTTCGAACACCTACATTAGGCACTTCATGTCACATAAGGCGCTTCATGTAGGCGTTCGATGTGTCATAGCATATTCCAAAACACTTCGAACACCTCCAAAGGCGTTCGATGTCACATAAGGCGCTTCATATAGGCGTTCGATGTATACGGCACATCCCCGAACACTTAAAACCCTAGTATAGGCGCCTCATGTCCACTTTAGGCGCCTCATGTTGCGTTCCAAGTATACTGGAAGTCTTTTTTTGATCCATTAGGCGCCCTATGTATGTGTAATAACTCTATACACTTCATTTGAACATAAAATGCAAGGTTATTTGGGTTGTAATTGAGGATTAGATGTTAAGTTTGACTAAGTAAGAATAAGATTGAATCCCAAGTGAAATGGTGAGACGAACGGACTTAGAAAGATACGAAAATGGAATGTTTGAGGTGCAAGACCGTAGACTTGATATGTAAGATGTGTGTGTGTGCGTTACATGTTTGATACGAAGTTGCATGAGCAATCTGCATCATGACATGAGCACTTTGCATTTAACTTGAGAATTACTTTGCGAAAGAACATGTGTTTACAAGAAAAGATTAAAGTTTCCAAAAAACAAACTATGGCTGCTGGTTGGTCGCAGGGTATAAAAGTCATGCCTGCGAAAG
The DNA here is from genome assembly GCA_036186865.1 of Eustoma russellianum. NCBI lineage: Eukaryota > Viridiplantae > Streptophyta > Magnoliopsida > Gentianales > Gentianaceae > Eustoma > Eustoma russellianum. The sequence continues at coordinate 17,304,054 of AP025061.1, forward strand.
CAGGGTATAAAAGCGTGACCTATGAATCAACAGCAGGGTATGAAGTATGTTATGGGGCCGTGGACCATCACGGATATATGATATATGTAATAGGGTCGTGGACCTATCAGCACAGGGCATAAAGTTATATGTTATGGGCCCGTGGACCTTTCAGCACGGGGTATAAAGTTCTGTTTGCTGTGGACTGATCACCCACAGGGTATAAAGTTCTGCTACGTGAAGAATATGATAAGAAGAGTTAAGAAAGGCTTTGTGAAATTTCACGCATAGCATGTTTACGAAAGGAGTCATATGCATGGGTTCTTTGTGTGGTTTTAAAGAAGTACATGCATCATGATACACGAAGCATAAGATTTGACATGCAAGAAATGTGACTAGCTTATGTTCTGTTTATGTGGTATGTTATTTTAGTTACTTGTTCGTTCTCGTATCCGTGTATCATTTATGTGATTTATCTGTTTTGAGGAATTGTTATTAAGATGCTATTTGTTAACCCGAGCACCTTATTTTGGGCAACAACTTATACACTGGTGACTCGTCGTGTGTGATCCCGTAAGGTGTATAGACGGTTTACTAGCTGGCGATATTTTCGCTAAGAACATATACTCCGTTTCCTTTTTCAGGTGAGCCAGAATACGAAATGATATTTATCGAAGACGATGTCGAGTGGGCTCAATGGGATGATGGTCATGAAAGTAGACAGATGTTTGATTACTCTTCTTAAGTTGGAAAACTTGATGTTTATTATGTTGTATTGGAGGATATGTTAGATCGTTACTGAACACATTTCGTTTCCGCTGTATTGTTCTGGTTACATTAATGTTGGTGAAGTTTTAAATTTTTCAACATTTCCGCTGATTTATCTTACGTCATGAATGATATACACTTGATCTGCTTTGACGCTTCGTAGTCCTCGTAGTAGACTACGGCAGGTGCACTGGTTCCGATGCCAGTATCGGGCCGGGGCGCTACATATGTGTAGGCAAATTTTTGTGATATATGCTTTATTCTTCTTTGATGTGGCCATTTTCAACTTGAACAATACATCTACCATTATCCTCAAAAAATATTGTCGGTGTCTTCGATATGCTGAATCATCGACCTCAACCAATCATGCAACCACAAAATCTTATAATGATGAAGAGATGGTTGTTACTTTGTGTTTCACTCATCTCCATAATATGACCGCACCAAAACATATCCTTTTGCGGTCTTTCCTTATGCGAGTTAGATAGATAGCCAACATCAGCATAAGCCACTAATACTGGTTCTACCTTCCTTGAGTAGTATAAACACCCCTATGGTGTTCCAAGAAGATAAAAATGTGTTTGACATCAGTCCAATGTATTCGTGTTGGTGTTGAGCTATACTTTGCCAATAAATTCACTGAAAATGCTATATATAATATCGAAATTCGCAATATACTTTAAAGCACTAACAACACTAAGATATGGTACTTCAGGACCTAATAATTCTTTGTTATCTTCTGGTGGTCGAAATGACTTTTTCTTTATATCCAACTATCGTACCACGCTATGACTACTCAATGCTTGATCTGCCGGCCGAGAGAAAATTTGATCTTCTTAAAGTTTTTCATATCAAACTCTTTCATGATACAACTAGAGGTTTTAATAAGCTCTTCAAGAGTTCCAACAAGATTTAGATCATCAACATGTACATCCTGCTAGATTGTTTTACTCCATACAATGATTTCTATAATTTGATTGAGTATAGTCCATTCATCCTTTGATTACATGCTGCTGGCAATTTAAATCCTTCTGGGGTTTTATATAAATATCATCATCTTATAATTCATATGAGTAAGCGGTAACTACATTCATTAACCGTATATCAAGGTTCAAGTGACTGCTAGGCTGACTGAATATTGGCATCAATTACGGGAAATATGTTTCATCATAGTCAAGCCTAGTTCTTTGTGGAAAAGCCCATTTATATCCAATATGTTTGATCCATTCAGGGGTTTGGACTGCTAGTCAAAATAATTTGCGAATGCGAGGATCTCTTCAAGGGTTTGGACTACAGGTCCAAATGCTTTGCGACTTTCTAATCATCATAGTTCTGCTTAGATCGCATCTTTCTATTTTGACCAGTGATTTCTGTGTCGATATTTTTCAGTTAACATTGGTTCAGGATCCTGATTCATGATTTCACATGCAATACCTTAATCAAAACATGATCAATAATGATCATTTGTCTATCTCAATTTTATCTTGTACTTTAGGTGCATAATTCAAATAGATCTTTTCAAAATCATGTTCACTTGCTTCTTCCTGAGCAGCTTGTTTATTGATTTTTAGACTGGTCAGTTCTTATTTCTATAGTGCTTTCAAGTTGTGAACATCTAATCTCTTGTTGAGTCTCTTCTAGATTATTATTTGTACCATTCTCTTACGAAGGCTTTTATCTTTTACACCAACTGGGCGTCCATGTTTTAGACTTTTTTTGGTATACCATTATCATGTCCTTCAGAGACATCAAGTCGAATCATCCTATATATTGTCGTAACATGGGATTTTGTTATCATTTTACTTCTTGGTCGCATTACTTTGTTCGTGTGTTAAGGCGAGATAGTGAAGGAACGTTCCATGTAATTTCACATCGTTCTTCAAGAAATGGTACCTTCTCTTCCCCTAACTGCGGGAAAACTAGCTCACTAAATCAATGCTAATGCATATATAATTACATGTCCCCAAGCTCATGTGGGTAAATTGGATCTTAAAATCAAACGTCTAGAAATCAGTTGTAAACGTTTATAAATGACACTGCTGTGCCATTTTAAGTGTGCATACTTACAATTGAATGCTCAACGTCAATCTCAAGACATACAATAATCATGAAAAGCGTGATATATAAATTCACATGTATTATCAATACTTAATAAATTTAAACAGAAAATCATATAATCTGAGCAAGAAGCTTGACAAAAGCTACTAGCCTTTTCGAAACCAAACTCACATGAACAAGCAACATATACAAAATCACGAGACAATGTAATCATTTTGTTCATAAAAGAGTTTCTGGAATCTTCTGGTTCTTTAAAGAGTTACACATATGAGTGTTGTACAATTGTAGGCATCATTATTCTATTTGGGTGACCAAGTCGATTATGTCATAAATAACTTTGAATTATCAAACTTCTGGTTCATCACAATATTACATTCGACTGGATGTATAGTCGCATAATACAATCCAGATGAGAAAATTGGGAGTTTTTCTTTAACAAGCTTATGGCTTGAATCATTGTCTATAAAAATTTCATATTTCCCTCATTCATGGTTCAATATAAACGCATTAAGACGTATATCTTTTAAACTCAATAGTTTCCTTTTGGCTTGGTGGGAAATGATGCCATATTAACCAACATATGTGTATCACCCGTCAATATATTGGTCACTCTTCTGGAGCCCTCGATCAATGTCTTAGTACTCGAATTGGTACTAACATTTGTTTTTGCTAATTTTTCTCTGGAGCTTTCAGTCAATTTCGTGTGTGTCATTCTACTGTCAACTGAACATATGCCCATATCATTCACCTTAGATGATTTGTTAATATCAAAATTAATTTTAGAACATCAACTCAAAATAGCCAATGGTGTTTCTTCAAGAAACATTATTCATATATGCATCAATGTAATGTTACCAATCTAAGTAAAATGTACTAGTTTCCTCTTGCCTTCATCCTTCTGCGATGTCTTGATAAATATCAAGAAAATTCTTTGATGGCAAGTACGGACCATTGGCCTTGGGCTCAACATTAAAAACAAGTCCGTTTAGTCGGTGCACCATTTTTCATAGCATTGGCATTTTCTTAAGGATTTTCCTTGTTTTACCACTTCAGGTGGTATGATGTAAAATTTCTATAACGTCCATGACCATGTCCATGACCACGTAGATTATTATAAATACTTCCATTCGCTTCAGGGAATAGTGGTAATCAGGTCTGATGATAATAGTAGTTTTTCATCGAAAGTTCAGTGTATCATTCAGCAACTAGCATACATGAAATCATAGGAGAATACATTTCAAAATTTCTTTCCTAATATTGCTACTGCAAGAGCATATTGGATACGTGGAAAGCGGGAAACATATATATTTATTTTTAACACATATATGTAAAATATCTGATAAAACAAGATATTCACTCAAAACTACAGGTTTGAGTTAATGTTGTAGACTTCGGCCATGATATACTTCAGGCATAATGATTCATATTTTTCTAACATCATTGTGAAGATATGGTAATCACAAGGACAACTTTTCCTAACACCAAAAATTCCTGGATTTTATGTATATTAAAGAGGATAGAACTTCCTTGCACTGTTACCACTTTAATATTTGAGTTCAATCAATATCATGAATATCAAAACTTGGGTTCAAATAAACTTAACATCCAAAATAGTTTAGTATAACATTCAAAATACTTCAAATAATGCATAATCTAAATGGGCATTCTGGATACAATAAATAATATAATGATTTCACATTAATTCGTGCTCTGCAAAAGATTATGCCAAAAGATAGACGGGGTAATTTTCAAAAGTAAGCACAGAGCCAATGTTATCATCTCGTGAATCAGAATTCTCAATAGAACAATTCGTAGTCGAGTTAAGGATAGTAGAGTTAAAGGTACACATACTTTAGACATGTCGATTACTCATGCTTCGGGCATGTCCACTACTCATGCTTCAAGCATGACAATTATTTGTGCTTCAAAGATATCCGCTATTCATGCTTCAAGTATGTTTACTACTCATTATTTCGGCATGTCAACTATGCTTCTGGCATGTCACTACTCATGCTTTTGGCATGCCGATTATCATGCTTCCGGCATGTTGACTATCTATGCTTTCGGCATGTTGACTACTGATGCTTCCGGCATGTGAACTATTTGTGCTTTTAGCATTTGAACTATTCATGCTTCTGGCGTGTGAATTGCACATGCTTCTAGCATTTCGACTATCAATACTACGGGTATATCAATTATTCATGTTTCATGGAAGCTAATCATACTGCGGGCATGTCATCTATTCATTCTTTAATCATGACAATTATTTATCATTTGCCATTAAAGTATTGTTATTTTGTAAAATAAGTATAAAACTATGTCATACAATTATGCTGCTAAACAACAAATAAAGAAATAGCAAGCAAGTAATGAATAAAACCATGAAAGTAGAAATTGGAGTCAATTTTCATAGACAATACTTCTTTCCTTTTTTTTTTTTTTTTTTATTTTATCTTTCTGTATTTTTTCATTATTATTTTGGATTATGATCCAGAGTAATCATCGGTAAGTAAAATTTCAGTTTGTATTGTTAGCAAAGAAAAACAAATTAAAAAAAAGGTTCATGGATATTCTCCATTACCCTTATTCGAAATATAGCCTCAGAAGGCTCTCATTCTAAAATCATACCCAGCCGGCTGGTCAGAAGTTAGCACGACAAGCAATATTCATGCTATACGTATCATAATTATTCATGACGACGATTTATGATTCGGGCATAAAAACTATTCATGTTTCAGGAATGCTAACAATTCATGTTTCGGGCATGAAAATTATTCATGCTTTGGATATATCAACAATTTATGCTTCGGGTATGGCTACTATAATCATGTTTCGCGTATGATAACAGTTTTCCATATGGCTGCAAGCCATATAATATTCTTCTACCTTCAAAATAAATCTAGACTTTAGGCTAGATTAGTTATTTTATAAATATTTCGAATATAAGATAGAAATAGGTAACAATAGAAAAGTAAAAAATGAAAAAATCATAAATCTGAAAAAAAAATAGCAGAAAAATCAATCTCGGAAATAACCCTTTCAGACTAACCTAGATGTCACCAAAACACATCTTCACTGTTCAAAACGTAACTTTATATGTTCGGAATAATCTAACAAAATTTGGTGATAATCCAACAGTGGAAGAATTGGCAATTTCAATTATCCCATACCTGCGCAGGACTCGGATGCTAATGAAAAGACATGAACTTTGAGGTTGTCCACATTCTCGATCTCGGTTGTCTGCTCGGAAGTAGCCATAGATAAAAATTCCAGCAAGAATTACAGTGGAAAATGAGTGAAGCGAGAAACACAGATTTAGACTGGAGTGAAGTGGGCTTTAATGGAGAAAAAGAGGATGATAAAAAAAGACAATGTTCTTCCTTCCGACGATGCTGTGAAAATTCTCAATCCAAAATCAAACCAACAATCAACCGGACGGATTAATAAGTTATAGCATCAAATGAGAAATGAGAAGAGAGAATAGAGAGAAGAATACTGCACTATGGCATTAGCAATCTGGAAGAATCAGTATTGCAGAATGTGTTTACACCTACTGCAGCCTCACGTTATGTAGAAGAAGGAAAAACACCAGAAATTACAAGAATGTCCTGCTACTAACTGAATTTAAAACATGACTTAAAAGGGTAAAATCGTCATTTCACACATTTAAAACCTGTCTACCCGCCTAACTACTTCTTCTTTCTCTTGCTGCTTGCGTGCCCGTACATCATCTCCTTGATTTTTCTTTGCTGGCACCACGTGCCCCATTGTGTCTTCCTATCCAACCAACAAACACAACTCATAAGCATCTCAATTGTTGATTGTAGAAATTCTAAAGAAACAATTGAAGGAATTGGAGAAGAGAGAAACATGTGGAAGGAAGAGGAATATGATGTGCAAACAATGCAGACACAAGGTTGAAGAAGAATCAAGATATTATTGAATTCTTGCTTAAGAACAAAATACTACAACTAACCAACTATATATATAAGAAAGGAAGAAGGCCTTCCACCTCACAATGGTCATGTACATCCAACGGCTCTATTGTACTTTGTACCTTCTATGTATTTTGTACCTTCATTATTATATGTACAACATATGTATAGTGTATTTTTCTACACTCTCCCTCAAACTTAGTGCATAGTCATATGCAACTAAGTTTGGACCAACTAATTATGAACTATGTATGCTTCATTATTTAGGGAAGTCTTCAGACCTTCAGCCTCTTTCACTCTTTTCTCCGTCCATGGTTACCTTTCAATTGTTGACCTCTTCATGCCTGCTCGAATATTACTTTTTTGAACACCTGAACTGGTTCCATATACCACCGGTCCCTCTGATTCTGCAAATGAGTTTGAAGTTCCTGCAAAAATTAGAAGAGAAAAGAAAAAAAAGTCTTCCTTTAACCTGCACGAAAAATTTCATTTATCCAACCTGCACTGTAACTGTTAGTAAATAGCTCCGAAATATCCTGCATAAAAATAATGACACCTGCAGTCCAGAAGCCTTTCTATGACGAATGACAATCTTGGAATCCTTGTTGTCATGAAAAACACAGTTTAAAGAAGCAACGTTGTAAACCAATTTATATTGCTAAGCAACCGTAACATCAATTATTTCCACTGCAAGCCAAGATAGTGAGGAATAAGTAAAATTGATTTGAACATGTCAACAAAAAATTGTCATTATTCATACCTAGCCACACAAACTAGAATGGATCAACACTATTAATAGAAACATCATCACCAGGGATGTATAATTTGATACCACTCCATAATATGAGACTAAAAAGATTTATTCATGAGTATGCATAGAAGACAAGAGATATTCAATAACACCATAGAAAGATTTTTCAGATGAAAAACTTTGGTATACCAACTGGAAATATGCTCATGAAGTAAAGAAATATTTAAAGGAAGAAGGCCTTCCACCTCACAACGGTCATGTACATCCAACGGCTCTATTGTACTTTGTACCTTCTATGTATTTTGTACCTTCATTATTATATGTACAACATATGTATAGTGTATTTTTCTACACTCTCTCTCAAACTTAGTGCATAGTCATATGCAACTAAGTTTGGACCAACTAATTATGAACTTTGTACCTTCATTATTATATGTACAACATATGTATAGTGTATTTTTCTACATTGATTTATGTAATGACCCAACGTTCATCCAATCAATTTGACACGAATCAAGGCCAATGCTTCAACCACCTTTAGCTGCACCACCATGCTCACCGCTGTGCACGCAGCTGTCTTCAACAGATGCAAAGGCATCGAAATGACGCCTAAAGTGTCTTATCTTCGAACCGTTTTCGGAAAGAATAGAAATGTTATTCGTGCTGATAACGTATCATAAACTGAATATAGTAGAGGAGAGAAAAGAGAAAGTAGAAAGCTTTGTATCTGTGTATTCCATATATGATATTTGTAGGATTCATGAAGTGAAGATAATCCTGGACAAACCTTTAGATATCCACATCTAATATGATATACATCTCTACAATGTATATCAACATAATGGTTATCCTTAGATTCCTATATATCCATAACAAAACATCATCTTTCACCCGATTTAGGATTGCTGAATTACAGCAGTCAGAGGGGCCGAACGTTAAAAAGAAAAAGGAAAAAAGGCAATGAACAACAGCGCATCCACGAAGAAACAAAGGAGAAAAAATGCGGGTATTAATTCTAGTAGACATGTTAATGGCTGGCGTTTTATTTTGGATTGGTGTATAAACCGATGGCTTTAATTTCTTTTCTTATAATTACTTCAAATTCATAATATGGACGTTTGGTAAAATGTCTTGAGATACTGGTAGTTATGCTATTAGAAAAATGAAGCAAACAAGCAAGAAATATAATCAAACAAAAGCCAAGACGAGTCTCGAGATGACTCTGTCCTTAAAGAAATTTAGCCTCTACCAAATGAGCAAGGTAGACAACAAGACTAATGCTTCCCAAGATATAATGGCTTTCTTCTTGTCCTTTGCTCTAGGAGAAGAAGATTGAACTTGTTGTAGAAGTGAAAGATGAAGGAGAGTTGGAGAGAAAGAATGCTGAGAATTTTCTTAAGAGTTTGCAAGGTTGTAGTGTCAATGTTGAAGATACCAAGGTCTACTATATATAGACCTTGGGTGTTGGGTGTGTTAAAAGCCATTTTTAAAACTTGTCTCAGCCTGGTTTCAACCTCCAATAGCAGTTGTTTACCGTTCATAGGTGAAGGGAGATGATCCTTGGACCAAAAGCTGCAATTCAAAGTGAAAAGTTCTGTCCGTTGGCACATCGATCGATCACATCGATCGATCGATGTGATCGATCGAAGTCGGATAGAACCTTCAGCTTCTATTCTGTCCTACATCGATCGATCACATCGATCCATCGATGCTACATAGATCGATCGATGTGATCGATCTATGTTGGACGTGTTGAGAAATATGTTTGGATAATTTTCAAAGTCATGATTTTAAGTGGTGAATACTTAAAAATGTCACACATGGTGTTATATGTGATTAAAAGTTGAAAAAGTTGACATCGATCTCTCAGGTTGTTGCACATCGATCGATCTATGTACATAGATCTCTCACATCGAGCGATCTATGTAAGGCAGAAAAGTTCAAGACCTTTCTGTGAGACATCGATCTCTAAACCTGAGACACATCGATTGATCGATGTACGTCGAACCCTCACATCGATCGATCGATGTAGGTCAGAGGCAAACTCTGAAACATTCTGTGAGACATCGATCTCTGAAGCTGAGGCACTTCGATCGATCAATGTCTAGGGGTTTTAGAAATAATTTTCTAAAATGTGTTAAAATGATTGTTTTCATTTGTATATGAATTATACATGTTCATTGTGTGCTTATTATGTGTTTTTGGTGATTATTATTGTCTTGTGACTAACGTGCTTTGGAAGTTTCTACAACTTACCAAAAAGGGCAAAATTGGTATTTTGAGTTTTGTAGGAACATGATATGGTGGAAATATTTCAAGAGCATATTCTTCTACTATTTATGATGACAAAGTTGGTATCATGGTTATTTCTGACCATCGGGGTCATTTCTGGAGTTTTCTCACACCAGGGGTATTTTGGTCATTTTACCTCCAAGGGTATTTTTGGTATTTTCACTCAAGGAATCTCTTGAGCATATTATTATCTTCATTCTGGAGTTGTGTTATTATTATTTCGAAGATAATATGGTGATCTTATATGTGACGATTTGAGATGTCACATTCTATTTTTTTCTTGAAGACCTTCTTATATATGTTATAAGAGAACATTTATCATCATTATTCACAGATATTAAAGGTGTCAAAGGTGTGGAAATGTTCTTGACATATAAGAAGAAATATTGGAGAATTTCGGTATTACACGTTGACATAATCTTGTTAATTGTTATCTATTTATTTCTTCTTCAAAAATTTGAGTTGCTTCACATATTGGTATGTAAAAAAACGTGATTAATCAGGTGGACATAATGTGATATTCATTTTGTGAGTTGGAGACAAGTGGACCAACCAAAAAGGAGCTAGTTGGCAAAATTGCCAACTTGGAAATTTCAAATGAAACCAACGGCTATGTGGCTTTCTTGGGTATTTTTAGCAGATTTTTTGAAGTCAAATGGAGCTCTCACATGCCCTATTATTGTGCTTGAAGTTGGGGATAATTTGGTGGTATTATCCTTCCTTATTTTATTAAAGAAAATCAAATATATTTTTGGTAAAATTTCAAAGTAGCCAACGGCTACTAAAGGTATTCTTGGAGCAGATTTTTGGATTTAAAATAGTCAAGCTCACATGCCTATTATCTTGCCAAAAAGTTGAGAAGATGATGGAGTTGTTATGGTGCTATTATCTTCACATTTTCGAGATAATTCCTAGTCGCTTTTAGTTGAAAATTTCGGCCAACATCATTTTGCTAAGGTGGACCAATCATTGTGTTTTATTTTGACAAGTGTACAAGGCCAACCAATGATGGAAGACATTTCGAATTGATGATGAAGATGGTGACACATGTGCATTCTTATCTTCAAGGCTCAAATCACACTATAAATAGAGGCAATGGTGAAGAAGATGAAACACACTTGAAGCTCACAAGCATTTGTTGAATTGTCTAGCTTTCATCTTGATCTTCTTGTTGTTATTGTTTTATTCATTGTAGAAAAGGTGTTCTTGTTGTATTGTGGTGAGCTACAAGCCTCTTGAGCTTCATTTGTAAGATTGATTAGCCATCTTTATAAGGCTACATCAATAGGTGTTAGAGGAGTTGCAACTAAGTGTTGCTTAGAAGATGATTATCCAAGTCTTGAGTAGGGTTGGTATATAACCCAAGAATCAAGCTTGGCTCTTGTTGTAAGGTGTTCATTTCATAGTAAAATCCAAGGAAAGGTGTTCCTTAGGACTGGTGCAGGTCACATTGACCGAACCAGGATAAATCCTCGGTGTTCTTCTCTTGTTTCTTTATTTCTCTTTTCTGTCTGTTTTTACTGCAGATTTTACCCAACTTCTCACAATTTAAAAAAATAGCTAAACATTTTCAAAATTTGTAATTTTTGGTGGAGTTATACTTCAGACTGTTAGCTTTCATTTGCAACAAGAATCACTTGATTTGAGCAAGGGAAATTTAGTCTTTCAGTCTTTGCAAGATAACTGCTCCAATATGGCTGCAATCTGACCAGTTTTGAGAAAACTTAAATTCTGTATTTTTCAAGAATTTTTTAAGGTCAGGGCCTTTTGAAAACTTCATCTACAAATCCTAAGGAGTGTTTTGATATAAAGACCAACCTTTTTGGTTGAGTATTCAAAGAGAAACACGTTTCGCAAAATCAGCAACATTCTGTCGAATTCTGTCCAGATTGACCATCTGAATCTGTTTATTTGTTTGAAGGGCCAACGATCTTATTTTTGTCTGATTTTTGGATAAAGTCTTGTTAACTCATTGAAGTTCAATTCTGGAAAGTTTCATAATTTTTGTAGTTGTGTACAATTATTTGTGAATTTTTTAAAAACGGGTTCTGAATCTTAGGTAGTCTCAGATTCTGTTTCCAAAGGGGTTTTTAACAAAGGGTTATAGTGTAATTTCCGCTAACCACTCTTCACCCCCCCTCTAGTGGTGTTTATTGTAGGTGCACGGTCCAACAGGACGGAATGCTCCAGGAATTTGCAACGTAACACATCGATCGATCGAAGTGTACATTGATCGATCGATGTCCCTTACATGGATCGATCGAAGTCCTTCAGAACACTCAACTTTATTCCAGCTTTCACTTGGTTCGATCTAGTCTATACATGGATCGATCCAAGTGACCTATTTCAAGTTAAAAGTGTTCCAAACACCATATCAATCTCCCAAACAACCTTAGATATGTTCTATATAAGTTTGGAGCACACGGTAAAGTACTTTAACGTACTTTTCCAACAATCCCCCACATGATCCAAACTTATATATAAAACAACTTCAGAGCGATAAACAACTAACCTCTTCATTATCAATCGAAGATAATGACACATAACAGATACGATGACTTGTGATCTTGAATCGCCGGTAGTTCAACTTGAGTTATATAAACGGAAGTAAGATGAACTTCGTCTTGAATCTTACTCCACTATTGTTTATATGAACAACAAGAAGACATATCTTTATCTACTTCTTCAAGTTCGTAGTTTGGTGCGAAATCCGCCATGCACCTATCTCAGCATTCATAAGCTCTCTAGAGAGTTTTCCAGGCTCTGACAGGAAGCGACACCACTTCCAATCTTATATAGGTGAAATTCATCAAGTGTGCACTGTTCACACCACCAAACAATATGGCTATGAATTTTCCATTAATAGATTCTTAAAATCTCACCCTTAAGATATTACAGTGAGCACTATCAACAACAACACCATAGGGAGGAACACTAAGATAGTGCAACATAGAATTCTTTCATGACTTGTTCTTACCATATTGAACCCCGTTTGTAGGATCTCTACTAATAGTGAGTTGGATTCCCGTCATGAAGAGCTCTCTACAGATGGAATAAGTCCCATCCCCTTCGATGTTTCATAGACTAACTTTTTGTTTAGTCCTTTAGTTAAGGGGACAGCAAGGTTAAACTTGGTTCTTACATATTCCAAGTTAGCCACCCCAGAACTAATCAAGTCACGCACAATGTTGTGCCTCAAACCATTGTATATCTTGTTCCTTGCACGTGCAATCGCAGCCTGAGAATCACAATGAATAGATACAGAAGGCATAAGTTTAGACAACAAAAGAATATCAACAAGTAAATTCCTTAACCACTCGGCTTCTGTACTAGCAAGTTCTAAGGCAATAAATTCAGACTCCATAGTAGATTTAGCACTACAAGTTTGTTTACAAGATTTCCAACAAATAGCTCCACCACCCAACGTGAAAACATATCCACTAGTGGAGTTTATTTCATCATTATCAGTCGCCCAATTGGCATCACAATAGCCTTCTAAAACAGCAGGTGACCCTGTAAACATGAGTCCTAAATTCATTGTCCCTTTAAGATACTTTAATAAATGTCTTAATGCACACCAATGACTCTCATTCAGATTATGAGTGTATCGTGCAAGTCTGTTCACAGAATATGCAATGTCAAGTCTAGTGCAATTCATCAAATACATTACACTACCAATAATCCTAGCATATTCACATTGCGACACACTATCAGAATTGTTTTTAGTCAACGTCACATGCGGATCATAAGGTGTACTAACTGGTTTTACATCAAAGTGATTAAATTTTCTCAATATTTTCTCCACATAGTGTTCTTGAGAAAGTAAATAACCCCCACATTTTTCCACTAACTTAAGACCAAGTATCAAATCCGCCTTCCCATGTCTTTCATATCAAACAAAGAAGATAACAATGACTTTGTATCATTAACTACACTTATGTTGGTTCCAAATATTAACATATCATCAACATAAAGGCAAATAATGACACCATCACAATCATTAAATTTACTATACACACAACGGTCACTTTCATTTACTATATAACCATTAGATACTAATGCATTATCAAATTTCTCGTGCCATTGTTTAGGTACTTGGTTAAGACCATACAAAGACTTCTTAAGCCTACACACTTTGTGTTCTTAACCTTTAACTATCATACCCTCTGGTTGCTTCATATAAATCTCCTCTTCTAAGTCTCCATTTAAAAATGATGTTTTCACATCCATTTGGTGAATAACAAGCTTGTGTATGGAGGCAAGTGCTACTAGGACTCTAATTGTAGTTATCCTAGCAACCAGTGAGTAAGTGTCAAAGAAGTCTATACCCTCTTGTTGAGTAAATCCTTTTGCGACAAGCCTAGCCTTAAACTTATCAATCGTTCCATCCGCCTTTAGTTTTTTCCTAAAGACCCACTTACACCTGATAGGTTTACACCCTCTAGGCAAGTCCACTAACTCCCAAGTATTATTACTTAGTATAGATTCAAGCTCACTATCTATGGCTTCCTTCCAAAACTTAGAATCTATTGATCTAATTGCATCTCCATACGTTTTGGGATCATCCTCTAAAATAAATGATGGTATAAAGTCACTTCCAAATGACTTTTCCGTTCTTTGTCTCTTACTTCTTCTAGGTTCATCAACCTCTTGTTCAACTCCAGATTCACTTGACTCACCTATCTCAAATTTAGGCACACCAACGGATTGTCTATTCATAGGAAATATATGCTCAAAGAATTCAGCATCTTTAGATTCCAATATAGAACTATTATCTATAGCCATGAATCTATATGCTGCACTATTTTGAGCATACACAATGAATACACAATCTCTTGTCTTAGACCCGATTTTACTTTTCTTAAAATCAGGAATGCCAACTTTGGCTAGACACCCCCATACTTTCAAGTAACTTAAGTTGGGAGTATTGCCTTTCCACAACTCATAAGGAGTTTTATCCAACTTCTTATGAGGTAATCTATTCAATATATGACAAGCAGTCAAGATTGCCTCTCCCCACAAGTTGTCCGGTAATCCTCAACTAACCAACATGGCATTCATCATATTTTTCAATGTTCTATTATTCCTCTCGGCTACTCCATTAGACTGAGGCGAATATGGAGGTGTAACTTCATGAATAATGCCATTCTCTTCACAAAACTTTTGTAAAGAGTCTGTACAGTATTCACCGCCTCTATCCGTCCAAAGCCTTTTGATTTTTAAGTCTAGTTGATTTTCAACCTCAACTTTATAACTTATAAACTTAGACTCAGCCTCATCCTTGTGACTTAATAAATACACTTTCACATATCTAGAGTAATCATCGATAAAGGTAATATAATACCTTTTACCACCTTTACTCATGTGATTCTTAAAATCACCTAAGTCACTATGAATCAAGCCAAGTTTTTGTGACACTCTATCAACCTTCTTAAATGGTTTCTTATGATGTTTTGCTTCAACACAATGTTCACATTTGTTAAAGTTATCATCATCATAAGAAATCACATTCATGTTCTTGAGTTTCTTTATCACTCCTATATTTGCATGTCCTAGTCTAGCATGCCACATATCAAGAGACTCAGCAAAATAAACGGAACTAGATGCATCTTTATTATTGGAAGTATATGTAGCATCAAGTACAAGTAGCCCCCCATTACAAAATCCCTTACCAATAAACTCTCCATTTCTAGACAAAACAAGTTTATCAAATTCTAAAACAAGTTTGATATTGGCCTTGTTCAGCAACACTCCGAAGATCAAGTTCCTACGCATAGCAGGAACATGCAACACATTGCTAAGCTCCAGTCTCTTTCCAGAGGTTAACTTGAGAAGCACCTTACCCTTTCCGAGGACTTGGGTACTATGTGCATCTCCCAAGAAAACTTGTTCATCATTACCTATTTCCTTGTATTCAGAAAATAGGTCTTTACTGGTAGCAACATGTCTGGTAGCACCTGTGTCTACCACCCATTCCGTTGTGCTCCATTAAGACGACTGCTGCGATGACGTCGTCTGCTGCTCCTTTGGCCTCCACAAGGTTCGCTTGGTTGCTCGGCTGGCCCTTCCGTTTCCTGCAGTTGACGGCTCGGTGTCCCGGTTTCCCGCACACCCAGCGCACTCCCTTCATCTTGTTCTGGCCCTGCACAGCAACTTTCTTACCTTTACCTCTACTGCTGTAGCCGCCATTATTGTTGTGGAACTTGGGCTTCTTCGCAGCATGCTCCACAACGTTGGTCTTGACTCCATTCTCATGGTGAGATTCGTCCTCCAGCCTGTTGTTCTCTTCGATGCGAATGTGTTTAATTACCACATTTAGAGACAACTTGGCGTCGTCATACTTTCCTCTCTTCTTGTATTTGCTCCAAGAAGGAGGAAGTTTCTCTAACAGCGCCGCCGCCTGGAACGTCTCATCAACCTTGGTTCCTTCGTGTTCCAGATTATCCACCAACTGCTGGAACTGATGGATTTGATCATTGATTGGAGAATGATCAACCATCTGAAACTTCAAGAATTCACTCACCACATACTTGTGTTTACCCACGTCTTCAGCACCATATTTGTTCTCTAGTGCCGACCAAATCTCTTTTGCAGAAGTGAATTTGACATAAATGTCAAATAGAGAGTTGGCCAGAAAGTGAAGAATATGGCCGCTGCAAGTTGTGTCGTCCGCATCAAACTTACATGCTTCGATTTCATCTTTTGGTTTGTGCGTCTTAAGCACATATGAAACCGAGAGCATCTCAAGGAAGAACAGCACTTTTGCTGCCCATCTCTTGTAAAATTTGCCATCAAATGGCTCCATCTTGGACATATCGGGCAGAGCTTGCTTGGATGCCATAGTAAATTGCTTTAAGATTGTTAGAAAAATACAGCAAACAAGCAAGAATAATAATCAAACAAAAGCCGAGACGAGTCTCGAGATGACTCTGTCCTTAAAGCAATTTAGCCTCTACCAAATGAGCAAGGTAGACAACAAGACTAATGATTCCCAAGATATAACGGCTTTTTTCTTGTCCTTTGCTCTAGGAGAAGAAGATTGAACTTGTTGTAGAAGTAAAAGATGAAGGAGAGTTGGAGAGAAAGAATGCTGAGAATTTTCTTAAGAGTTTGCAAGATTGTAGTGTCAATATTGAAGATACCAAGGTCTACTATATATAGACCTTGGGTGTGATAAAAGCCATTTTAAAATTTGTCTCAGTCTAGTTTCAACCTCCAATGGCAGTTGTTTACCGTTCGTAGGTGAAGGGAGATGATCCTTGGACCAAAAGCTGCAATTCAAAGTGAAATGTTCTGTCCGTTGGCACATCGATCGATCACATCGATCGATCGATATCACTTCGATCGATCGATGTGATCGATCGAAGTCGGACAAAACCTTCAGCTTCTATTCTGTCCTACATCGATCGATCAATGCTACATAGATCGATCGATGTGATCAATCTACGTTGGACAGAATGCTCCAGGAATTTGCAACGTAACACATCGATCGATCGAAGTGTACATCGATCGATCGATGTCCCTTATATGGATCGATCGAAGTCCTTCAGAACTCTCAACTTTATTCCAGCTTTCACTTGGTTCAATCCAGTCTATATATGGATCGATCCAAGTGACCTATTTCAAGTTAAAAGTGTTCCAAACACCATATCAATCTTCCAAACAACCTTAGATATGTTCTATATAAATTTGGAGCACACGGTAAAGTACTTTAATGTACTTTTCCAACATATGCATCCAAAATGTTAGTTATTTCTTAACCAATAAATTTATACTTTTTAAACCTTAGATCTTGTTTGACATTTTTACTTAGACAATCCGTGTTTTTAAATCCACTGGGGATATAAATTATCTAACCTAAATCAGTATATGAATTATGTTCGCTCTAAAATTTCTTACTCATTAAATTTGATATAATAACTTATTGACATTCATAGTATAAAGTGCAACATGATATTACTATCATTTTAATCGTCGTAATATCTTGTTTTAAATAAAGTAATTTTATTTTATGAATGATCTATTTATTTTATACTAATTTATTTCTTACTCATTAAAATTGATACACATTGTAAATTCGTCCATAGAAAATCGTCCGTCCTGGTAAACGACGTCATGTTAGGCCCCATTATGTCTCTCTATTTTCTTCCACGTCTCTCTCATGACCTCCAAAGAATCAGGGCATTATAATTTCACATATGACCATCACAATATAGTCAGAAGTCTCATTAACATTAACGAAAGAACTATCTTGTGGATAAAAATATATGAGTCTTTGTCACCTATGGATCAGGTGGGAGTATAGTTTGAGAATGAACCGGAATCTTAGTGTATGTAAAAGGATGGCCAGACACGTGTTGAAATCTTTGTTGGTCAAGTGAGAGTATAGTTTGAGAAGGAATCTAAATTTTAGTGAGACTAAAATGATTGGCGTGTTGAAATCTTTCCTTATCCAGAAACCACCCCATTGATCGAAGCAATTTCATATTGTGAACGTTGATACCCTCAGGGACTTCAAAGTTCGACTCTCCACCAAACTATACAAACATTGACATTCCATTCCCTCGCAGAAAACATTAGACCCTTGAAATTACTTTGGCAGCCGCCCTCCAATATTTGCAAACCCCACAGAAGAAGTAATATCTATAGGATCTTTTACATGCTTAACTATGTTTAGCTGTTGGTTTGGAAAAAAAATACACTATCTTTAGCAGCATTCCATATGGAAGATTTTTGGGAAAATTAGACCAATTCGCCATTTTATTACATTAGCAATCGTTCATGTAAATAAGATAAATAAATAGTTGAAACTAATCATTAAAATACAAGATGTGGTGGCTGTACTTTTCAGGATTGAGTTAAAGCATGATGTCAAAACACAAAAGGGTGGCACCTAAAGTACGTATTCAAGTATGGATTTATAAAATGTTTAGAATACTCAACACGATAAGT
This sequence comes from Eustoma russellianum, assembly GCA_036186865.1. Lineage (NCBI taxonomy): Eukaryota > Viridiplantae > Streptophyta > Magnoliopsida > Gentianales > Gentianaceae > Eustoma > Eustoma russellianum. The sequence goes on from AP025061.1 coordinate 17,322,789, forward strand.
TTTTTTTTTTTGTTATTATTGTTAAACGATAGTGTAAAGTATATTCATATCCACTAGTTATAATTGCACAAATAGATTTCTCCCAAATCTCATAGGCTTGGTTTAAACTGCCCAATCTAAATCATCATCATCATCATCATCATCCGGACTCAGTATATCCCAACGACCGCAAAAGCTATCGTTAGGGTCTGGGGAGGGTAAATGGTAGGCAGACAATACCTCTATCCCAAGGGATAGAGAATCTGCTTGCAGTGAGACCCCCGACTCTATATGTACCTGCATAAATGACATGATAATAGAGATATCATGTGCTAGTGTGTTAGTGAGAAAATTCAAGAAATACAAAGAAAGGACTTTCGATATTAAAATACACATCACGTGTATATGTACATGTAATGTAAAACAACGCTATAACATACGCAACCAAGTGGAAATTCAACCTAAAGCGTAGATAGTGTCTATGCCTATCTATGTCCCTAAATATACTCTAAAGTGTCCATATATATGACCTATACCTCGTTAACCTTAATCTCATGTCTCCATGAACTCCTATCCTGGACCATGTCCTCAGAGAGGTGCAAATCTAGTAGGTCGTGCCTTATCTGCTCATCCCAAGTCAGTTTGGGTCTGCCTTTACTCCTATTCCCCTCTACAATGAGGCTTTCAGTTGCTCTGACCGACGCCGTTGTCTGTCTCTGCTTGACATGCCCAAACCATCTCATTCTGCCCTCCTTTATCTTATCTGCTATACTAGCCATGCCTAACCTTTCTCGAAACACCTCGTTTCTTATCCGGTCTAGCCTTGTATGTCCACACATCCATCTTAACATCTTCATCTCTGCCACTTCCATCTTCTATAATTGTGACCTCTTGATGGCCCAGCAGTCTGTCCCATATAGCATTGCCGGTCGCACTGCCACCCTATAAAATTTTTCTTTTAATTTAGTTGGGAAATTTTTGTCACATAGAACCCCTGAGGCCGCCCTCCATCTACACCAGCCTGCTTGAACTCGATGTGCTACATCATTATCTATGTCGCCATTCTGCTGCACAAATGATCCTAGGTACTTAAACTTATTCACCTGTGGTATCACTTGACCATCAATGGTGAGCTGCCTATCTTCACTATCTGCTACGCTGCTGAAGTCGCAGTGCAGATACTCGGTTTTAGAACGGCTAATCTTTAAGTTTTTTCTCTCTAAAACACCTCTCCACTGCTCTAGTCTCATACTCAGTGTATGTCTACTTTCTGCAACTAATACAATATCGTCAGCAAAAAGCATACACCACAGAACTGCCTCCTGTATCGGTTTTGACAACTCGTCAAGGACAACTGCAAAAAGAAATGGGCTCAACGCAGACCCTTGATGGAGACCGACCTCCACCGGAAAGAAGTCTATATTCCCCACAGGCGTACCAACGGTTGTTTTTATCCTAGCATACATATCTCTAGTTATGTATATATACTTCACAGGGATCCCTCTTGCATCCAGACTATCCCATATCAAGCTACGTGGCACATTATCATACGCTTTTTCAAGATCGATGAAAACCATATGTAAATCGCGCTTCTTCTCCCTATACTTCTCCATTAATCTCCTGAGAATGTGTATTGCTTCCGTAGTTGACCTTCCTGGCATAAAACCAAATTAGTTCACCGTACCCTGAGTTTCTCTCCTAATTCGAATGTCGATTACTCTCTCCCATAACTTCATGGTATGACTTAGCAACTTAATCCCTCTATAGTTCCCACAACACTGTGCGTCTCCTTTGTTCTTATATAGGGGGACCACGACACTCTTTCTCCACTCATCTGGCATCTTCCCTGTTTTGTAAATACGGTTGAACAGAGTAGTTAGCCATTGGACCCCTTCCTCTCCTAAATACTTCCACGCCTCAATGGGTATGTTATCTAGGCCGATCGCTTTAGCTCTTCCCATCCTCTTCAGTGCTCTCATCACCTCTCCTTGTGTGATGTTCTGACAGTCAGAGTTATTATATTGTCGTTGTTGGTTAGTGGTGCTTTCTCGTTCTTCGTAGTCGGTGCTACTGCCGTTGAAAAGATTGTGGAAGTATGTTTGCCATTTCAACTTGATATCTTGTGCTTTGACTAACACATGTCCATCTTCTCCTTTTATAAACTTCCCGCCTCCTAGGTCCTGTCTCTTTCGATTCCTAGCTTTGGCAATCTTGAATATATCATGTTCTCCTTCTTTTGTTTATAGTCTCTCATACATCCTTTTATAAGCTGCAGTCTTTGCCTCTGTCACTGCCTTCTTCGCCTCCTGCCTAGAGATTTTGTAATTCTCTTTCAATCGCACTTTTTCTTCCCCATTAGTGCAGCTTAACAACTCTCTAAAAATCTTTTGTTTGTCATTTATTTTTTGTTGCACATCCTCGTTCCACCACCACGTCTCTTTATGTACGGACTTCTTTCCTGTTGTTACCCCCGAGCGTTTCTCTCGCCGCTTGAGTAGTAGTAGTCAATTTAGCTTCCCACATCTGATTTATGCCATCACCTAGACGATCTAATTTCGTAGAGATGACCTTGTCTCTGAATATGTTAATTTTTTCGTCCTTTAAACTTCCCCACCGAATCCCGGGTGGGACTTTTCCAACCCCCTTACTCAGCTTTTGGCTCAATGCTATAACTACCACTAATAAACGGTGTTGCATCACCGCTGTCTCTCCTGGTATAACCTTGCAGTCCCTCCACAACCGTCGGTCTTCACGCCTCATTAGAAAATAGTCGATCTGCGTGTGACGTCTTCCGCTGTTAAACGTGATCAAATGTGATTCTTTTTTCTTAAAAAACGAGTTTATAATGCCTAGGTCATGGGCTACTGCTAGGTTTAGTAGATCTCTACCTTGTTCGTTTCTATCTCCATAACCAAACCCGTCATGTACCGCCTGAAAACCATCGCTATTCTTTCCAATGTGTCCATTAAAATCACCTCCGATACAAATTTGTTCCTCCCCGAGTATTGCCTTTAACACTACATCTAAGCAATCCCAAAACTTTTTCTTCTCCTGTTCTCCTAGTCCCACTTAGGGTGCGTATGCGCAAATCACTGCCACTACCTCCTTATTTAGTACCAACTTCAGCACCATAATTCTATCATTATATCTAATCATATCAATCACGTTCGTGTGTAATTCTATCTTTATTAGGAATCCTACCACATTCTTGGTCCCATCTGACCCTGAATACAATAACTTATACCCATTACACTCTTTACCTTTATTTCCTTTCCACCTAGTTTCTTGGAGGCATGCTATATCTATCTTACGTCTCTTAAGTGTATCTATAACCTCAAACAATTTACCACTTAATGTTCCTACATTCTAAGAGGCTACCCTTAGACTATCTTCATTTTTCTTCCCCTTACCTGCACCCCTCTTCCTTAGATATGGTCTCACGGAAAAATCATGATGTCCTCTATCAATTATTGCAACTAAAACTAAAAATCCAAAGGTATGCTAAAGATGTTGAAAGTTTGAAATTAAATGTAAACAATCAAAAGTACTTCAATGATAATAAAACAAAAGTGAAATTATATCACCTAGTTGGGCTGTATCACACCAAGATCCAATAGAGTAGATCTGGATCGCTGGATAGCCGAAAAAGAGAGCGATACCAATCAGGGGGCGCATGTAGCAGATGCTACCAGATCTAGGGTTTGCAATCTAAAAATCCTAAATCCGTGTCTTGCGAGTGCAGAGGGAAATAACAAGCAACCAAATTTACCTTCAAGCTCATTAAAATACAAAATCTTGAAAAGAGGGAAAACACAGAACCCAATAAATAAGTTCCAAAACTCGTGAAGTCTAACAAGTCCATATGGGTCCGAATTGATTCATCATATTCTCTTTGAAACCCTCCTAAAGCCCTCTTTCCCCATTCTTATGTCGTCAAATCTCCTAACTGTTGGAAAAAGGGAACGTTTTACTCGACCCACATCACAAATGTTGATCCGGAAAATACTGTTGAAGAAGATTCTCCACCACCACTATCTCCGCCACTACAGCAAGTCAGTCGCCGCAATTGGAGTCATACAAGGGCCTCTAAAAACATCAACTACTCAGCCGCTTAACATCTTTCAGGGTTTCCTAGATCTGATGCGATATATTCGGGGACCAGTTTTGTAGTCCATGATTCAGCCAACAAGAAGATTGATAAAGTCGGATCTTCACCAAAGACCAGAGATGATCCGGAAAGGTTACGCTGTTAGCTTCCTTTTAACTTGCTGGTTAGTACTTCGTCTGCCGACCTGCGCAGAAAACGACGGTAGAGGACCCAACGACTACTGCCCCGAGTAAAACCCTCCGACGCTAAAGTCAGTTTGGACTATTTTTATGATGGGAATTTATATATTTGAAGAGTTATCTAGGTTTCTGATAAAAACCTGGAGTTCTCTTTTATAGTGGGAAGGTGGTGAAATCTCTTCTTTTCGTTGTTTTTATGTGTCTTGTTAGCCAATGCATGTGTTGGCTGTTAAGCGTACGACACGTGTTGGGTCAGCCATAGGGAGTCATGATTCGACATGTTTGCCATGTGGTGCCGTCTGTTGCTGTACTAGGCTTTGTTTAACACCTGATAAGGACCTGCTGAGGTGTCCTGGTTGGACCCAGGTGGTACTCAGTAAAAATTCTGTTTGATTAGACTGAGCCTGTTAATGGGTAAACCTTTGTGAGGCTGAGGCCGAGCTGTCGAGCTGCCTTTGTGAGGTCAAGGCCGAGGCCGAGATCAAGATGAGGCAAGACTTTATCCCTCTGGGGACTTAGAGACTCTTATCCAGTCATCGGGCAAGCATCAGCCGGGGTCGACTAAAGATGTGGAGCCTTGCCGGGCAGAGATGCAACCTGCTGACCGCCAGCTTTATGGCTGAGATGGACTCATCTTCTGCTGACCGTTTGTTGACCAACGTGGAAGTCCTTTGTCTTATTTAGCAGCTGAACTCTGGTCTTATCAAAGATCGTCAGTAGAAAATTAAGAAGAGCTGGGTTGGTTACTAGCATTGCGTTCAATTAGAAAGATGGCCATCGTGGTAGGACTAAAAGGCTCATCTCTATGCAAAATAATGGGATAAAGAAGCTCGTTAGTTTGATGGGACAGTCTTTTTTCCTCTCCACATTATTCGATCTTGAAGTTCAATCTGAGTCGGGCTCTAATGAATCCATTAAGAAAGTTTGGGTCTTGCCCAGATTGGTATGACCATTTCTTGTTAGATGAATGAATGGGTGGAGGAGAGTAGAAGAAGTAGTAGAGAGATGATTTGAGGCGTGTATACACATTTTCAGTAAGGAATATTTCCCCCCACTAGTTGTCAGTTTTAGACAAATTTCCTCCTAGGATACAACAAAGCCAATAGTTTCTTATCTCAGCAATAAAAAAGAAACTCAAGTGAACTTTCAAATTGGAAATGTATTGAATAGGAAGAATAATTTGAAATGCAACATTGAACTTGAGATTAAGATGTCTTGAAATGTGTTAAAAGAGCCTTTTTATAGACCCTTGAACCTCATTTCAGACGTCCAAAACCGTTCATGGGCGTTTGGATATGTCCCTTGGTACATAAATTGCAACTTTAAATGAAAAATCACACTTGTTGGCCACATCGATTGATCAATGTGATCGATCGAAGTAAAATCGATCGATCGATGTCATCCATCGATGTCTCACAATGAGCTCCAGCTTTTCACCTAAGCCACTTCGATTGATCGAAGTCACATCAATCGATCCATGTGATCGATCTATGTTAGACAGTGTACTCCAACTTTGCACCCAGGTACATCGATCTATGTCACTTCGATCTATTGAAGTATGGCAGAATACTCAGCTACATTTTCCAGCCACATGGACCGATCCAACTGAGACATAGATTGATCTATGTCACATGCCAAGCTATTCTTGCTTATTTAAACTCCAATCCGCCCTCATTCTTCTTTCCACTGTCTTTACAAACTAACATAGCAATCCCCCACTTAGTTTGTAAATCAATTTATGACATTTCATGCATCTAAAAAATATCTTTCGATCTGAACCTCTTATTAGTATAATATTTCAAAGTTCTAACGAAATCTAAATAGAACGAATGCCTTGAATCAGATTCCTATGTGCAAGAACCGGAAATATTATATACATGAAACCACATTCTCCGTAGAAGTTCATCTTAAACCACACTTTATGGCCTTGTACTTCCCCTAGTATTCGTGAACATTTCAAGATCTTTGCTTGTCGAAGCGGCACCACTTCCTATGTTCATATAGGTGAAGATTAAGATTGTTCCTCTTAATCCTTCATTAAGAGTGCGTTAACACTCGCCCTCGTTTAACACTAGAATTCCACTTCTTTAAAGATCAGTACAGTGCGGTTTGATTCTTTAAAGATCAATCTTAGTGCTTTAATCCCTCACTTTGTGACTTATTGTTACCAATTGAACTTTTGACTAGTGGTATGCTAGGAAAAGTTGGGTTCCCATCACAAGTGAACTTATACCGTATGTGTTAAGCCTATCACTAAAGATGTACTTTGTACCAAGTCTTTTGGTAAACTCTTTGTCAACGGATCCGCTAGGTTATCGCAGGATTTGATATATGCGTGACTATTACACCATCCGTTATTAGTTGTCTTCCATAATCGTATCTAAGGCTGACATGTCTAGATTTTCCGTTACAGATTTTACTATAAGCTCTAGACATCGTTTCTTGGCTATCACAGTGTTAGGAAATGGATGGCATAGGTCGTGACTACAACTCTATATCCAATAGTAAATTTCTCAGTCATTCTGCTTCATTACCCGTAGATCCCAACGCTATGAATTCGAATTCCATGTTGGAGTGTGTTATACATGTCTGTTTCTTTGAAGTCCAAGAAACCGCACCATAGCCTAATGTAAACACCCAACCCTTAGTAGATTTGTTATCACCAATACTAGTTATCCAACTAGCATCAGTATAATCTTCCAACACGAAAGAGAAAGTTATTATAATACAATCCGTAATTCATAGTTCTTTTCAAGTACCCAAATACTCTCCCGGTTGTCTTCCAATGATCCATACTATGATTACTAGTATACCTTGATAATTTGCATACCGCAAAGGCAATATCCGGTCTAGTGCAATATGTAGCATACATTAAACTACCAATTGTATTAGCATATTCAGGTTGAGCTACCAATCTACAGATACGTCTGATCAATTTTGTATGAGGCATCATATAATGTTTTTGCTTCTTTAATCTCCAAGTGTTTGAACTTATTCAACACTTTGCTTATATAATGAGATTGACAAATAGCAAAACTCTCACTATGTTTCAACACTTTTATCCTTAAGATAGATCTACCTCATCCAAATCTTTCATTTGAAATTGTGAAGTTATATACTTCTTATTTTCATTTACTCCTTCCATATTAGTGATAACAATTAACATGTCATCCACGTACAAACAAATAATAACAACATATTTATCCATAAACTTGGAATATACACACTTATCATCACTATTATGCTTGAAACCATTTTTCAAAATGGTAGTGTTAAACTTTTCGTGTCATTGTTTTGGTGTTTGTTTCAATCCATATAATGACTTTACGAATTTACACACTTTGTGATCATTACCCGATAGAACAAAACCTTTCGGCTGTTCCATATAGACGTCTTCGTCTAAATCACCATTGACAAATACAGTCTTAACATTCATTTGATGAATAAACAGATTATTAATGGATTCTAAAGCTATCAACATTCTAATGGATGTTGTTCTTATAACCGGAGCATATATATCAAAAATAATCTATCCCTTCTCGTTGTCTAAAACCCTTGGCAACCAATCTAGCCTTAAAAGTTTGAATTGAACCATCCTTATTATATTTTATTCTAAATACCCATTTGCATCCAATTTCTTTGGAACTCGGAGACAAATCAGTGAGAATCCACGTATTGTTAGACAATAATGAATTATCTCATCATCAACTGTTTCCTTCCAAAATGATGCATCTCATGATTGCATCGTCTCCTTAAAAGATTTAGGATCATTTTCAACACTTAGTACAATTGGTATATAATTAAATACAATTGTCCTATTACATTCAACTAAGAAAGTAATGGATTGGAAAGAAATAAAATCAGGATGTAAATAGTTTTTCTTTCTAGCTCATTGACTTCCCCTAACCTCAGTTGGAGAACTTTGATTTTGTTCAACACTAGAAGGATTATTAGAGAAATCTCCAGCTATAGGTTCATTCAAATTTCCACTTTCTGAATCTTGATTTGAATATGTTCTTAAGAATTTATTCTCAAGAAATTCAACATCCCTAGATTCAACAACCACATTGGATTCTATGCCTAAAATCCTATATGCTTTAGAGTTTTCAGCATATCCAATAAAAACACATTTGAGAGCTCTTGGCCCTAACTTAGTTCTTTCTGGATCCGGAACTTTGTAATAGGCTAGACAGTCCCAAACTCTAAGATAACTTAGATTTTGTCTTCGTTCCTTCCATATTTCATATGGAGAAATTTTAAAATTCTTAAAGGGAATTCTATTGTGAATGTGACAAGCCGTCAACAAGGCTTCTCCCCACAAATTCTTTGGCAAATCAGAGTTTAATAACATCGCATTCAACATGTCAACTAAACTTCTATTTTTTATTTCAGTCAATCATTCTGTTGGGGTGTATAAGGTGCATTTTTCTAATGTACGATACCATTCTCCTAACAGAATTGATTAAATTAAGGGGAAGTATTCACCACCGCGGTCACTTCTTAGAACTTTTATTTTCAATTCCAATTGATTTTCAACTTCCATTTTGTAAACTTTGAACATGTCAAAAGCTTCATCCTTATGTTTTAGCAAATATACATACGTGTATCTGGAGACATCATCAATGAAAGTGATGAAGTATCTATTTCCTCATCGGGTCAAAACACCATTCAATTTGCAAATATCCGAATGAACAAGTTCTAAGAAAACTGTCTTACTTTCAACCTTTGGAAATGGTTTCTTTGTCATTTTTGCTTGTATGAAAATCTCACATGTTTTTTCATTTTCATCTTTACAAGAAATTAAGGCATGCTTAAACATAAATTTAATCGTTGCACTATTAACATACGCAAGTCTATCATGCCACAATGAACAAGAAGAATTAACAAAGGAAGCACAAGCCACGGGGTTTTTATTTATTCTCAATTTAAACATCCCGTCGCAAGAATAACCTTTCCCTACAAAGATCCCATTTTTGGACATTATAATTTTGTCAGCCTCCAGTACAATCTTGAACCTTTTTTTACAGACTTATTAAAAACGAGATTCTTTGAAATCTTAGGTACATGTAGAACGTTGACAAGTAACAACTTTTTTCCAGAAGTAAAGTCTAACTCTGCATTATCTTTACCCAAGACTTTTGTGGCACTGAGGTTTTCCATGAGAACTTGTTGGCTATTCTCCATAACTTAATAGGTCTTGAACAGATCCTTGTTGTTGCAAACGTGTACAGTTGCACCTGAATTGAACCACCAATCATTTGTGATTTCGTTCGTAGCCATATGCAATTCAGTCACCATACCAACATGCAAATCGAAGACCATTTCAATCAATTCATTGATTCTAATATCAACCGTATTAACGTTATTGGTATGCCGAGAACCATCATCCTATTTTTGTTTCTTTCGAAGCCAACAGTCTTTCTTCAAGTGTCCTTTTTTGCCACAATTATAACATCTCTTTCTTGTCTTGGAATTTTATGTCTTGTTTCTGGATTCAGATGCTTTAGAGTTCTTTCTTTTGTTTCCACTCCAACTCCTTGGTTTTCCTTTGATATAATGCACTCTTGATGCATCTTCAGAAACATGTCTTTTGGTAAGACTTCTAGTCTCTTCTTATATGCGCAAATGTTAATGAATTTGCTCAAGAGAAAAGGACTCGGTTGAGTGCAGTAATTTTTTCATGTAGTCATTCCAACTAGGAGAAGCTTTGCAATTATCCCTCCTACTTGCAATGACTATGAAACTTCCACACTCCTAACTCTTTGAGTTTGGAAACACTAACCTGCAACTAGTGCACTTGGTTCATAATTGAAATATTTTCAACCATTTTAAAATTAAAATACCTCATCACCTGTAATTTGTCCACGGCTTGTTTCTTGTTGTTGTATTTGAACTCCAAGACGTTCCATATTTCCTTTGGTGATGATGTACTTGTGAACAGATCGTAAATACGATATAAAAAGTTGTTGAGGATGTGTCCCCGACACATCACCTCATCATCTTGTCTTTTCCTCCGTGCGGCTTTCACCACCTCAGTGTCATCTTCTCGTGGGGTTGGCAATTCTTTTAGATTTGGGTCCAAGCAGTATCCAATTTGCAATGCGGTCAACAAGAACATTATCTTGTCCTTCCACCATAGGAAGTTGGATCCATCAGATTGATCTAACTTCATGCTCTCATAACTCAGAAAATTCTTTGAATCCATCATCAAATATTCCTTACGATTGTTAGATACATGAACCGAGTGAAGGAGAGTAGAAGAAGTAGTAGAGAGATGGCTTAGGCGTGTATACACACTTCCCGTAAGGAATATTTGCCTTTAGAAAAATTTCTTCCTAGGATACAAAAAACCAATGGTTTTTTATCTTAGCAATAAGAAAGAGCAACAAATGAACTTTCAAATTGAGAATGTATTGAATAGGAAGAAGAATTTGAAATGCAAGATTGAAATTGAGATTAAGATGTCTTAACATGTGTTAAAATATCCTTTTTATAGACCCTTGAACCTCGTTTCAGACGTCCAAAACCGTTTATGGGTGGTTGGATATGTCCATTGGTACATAGATTGCAACTTTAAATGAAAAGTCACACCTGTTGGCCACATCGACTGATCGATATGATCGATCGAAGCAATGTCATCAATCAATGTCTCATAGTGTGCTCCAGCTTTGTGAGTGATGCCAAGCTGCTTGCAGCTAAAAAGGTGTAATAATCTTGGAAAGAGTCTTGGAATTGTGTGATGGATGGTACTTCCTTTGTTCCTTGGTTTTGGAATAGTTGTTAAATCCTTGCAATTAGAAACCTTTTACTTTGTGTTGTATCATGCGCTAAAGAATTTGTCCACTCACATTTTGAAGACTTGGATGGCATATATAGGGTTCTGGTATGTGATGGCAATTTTTTTTAATAAAATTTGCAAAAATTCATTGGTAAAATATAAAGGTATTATTATCTTTGTTTGAATCATTGCGCTGTGGAGCAAATTATGCAAGAAAATAAACTAGTCAGCGTCTCTATCAATATATTTCAGAGCCTGAGTTCAGAGCAAAATCAGTCAAATATTTATATAGTTGGGCTCAATTTTTCCCACAACATTCTCACTTAACATCTAGACCTTATTTCGAAAACCAATCACTCATAAATTTTGTGGGCATGGCCTAGATTTCACGGAACGGCCCATATCCATACATAATACCAAAATACAGAACCAAATAAATGAGTTCCAACACTAGGGAACTACGATCTAACAAAACCATTTGTGCTGAATCGGTTCATCATCATCATCAATAACCTTCTTCGAAATCCTTTTTAAACCCCTCGTTCTCCATTTCTGTGTTAAAAAATTCTTAATTTTGCAAAAGGGTAAAGTCTTACACGACCTCTGTCACTACAGCTAGCTAGCCAGCCACCCCAGCTGATGTTATACAAGAGCCACTAGAAACATTGACCATTTCTATCGTAAATTCTAATAAAAGAGCGATTAAATTGTTAAAAACTGGATTCTTCTGTAATTAAAATAAGTAAGACAAGTCTAAGTTGATTCCACGAAGAACAATGGTTCTTGTTTGTTGCATAACTAACTAAACTAAATTACAATACTCAATTATTGGGAGAATCCTTTATCAACTAATCAAAGACTAATTAAAACAAACTAATTAATACAAGACAATCATCAAGGTCTTCCCATCTAGTATACATCCTTATCTCTCTCTGAAAATCATTGGTATTGGAATCAAATAAAAAAATTGAATTAATACATGAGACAGCTAAGTGAAACTTTTTAAATAATTGTGAAATTCTTAATATAAATAATCAAAACACTTGTTCTAACTGTATTAATTTAAATTAACTCAACTACACACTTGTGGTCATCAAGCTAACAAGTCATTAGTACTTAAAATACTCAACATTAACCTTTTCAGGTTCTCAATCCAATGGGTTAAAGCCAAATAATTTAATGTATATCAAAATGTGAACACCCAACCTATTTGCATAATAAATTAAGTATCAAGGAACTTTCAATCTGCTTAACCATGTAATAGATAATATATAACTAGGACAAAATATCTACAACCTATCATTCAACATCATAAGAAATACATCCAATGGATTTTATGAATATAGATCAAATACTAGTCAAATCAAATCATCTAAGACCTCTTTTAAGTTCAAGCTAAGAACTTCAATCAGATGCAAAAACCCATTTACTTAAGATAACATAATGTAAATAAAGCACAAAATAAAAAAATTACAAATGAAGAGAGAATCTTTCATAGATAGATGAAATAAAGAGCATAAATACAAGCTTTACATCGTCATGATAATTCAATAATGTTGGAAGGAGGAGTGGAGAAGGAGAAGAAGAAAAGAGAAGAAAAACTATCATAAACTACCTAATGAAGAAGATGAGTTCAAAACCCATCCAAAATAAGGTTATAGAGCACAAGTAGTGGATGGATGCAACCAATCTATACTCTTCAAGTGGCATTGAACGAAATAAAAAAACGTAAAATAAATTCTGCGACCGACAGCCTTTAATCAGGAAGCGACCTCCATGACAATCATGTCACTCCAAAAGCTATCAGTAAATGTATCCGGTCTCTCTTTAAACATCCACAAATGCTAGCAAAAATCCAGTGAACTTCTAGCATCAAAACACGCTCTTGGTGGTCGACCTCCACTCTTTGACACTTGACTGTTGGCACCTACTTCTCCAAAATTTGGGTTTCTTCATCTTTTGGTATCTATAATACATTCCAAGCATCCCTCTCCCATGCAAACTCCAAAATACCTAAAAATCACACACAATAGAGCAAGTAAGTGCTAAAACGCAATATAGAAGAAAATCATACAGCGGTGCTAACAATAGAACTATAATCAATTATTATAAATCCATATGCAACACTATTTTGAGCATAATCGATACATACACAATTGTTTTTCTTAGACCTAATTTTACTCTTTTGAAAATTTGGAATTTCTATCTTTGCCAAACACCTCCACACCTTTTAGTAATCTAAATTAGGTGTTTCTCCCTATAATTTTTGTGAGGTATCATATTTAACATGTGATAAACCGAAAGAATTGCTTTTTCCTACATATTGTTAGTCAATTCAGAACTTATTAATAGTGCACTCATTGTTTCTTTAACTGTTTTATTTTTTAAGCAGCACCATAAGATTGAGGGGGGGTATAAGAAGGTGTAACTTCATAATTATGTTATTGTCTTCAAAACATTTCTACTATAAATTTGTACTATATTCGACTCTTTTGTTTGTTCTCAACCTTTTAATTTTTCTTTCTAGTTGGCTCTCAACTTCATTCTTAAATTCCATAATCATATTTTCTCTCTCATCAAAAAGGTCATGTAATATCTTTTACCTCCTTTGCTTATATGATTATTGAAATGTCATAACTCACTATGAATAAGGTCCAAATTTTCAAAAACTCTTTCAATAGTCTTAAATGGTCTCTTATGATGTTTTGCTTCAATAGAACATTGACACTGTAAATTTTATCTCCATTGGTGATAGAGATAACATTTATTCTTTTTATTGTTATTTACAGCATCTGCATAAACATGTCCTAATCTAGCATGCCACAAATCAAGAGAATCAACAAGATACACTGAAGTAAATGCATTCTTGTTAGTAACACATATAGCATCAAGTACAAATAACGTATCAGAGCAAAAACTCTTCCCATTAAACTCTCTATTCTTAGAAAGTACAAATTTATTGGAATCAAAAACAAGTTTAACATTATCCTTGGAAAGTTCTCTAAAAATTAAGTTCCTACGTATAGTAGAGACATGAAGTACATTGGTCAACTTCAGACTCTTCCCCAAAGTCAACTTAAGGATCACTTTGGCCTTTCCAATCACTTGGGCTCATCGTTCATTCCCTAAAAAGGCTTGTTCTCCACTTTCTGTTTCTTGGTAGTCAAGAAATATATCTCTATTGTTACCAATATGTTTGGTGGCTCTAGTATCCATCACCCATCCCTTTGAACCACCAACAAGGTTTACCTTGGAGAAGATGACCTCTACTATGATTTCCTTGTTCTTTAAATCATCCTCCACAAGGTTGGCATGGTAGCTTGTTTGTCTTTTCCTATTATTGCAAAAGGCTGCCCTGTGTCTAAGTTTTCCATAAACCTAACCTACTCTTTTTGGTTTCTGTTGATTTAATGCCTACAATTCAGACTTACCTTTTTTGCCTTTTGAGTTGTTATTTGAAACCTTTTGCCTCTTTGAATTATGTTCCACTGTGCTAGCCTTTATCTTTCCATCACCACTTGCATCTTCCATCCCATTATTATCTTCTATACAAATGTGATTAATTACATTGTTTATAGACAGTTTTGCATCATCTTCCTTGATGCCTTCTTATTCAATATTGTCCATCAATTGCTGGAATTGATTGATTTGATCATTGATGGAAATGTGGTCCATCATTTGAAAATTGAGAGACTCACTGACCATATGCTTGCATTTGCTAGCACCTTCAATTCATATTTGCTTTGAAGTGCCTTTTATATCTCTATTTCCAACTTGAATTTGACATAAATGTCAAAGAATGAGTTGGAGAAGAAATGTAAAATATGCCCTCCACATGTGGTGTTGTCAGCAATATACTTGAGGTCTTTTGCTGCATCAGTTGGTTTGTCCTTCATGAGAACATATGAGGCAGACAACGCCTCAAGGAATAGAAGAACCTTTTCTGGCCATCTTTTGAAGTACTTGCCATCAAATGATTCAAACTTCGACATATCAGGAACCATGAGTTGTTTGGCAGCCATATCAACAGAAATTACTTAAGATTGCTGGAAAATATGACTAGGATATGGAAACCAAAAACAAAGCAAGCAATAAACATGAAGCAAATGGTAGTTGAGACGTAATAAATGTTATTATTCTCAAAGAAATTTTGTTTCAACTAATTAAACAAGGTACACTACAAGCAAATGCTTTCTAAGATATAACGGTTTTTTGTTTGCTTTACGAGAAGAATATGAAACTTGTAATATGAAGTGCTTAGAACATGAAAGAGGGGAGATTTGTAGAATATGTTTTCTACAAATGTGTACACCTTCTTATGTTTCTTGTCTATTTATAAATCTTGACTCTTTAAATGGAAGTTAATTTTCTACGTCCCTACAAAATTCAACTCCTAATAACAATTAACGACCGTTCAAGTTTGAATGGAAGTGATCCAAGTTGAATCCATGAACCAAATCGTGAAAAGACACAAAAAATTCTGCTATTTCATCATTGACCGAATGTTTCATATGATTGACAAATGTTTGGCAATGCTCGAATTCAAGGTCTGGTACACACTAGAATTCATCAACCTTTTGGTGAACCTCAGTCCGAACATTTGATATGCCCATTGAACCTTCAGGCCAAATGTTCGATATGCCCATCGAACCTTCCGTATGCTAGACAAACTTCATAATTAAAGGTTTAACAATGACAACTACAGTCAATCTTGTAGCTTGACTTTATATAATTTGAAACACATTAAAAGCATTTTTCTATGCCTTTTTCTAACAAAGGGTTTTAATTAGCAAAGTGTATTGAGAGAGAGACCTCCAATAGTGTGTTTTATTGGACATTCAATTTAAGTAACAAAAAAACCATGAGAAGAGCCATAACATGTCCAACTGGGTGAACCAATTCTGCAACTTGTAAGATAATTGTTACTGAATCATCATGAAGGCTCAGATTGGTGCTAAGCATTTGGCTTATCCTTCAGATCTCACTATGCGCTTGATAATCTTGTCGTGATTGAAAGAATTTAACATTCATTGAAGTTCAGATTCAATTTACACGTTTGCTTCCCTGTTATAGGGATCGTTCTACTCCTAACGGTTTTATTTTTCCACTTGTGCAGTGGTTATTGTTCATCTACAGTGTTTTTTAATGTATATAAAGGTAAAGGCTAGATGCTTGTTCTGCTCGGGCTTATGTACAATAAAAAATTCTAAGTTACAATATTTACAAAATATGGTAGCTCGGCTTTAGTGTTGCTTACTGACTTCTGCTTCACATCGTCATCTCGGCTCAGCACCTTTTACCTTCAGCTTCTTTGTTGTCTTTAGCTCATCTTAGTTGCGTGCTTCTCTTCACCTCAGCTCCTCTTCAGTTTAGCACGACCTTACCTCATCCATTTCACCTCAGCTCTTCTTCAGTTCAGTAAGGCCTTTCCTTGTCTGTCCTTTTCTTTACTTTAACTCAGCTTGGCTAGCTGATTTTGTCCACTTAGTCTTATTTCCCATCCCGGTCATTACTTGGATCAGGTCGGCGTACCTTAATTGAGTTTGGTACACCTCGGTTGTACTTGTTTCCACTCTCCCTCAAGCTTAGTTACATATATTCGTACAACCAAATTTGGACATTAAGTACTGAAAAACACTTGTCGATACTGGCTTTGCGAGGAGATTTGCAATTTGATCTTTGGTGGAGATATGTGCTAGACTAACCTTATTTTCTTCTAGTTTTTTTTTGATAAAATGCCTGCCGATTTTTACGTGCTTTGACTTATCATGTTGAACTGGGTTCTCTGCGATGCTTATTGGGAGACACTATCACAATAGATTTTGATATGTAATCATGCCTCTATATGAAGGTCTTCAAGAACTTTTCTGATCTAAATGCCTTCACAGGTTCCTATTGCAAGTGCCCTCATCTCTGATTCTGCACTGCTTTTTGACACTACTGGTTGCTTCTTGCTCTGCCAAGTAACTAGGTTTTCCAATAGAAAGGTTCGATATCCTGTTGTTGATCTTATGTCAATCTTGGATCCAGCCCAGTCTGCATCTGCAAACACCTTGATACTTCAATCTATACTATTCCTAAAGCACAGTCGTTGTCCTGGTACATTTTTTAGACACTTGAGAATTCTTAGAGCAGCTTGGAGATGCTCATTAGTAGGACTGTGCATAAATTGTGACAGAAAACTAACTGCATAACAAATATTTGGCCTAGTATGTGATAGATAGATTAAATTTTGATAACTAAGTTTATTAGTCAGGATAGTATCACATTGATCTTTAGGCTTATGTACAGGCTCTACTGATGTGCTTGCTGGTCAGCATCCGAGCAGACCAGTTTCTTTTATGAGGTTAAGTATATATTTTCTTTGAGAAATAAACATTCTTTTTTTTGTTTCTAGCAATCTCCATTCCTAAGAAATATCTTAGCGTACCAAGATCCTTCATTTCAAATTGCTCAGATAGTCGTGTCTTAATATTAGCTATGCCATGATTATCATTCCTTGTTATTATGATATTGTCTACATATACTATTAGTATGGTCAGCTCCCCTTTCGGTGAAACTTTGGTAAACAGTGTAAGATCACTATGACTTTGGGTAAATTTCAGGTCTGTCACTATTTTAGTGAAGGTTTTAAATCAGGCATGAGGTGATTGTTTCAGCCCATATAGGGACTTTCTTAACTTTCAGACCTTATCTTTATTAGTTTCATTATTGGATCTTGGTGGTATACACACGTAAACTTCCTCGGCCAGGTTTCTATTTAGAAATGCATTTTTTACATCTAGTTGGTGTAGATCCCAGTCAAGATTAATTGCTATTGAAAAGATGACTCTGATGGTATTTAGTTTAGCAACTGGTGCGAATATTTCTAAATAATCGATTCCATATGTTTGTGTGAATCCTTTAGCTACTAATGTTGCTTCATATTTATTCACAGTTCCTTGATTATTGTATTTAACAGTGAATATTCATCTACATCCTACTGATTTGATTGTTGCCGAGTTGGGAGTTAGCTCCCAAGTTTGATGTTTTTCCAAGGCATTCATTTCTTCAAGTGTGTCATTTCTCTATTCATGTCTGTTGAGTGTTTCCTCTATATTTTTGGGTATAATTTTTTTGTCAAGTGAGCATAAAAAAGTCTTAAAGTTTGGATTCAACTTATTATAGCATATAAACTCTTCTATAGGGTGTGTGCGGATGGGGTTCTTAGTGCACTCTCTTGTTCCTTTCTTTAATGCTATTGGTATATCATCTGTTTGGGTTTTAGCCTCATATTCAGTAGTGTCCTCTATTGGGCTTTCCTCTACTACAGTCAGATATGGTTGTTCGGGTGTATCAGGCCAATTGTCACATCCTAGACATTCTTAATCATCGGAGACGATAGGAGGATTAACTCTGTGCTGTGAGTTGGTTGTGCTGACCTGAGGCGTCCAGTAGCCGAACTGAGGTGAATAATCGGATGAGTAGTTGAGCTCGGCTGATTTTGTAATCGTGAACTAGACTCATATCCATTGTGTCTTAATTCTTCCGTTTCTCTTACGGATCTGTAAAATGCATGCTTTTCATCAAATGTGATATCTAGTGTTACAAATATTCTTCTATTAGCTGGACAATAACACTTGTATCCTTTTTGTGAGTTAGAGTATCGTAAGAAAATGCACTTGATAGTCCAACTTCACTTTTACTTTTTAACAGATAGACCTATGTTACTCTAGTATGATCGTCTACTAAGGTTATTAACCATTTTGCACCATTGATATTACCTACTCTAGAAGGACCCCATATGTCAGAATGAACAAGGTTAAATGGTGCAGAAGACTTGTAAATTTTTGCTGGATAAATTTGTTTTGTATGTTTAGCTAATTGACAAGTTTCACATGTGATATTTGCAAGATCAGCTAGGCTAAATAATTTTGGCATCAATCGTTTGAGATATACAAAATTGGGATGACCGAGTCTATTATGCTATAGCAAATGTCCCATGTACAAGAAGTTCTAGGGTGCACTGTATTCTGGTCCTTTGGCAGCTCAGCTGTACTAATTAGGACTCTGTTGTCTGACTCTAATAGGTACAGACCTGCTATGTTCTTAGCACTGCCAATCATCCCCTTCATTTTATTTTCTTGAAAACAATTTTCAGTGGATGAGAAGCATGCTATGCAATTACTATCTCTCACAAGTTTTCTTACGAAACCAGATTAAAACTTAGGCATATGCAAGACATCTTTTAGAATAATTTTATCTTTGATCACTGCTGAGCCTGTACCAATAACTTCTAAGGAAGTTCTATTAGCAATTTTTACTTTCTTTAGTATTGTAAACAGAGTATAAGAGTATAGAAGGTTACCATTACTTGTCATACGGTCAGTTTCCTCAGAGTCAATGATCTAAGAGCTGTTGGAGCTCGGCTGGATGTAGCTCTCCATGGTAGCTTGGTGTGAATAAGCCCGACCACTCTGTCTGCTTAGCAAATTGATCAGGCTAGCAATCTGATCCTTTGTAAGAACCTCAGTTTCAACCGCTGAGCTACGATGGGTTGTGTTTTGCCGAGCTGTGCCAAGTTGAGCTGTGATGCTGACCTGATGTGCAGCACTTTGTCCAGAAGCGAATGTCTTTGGTTGAGGCCTCCAGGGTGCATTGCTGGACTTCAGATATGGTTTCCCTTCTAGGACCAGCTTTGTCTGTAACTTTCAACAGTCATCAACTCTATGACTTTCTTTCTTGCAGTATTTGCACACTTTACTTCCAGTAGAAGTAAAGTGTCGTTAACAGCCAGCCCAGATGCTTTCGTTATATGTTCGATGTGTAGAGCAGAGGTCTCCAAATTTGGGGTACCTCTTGTCATAACCTTTTGCGGCTTTCTTCGTGTTTGATTTCTGTGAAGGCAGCCTTCAAGGTCGGCAGTAGTTTTGTACTCAGAATCCGACTTTGGGCATTGTCGAATTCTGGGTTTAGTCTAGTCAGGAAGACAAAAAATCGCTTTCTTTCTGTAATTTTTTTTTTGTACAACCCAGCTCAGTACTATAAGACCACTGATGTGTTTTGAAGGAATCAATTTGCTACCATGCCTTTGTCAGTAGTGTATAGTATTTGTGCACAGCCAGATTGTCTTGTTTAAGCTCATGAAGATGAGCTTCAATTTCGTAGAGTTCTGAAATGTTGTCCTGCTTAGAATACATCTCCTTAACAACAACCCAGATTTTGGCTGTAGTATTTTACGTCATGTAATCATCGGAAACGTTATGTTACATAAAACGTATCAACCATGACATCATCATGCTGTTTTTCGACTTCCACAGCTGGTAGTTTGCATCAGTTTCAGTTGGAACAGAGACTGTCTCATATAGGTATTCCTCATTGACGTTGGCTGTAATGAACATTTCTACCCCTTGAAAACATGAGAGGTAGTTATTTTCATTAAGTTTATGGTTGGTGATGACAATGGAAGAATCATCAGAGATTTGAGGACCATGTACCACTCCAGGTGCCTGATCAGAAGTAGAGGTAGTCTCCGTATATTTAGCAGGACTGGAGGAAGTAGTCATTTTGAATGGATTTAAGATTTGCAGGAATAAGTATGTAGTAAGCAGTAGTAGAGGATCAGATTAACTCTGGTACTATATCGAAGTTTGAATGAATATTATTCTTCAACTTTCTACAAGTATGTCTTTTAAGAGTTTCCTTCTAAGCACAATAGGCTCGTGTTAGCTGTTGGAATGTATTAGATTCGTACATTTCTCATCCAGAATTTACTGTCATTGGATTTATTTTTCTGTCACGTGGTTCCAGATTTCCTAAATGTCTGATGGCGATTAAAGTTTTACATATCTCATCACTCCAATTTACTCAACTTGTCTTTCATCCGGACATAGATGACTGGATTTGTAATGTGCAAAAGAAGAGGAAGATATTTGTTTAAGCAACGTTAACATAAGCAGAATCTTGCAATCTGCATTTTTAATGGATTATTCACAAAGTACGTATCCTGATGGTTTTGGTTGCCCTCTTAGATGACAAGCCGAAGAGGACGCATGGCATTGTTGCATATCAGTAGTAGCATTCTGATTCTTACGTTCCACTTAGAAGCGTTTAGTAATCAGTAGCTCAACTGATTAATATTAAAAACGAAATTTGATTTCAAAAGTCCTTCAAGTTCAATAAACTAAAATAATGAAGGAAAAGTGAAACGAGAGATAGGAACTCCCCTTTTGCTAGCCTACACTTTTCCTCTTGAAGTTCAATACTCTAACTTAAGAAATCTCCGTTAAGAAGACTTGAATGGAGAAAAATACTTGACTACTCTCATGTCGTATATGTGCAGACCATGTTTATTTAAGTGTACTTTTACTTTGATAGTTGTCCTTTTGAATAAATTTCTTATATTGATGCTCTAAAAGTGATTTTTGAGTTGACCTCCTTTAATGCTTTGAGTATATACGATATTCCTATATAATGTGACATCTAGGGATGTAATATTCCTTTAATTGGTGTCACTAGCATTTGTTGCTGTTAAATTAAGAACAAATAGCGAAGAAACTATTTTTCTTATCCTCCAATGGCCGAAATGTGCCAGTATAAATATTACAACCAAGCCTTATAATTTAGGAAGCTAATCAATCATAATCCTATCATCTTAATTGCAGGATCAATTACAAGATTGAATACATCATTTTGTTTTATTGTACTAATATCTTGATTCCTTGTTAGCTTTGTTTCCTTTTTGGTTGGAGATATGCTGACACTCCCTCTCAAGTTAAGTCAGTGGATCTTCGATGCTTAACTTGCTCAAGATGTCTCGAAACCGCCCTGCTTGTACCCCCTTCGTAAGTATATCTGCTAGTTGATCTTCTAATTGCACATATGGAAGGCAAACAATGAGATCGTCAATCTTCTCTTTTATGAAGTGTCTGTCTATTTCCACATGTTTAGTTCGATCATGTTGTACCGGGTTTTCTGAGATCCTTATAGCAGCCTTATTGTCACACAGTATGCTCGGTGTTCTTTCCGGAGGAAATCCCAACTCTGATAGTACCTTTTTCAGCCAAAGTACCTCAGCGAGCCCTCGAGCTATCCCGCGAAATTCTGCTTCAGCACTTGATAATGCCACCACCTTTTGCTTCTTGCTTTTCCATGAAACCAGATTACCTCCGACCAGGGCAAAGTAGCCAGATGTTGATCTTCGATCATTTGGGTTTCCTGTCCAGTCTGCATCAGTGTAAGCCTTTATTTATAAGTCTCCATGCCGTTTGAACAATATACCTTTCCCTGCGGACCCTTTTAAATATTGTACAACTCTTGTTGCTGCCTCCATGTGTGGTCTTTGAGGTTGATGCATAAACTGACTGAGCACACCAACTGCATAGGCTATATCTGGTCTAGTATGAGATATATATATCAGTTTTCCTACCAAGCGCTGATACAAGTCCATGGTTTGTCACAATTGGAGTATCAGCGGGCTTACAGTCCACCATCCCTGTGTCTGCCAACAAATCAAGCACATATTTTCTCTGAGATATAAATATCCCTGTTTTAGACCAGAATACTCGATTCCCAAGAAATATCGTAGTAGTCCCAAGTCCTTCATTTCAAATTTACTGAACAAGTATTCCTTAAGACTAGTGATTTCCTCCATGTCATTGCCTGTAATAATCATATCGTCTACATAAATAACCAGGCAAGTGGTAAGATTCTTTTTTCGTTTCAGGAAGAGAGTATGATCAGAATTACTCTGGTGGTATCCATAATTCTTCATGGCCAAAGTGAACCTTCCGAACCAAGCTCTAGGTGACTGCTTCAACCCATACAACGCCTTCCGATGTCCGCATATTTCTCCATCTCTAAATTCATCTGTGAAACCACGGGGTGGCTCCATATACACTTCTTCCTTCAGGTCTCTATGAAGAATTGCATTCCTTACATCCATCTGATATAACGACCACTCAAGATTTGTTGCAACCGAAAAAAGTACCCGGATCGTGTCTATCTTGGCCACCGGTGAAAAGGTTTCTGAATAATCAATCCCATAGGTTTGTGTATATCCCTTTGCAACCAGCCGTGCTTTGTGCCTCTCAATAGTTCTGTCTGCACGGTATTTGAGTGTAAAGATCCATCTGTAACCCACTGGCCTTTTATGTGGACTGACAAGAACCTTCTCCCATGTTTCATTTTTCTTCAGTGCATTCATCTCATCTATCATTGCTTTCCTCCATTCTGGATGGGACTGTGCCTCCTCCACTGTCTGGGTAGTATGAGCTTTGTAGAGGGATGTATGGAATGCTTGAGCGGTCTCAGAAAGTCCTTTTGCCACCGTGGTCACTGGATACCTGGAATTCTTCGGGGTATACTCTGGCTCGTATCTGGCAGGAGGAATACCATGATTCCTGCGTGGTGGGAGAACATATCTGGTACCTGTGGACTCAACTGAGGATTGGTCAGAAGTTTCAACAACTGGTACTGACTCAACTGGAACTGTAGGTACTGATGTGTCTAACTTACTTACCACAGGAGAACATTCGGACGGAGAAGATACCAACGGTACATGATCCATAGGAGGTGTGTTTTCACTGTTATCGGAGGCTAATCCGGTGGTTTGGCCTACTCCCTCTGGCGGGACAGTCTCTGGTAACATTGGTGCAAACAACCAACCGAGTGCGTCATCCTCCTGAGGGTTTGTCTCTGGACACTGAGATGAGTTATGATAAAAGTATTCGGACTCAAGGAAATCACAATCCATGGTGGTATAGAGTCGACGAGTACGGGGATCAAAACATCTGTAGCCTTTTTGATTAATTATGTACCCCACAAACACACCGGACGGCACAGGTATCAAATTTAGTTCGTTGGGATTTGGGTATGTGAACATATACAGTACATCCGAATACTCGAGTAGGGAGTGATAGATGAAGGGGTACGGTGTGGTGTTGGGCAATAGTATCTAAGGGTGTTTGATATTTAAGAATCTTTGTAGGTAGCCTGTTAGTGAGATAATTTGTTGTAGCAATGGCTTCGGGCCAAAAATACGAGGGACATTCGATTCAATCATTAGAGACCGAGTGACTTCCAAGAGCCACTCCATTTTGTTGTGGAGTGTCCGGACATATGGTTTGGTGGATAAGACCATATGTTTGGAAGAAAGTTTGGAATGGTTTGTTTACATATTCAGTCTCATTGTCTGTTCGTAGGACTTGGATTTTTGTTTGGTATTGGGTGGCAACCATTTGGTAAAACATAACGAATTTATCGAACACATCATATTTTCATTTAAAAAAGTAATCTCAAGTCATACGAGTGCAATCATCAACAAAGAGTAAGAAATGAGAGACACCGTTTGGACTTGGTGTCGGTGATGGGCCCCACACATCTCAGTGAATCAATGAAAAAGGTTTCTTTGTTTGCGAATTATTTTGGGAATATGTATGCTTATGACTCTTTGCTAGAATGCACGTTTGACAGTGTAAATGAGATAATTTATTGAATATATGAGGAAATATTTTCTGCAAATACACTAAGGAGGGGTGACCCAGGCGGCGGTGTCATAGCCAAGCTTCCCTTTCAACCATCCCATGGGAGAGCGCTACCGTACCTTGTTGGTCTACCTCGTCAATACAGTATAGGCCACCTCGTTCAGAAACACGCCCAATTATCTTCTCCGTCCGAATATCCTGTACAAGGCAAAAAGTAGGGTATATCAGTACAATACAATGTAGCTCTTTAGTGAGGTGGCTTATAGATAGCAATTTATGGGACAGAGAGGGTATGTATAGACAATTTTTGAGTTTCAAGTTTGGTGAAATATGAATACTGCCTGCATCATCAACAGGAGAGATTCCCCCATTAGCAGTACCAATAAATCTTTTAATGGGTTGAATGGAAGACACAAAATCACTGATGTCATATGACATGGTGTCGGTGACACCACAATCAAAAATATAGGTAGAGTTTTTATCCGGCACTTTTAATTTGGAAAAATATTATTTTTGCCTTTATTTAAGGAGTGAGGGCTTGGGGGTAATTGTGCCCCAATCCCTATACCTGCAGTCTACCACCCTTCTGGAGCCTTCCACGCCATTCTCCTTTCTTCTGTCTTCGGCTGCGCCCCCTCTTCCTCCCATTCAACTGTTACGTTTTCTGATGAGGAGAGTTAGGGAATTCCTCTGAAGCCAACTCTGTCAGTTCCATCGGTGGCGGCCTCCTCATAGTTTCTCGTGGCTAACCCTACGATGTCGCCTCTCTTGCCCTGTTTTCCGGTATCCGGCCACCAGACGAATACCCAATCAATTGGAAGCATCCTTCAACTGTGTGCCAGCTGCCACCGCAGCGTGTGCACCGAGGTGAGTTTTCTCGACATCTTTGTGGGAGGATGAACCAGGCGGGGCATTTCCTCTTTGTGCTGACCGCATTCCTTTTCCCTGTTGTGGAAAATGAGGGCTTTTCTTCCTTTCTGTTAGGAGGCCACTGTCAATCCCTTATGGAGATGGCCCTGCAAGTCTCCTTTCATAATTTCTCGTCAATGGGCTTCCTTTCGGATTTGTGCATATGCTTCCTCTACCGTTGGTAGAGGATCAGTTCTTAACAAATCCCTCTTTTCTCTATCATATTCCTGACTGATTGCTTGCAAAAATTGATGCAACCGGTTCTGTTGCTGGAACTGGTTGTATATTGTCATATCCTGAGGGAATTTAATTAGATTTGGTAGACGCCTATCAATATCCTTCCATACAGCCTAGAGTTGACTGTAAATCATCTCCTGTGATTGGGTTCCCTGCTTTAGGCTATTGGCTTTGACCATCAAGTCGTAGATTTGCAGTGGATCTTTGCCACTGCTGTATGTGGCCTCTATCCCTTTCCATAGATCCCAAGATGTGAGGTAATCAATGTACTGATTTACTATCTCCGGCTCAATATTCTCCAAAATCCATGTTAGAACAGTGGAGTCAGATTGTCTCCACTATTCGTATAATGGATCCTCTTTCCTGGGGGGCGACTGTGATGTGTCTGAGTCTCCCCCTGCCATCGATTGCGAGACTCATCTTCCTGACCCATACTGAATAATTATGATCATTGAGTTTGTCCGTCAGCATGAGTTGCCGGTTAGATCCTCCTTCTGCTGGGCTCGGCTTTGGTGCCCATTTTTGCAAAAGTTCCAAGACTTATGACAGGTTGAGTTGATTCAGCCATTGGGTTGATTGCTCCCTCAGGCTGGGTTGTACTGGACTAAGGAGTTTGGTCGGCCATGGACTTTGTCAGGTTCGGTTTATTGTATTTTTCGGTAGATGATGAGCATTTTTGTTTCACCACTGGTAAAGATGGAATACTAGCTCTGATACCATGGTTAATTAAGAACAAATAGCGAAGAAACTGTTTTTCTTATTCTCCAATGGCCGAAATGTGCCAGTATAAATGTTATAACCAAGCCTTATAATTTAGGAAGCTAATCAATCATAATCCTATCATCTTAATTGCAGGATCAATTACATGATCGAATACATCATTTTGTTTTAATGTACTAATATCCTGATTCCTTGTTTAGCTTTGTCTCCTTTTTGGTTTAGATATGCTGACAGTTGCTTTATAATGTCGCCTGTTAGGTTTGTCACGTATGGCCAAATTTGTTTCGTTTTGTTTGCGATGCTTTTCCGTGTGCACGCCTGTAATACCCTATCACACACACTTTGAATCTGTAAGTATAGATTGAGTATCTAAAATTGACTTGGCTAACTTTATTGGAGTTAGACTTATAATAACGCCGACATACCTAAGTCGCAGTTGGTTTAGAAGTTGGTACGTGTCCACATATATACATGGCATTGTCTTTTTGTCTTCAGATATATCAACTAGATGAACCATTTTGACGACTAAGAAATTTAGTCCTGGCTTATGGTTGTCTTAATCATTCAACTGTTTCTGCTTCTGTTTCGCGAGGTTTGAGCTCTTAGGTGCTCGGTCTGATGGGCTTTTGCAGATCCAAGGGATGATGTTATTTAGATTCCAGTATCATTTCTTGTTGGCTAGGTGCATGTCCAGTCATTGTAATTTAGCTGCAGTGCTAAAAATGGAGAAGAAGATTTGTCCAACAGCAAAATTCACTTGCATCTGTTGAAAAGGACTTCAATGTAGGAAAAATTCCTGACCCTCTGCATGGTGTCTTGTATGGACCATGATGTTATGGTTATGGTATCATCTTTTGTATTGACAAGCACCTAACAATGACGGCTTGAGTCATTGACATTAAAAATTACAACAACATCCTATTGCCATAGAGGCTCCCACTTATGGCGAATTCTGAGGGGGTCAGATATACACAACCATACACATGTGTTAGAAACACACCGAGTTTGTTTTCCAATGACCCATAATAAAAATTGTGTCTGTTGAAATCTAGAGGAGACACTGCTATGAATGAAGTAGAAGAGAAAAATATGAACTGTGAACAAGGAACTGAAGAAGAAGACGAAGCTGAATTGAGAGGATCAAAATAGACACAAGATTTGAAGAAGAATCAATTTTATTGTTGAATTCTTGCTTAGAAATAAAACTACAACTATCCTACTATATATACTAGAATAGAAGAAGAACTTCCACTTTAGAACGGTTACTTTGTTATCCAATGGCTATATGTACGGCACCATCTATTCTGTACCTCTTTTTTATTATATGTACAACATATGTATAGTTTACATACTTTTCTACACTCCCCCTCAAACTTAGTGCATAGGCAGATGCAACTAAGTTTGTAACATGTATACTAATATAACTGAAACATCTTTAATCTTCAATGGTCCACTTCTGTTGTCTTCATATGTATGTTTTCTTGTTTAAATAAATAGCAACTCCAGTCTAACATAAGCGTCTACACCATTTCTGGATTTGCAAATAATCACTCAGTTTCTTTTTGTAGAATCTGCAAGGCACCACTAGAAGGGGGGTTGAATAGTAGGTGCGGAAAATTTGGTTTTTAAAATTGTTTTAGACCAAAAACCCAACTTCTGAAAACAGTTTCTGTTTTCAGGACCTGTTTTGAAATGTTTTATAAACTAGGTTACAGGTCTTCAAAAATTCTGAAATTTAGAGAGATCTTAGTCTCAGATGTTTTGAGTATCTCCTAAAAGTTTCAGATTAAAATTCAACCTTTAACCCCTTTAAAAATCTTTGGTGGTCAAATTGCGCAAATCTGCCAGAAACGGTAGTCTGATTTGAAAAAATTATTTCCGATTAAACCGTAACTCTAAATGCTCTGAAATTTTAATGACAAACCCCTTATTATATGTATTTAATTGGGTGGAAACAGTTTTGAAAAATTCTTTTGGGAAGTTAGTCAAATATGTTCAAAGTCTCAACCTTTGCAAGCCTGAAAATCAGACTGCACTAGTCTCAGCTCTTTTGACGTTTGGATGACTTATACTTGTCCAAAAGCATTGAAACTTGTGCCAAATGAACCTTAAAACGTGTGGCTATGTTTCTGAAAAGTTTGGTGATTTTTGAAGTTCGTTTACTATTTTTAAGAACGTGATGAAAATGATGTACTATGCTGGAAACTTAAAAAATAAGTGCTGAAAAGTAAAGAACTCAGGAATTTTATACTGGTTCGGTTAAATCAACCTACTCCAGTCTTCAAGGACACCTTCCTGTGTAATCACTAATCACAAAACAACAAACAACACCTTACCACACAGGTTTGGTGGAGTTACACACCAACTCCAACCCTTTACAAACCTTGTAAGTGATTACAACGATCACGAACACCACCACCTAGCGGATGCAAGATTAATCAACCTTCATCAATCTTTTACAACAATAAAGATTGTATGGTGGTATATATAAGCCTATTCAAGATGTATGAATATGAATACAATAGGCTTTAAAAGAGAAAAAAGAAAGAAGTGTAGAAGGAGATGGTGAAGACGTTTTGCACTAGAAGATTTGTGAGACTTATCTTGTCTTTTGTTTGCTCTTCTTCTCCTCTTTTTATCAAGTTGTGGCCGCCCCCCTATACCTTTTCTTCCTCTTCAAAATTATCTTTTAAGTCCTTGGAAGAATATCTTGCATCATTGTGACATCCACTTGCTTACTTGGCAACTCCTCATTGGATGATCATTATAGTCTTGCTTACTTGGCACTCGTTGATTAGATGAAAGTTGTCATCATTTGATGACTAGATGAATCTGAAAATATCACTTAAAAACATGTGCCAATTAGCCATAAAAATGTTGTCATAAGTCACATAATAAATTCCATAGAATTTGCAAGACAATTCATCACAATTAGTAACCATAAAATCGGCCACCTTGTTTTAGCACATGCTGAAATTTTTCAGCATGTGCACTATCCAAGAACCATTCAAATTCTTGTCATGTTGGTATAGATTAATCCCTTGAAAATGAAAAATCAAATATGTTAACTTTTGAGACAAAAATCGGCCACATACATTCTACACATGCTGAAATTTTCAGCATGTGTGATATTTCAAAAAATATTATCACATTATTTCCATAATATTTTTAAAACATTGCCATTTTATCTTCCAATCAATCCATATAATTCAAAAAAGAAAATATGGCACAATTTATCATAAAAATTTCGGCCAACTCAATGCACACATGCTGAAATTTTCAGCATGTGTAACAAATGTGACATAGTTTGAAATGTTACCTTGTGTACTTCACCTAATGAACTAGTTTAGTTCATTAATGGTGGCACCTGAAAATAGTTCAAACACAACAAATGTTCGCCATTTGATGTAAGCTTTAAAGCTTCATGGCTCGTTAGTATGGCAACATTATATATGAACTATATAAGGCAGGTTTCATGCAAAAACGTGTCAAGTCATAAAACGTGTTATGCATTTCTTTAATACACGTTTATTTAAATCATGCATTTTGTAATCACTCAAACCTTTTTTTCTTAACACTTTCTTGAATGTTTGTGTAAAATATTGGTATGAACCTCCTAGCCTTGTTACACCTGCGAAAAAATAATTTTGATCCTGCAAAACGAATGTTAGTGCATAACCCTTGATATTACTTCTTGAATCCCTGCAAGAAAATTTTATTGTCCATCCTGCATTGTAACTGTTAGTAAATGATTATGGAATCTCCTCCATAAACACTAATGAAGCCTGCAATCAAGAAGCCTTCCATGTCGGAAGACAATCCTAGAACCCATGTTAGTTATGAAAAACACAGCTTAAAAATAAAACTGATTTGAACAAGTCAACAAAGACTCTACAACTGATTTGAACAAGTCAACAAAGACTTTACAATTATTTATACTTAGCTAAATTTTCCACTATTAACTACTTCATATCATAGAAAGAATTTTTAAACTAGAACTTAAGTATACTTTCCACGGGAAACATGCTCAGGAAACGAAAAAATATAGTCAAAAAATTAACAGGTTAACAGGTGAAGATTTATTTTAGATTACTACTGTATTCTCCCCCTCAAAAACATGTTGTATCAGAAGATCATCTAGCTAGAATCTTAATACGAAACTTGAATGCATATTAGTGGAAAATTACATATGAGTTTAATATCAGTAAAGGATCCATAACTAATAGTAATTATAGATATAAGCGCAGCAGAGGATAATGTAAATAGGAGCAAGTATGTTATTACAAGATAAAGTTCGGTAAAGAAGAGTTTTAGAATGGCTAACAAGTTTCATATATCAAACATGGAAGAATAGACATTAGTATGATCATAACATTTAACATGTCAATAACTATACTAAGAACAATTGATATATACTCATGACAGAAGTTGTTAAATAGGACAATATTAATAGTTTTGAAACATGTTTCATTAAACAGATATCTTGAGAATAAAAAATATAGGCTTATAATAATAAAACTAAACAGATTATAATTCATCGACAAGTTATACAAATCACAGAGAAAATCATAAAGATTCATTGAATCACTGATAAAATTAAACTGACAAGATATCCTTAATATTTAGACCATAATATCTTGCAAGTGATACAAGGATCATGCATGGCACCAGGAATAATGAAGAAGATTTCAGCTATGTAGCTAAGGCTCTCCTAGCCTGATTTAAGATAGCTCAAAGGAGTCCATGTCTATGACTCAGAGGAAGCTCAGAGGAACTCTTATCCATCAAATAATAGTGGCAACAATGGGCAACATTTTAAATTGAGTGCCAAGACAAATGCCTTATACCAACATGTATGTCACTTTAAATAGTTTTAGCATTTATGATCACATTTCACTTGATATGCTTTTCATTTCAAATATTCATTCTTAAGACAAGTAGACAATAATCAACACCTGATCAAAGATCTTGCCAACATTATGCGATTTTATTAAAGGCTTTAAAAACTGATCCTATATAAATCAGGGCATATGCTCATATGAGATAACTCTAAAATTTCTAAAACCCAAGCATGACAACCATTAAACAATGATGACCCTCTCCTATTCTAGTTATCAATGTCTTACTGTTCCTTAACAATGTTAATAGTCAGACCTAACGAAAAAACGTATGATAATTATCTACCATTGCACCAAGGACCTTATTAATCAGGAACAGAGCAAATAAACACAATATGAACCAACTTAGCTTGAATTATCAATTGACTAAACATATTCCTCTCGTTGATCATTAGAGACAACAATATCATAATGGATTATGGAAGATATATTTATATATATTCTATCCATTCAATAGGTGTCAAGATATCACTTGGAAAGCGAACACTTGCCCACAACATTGTGTTGATCATAACACATGCTACCCATCAAAATGATATCATGGCCAAAACTCTAATTATATCGCAATATTCTTGATACAGAATCATTACTAGTATACATGGAAAAGTAAATAGACTGGCCAAACTGGTTTTGATGCTACGATGCAGATAACAAAAAAAAGCTAAGAGAACATAGCATTGAAGAGAGAAGTTAAATCAATTTTCAAATGATGATTCGCATGTTCCTTTCAGAGATAGCTGGACAATGATAAAACAAATCTGATGATAGATGAGTTCATTTACTAGCTTCGACGTAAACAAACTTAGAGAGAAGAAGCACAACCGAGTGCAAAGGTGCTCCAGAATAAAAAAAACTTTCTGCACCTAAAGATAAACTGTCTCTGTTAGGAGGAAAGGAATGAAACCTGATTACTTGGCTCTTTGAGATCTTGAATCATTGCAGGTGGTTATATAACTGCCAAGAACATTTTCTGCCAAAAAACTTTACCTTCAACTAAAAAACTTCAATAACCAAAAAAAAACACCCTTCTATCAATTTTCATGATGGAAAAACAAACATATTTTGCAGATACAACACTTTCTGAGTAGATCTAACTCAAAAAAAAGGTTTCAAAAAGAATTCTCAGATCATGAGCAGCAATAAAGTTAGATACAAGAGTAATACGGAAAAGATTATTTTTTCAGAATCAGTCAAGAATCAGCAACATGCAGCCAAAAAATTTTGGATGCGTAATTTTGATTTTGAATAAAGACAATTTTCCCAAAAAACCAATTTCTCAAATTCACACAGATTCTTTTAACTATCGGAAAATAATATATTACAAAAAAAACTTCAAATTGATTTTTGAGCAATAAACCACTTTCCCGATCAAAGAAACTTTCCAGGAAATTTGTAACCATAGATTAGTATATGAGTGCAAATGCTCTTCGAAACAAAGATTTCATCTATCAAAGATTTCTCTTTATAGCCAAGGCTCTTCATATCACATCCAATGAGAAGATTTCAGCTGAAACCAAGGCTCTTCATAGCCTCTTAGAGGAGGAGATTTTGGCCGTAGACCAAGGCTCTTCATAGCCTCTTAAAGGAGAAGATTTCAGTCACATACCAAGGCTCTTCATAGCCCATTGAATAGAGAAGATTTCGGTCAGAGACCAAGGCTCTTCATAGCCCATTGAATAGAGAAGCTTTCGGTCAAAGACCAAGGCTCTTCATAGCCCATTGAATAGAGAAGAGTTCGGTCAGAGATCAAGGCTCTTCATAGCCCATTGAATAGAACATTTGAACAACCTTGATAGCCATGAAAATGGTAAGAAACTTGTCATTCGAAGAGAAATCTAATAGAGGTATTAAGAATCTTAGCAGCATGACCTAAAGATCAGCTACTCAACACAAGTGCAACTTCAACCAACAGCTCTCATAGCTGTCTACTGCAAACTTGTTAGAGCATATTTCATGAGCATGCATAAAGAAACGTTTTAAAGAAACAAGATAAAGATTGTTCTACATGCAAGACCAAAAGAAGGAAAAACAACAAAATTAACTCCTCGTTTTCATACCAACACAACAATTATTTAAGTTTCCTGTTAAAACAATAAATAACAAGGCGAAATGTTCCCTCAATTTTTAAGTTGAGAGCTCATAGTGAACACTGAAAAACCCAGATTTGAATGATTTCGGTGAATCAAGATAAGATCAACCAAGGAACTAAACCCAGAAACATCTAAAATGAAGAATACAGTCAGTAATTTGAACACAACTTTAGAAAGAACAATTGAAGCTTTCATTTTTCACAGAAACAACAACTCTTGGACTCTTGGATCCTTAAAAAGAGATACTTTTTATCCCGTGAAGCACTAGAATAAAAAATTTGAGAAGATGGAAACATGAAGAAAAACATTGAAGAGAAAATAGGAGAATCCCATGTTGAGGGCGTTGGCCTCCCCTTTGATTTTGAGAATTTTAGAAGAATGGTAAAGTATGGAGGAGAGAGAGTTAGTAGCCTGAGTAGGGAAAAGAAGCGAGAAAAAAAAATATTTAAGAGAAGCTTCTCGAGGAAGCCTTATTCTGCAGCTTCTCGAGGAAGCCTTACTCCTCCAGAGGATACTTTACTCGAATAAAAAGGAGGAAAAAATATATATAGTTAAAATACAGTTGTATGCATGTGGTCCGTTTGATACCATTGTGTAAAATTCCTTTTAAACGAAAAATATTTGCAACCATATTTAACACCTATTCGGCTACACAAATACAGAAGAAGAAACTGGAAAAATTGTGAGTGTAAAATTCCTTATCTGATCAATCTGAGAAAATCTTGGAAGCAATACTTGTTTCCAAGGATGGAGCAACCAATTTTTCTGAGAAGAAAGCAAGTTCAAAAAACAACAGGAATCGAAGAAATACTGAAGGAGATGGAAGACCAACTCCATTCAACCCTTTCGACAACTCAAGTGAATTGAGGTAAGCACTGAATATTCTGCAGCAGAGGTTTCAAATTGTGGGAATCCAATTGATTTATAAATAATTGCGTTTTTCTCTTTGAAAATTTCTAAACGCGATATAAATTAAAGGAAAGGACTTTGGAAGGGAACACAAATTTTTAGATGGAAGATAACCATAATACTGGCCTCCGTTCCTTTTTAAGCCATAGTCTCTGATACCATGTTGAAATCTAGAGGAGACATTGCTATGAATGAAGTAGAAGAGAAAAATATGAACTGTGAACAAGGAACTGAAGAAGAAGACGAAGCTGAATTGAGGATCAAAATAGGCACAAGATTGAAGAAGAATCAATTTTATTGTTGAATTCTTGCTTAGAAATAAAACTACAACTATCCTACTATATATACTAGAATGGAAGAAGAACTTCCACTTTACAACGGTTACTTTGTATCCAACGGCTATATGTACGGCACCATCTATTCTGTACCTCTTTTTTATTATATGTACAACATATGTACAGTATACGTACGTTTCTACAGTGTCAAACTGTGTTGATCAACTGTTCTACTTCACCATATAAGAAATGCAGACAATTTAGTGGATCATTGTGCTTATTTCCTTCGCAATAAAAATTCTGATGGTCAAAAAGTTGGCTTTAATTTACACTCTTCTGAATAATTGGAATGGTAAATGGGTCTTTTAATAACTGGTGTCTTTATCATCTGATGTTTTGTAATGTTGTTTTGCTGGCTTGTTGCATATAGCCCATTTCCTGATTCATGGCAAAATAATGAGCTTTGCCAGGGACATGCTAACTTTAGATAATACGTGCTTGGCTATTAAAATAGGGCATTCCCGGTACACTAGACTCCCGCATTTGTACAGGTTTTGGAGAGGGGACGGATCGCTTCGCAATATGATGTGCGTAGTCTTACCTTATAATTTGTGCAAAAGGCTGTTTTCGCGTCTCGAACCCGTGACCTCAATGTCTAGCAACCTTACCCGACACTTCGCTTGGTTTCATTATACAACCCAAATAAACTGGAAAATTACAATCATAGTTAGCAAATTACAATCATAGTGGAAAATTCAAATTACAAAAACTATGCAAAAAGAACAGACTAATACACAAGACTATTGCTTGTTGAAAGCTAGTTGGCACAAAATGTTCAAGGATTACCACATGGTATTCCAACGGGCTTGGGAGGAAAGTATATCTCCGACAAGATGTTACTGGTTCTGATACCAATAGGCCCAATGACCACCAATCCCGGCTAGGACAAAGCCAGGGTCCATTGCGACTAGTGACAGTGTTGTAGGTAAGGATTGACAGCATCGCCTGGTCTTGGGTAGATGTAATATCCCAGTCCTGGAATCAGAAACTACGAGGATGTCCCTAGAGCATAGTTCAGTGGGGTACATCTCGTCGGTATTTGTTCCAAAGGTCAAAAGTTCGAATACAGGGACACGAACAGTATGAGTGTTCCGCTACTGCTAGTCCGAAAGTCTGGTTTGCATGAGATGCGTAAGTCTGCTGATTTGTATCCTCCACATTGTTCCTTGGGACTGGGTGTAGCGCCCCGCTCCTGAGCCCCTAACATCGGGAACAGTGCACCCGCCGTATCTCACTAAGGAGAATACAAAGCGTCAAAATCAAAACAGATACACGTCAGCGGAAGTCAAAATTTAAAACCTCGAAATAATCATCATCATAAATATCAATGTCTAGGCAAATCTAAATCCGTTACAAATGTCAAATGTAGATATAACTAAATGTCCTAAATTACATAACCTCGAGTATCGAAAATCATTATCTCAACTAAGCCCTCGAATTCCCCATCAGAAAATCAGACCCAACAAAGTACAAAACAAAGTCCAATTAAGTACATAACAAAGTCAACAAATAGACCGATGACCAAGTCAAACCAAACGACAGGCAAGCAAAGGTTAGTCCAAGATAAAACGTGATGCAATTTTCAAAACAATGCAATGCCAATGTTCTCCTTATTTCAAAACTAATGTTCCAATATCAATGTCCAATGTCCAAATCCAATGTCCATATCCGATTAAACCGATCCAAAAATCAAATAACCAAATCCGATTTAATCGGTCCAAAGTCCAAACAAATGCAATGGCTATAGCACTTTTCCTACAAGGACTTATACCGTAAGACTTACGAATTGATTCCCTCAAAACCAAATATACTATAGACAACCCTGTCCCAGACTAGGTCCGTTACGTCTATAGCACCAAATATATGCCTTGGCCACCCTGTCCCGGACTAGGGTAGTTACGCTCAGGCCCAATATATGCATACAGAAGCCCTGTCCCTGACGAGGTAGTTAATCTGCAACAATCCAAATAGGCATATAGAAACCCTATCCCTGACGAGGTAGTTACATCTGCCGCGCTCAATACCAAAATAGGAATCAACCCGGCTTACCGATATATTTTTCCTTGTAAGGGTGAATTTCTAAAAATATGCAATTTTTCAAAACCATTTTCCAAGTACCAAAGTTAGGTCCATATTACCAAAAGGGCCAACATGTCAAAATTTGCGTAAAATTACCAAATTGCCCTACAAATACCAAACAATTTCCAAACATTAAATCCAAACAGGGCAAAATTATCCCAAATACCAAAACCATCACCATCTCAGCCATGTATGTATACACGTATATATGTCCACGCCATACATGCACATATACACATATATACGTACACGCGACTCAATCGGCCCACTTTCCCCCAAAATTGATACCGATACGCCAATTTAACCCAAATATAATCATACGATTTCGTCAACTCCGATCCATCACTTAGTCAAAATCCAGCTTTTGGAATACTAATGCCTCAATTCCAAATTATTTTACGACCATTGAACGCAACAATTATAAATCATAATCATATATACGCATATATACAATACAATATCACCACAAAAAAATGTTGTTTTGCGACAGACAAATTTTGACGCAATTTCGTCGCTAACGGAATATAGCGACGAAATTGCGACGAAATTTGTAGATCGTTATACGGCTTGTCGCAAAGTGATTTTCGTCGGTGGAAACGTCGCTATATTGTGACGAGAGAAAGCTCGTCGGAGGTTCGTCGCACAATTGCGACGAATATCTGTCAGGTCTGCGACCTGTTATTTTCCGTCGTCGTTTCGTCGGTATGTCTTTTTGTCGTCGCTATTTTAAAATTTTTGATTTTTTTATGCCCGGTCTGCGACATTTTTGTTTCGTCGCAGGTTCGTCGCTATTATTTAATTTAATATTAAATATTAAATATTAAATATTAAATATTTATAATTTATTAATAATATGAATATATTATTAATTAAATAGTTTTTATTATTATTTAAATTTTATAATATATTTTATTTTGTATATAAAATCATTTTTATGAACATTATATAGAAATACGGTATTTGCGTATTGAACTTCGTATAATTAAACAACACAAACGAAATGGAATCCGTATAAATGTCAGATAAAATATAAAAGAACAAAGAATATGTCAATACAATAAATGAAATAGACAATACAAAAAATCAAAAAATGAAAATACTATGCAGAGGAAGGTGGAGGGGGAATCATGCGGAGAAGGGTGACCATCATGAGGGCGAGGCTGAGGCTGCGAGGAGCTTGGAAATGAAAGAGATGAGGATCTGGGATAGCTGCGAGATTTGCTGGTTCGTCTCCTGCTGCGCCTGCATCGTTCTCTGCTCCGCATGCTGAAGCGCCTGCTCAACCGCCTATTGAAACCGACTGCTGCAGCACGCCACCTGCTGGGTCTGAGTGAGCTGCGACCGCAGTGCCTGTACACTCTCCTCATGCTGCACCCTGATGGTCTCCACCTCATGCTTGCAGCGCTGCATGATCTGCGTCTAGGCGCAAAATATCCTCTGGCGTCGCAGAAGGCGCGGAGGTGCTGGCCTCGAAGGAAGCACCTGGATGCAGAACTTTGGGGAAGAATCGCGGCGCTGCTGATCCAACACCGTACACCTCCCTCTTCTTCTATTCTGAGTGCCGACGGTCCGAAACGCATCCCAATAAGCGTGGTTCTTGTCGGCCTCTTCTCCCCTCTGTGCGAGTAATCTGTTGTACTCGTCCTGAAATGAGAATAAGAATTGTTAGGGTTAGGGTTTAGAAATAAAACAAACTAAGGAAAAACAAATGATATCGTAGTCTACTTACATTGATGTCGCGGGCCTTCGTCATGATCCAGTCCTCCGTTCCGTCGGAGGCTTTCTTCCGAAGCGTCTTGTAGAAGAGATCGTAGGAGGCTGGACACTCCCCCGTCTCCGCGTGCTGAAAGAATGAAATAAAGTATGTTAGTAAAATCCAGAATTTTAAAAAATTTCGGCATGACCTATTCGTTTATCGGAGGTATCCCGACCTTAAAGGCCTCTCCCAGTCAAATCTAAAATAAAAAAGAAAAGGCAAATGAACACATATACTACTTAATTAACCATATACGAATACCAAAAAAACAACAGCGCAACATAAGAAATCAATGAATCTAAATAATCCACTTAAGTCAATGAATCTAAATAATCCACTTAAGTCAATGAATCTAAATAATCCAATGAATCAATGAATCTAAATAATCCAATATTAAAATACTTACCATAGCACGCATTGTGGTAGCGTGGGCATCCGAACCACCTGAGTGTGTGGCAGGTGTTGTGGCCTGTAGATTGCCACCGCGCCGGTTCACCCTGTTCCGGGCGCTGCGGGCTTGGTTAGCAGGATCCATCCACCTTCTGTCCACCCCGCCCAGGTGGCCTCGGATACGTAGGGAGGCCTCGCAGAAAGGGGGTCACGCTCTCACTTGGTCTTGTGCGAGTTGACGAAGTCCCTGTAGCGTTTGGCGGCCCTCTGGCGCCAGGCCTGCTCCACGTCGTGGGCGATGTCGGCTGACAAGATGTACGCCTTCTGCAATTATTATACGGAGGAAAAATAAAAATGTGGTTAGAAAAGTAATGATCGATTACGCATCAAAAAGTGAAATTCATCAAATTTGAATACCTGAAACTCATTCCCAATAGAACCTATGTGTCTGCGGGGTGACACGGGACCAGGCATATCCAGCAGGGTCCTGCCTCAGGTGGAAGGACCGAGTGATGCAACCAGAAATCTGGCCCGAGTCCGGTGCAAATCTGAAAGAGGTGAAGTTGTTAGGAAAAAATAACGCGTGAAATATATTGAAAACGTTTTAAAAAAATTCATCATTACTTACGTATGGGTATAATGTGACCAAGGGAGGGCACGACGCCCTGGTATGACACCCTTGTCCGATGCCGCATCAGACGCCGGATGATGGGCTGAACCGGTGGGTGTGGGTGGCGTCGTAGATCTGGGGGGTGCGGACCTATCGGCAGTCCATAAAAGGTCCGCGTCCGCAGCCAGAGCGGCGGTCGACACCGAACCAAGTAGCTCATGCTGAGAAAAGAACATATTAAACTCTCCTGAGAGGGCCTGTGTAGCTGGTGGGTAGGTGGATCGAGTAGGTAAACTGTCACTAGCCATCAGATCTGCAAGGGTGAAAAATTTAAAAGGCACATTCAACAAGTTTAGGGTTGGTTGGCCAGACAAATAAGATGTCCGAAAAAATGACAAGTGTTTACATACATTTAATGCAAGATATTAATAATTCTGAAAATTTCGGCATGACCTATTCGTTTATCGGAGGTTTCCTGGCCTTAATGGCCTCTCCAAAGACAAATCCAAATCCAACAACATGACATGATTAACCAAACTACATAATCAAACTTCATCATCAAATTACACTTCAAAGTATACATCAACAACATACTTGATTCATATTGTCGTCGGACATGGAAACCCCACCCCCGCAACACCTAGCCACCCCCGCCCACAGCCACCCCCGCCCACAGCCACCCCCCGCCAACAAACCACTCCTGCCCACAGGCCACACCCGCCCCATAGCCCACCCCTGCCCACAACCAACCCCGCCAACAGCCACCCCCACCACAGCCACCCCACCACAGGCAACCCCCCTGCCAACAACCACCCCTGCCCACAGCCACTCCCGCCAACAGCCACCCCGCCACAGCCACCCCGTCACAGTCAACGCCCCCGCTAACAACCACCCCGCCCAACAACACCACCCCGCCCACAGCCACCCCGCCACAAACAACCCCCGCCCACAGCCCACCCCTGCCACAGCCACCTCCGCCAACAGCCACCCCCGCTAACAGCCACCCCCCGCCACAACCGCCACCCCCCGCCCACAGCCGCCCCCGCCCACAACCCACCACCAACACCCACAACAAAGAATTCAATCTATAACTAATTAAAATCATTAAAAACGAAATAGGAAGAAAAACTAACCGGGAAAGGGAGGTCACTTGACGGCAGCTTGCGCAAAATTTTGCGGGGGGAGGGAGGGAGATTTCACCAGGGGAGGGAGGGAGATTTCGCCGGGGTGGGGAGGAGAATTCGCGGGGGAGGGAAATGGGGAAGAAGAAGGGGATTTCAGGTTTAAGTTCGAAATTTTGCGACGAAATAGCGGACGGGAGTTCGTCGCTATTTTTTGTGTCGTCGCTATTCCTTGTGTCGTCGTTAATTCAAATTTGCAATGACTACGTTTCGTCGGTAAATCGTCGGTGATCTTCAGTATTGAAAAAAAATAATACAAAATATAAAGTACTTACAGACACCGCATTATGTATATACATGTGTATAAGTACATCAACACATACACCACTTTCACATAAAGAGGTACATAACAATTTTGACTAACGTCAATCTTCTTTGTCCATCCGCATCCTCATACGCATCTTCATTTTCATCTGCATTTTCATCTTCATCTACATGCTCGTCGTCCTCTTCATCCTTGTATTCGTCTTCGTCTACATCTTCAATATTGTCAGCCGGTTGTATGTTGAGATGAATTTCGATGAAAACCGCCGTTGGGGTCATTTAGAGGGAGATTGTGTAATTCAACATGTGTCGTATCCACAACGCGCGGGTTTTCTTCTTGAAATGCGGCATCCATGCCATCTGAACCTGGCTGGATACTGACATCAAACTTGCTCGATTTCACTTTGCACACGGCTCGCCAGTCTTTTGAGCTCGCATTCATCCTCGTCGTCGGATACGATAGATAGTACACCTGGGACGCTTGACTAGCCAAAACGAATGGATCGTACTTTCTGTACCGTCACCCTTGGTGTATGTCTACCAACTTATATCGGTCGTGAATCTTTGTGCCAGCATGATAACCTTCCCGAGTTGGATCGTACCATTCGCATTTGAATAGCACCACCCGCTTTATAGGCAATGCGGGATATTCGAGCTCAATGATGTCAGTAAGGTAGCCGTAGAAGTCATCCTCGTCCGGGCTATTGTCATACCGCTTGACACACACTCCGCTGTTCTTCGACGATTTTCGGCTGGCATGGGAGACTGTGTGGAATCTATAACCGTTCACAAAACACATGTCGTAGCGCATGATTCTGTTCAATGGGACCCTCGGCTACTGGTGTCAGAATGTAACCGTACTCTTCGTTAGCCAGATGACCTTTGCTCGCCTGTAAAACGACAAGTAAGTATACATCAGCGGGGCAATAAATGCGTATCACATGACGTACACGTAACCAGCAAATATGTAAACTTACATGCCACCTGAACCAATCAGCAAACTTGGCATCTAACTCATTGTTTATTGAATCGCTCGATATACCCGGTGAACGTTCTTGCAATAAATCAACGAACAAGCTGAAGCAAATTACAAATGAGTACCCTGTATACCTTTGTAATATAATGGATAGAGTAGCGCAAGGTATTTACAAATTAAAATTGGATATCGTTTTTACCTCTGGAAACGGTCAACTTGACGGCAGTTGCGCAGAACATAAGAATGAGCAATCTTCAGATCGCTGTCCCCCAATATCATTTCCTTTCCCTGTCCGTGAAATCTGATCGGATGTGTGAATATCAGGAGGACACCGGATCTGGAAATGCCGTCGTCGTTCCGGGGAACATCTCTGCACCTCGACGGGATATCTGCTCGAAGTAATGAGACACGAAGGTCGACCCTTCCTCCGTCAGGTAGGCATTGCACATCGAGGCCTCGACCTTCGCCTTGTTCCTGATGTTCAGCTTCAAATGCCTGAGATATCTGTTCATATAGTGAATACTCCAACGTCACATGATGAAACAAATTGGTAAGCATGCTCGCGCTTAGACACATAAGAACGTCACGTAATAAATAAGAGTACCTCTCGAACGGATACATCCACCTGTACTGAACAGGACCACCAACGCGTGCCTTGTATGGTAGATGAACTGGCAGGTGTTCCATTGAATCAAAGAAGGCCGGAGGGAATACAGTTTCCAGCTTGCATATGATCACTGGGATTTCGTCCTCCAGTCTTGACATATCATCCGCCCTGAGTCTCGTGGATGTAAGACATCTGAAGAAAAGACTCATCTCGGTAAGTGCTTCCCATACATTGGTTGGAAGCAGCTCGCGGAATGCAATGGGCATCAACCGTTGCATGAACACGTGACAATCGTGGCTCTTCATCCCGTGCAAACCGCATTTATTCACGTCGATGTTCTTCGACAGGTTCAAAACATGGCCGTCAGGAAATCTAGCCGTCCCCAGCCACGCTAACAACGCACTGAGGGTTCGGATCTTCCTCCACGAATATACGCAGTTATTTGTCCAGATCCTGTGCATGTTCATACCCGACATGCATCTGTAAGTACTGCTCTCCCGTAAATGCGCCGGCGGCTGCGTCTTGCACCATCTGCACGTACGGGTTCTGAGATCCCTCGCCTATTTCTTCGACATCAACTTGACCAGGTCCTCCGTCGACGTGAACAGTTGCCAGATGTAGACGCCCCCGCATATTCGCCATGGCAGTACCATGTATGGTAATTGTGCACAAAAACTTGTTTCAATAAATGAACCCTCACGTCACCCGGATCCATATATTTACGGTTCTTGCATTTCTTACACGGACATCTAATCTGCGTTCCACTTTCATTAAGCGTCGGAAAATCCACAAATTCTTCGAGACCTTCAACAAATCTAAGATTCCACTCCCCGTTGTTTACTCTCTCGTACATCCACTTTCTATCACTCCTACTCGGATCCATTTTCTTGATATACCTTCAAAATAACAGCAGCTTTCTTTTCTCAGTGTGGAAAACCTCAAAATCCACACAATAAGATATCTTCCTTGTACATTTTCGTTGAAAGTTGATGATTTATGTGTTTGAAATGGGGAGAAGAATGGAAGAAGAGTGGAAGAGGGAAAGATAGTTTTATGGTTCTCTGCCTGCAACTTTACCGACGATATAGCGACGCCATAGCGACGAACAAAGAAACACAAATAACGACGCTTAAAAGGAAACAAACACAAATACCGACGATCTTAGCGACGATTAGCGACGAAACACATTGTATGGTGTGCGTGTATTAATGTCTGTATTCATTGCTTACCGACGAATTAGCGACGAATTAGCGACGCACGACGTATCTTCACACCATACGATGCTTTTTGTCGCTATTTGCGTCGCTAAGTCATCGCTATTCAGTCCCAACGGCAGTGTCCGCACAGTGCCCGAATGGTTACAACGTACGATGCAGTTACGTCGCTAACTCGTCGCTAACTCGTCGCTAATTCGTCGCTGAATT
The DNA here is from genome assembly GCA_036186865.1 of Eustoma russellianum. NCBI lineage: Eukaryota > Viridiplantae > Streptophyta > Magnoliopsida > Gentianales > Gentianaceae > Eustoma > Eustoma russellianum. Next base: position 17,366,681 of record AP025061.1, read on the forward strand.
CTCCTATATAAACAGCCTGCCGTGACTCTCATATAATATAAAAAACAAAATCTCTTTTCTAATCATCTAAAAAGAGACAAATATGGTTCGTACTAAGGCACATGCACGACGTGGTAGTGGTCGTACATACCCAAGACGGGGTCTTCAACCACCCGCACCTGCAACGGTTCCTCCACAACCACAACCACAACCACCCCCGCCAGCTGACTCCTCCGAACCCACTGTGCAGGGGCCAAGGCGCCAAGAGGATCGCCAAATTGGCGATCCTCGTGTAGAAATACGGGAGCTGTGGAAAACAGTGGAGCAGATGAGGGAGGTGATTATGCAACAAGATGAGCGTCTCGACTACCTGGATAGAAGGCAGATGTGGATCAAATCCAAAGCTACGCAGCTGAGTCGCCTCCTGAAGGCGTGCGCGGAGAGTGTTGCTACTCTCTGTTCGGATGACGAACAGTGAACGGCTCCTCTTCCCTCTTATTTTAGATTTTTTTAATTTTTTCCTTATGTATTTTGCAACTTTTAATTCTATACTAATGAATTTTTTTCCCAATCATCGCTTTCGTTTTCTTAATTTAAACACGTGTTTAAATCCCTTACTAATCTCGACGACACTAAAATACAAACGACGCTAAACTACAAACGAAATGTGGTTCGAAAAAATTTGGGCCGACTAATTCACTGACTAAACAGCGACTATATACCGACGAAACTTAATACAACGACGACAACCTAATAACTGTCAAATTTATTAATTTAGCGACGCTTTACCGACGACATAGCGACGCAAGACGTATCTTCACACCATATGACATGTTTCGTCGTTATGGCGTCGCTAAGGCGTCGCAATTCAGTCCCAACGGCAGTGTCCGCACAGTGCCCGATGGTTACAACGTACGATGAGTTTACGTCGCTAAGTCGTCGCTAATTCAAACCAACTGTCACGCCCGCACGTCTTCCGGTGTTGAGTAACGGGAAAAAATTTCGTCACGGATTCGTCGCTATGTCGTCGCTTTGTTTACCTATATATATGACCTCACAGCCTTATATTTCATAAACAAAATACAAAGTATGCCCCGTCGTTATATAAGAACCCCAAGGCGTGGAGGAGCAAACAGTGCACCTCCACAACGGACTCCTCCTCAACCACAACGGCCTCCTCCTCAGCCACAACCCCAAGAAATGCCAGAACAACAGATCAACTACAGTACAGTTATAGCAAACATGCAGCAGCAGTCGAGGCAACTGCACGTCGTGAACAGAAGACTGCGCAAGTTGAAAGTCAGATATTACAATCTGAAGTGCCTCCTCAAAGAGTTCGCGGAGAATGTGGTGGCCAATCTTTCTTCCGATGACGAAGAGTGAACGGCCCATCTCCGCTTCTCTTTTAGATTTCTTTTTTTAATTTTTCGTCTTCATAATGTAAATTTTTATTTCTAAATGAATAAATTTTTTTCCAATCATCGCTTTCTTTTTTCTTAATTCATACACGTGTTTAATCCTGGACAACACAGCGACGACACAGCGACGAATCGGAATACGAACGAAAAGTAAAACAAAACATTTGCGACACGCGGGTTTCATCGACAAAAAAACCGACGATATACAACGCCGAGAACCTACTAACCGACGAATTTATTTCCTTTTTATCCGTGTTCTGGAATTTTAGCGACACATTAGCGACGATATCGTGACGAAACGCTACAAACTAAATAGCGACGAACAAAACACACGGAGTAGCGACGAACCACCGACAAAACACCGACGAAATTGTAACGAAAGGATTAACCTGACTACGTTTTTGTTAGCGACAATGCATTTCATCGTAGTTTCGTCGCAATTAACGACGAAAATGCGTGTATCGCAATTTCGTCGCAAATTACCGACGAAACAACGACATACCTTGTTTCGTCGGTGACTTTTTCGGCGCAAAACCAAATTCTTTTTGTGGTGTATATTCAAAAATCACAATCCTCAAATACAACTTCCAACTTTCAGCAGCTTTTAAAACAGTACCTCTTCTTGTAAATTTTTGTCATATATCCATGTATATACATATATCATTCTAAACATTTAATTAACATAATTGAAATATGTATAACAAATATTATGAAGGTAACCCAGTTGCCCCTAAGCATCTCAGCATGTAATTCCCAACACAAAAATTTGCATATGCAACTATTGAAATCTATTTATATGTATCCACGCAAATATGAAGTCCCATAATATGCATAGAACATCACATATCCTTATATCCATATACACGCACACTTTCAAACATTCAGCACATAATTCACGACATCACCATATATCACTTTACCACTATAGTTATTTTCCATTTGGTCTACACATATATATACATATATATATTCGGCCACAAACATCTTGATACATACATATCAGCAATCATCTATTCAAACACATCTACGAATGCATGATCCAAAGTTAATACCAAAATAACGCATAGATTTTCGCAAAACATAGCAAGTATAGGGAGATTACTTACTTATCTCAATATACTATACCGTACGATTGGATCTAGGGTTGAATGGTTGCAGCAAAATCCTTTTTCCCCCTCCTAACTCTCGGCTGCGAGGGATGAAAATAAAGGATGATGTTGTTGCCTTACTGAGGCAACGTTTGTAAGCCCACAAAAAATATAAGAAGCTGCTCTCCTTATTTTCTTTATTCTTTTCCTCAGCAATGGCGTGGCTGGACAATAAAGGCTGCACCTTTTTTTTCCTTTAGCTTGCTGATAATCGATGGTGATGGAGGGAATTTGTGGGATGCATTCTTCTTTTCTCTCTAGGGCGGCAGCCGAAATTGGTTGCTAGTGTGTGTGGTTTGTGTAGGTATAATTAGCTAGGTTTTATAAGAGTTAAAGATATATTAATTTAGGTGTTTTCAAGTAGTGGTAGGATTAGGATTCCATGAAAAAATATATCCAAGTTTCCTAGTCCTACTTAAATTAGGTTTCCTCTATTATTATCTCAATGTAGTATTTTTTTTCTTTTACTGAAAGTCACGGACATAACACTGAGGCGGTGGGCCCTAAGGGCCAGAAAATCGCCTTTTGCTCCCAGAAAACTACGATGATACTCAAAAAAGTTATCCGTGTGCTTTACGTCAATATTTTTGGACTCCTACGAGTTGTTATTGGGAGCTAAAGGTGGTAAATGCATCTTGTCAACGTTCTTGGAGTCGTGAGAGACGTCACCTGCGCCTAGCACGGAGGCCGTACCGATGAAAGGATGATGTTGAGGACAAGGAAAAGAGCATATATTGAGCAACATTTGTGTGCCATTGTGTGAAGTGATGGTTATTGAGTTGGTTGAGTGATGGAATGTGGGATGCCAAGTGTTTAAATTTATAGGCCAATGTACTTTTTGCTAGTCGAACAATAGTCTGGCATTGAGTTAAGATAGGCTTTTCACCTGTAAAATTAGGCATGTGGGCATGAAATGACCCTCAACTATAATGCATGAGAACATGGAGGTGTAGAATAACATATCTGCTTTCCCAACAGCTTTAAGTGGCCAATAAATGTATTGATAAACTTGGAGTTTTTATTTTAAGTGGCTGCAGGGAGTGGCTTTAACTAATGTCAGTGTGAGAAACATTTAATTCCAAAAGTGGGCTTAGTTCAGGAGAATAATTGTCAATAATGTTATACGAAATGGGGTTATTAAATTGACATAGTTGTGTTAATTAGAAAAGACATTAAAAATGATGGAATAGACGTTTATTTAATTAATCATCAAAGGATTAGTGGGCCCGTGTGACAATAAGGCACTTTCTTGTCGGTCGTAACCTTTTCGTTAACATCGGAACAGTTGTGTTATGGGTTGTTCTCAATCCGGGAATATCACTAAAAAAAAAAAGAAAAAACTTGTCATATTGATAGTGACGAAGGTGGATTCACCACATGAAACCTGTGATCATAATTTAGGTGGAAAGGCTATTGAATTAGTAATTTTGATGATTAAGTCAGTCATATGTAGTTTCTTAGGTTTTGTGTAGAAATTTAAAGAACCTGTATCTTTGTGAGTGGGCCACGAAATTTTAGAAGAATGTTTTAGAACATGCCCTGTGTTTTTGCATACGGAATTTTTTTTTTGTATGTGTTGACTAAGCATGTGTATGTTTAAAAATACTGAACACTGCCAAGTGTCCTATCCATGTCCTGCGCATGTGGTCCTAGTGTCGATGAGTAAGTGCAGGTGTTGCGGTGTCAAGATAAGGTTGTCCGTGTGGCATGTTTCTGCTTGACTGAGCTCCCTTTGATGAGCTGTGCCGAGTCAATATGACTTGGTTCTAGATCCTCATGTTCGAAGTCTTGCCGAGCTGATTTAACCTCGTGTAAGTTTTTGTGTTTGTGCACTTCACCACACCAACCTCTTTCGATCAGTTGCTCAATCGCTTTAGCTAAGAGTCTGTAATTTTCAGTATCATGGCCTATATTTTGGTGATACCTATAGTACAACTTGAGGTTCCTCTTGAACCTTGGTTGAGTTAGTGGTGGATCCTCCCGCAACCCATTTTCCTCTATTATTTCTAACCTCTTCCTCTCAGTTGATCAATGATTTTGCCTTTCTTCTTTGGTTCTCTACAAGCTTCTTTCATCGGTTGAGCTCAACTAGTCTTTTTGTAAGTTTGCTTGGCTTCTTTCTTTAATCTGTTTGTCTATTCACCTCAGGCAAACTAATAGGTATCTTCAAACATGCCTTTAAAGATTTGAGGCTTCCTTCATCAAGTTGACATAGCAGACAACCTAGTCTCAATCTATTTATAAACGCTTTGGCTATAGCAGCATCATTGCGGTCTCCGACCTTCATTAATTCGTCTGTAAACTCGGCATGTATGAAGAGCTGACTCCTTAGGTATTTGCCTCAAGGGCCTCAAATGAGAGGAGTTTTTCACAAATAGATTCGAGCGCACATACAGAGTATTAAATCTTTGAGCTAATTATCTGAATGAATAGATGGACCGAGATGGTAACTTTTGGAATTATCTTTGAGGTTTCCTTGTCAAATGCACCGGAAAAGTTTTAATCTCAAAGGAACTGGTACATTCTTCAGGTTCATCGCAGTCTAAAACTGAAAAGGTGATCTGTTGGATATGAAGTTCCATCACAGGTATGAATCTTTGGCACTTTGAAGTTGTCAGCTACAACAAACTCAGCAATGTCCTCTAAAAATGGACTTTCTTGAGCAGCCACGGTAAAACCCTGATATCCTAAAAATGGCTCATCTTCGGAACTCTCATGTTGGTACAAGGGCTGTGAAGTTCGATATACAAGCTTAGGTTGATGTGGCCTAACTCCGGAGGATTTCTTAAAAACATCATTTTAAGGCTTTTACCCTTGTTACTTCTTGCATCTTGCATGTATTCATTCCTTCACATGTAGGATTAAACTAAATAATACATGAAAGTTCTCATGGAAAAGTTATATTAAAGTAGCGACATGTCTCTATATGGTAATCATATCAAATTTAACCTTTTCTTAAGTGTCTATGTTTCTGCATAGGGTATTTATTTATTATTTATTTTTTTGTTTTTGTCTGTAAAGAGTTTAGGAAGATGGGTCTACTAGATGATATCTTCCCTAGTCTTTCACATAATTAAATGACAAATCAAAAAAAATGTGCTACTTGAAGTAAGCCAGCGTGGTTGTGTTGGCATAGCTTACGAGATGATTGTTATATCAAGTTAGTATCCCATATGTTGTAATAATAAATTGTAATAGTTGTTTTATAATGGTAAGATATGAGTTCCATATTTTTCATATTATAATGGAGTGACAAAGTGATTCATTTTATTTTCTAAAGGAGTGGGAGACGTGAATCGTGACATATTCGTGTTAAACGAAAAATATATAGTTATTGATGTCCAATTTTCTGAATTATTTTCTTTAATTATAATAAAGGGATGGTATATGTAGATATACCTTTTGGCTAATGCTTGTGGAAGAAGAACGTCACATAAACGTTCTTTTGTTTATTTCTTTGTCTTTCTTTCCGTTTCTTTCATTTTTTTAGTTGTTTCTTTATATTTATTTATGGACGGGGGAAGGGAAGGTAGGGTAGGTAGGAGGCTTAGGACGAAATTTTTATCATAGCATGGGTGGAGTACAAGATTTACTTAATTTAGGTGTTTTGAAATTTAAAGAAAGGGAAAAAGAAATGAGAGAGAAACATAAGAAAAAGAAGTTTTTTTCTACGGCTCTACGGAATGAGTTTGTCTCTTTAATATATATTTTTTTCAGTATTTCTTAAAATTAACTAAAAACATACCTATCGAAAGATGTATTACATGTGGGTCGTGTGAAAACAAAACATACCAGAAGGAAATTATACGACCTACATAAAATACATCATAAGAAGGTGTATTTTTAGTTACTTTGACTCATAAAAAGATATCTCCATCTCTAACAGGTTCTGAATCTAAAAAGTATAGGATTGTCTTCCCTTTAGCCAATCAGGAGGGGGTGAAACCAGCCACCAGTGAAGGTCACTATTCCCACATCCCGCCTCATCCTCTTACGACAGTTATTTATCATCCAGCTTCACAGTTTCTGTTACCATGTATCGTACGGTCACTGTGTCATCGTCTCTCTGCAGTGAAGAAATCCGGACCAGTTTTAAAGGTTCTCTTGTACTTTTTCTTCTTCTCTCCTCATGTTTTGAACTTTAAACTTTTGGATTGAAGTAAATCCCACCCGTGGGATGCGTACATTAAATGAAGAAATGGACAAATACGGATAAATAACTTATTTTCTTCCCATTTTGTCAGAGTGAAATTCCCACAAGTACTGCAGGGGACTTCTCCTTCTTGCTTCCCGAGTAAAAGGGCAAAAACTGGAGATGAATTACAAGACAATAAGGGTAGATGGTCCATCCCCAAGGCATATTTTTCATATTCTCGTCCTGTAGATATGAAACATAATGAAATAATGATGCACTATTGAACACGAAGGAGACCTTCATTTAATTCCAAACACAGCTCCAATCAGTTGAGGATGGATGCAAAATAAATCCAAGTTCACCAAGTTTCCATATCCAATCTGTTTGCAACCGTCGGGTGTGAACCAAACTTTACAAGTGATTTCAACTCATTTCGACAAGAACTAACCCTCCTAAACGATATCACTCTCAAATATATGAAGCATACAATTAAGATGGTTTAAGTCTTAAAGGGAATCAAACCTTGATTTAAAGGAAAGCAAGACAAAGTCTTGAAGAACAAGCTCTCGGCTAAGTGTATATGTTGAAAAATATGGTTAAGTTTTACAAAGAGAATTGAGGTATTTATAGGCTAAAACTAACTTAAACTATAATATATGAACCTAGCTAATAGCCAATGAGATAAATGGATGAAAAGTGTAGCTTGAACAAGCTTGCAAGCAAAAGAAAGAAAATTCTGTTTTGTTGGCAGAATTGTACATCCAATGGAATTAGACAAGCCATATATCTCCCTTAGGATGCCTTTTGATGTTCCTTGTAAGCAGCTAGGCGTCCTGCCCTTGATTGGTTGAGTTTGAGGCTAATTTGGCAATTGGGACAAGTTGTGTGTTTCAAACTGCTCCGTGTTATTTGGATTTCTTCTAATCAGATTTATACAATCTTGTCCACATGAACATTGTAGATAATTAAAAGAACTTCACGTTTGTCTTTTAATCATTTGATTTGGAGTTGGGAGAAAGGAAATATGACGTGTTGAATTTCTGGTGCTTGCAGGTGGGGACCTTTGGAAGCAAGTGCATCACCTTCTGGCTTGTTGGGAACGATGTTTGAGCTTGATAAAGACCTCTTCTGGAAAATTGTATAACAGCAAAGTTGTAGCTTATCATCTTATCGTTCACTTCCAACTAAAATCAGGTCCATTGGAGTTTTGGTTGAGGAGATGCGGCAGAAATACCAACAGTGTATCAAGCTGCCTACTTGCCAAACCTTATTTTAGCTTTATGTTTGAACTTTGTCTTAACTTCAATCATACTTCCTTGACCTAAAAACAGCTCAGACACTTACAAAACAATATATAAAACATACTAGGACATATCTAGACTCTATTACAACAGTTCATTAAGGAAAGAAAGCTACATGTATGATGATGATGTCTTATGGTAGTACATCATTTCTTCCCCCTTTGAAATGATTCATCCTCGAATCTAAGCATATGTAAGGGGATAGGTTATAAGGATGTACACATATGATCAATTCCACCTGGATCAAGTGCGAAGTTAATGAAGTAACATGCTGAAGATGATATACAATGAAGCACTCTTATTTTTTCAAAGGAAAAGAATAAGGTGTGTATCCTTGTTCTAACATATTTAGGATGAATGATCAATCCATTCCTTAAACATATTTCAGATTGTGAAGAAACATAATATATGGTATCAATTCTTTTCAAATGTTTCTTTGGAAGTGTTTAGGATGTACTAGAGGTAATATTACAAACATGATATACAAGGAATACCCAAAGAAGTAAAATAACAAACAATTCACATATTGCAACATGTTTGTATCAATTTCCATGCAAAACATTCATGTGCAACATTTAGATCACATGCAATGAATGAGATGGCAATTTTACTATTAGTTTCAACTAGATTAAGGCTACTTAACGTTTCTTCTTCATGTTTAGCTTCAGCTTTTCCTTCCTCTAAAGTGAATACTTCAAGCAATTTATGAACTAGATAATCCATAGATTTACCTTCCAAAGTAGCTGAACACCCTTGTAAAAGAAATCCATCATCAAGTTCAACATCAAATAAATCATCTAGTTGAGCTAACACTTCGTCATGCGAATCTAGTTGAGCTAACACTTCGGCATGCGAATCTAGTTAAGTTTCAGCAACTTCTAAGTCTTTAAAAACATGTAAATCAAGCTGTTTTTGTGAGTTTCTTTTGCACACTTCAAATTCACACATTTCATTTTCATTCTCATGCTCAAATTTTAAGCTTAATTCAAAAGGTGAAGAGGTGTTACACATGTGATCAAACTACAACAAACGTTTCTTCTTTAAATGTTTAGGATGCTTCATTGCTTTGAGCACCGTAGCACCTAATCACACGTAAAAATACATCATTCAACATTTTTAAATTCTAAATAAGATAGATATCTTCAATGCACAAGGGAAATTGAAACTCAACACTTGGATATATTTTAGCATATGCATCAATACATATACCAATAGATGTATAAGTTCCCGGATCAAATTAACACATATATGGTATAAACACGTTCACTTTCATCTTTACGTGTTTCATTAATATGCATAGCTTGTTGGACATCGAAATCAGATTCATGATGCTTTTGCATAGAATCCTCATAAGCATAAAATTAGTTTATCATCAAGAGAGTTAAGTCCAGATCCATCCTTCTCAATGCTTAAATCAGGTTCAATTACAACTTCACATGATTGTACTTGTAAATCAAGGATTTCCATAAGTTCTTTTAACAATCCAGTTGGTTGATCATGCATAGTAGGTAACTCATGCAAATCATGCAAAGAGATTTCAGTTTGATGCATGTCACAGTCTGATGAAGCCGGATCTTCACCGAGGGTCTAGATGACCTCGATTCCGCTCCGTCAGTTGACATAAAGAATTCGTCAACTGGAATTGAAAATGTGTAGCTGGAATAGCGCCAAATATCCTGCACAAGTAAGCACAGGTCAGAGGTCCCGGGGGATTGGCCCCGGGAAAAACCCTCCGACGCTCAAGTCAGTTTGGGCCATATCTCATTGAGATTATAATGTAAAAAGGTGAGTTAGGATTTTCTCACAGTGTCTGCCGAGGAGCAGGGTGTATGTGTATGTTGTCAAGTCTGGTCCCCTTCCTTTGTCTTGGTCTCCTTCCCTTTATATATCTTTCTCCCAATCTAAAAACTCTCATGATGGCTTAGAGAAGACGCTTTGTTTAGGGCAGAGAGCCTAAAGCATAATAGGTCTGCTGATGTGATCAATAGGTCGACTGATGTGATCAATAGGCTGGCCTAGTTGATGTAACTGATAGATCGGCTGTTGTGACCTTGGCGTGTTCAGGAAGACCAAACAGCTGTAGTCGATATATTGGAGAAGTATCTCCGCTTGAGGGTCCCACGAAGTATTATCGTAATGGGTTTATTTTGCTGTGGTACACAGCTGTCTTCTGCTGAAGTGCATGACCTGCTGTGGTACACAGTTGAACCTTGCCGAAGTGCGTGACTTGGCCTTTCCGAAATGCATGACTAAGCATTGCCTAAATGAGGTAGTCCGAAGTGCAGTATTTGAACATATACTGAAGTTAATGCCGAGATGCAAACCTTAATAGATTCTTCGATGTTATAAGGGCGTCGTGTTGCCCTACTGAGGTGCTGCTGAGGCCGGACAGCCATTCTTAAGCACTAATCCGCTGAACTGCAGTACTTTGTATACTGGGCTATTAGGATTAAACCGTTGACTGTTATTGACTAACTGACGATCCGGTCATGGTTTATCATTTGCCCCCAGATTTTGTGTGGCTGAGCTGAACTGCGAAGGCAGACAAATCTTGTTCTCATGACGTGGCAAATCTTCATTAACTACATGGTTATCCCTTTATTTATGCCATAGCTCCCGCCTTTGACGTAAGTGATTGTTCCGATGCTCTGTTATTGCTTTTTCGGCTATTCCACTTCCCGAGGGGGGGGAAATGCATGCACTTCTGCCTTTTCGAATTTCAAACGAAAAAGGGGGCCTTTTTTCGTTCCTCTGCCTATAAATAGAGGTGCTTTCATTTCCTCATTCTTCATTCTCCATTTAAGCTTCTCATCCTTGATGCCTATCTTGGTGTTTCATAACATTCTTCCTTTCCCCCCAATCCTTTATCTCTATGTAAACATTTCCGAAATATGCACATCCTTTCGTGCCTCAAGAATCTGGAAAATACCTGTGAGACTCAGTCCTTTCATAAAGAATTTGATTCTGACAGGAACAATCTTTCTTCGTGGAGATGGTTCCTTTCCAGCAATCCTTTTTTAGTTATCGTCGTATCTCCCGCTTTAGCGCCTCTGTCATTTCATGACAGGGATTCTCCTTCAACACATCCCCTTCTAGCAAAGGTTTCACTTTGTTGTTTTGTAATCGCACAAATCCCTCTTCTTCCAGTGAAGCAGGGAACAATTGCGATTACATTCTTCGCAGACCATCTTCAAGGCACGGTAGCAGTGAAACAAGGGCGGCCACAATGCTGCAAAATTTTGTTCTGCCATGTAACCATATAGGGGACGATTGCCAAGAAGTCTACCTAGATCTGGATAAGGATCACTCGCTGCTCTTCGTAGTACAAGTTTGAGGCTGTATCCAGATTGCTGAGTTTTCGAAGCAGAGGAGAAAAGATTCTCGTAGTAGAATAGGATTTTTCCTTGTAAACAGTTTGTAGTTGTAAAAGATTTCATACTCAATGAAAGTCTATTTTCAAATTTTGCTTTCTGACTTCTTCTAGCTTTTCAATCTTTTGAAGTTCAACTTGTTCTTTTTCTATTGATGGCGAGTGTTGACCTTCTATTCTGCGAAGTTCTTTCATTTGCTTTATGCAAATATTTGTCTTCAACTTGCCCTACGGTTATAGTTTGCAAGTATTTGTCTTCATCTTTGCCATAAGAGTATCTCTTGTATGCTGATTCCTTTATCAAAGTATCAAGCTCCAGCTTTTATACTTGGCTTTTCAGCTTGGCTGAGTTGGAATATTGGCAAACTTGTCCTATTGTTAAGATTTTGCCGAACCCCTTGATTCTGCTGAGGTGAAAATACAGGGAACTTATCTTGTTCCGCTGAGACCTGCTCAGCCCCCCAGACCTGTTAGGGTGAAAATATAGGGAACTTGTCTTGTTCCACTGAGACCTGCTCAGCCTCCCAGACCTGCTGGGGTAAGAATATAGGGAATTTGTCTTGTTCCGCTGAGACCTGCTCAGCCTCACAGACCTGCTGGAGTAAGAATATAGGGAACTTGTCTTGTTCCGCTGAGACATGCTTAGCCTCCCATACCTGCTGGGGTAAGAATATAGGGAACTTGTCTTGTTCCGCTGAGACCTGCTCAGCCTCCCAGACCTGCTGGGATAAGAATATAGGGAACTTGTCTTGTTCCGCTGAGACCTGCTCAGCCTCCCTTCCGCTGAGACCTGCTCAGCCTCCCAAACCTGCTGGGGTAAGAATATAGGGAACTTGTCTTGTTCCGCTGAGACCTGCTCAGCCTCCTAGACCTGCTGGGGTAAGAATATAGGGAACTTGTCTTGTTCCTCTGAGACCTGCTCAGCCTCCCAGACCTGCTGGGGTAAGAATATAGGGAACTTGTCTTGTTCCGCTGAGACCTGCTCAGCCTCCCAGACCTGCTGGGGTAAGAAGATAGGGAACTTGTCTTGTTCCTCTGAGACCTGCTCAGCCTCCCAGACCTGCTGGGGTAAAGATGATGTTGAGACCTGCTCAACCTTCCAGACCTGCTGGGTAAGATATATCGGGAAACCTGTCCCATCCTGCTGAGACCTGTTCAGACTTCCAGACCTGCTGGGTAAAGATGATGTTGAGACCTGCTCAACCTTCCAGACCTGCTGGGTAAGATATATCGGGAAACCTGTCCCATCCTGCTGAGCTCAACCTTCCAGACCTGCTGGGTAAGATATATCGAGAAACCTGTCACATCCTGCTGAGACCTGCTCAGCCTTCCAGACCTGCTGGGTAAAGATGTTGTTGAGACCTGCTCAACCTTTCAGACATGCTGGGTAAGATATATCGGGAAACCTGTCACATCCTGCTGAGACCTGCTCAGCCTTCCAGACCTGCTGGGTAAAGATGATGTTGAGACCTGATCAACCTTCCAGACCTGCTGGGTAAGATATATCGGGAAACCTGTCCCATCCTGCTGAGACCTACTCAGCCTTCCAGACCTGCTGGGTAAAGATGATGTTGAGACCTGCTCAACCTTCCAGGCCTGTTGGGTAAGATATATCGGGAAACATGTCCCATCCTGCTGAGACCTGCTCAGCCTTCCAGACCTGCTGGGTAAAGATGATGTTGAGACCTGCTCAACCTTCCAGACCTGCTGGGTAAGATATATATGCCCCCACTTTCGTTTGTAGGTGGTAGATATGCATAAATTATTGCTCCATGCACCATAAGGTAACTTAACTATCCTGGCTGAATGCCATATAAGAATGTCTAATTAAATATAAGAGACTGATCCCTTGATAACATAAGGCCAGGCCGGGGATTCCGGATGAAGACAAGAAGAAACAAACCGTGATTCGATTGAATCAGGGCCCACGGTCATTAGATTATCCTTATATGCTCAGAAATCCATGTCCCCCTCATCGAAATCCGAATCTGTATCACCCGGAAAACCCTGGTGATATCCAGGTTTACAACTCTCCTCTGGAGGGGATCTACCAAAGTCTAGCCTGTTGTGAAGCCTAGACCTGGGATTATAGAAACGCTGCAGGTGACCCAGCTCAATAAGACGCCCAATCTCTTGCCCGAGCTGTCTACAATCTTCTGTATCATGACCAATATCATGATGATAGAGGCAGTACAGTTGATGGTTTCTTTTACGGATTGGTCCAGTGAGGGGCTGGGGTTCTTTTGCTAGAGATTTTTTCCTCATATAGGAAAGGATATGAGCTTTAGAAGCCAGCAGGAAATTCCTTTCCTCTCCTCGGCCTCCTAACCGAATCTTGACAGAACACCTTTCCTGCAACGGCGTCTTGCCTTTATTGTTAACTTTTTTGCCATGTTTAAATGGCAAGGAGGCTTTCTGAGTACACTTTAAGCTCTGGTGGCTAGACTTTTGTTTCGGCCGTCTCGCCTCGGCCATAAACTCGGCCCGACGTGTGGGGGAATAACCAGGCCGAGTGGGAGAATACTCCAGGTGTTCCAGTGGGTGAGAATCACCGAAACGGGATCCACTGGATTTTGCTGTAGAGGCCTTCCCCTTCATCTTCCTCACTACAGCTTGGAAGACCTCTGGGTTTTGAGCCACATAGCGAATGGCTCGCCTGTGCTCTTCATATGTAAAATCTATGGGAGTTGAAGATTATCCCGGCTCCGTAGAGCATTGATCAGTTTGTTGTTGAGAAGATTTTTGACTCCTCCTAGATGCCATGGGTTGTTTGGTCCCTTGACTATCTTTGTTACTCATCTTTCTCTCGATAGCTTCCTAAGATGATTAGAAAGGTTCCTGATCAATCGTTAGAGAAACTTTGAGTAGCTGTTTTCTGGGTTAAGGGACTTAGGGGCCCTCCTTCTAGCGCCAAATGATGAAGCCAGATCTTCACCGAGGGTCTAGATGACCTCGATTCCGCTCCGTCAGTTGACGTAAAGAATTTGTCAACTGGAATTGAAAATGTGTAGCTGGATTAGCGTCAAATATCCTGCACAAGTAAGCACAGGTCAGAGGTCCCGGGGGGTTGGCCCCGGGAAAAACCCTCCGACGCTCAAGTCAGTTTGGGCCATATCTCATTGAGATTATAATATAAAAAGGTGAGTTAGGATTTTCTCACAGTGTCTGCCGAGGAGCAGGGTGTATGTGTATGTTGTCAAGTCTGGTCCCCTTCCTTTGTCTTGGTCTCCTTCCCTTTATAGATCTTTCTCCCAATCTAAAAAATCTCATGATGGCTTGGAGAAGACGCTTTGTTTAGGGCAGAGAGCCTAAAACATAATAGGTCTGCTGATGTGATCAATAGGTCGACTGATGTGATCAATAGGACGGCCTGATTGATGTAACTGATAGACCGGCTGTTGTGACCTTGGCGTGTTCAGGAAGACCAAACAGCTGTAGTCGATATATTGGAGAAGTATCTCCGTTTGAGGGTCCCACGAAGTATTATCGTAATGGGTTCATTTTGCTGTGGTACACAGCTGTCTTCTGCTGAAGTGCATGACCTGCTGTGGTACACAGCTGAACCTTGCCGAAGTGCGTGACTTGGCCTTTCCGAAATGCATGACTAAGAATTGCCTAAATGAGGTAGTCCGAAGTGCAGCATTTGAACATATACTGAAGTTAATGCCGAGATGCAAACCTTAATAGATTCTTCGATGTTATAAGGGCGTCGTGTTGCCCTACTGAGGTGCTGCTGAGGCCGGACAGCCATTCTTAAGCACTAATTCGCTGAACTGCGGTACTTTGTATACTGGGCTATTAGGATTAAACCGTTGACTGTTATTGACTAACTGACGATCCGGTCATGGTTTATCACAGTCCAACATTAATTCACACAAACCATTGCTCTCAAAAGCATGTTTTTGTTCATTAGATTGTAAGACAATATTGTTTAGCTCAGAACCTATTTGATTTGTATGCAACACCATTTAATGCTTTTCTAACAAAAGTTCATCAACACTTTTGTTTTGTTCATGTAAAACAGCATCATCACATGTGTGGGACGTTGAATCACATGAAAGCTCCTCAAGTAGGTTCCTCAAGTAGGTCAAGGTGATCATTACGCAACTTATGCTCAATAGTTACTTCAACATCATTTACAACTTGAGAAACTATTATTTCACGAAGACAAAAAAGTTTAAGCATGTTCTTTTCAAATTGGTTTGCATTCTTAAGTAGTTTGCTAAACTTACCCGAATCAGTTTAAATGATAGGTTTGTCATTTTGTAAAATACATGAATTCTGCTCATGTTCAAATATTTGATTAAAACGTAAGATGTTTAGGTTCCATTGTATAAGTTTTACCTTTTCATACATGTCATTGATTGATAAAAACGTTTCTTTTAACATGCAATTCGTAATCTCCTTATTCAATCCAGCAATGAACATAATCATGTTTAATTCCCCACATTCTTCTATATTAGCATAGTACAAATCATTTAGCATGTCATTATAGTATGCTATAACATCTTTTTTATGTTGAGGAATGGTTTGATACCTCGGGGTTTTACTCCTCCAATATCTTACCCACAATCCATTTGTCCGTCCAAAGGAGTACATGCGTTTGTTAATTTCTTCAAAGTGATGCTCACGTCACATAACTCCCCAAATGGTGTTAAGTATCCTGTCAAGTCTGAAATGAAAAAAGAACAAGAAAACAAAAACTAACACAGAAAGGAGAGTGGTTATGTTAGTTTAAACAACTGTTTACTCCCTTTCTCTCGTATGTATGTTCACTCAATTGTTGTTTTTCTTCCTTGGTAGAATCTCTGCTATATCAATGGAAATATATCCAAGTACCCTTCTAGTGCTTCAAATATCTTCCACACGGCTGATACTTAAGATGCGATGATTTGACACTAACTTGGACTATCTAGGATTCAAGAAAATCTAGAAACCAACAAGTATGTTATAGGCCAAGTCAAGAAAAACGAACGGTTGCTCTAGGAATGCAACTCAAATAAATATAAGAAGTGAAGATAGATGCAACCAAGTGTTGAAAGTATATCTTTGGTTCTTTTAGAGGAAATAAACATGTGAGGATGTAAGGACTTTTCTTTTCTTCTTCTTTTTGATGATAACGTTGATAAACCTTCCTTTTTGAATCTGATTTGGGAAGGGTTGGTCATTCTTTTCTTTTGGATTTTTGTTACAACTTGGTATAATTTCAGCTAGGCCAATGTATAGATATGATTTTCTTTGTTTGGCCTTCTTTTGTTTGTAACCTTCAGATCTTTGGTTCAAAGTGAACAAGGTATAACTTTCTTTTTGGAAGAAGATGGCTACGCAGCTTGAACACTTAATATGCAATTTAAGTTCACAATTACAAACAATCAAGTATACACAAAGTCTTAATGCAAGCTAAGAGCTTTGATTACAACAAGATGATAGTAAAGAGTTTCATAGCATTCTAGCTTTGGACAGAATATAAGTAAAGCTGAAAACAACAACTAAACAAAGATCCTAAGTCCAAGAAAGTGTAAACATATAAGGAATTTCAAATCCAACCAAATAAGTCCCATTTACCCTTCCTTTCTTCAACCTATGCCAAATGAGTTCAGATTGTACAAGTTATACGATGCAAAGATGAAATCAAAGAAAACAGATTTTTGTTTTTTTTAAAAATCTTTGACATAAATAAGAAACAAGACAAGACACTTTTATAAACTAGGAAATGAAAGAGAACACTTGTTTTGGATTTTTTTGTAGTTGAACCAAAGATGAACAACATGTGGCAACTCTCGGCCTCTACAACAAGAATTAACAAACAAATTGTATTTTAGTGATTTTCTAATTTAGGAAATGAAGACAACTGAATATAAGACACAACAATGATATTCAATCTCCTTAAAGGCAGATTAAATGACACTATAGATGACAACAAGAATGATCAATGAAATTTGGACAGGACGTAAACATAGGTGAGTTAAAGTGTAACCTTCGGTCTAATACCACTTGATGCATGATTGAACATGAAAGGGGCCTTCTTTTAACTCCAAACACAGCTACAATCAGTTGAGGATGAATGCAAAACGAATCCAAGTTCACCAAGCTTCCATATCCAATCTATTTTTAACCTCCCGGTGTAAACCAAACTTCATAAGTGATTTCTACTCATTTATGCAAGAATTAAACTTCCTAAATGATGTCCCTCCCAAGTATATGAAGCATATAATTAAGATGGTTCAAGTCTTAAAGGGAATCAAATCTTGATTCAAAAGAAAGCAAGTGAAAGTCTTGAAGAACAAACTCTCGGTTGAGTGTATATGTTGGAAAATATGGTTGAGTTTTTACAAAGAGAATTGAGATATTTATAGTCTAAAACTAACTTAAACTATAATATATGCACCTAGCTAATAGTCAATGAGATCAATGGTTGAAAAGTGTAGCTTAAACAAGCTTGCAAGCAAAGGGAAGAAAATTATGTTTTGTTGATAGAATTGTACATCCGATGGCATGGCGCCTTTTGATGTTCCTTGTAAACAGCTTGGGCGTCCTGCCCTGGATTGGTTGAGTTTGAGACTGATTGGACAAGTGGGACAAATTGTGTATTCCAAACTGCTCCGTGTTATTTAGGTTCCTTCCAATCATATTTAGCCCAATCTTGTCTTCATTATCATTGTAAATAATTAAAAGAAATTCAAGTTTGGCTTTTGAATCATTTGATTTGGAGTTGGGAGGAAGGAGATATGACATGTTGAATTTTAGGTGTTTGCGGGTGGGGACCTTTGGAAGCAGGTGCATCACCTGTCTGCTTGTTGAGAACAATGTTTGAGCTTGATAAAGGCCTCTCCTGGAAAAGTATATAACAGCAAAGTTGTAGCTTATCCTCTTATCTTTCATCTCCAACTAGAATCAGTTCAATCGGAGTTGTGGTTGAGATGATATGGCTGAAATACCAACAGTGCGTCGAGCTGCTTACTTGCCAAACCTTATTTCAGCTTTATGTTTGAACTTTGTCTTCACTTCAATCATGCTTCCTTGACCTAAAAACAGTTCAAACACACACAAAACAACATATACATCATACTAGGACATATTTAGACTCTATTACAATATATCATTAAGAAAAGAAAGCTACATGTATGATGATGATGCCTCATGGTAGCGCATCAAATAATAACTGAATTTTTGTTTTGTGGTAATTTATAAGTCTGAGAATTCAATACATCGAGCCCAGAACTCATGCTACCAGCAGTTAAAGTTAATGTCGCATCACATATGACCATTTGATTGCCATAGAACAATAAGAACAACAAAGAAAGTAGCCCCACTCCCCACCACCACCCACCTCCAATAAGATTTTCTTTTCCCAAATCGAAGCCAAAAGCACGATGAACTTAGTTGTGTTAGTAGAAGATCAATTTCTAATAAGAATAAAGATTGGAGAAATTGCTCAAAGAATTTGCGCCAGATTTAATAGTCTCTTGCAAAAAAAAATGCAAAGTAAAACTGCATATATCATATTTCGAAACAATCCAGCCATTTCTCAGACCATGCGCAACCGCGGAACCTAATGCATCGGAAAAAACGCCCTCTAATTAGTAGGATTTAAACATACGACAAAGGTCTAAACCACCTGTTTTCTTCATCGGACGATTAACAGTTTTCATATTATATTATATTATATAGATTATATAATATTTTATGATTATGTTAGATTATGTGATGGTTGTATGTGAAAATTAGATAGTATATCCTACATTATATTATATTACAAAATTACATAATCTAATATGATTTTATTAGATCATGTGATTGGTGGTACGTGATTAGAAAATCATACATCATCCAAGGCATTTTGCATTATCAGTCATCACCAAAACTTGCAACCTAACTTCATCTTTTTGGTCTAAAGAGGTGATAAAGTCCTAGAGATAAAACCTTCCTGGCGTGGCAGCCTCCATCATGGACCACAATACTTATTATAGTAACATTCAATACTCTACCAACAAACATCAGCCATAAATTGCATGGTTCAGTATCACCACCTTTCCCTTGTCTATCCTGTGTCGATCCAAATCTATGTCACATTATTCAAATGAGCATTACAATATATCACGAGATTATAGCGTGCATTGTTTATGTAAGATTGTGGGCAAATGAGAGAAAGATAATGCACCAAGGTGCACTACGTTTTAGTCATTGATATACATCATTTATGTTACCACTTTTATCATAGAGATAATGCACATAGTTTCTTTACGCTATAATTTTTGTGATGAAAAACATTATTCCATTCGAATTCATAAATACGTCCGACGAAATTTGTAGTTTTTTTTTTCTAAAAGAGATTTATGAGTGAATACATTAAATCATATGCAGATCTAGATGAACAAAATGCAAGACTACACACTTAAATGAATTATGTGACCTACATCTTCATAAAACATCAACAACATCTATACCATATATCAACGATAGCAAAAGCTATCACTAGAGTCTGGGAAAGGTGATAGGCAGACAAACAATACCTCCATCACAAATGATAGAGAGTTTGCTTGCAGTGAGACCATCAGACATGTACGTGCATAGATGACACAATAATAGGAATATGGTGTGCTAGTATACTAGTGTACTAGTGAATGAATTTAGTAAACACAAATAGAAAGCTTCTGAAATTAAAATAGCTATAACCATGTATATGCACAAATAATGAAAGACAGACAAAAAAAATGCAAAGTCAACCTAAAGTGTAGAAAGTATCTAAGCTTCTAAGTATACACTTGATAAACCAATAGGAATGGTTAATATCAGGTGAGGCCAAACAGTAACAAGGGAATGAGCAGATCTTGACTCGGTCTTATGCGCGAATATTCCAGGAAACTCTTCCACCAGATCTGCTGCTGCAATAGCACTTGGCATCAGTTCTACCCTAGAAAAACTTGCAATCACCGTTGAACGAAGAATTTGAGGATGGAATGTGGGAATGCTTGATGAGTTGCATACAGTTAAAACCAGTGCAATGAGTCAAAGATGATTTCACATTCATATGAACAAAGCAGAATTCAACAAAAGATATTTGCACAACAGAATCCTCGAGCCCGTTTAAGTTTTCTCTTCCTTGGACTTGAGAAGAACGATAATGCCAAAAACAAGAAAAAGAGAATAACAAACTCATGGTTTTGGGGTTTCTGCTGAAAATCTTGGAAGTTGAACAAGAGAATTCACTCTTGTAACGCCTTCAAGACCCGACCAGTCTTCCTCTTCATTGGTCGCGGCTTCTCTTTTGCCTTCTGCTTCGACAAGTGCTCTTTTGAAGGCTTCAGTCTCTTCAGATGATCTCACAGTAAAATTTCTCTGCAGCAAAGGCTCTGGATTTTGTCCATCGTCAGATTCTGCAGCATTGCCAGAGTGATTGCTATGGTGTGTAGCAGAAGAGAAACCCTGCTCTTCGTAATCGGATTCTAAGTCCATTTTTCCATCCAAAAACAAGCAAACCACTGCACAGTCGTCCATCTTTGATGTCGGGTACTTGCATTTCCATTCGCGAGCAGCTGACTCAACCAGAATCCTGGCAGCTGATGACCTTGTTGGAGCTGATGAAACTATCTCCACGACTTCCTCGTTGCTCAACACATCCCATACCTGAAAACGTTTACAATATAATTACATGAACAAATATGTAAGCAACGTCCACTATCAGGCGATTACTCATACCTCTTCTAACATTTGATAGGTCTACTGGCAAAAATAGCATAATTAGTGAACCACAACTTTTGCTAGCATGACCAAAATTCTCGAGGAGTAATTACAACAGCTGCTACATTGTTTAACTGTTTTTTCAGTATACTCATGTTTCATGAACGTAGCAACTCGTGCTTTATCCTACAAGACCTTCTACCACAGGTTGGCAACTATCCTGACTTTGTCGATATAAACTAAGAACGTCGAGGGACCAGCTCAAAGTGAATTTTCTCCAGAACAAAGCAATTAAGCAAACAGGGCCATATCCTAATTACAGCTTGACAAAGACAATGCCAACAGAATAAATAAATAAAAAGTACAAAAATAAGAACAAGATAAGATAAAGAAAAAAATCGTAAGCAACATGCATTGCATTCTTGTGACAGCACTAAACTGCTTACATTTGATCCTTAAAAGCTGCTAGGCAGAGAAAGCTTGAGAAAATAAGGAATAAAGATGCAAAACTATCCACAAGTTCTCAAACATGGAATTCAAAGGGATCAAGTGGGACATGATACGCTGATTTTTCTCCCCAGCTAGAATTTGGGGGGCGGGGGGTTTTTTTTTGGGTGGTGGGGGGGGGGGGGGGGAACGGGCAGTAAATGTGCGAAGAAATTATCATTAACCATGAAAACCAACGCAGTGACAGGAACAAACTGCCCTACCCTGTAGGATATCTAACGTTGCATTTTTTTTTTTACAAGAGCAACAGAGCATCTGGTATGTACTAACAAAACAGGAGAACAACTAAAAAAGCAAATCTTTTTTTGTCTAGTAAGCACATTGGAATGGCAACTATCATACTTGTCCTGATTGAAGCAACACATGTCAGCAATATGACAAGCTGCAGACACTCTGGACACATTTCCAAGGCCATAGGCTAACACTACAGGAGAAACTAAAGAGGAAAGACAGGAGTATTTTGGAGTGATAACTCATGCACGAAACAACCAAAGGCACAAGGTGAGCCTCAAACCTAATGGCAATCTTGGAAAGCATTTTCTTGTGGTAGTTGAGAAGGTTTCAGCATGCAACTGAAAAAGAACAAGCTTTACCAAAAAAAAAAAAAAAATTGACCAAAAGAACCATTGATTCATACACACGCAGCATAGAAAAGGTCATGTATCGGCTAATCAAGAGAGATGCAAAGTAAAAAAAAAAAAAAAAAAATATGATGTACATGGTTAGCTCCCTAAAGAGCAAACAATAGCTCTTCTCCCTCATTCTTCTGAGAAGCCACAATGCTATTTAAAATTGCATTAGGCACCAAAATTTCCAAGAGAAGAACACGCATACATCCAATAGTTCTCAAGCAGTAGGATTTTCAAGTTAAGCCATACACCAAAGAAAACATAATCATTTTAGCCTCTGGTTTTCAGTTTTTCAAATAATACTCTGGAAAAGCAATGTTCTACTCTGATATTTGGTTGCAGAAGTTCCGCCATTATACTTCTATTTTGTAACACATCTACCCAAACCCATTGGTCCCACGTGCCAAATGACCCTCACTCCACCCTCCCCCAACCCCCGAAAGGAATAAATCCCTTTGCCCCAGGCATGAGCTCATGTAGTTAATCCTTCCAAAAGTGCATTGATAGTCGCACTTCATGGAAACGGGTATAAGATATTTGGATAAAATACAGTATGGCAAGGTGTCCTAATGGCATACCCCATCCGACGCAAGAACGATGAACTTATCCCTCTCGGTA
Organism: Eustoma russellianum; assembly: GCA_036186865.1. Classification (NCBI taxonomy): domain Eukaryota; kingdom Viridiplantae; phylum Streptophyta; class Magnoliopsida; order Gentianales; family Gentianaceae; genus Eustoma; species Eustoma russellianum. The sequence goes on from AP025061.1 coordinate 17,389,467, forward strand.
AGAACCCTATGAGAAAACTCCGGAATTGAGATGACTCCATAATCCTTTAAACAAAAATCTCCAAATGCTCTAGCCATTGCAAGTCCAGGGGCATCATCAAATGGCAACCAAACTCGCTGCACTTCTGGCTCATCTTGCAAAGCAAAGACTCGACCTTTACATCTCTTGATTCTTTCTGCTTCCCCTATTGGACAAATGATAAACTGAGCACGAGAAAGCTCAAATGTAATATGTATCTGTAAGGAATCATGAAATAACACAATTTACTTGGCAAATCAGGCTTAAGATCAACAGTCAACTGTGTCGCGATAAGTGTGTCACTCTCTGCTTTTGATGCCAGTATTGCACGAGAATCTCCAATGTTGCCCATGAAAAGGTTTGACCCCTATGAGTTCCACAATAGGCATAATGAAGAGCCTCAGAAAAGCCATCGAAACAAATGAAATGAAACAACAGGATATAAGAGGCATAGTTTTTCAACCTACCTGCTTCACCATACTAACGCCAGTGCTACCACTGCAGAAACAATCCAAATTAGGATGTGATTTTAGCTCCTTGTCAATTGCCTTGTATGACTTAATAAAGGCTTCTCTCCATAAAGTTTCCACTTGATCCTCTACAGAACATTTCTTTTCCGGATCTACCACATCAGAGGTAGGATCCCCATTGCAACAGGTCATACTGGATGCGTTCTGCCTTGTTTTCGAGGATTGCAGTAGTGACAATAACTTCAATGGAAGAGCATCCCTCACTTTGCCGGCAACCAAATGACCATAAGGACCATGACCATCATATACACCACAAAAAGTCACATCTTCTGCCATGAAGTCCTGTAGAGAAAAGCAAAAGAAGGGATTCAGAGATATCATGCTAAATTAGAAAAATGACAACCAAAGGAATGAAACTTACTTCCCACACAATCATGGCATCCTGGTTAATCCCTTTCCTTCCTTGCTGAGTAAATACACAAGAACCACGACTCCTCCCATTTGAGAAAATCCGATTGGGAATCGAAGATAAATTATGCAGGGAAGTATTGTGGTCAGAAAATGTTCTCCTTGATCTTTTTCTCCTAAACAAAGTCATCTTGAAACGAGACAGTTCTGAAACTTTCTCCCCATTGCTCTTGCTACTGCAAGTGCTTTGACTACTGGTTGAGATACAACCCCCCATCTACTCAAACCCAAAAAACAACCATCTATGTGAACCAAAGATAAGATTCTTACAGCAGAAAGAACCGTTGCCACCCCAGAATTCAAGGGAGCTGTACTCCCTTTATCTTGGTAATTCAGAATGCTGTCATCTGCACTTCACCAACGAGAAAAAAGAATCCAAAACTTAGAGGACGCTGTTGTAATTCTCGCTAAAACCTAATGACCTTGTTATGGTCAAATCACCAAGATTCTTGCTAAATGACAAGAAACCTGGATGAACATTACACGAAGACCCCAGCTAATTTAGTAGTTAATAAATCAATCTGACATGAGACGAAAATGCTAAAGTAAAATGAAATCAATGCAAGCAAAGGAAAAGGTCAGATTTTTATAGTATTTTGCATGTGATGGGGACTGCAATAGTTAAAATAATATATCCTGACTATTTTTCTTCCAATGGGCATATGCATTCACACAACGAAAAATGGATGCATACGAGATCTCATCTTAATAGTATAACATACCCAAAGATAATCCCATATAAAATAGAAGAGCCAGAAGACAAGCCAAAAAATTTTTTTCTTTTTTTTTTTCTTTTGAAAAGAAATACAAGATAAACAGAAAGAGATCAGTTGCCAACCAAATCTTAATTGAAATTTTCCTATTAAACAAAATAAATAATCTAAATTTGTACAAACACCAACCCTCGATTCACAGCACTTCCAAAAATTTGCAGTGATGAAGCAGAATAATTCTTTTCGGAGTAGCTATTTACTGAATACACCGTACTTTTTTCCCTTCCCCCGGTCGTGGAGATGGGGAATATGTTAATTCTCCCTATTGAATTGCACAAAAAAATGAAACAATAGAGACGAAAACATGAGGATGCAGTGAAGAAGCTTTAGATTGTAGTCGCCAAATCTTGGAATATTTATGGCAGAAGGAAATAACAAAGAAAAACAGCAAGATGAGAGAAATCACTAGAGTTTATGAAAAGTTAAATATGGAATCCAAAAAGCCAAAAAAGAAAAAAAAAAAGAAAAGAGCAGGACAAAATGGTTTAACTTTTCCAAAACAACAGAAGCAGCACAAATGCTAAAATTTACCCTAATTTGTGAAATTTACCAACACACATAAAAGGTACACAAATTGGGTTTCTGGGTTTGATCTCTTTAGGCTTCCGTAAGTGAAATTCACAAAATGCAAAATTAAACCTATGACAAACAAAATATCAGCAAATGCAAGAAGAACTAGCAGCGGATTAAATATTTCAGTTGAAACTAGTAAATGAAGTAAACCATAAAAGCAAGATCACATTTTTACAGCCCAAAATCACAACACACGCAAAAAACAGAAAAATAAAATTTGGAGACAACAAAATCCTTTACCTTTTCCTTCACTTTGTTCCTTCTCGAGACACTAAACTCAAAAGTTTGCAAAACAGAACGAGCATTTATTAAAAAGAACCACCTTTTCTTGTTCAAGATTATAACTTTTCCTTCCTTTTTTTGAACAACAAGAAGGTGGGTAGTTTCGTTGATCATAGAAAAGTGAATTGCATTAATCGCAAAAGCAGGACAAGGGTGATACACTTAAGTGGGCCTAAGTAAAGGGGGGGGGGGGGGGGGGGGGATGTTTCGGATAGTGTCTTAGCCGGGCTTGCTATAATCACACTCAACTTGCTGAAATGATGACGGAGATGGCAAAAATGGACTTATATTATATTCTATCGTTACGAAATTTAACTTTATCCTATTTTTTTCATTTTTCCTTTTCCTTTACAACTAATCTTTGATCACTAACTATAAGTAAAGATCGCGGAACCTTTCATTTAAACTGTTTTAGAAGTATTTTTTTATGCAAAAGTGAAAAAACTACTTTAGTATTTTTTTGCTTTACATTTACGATCACAAGGTTTGATTTTAATTTTCATAACGTATTATGGTTATCCCTAACATATGTGGGGATGGTAAAATAGTTTCCGAAAAATGGCTAGCTCTTTTTTTATTATTTTTCTTCATGTAATTGTTGCCAAAAGGTATAATTGTGTGATTTATTTGGCACGGCGTTCCTAGTGCATTAGTCTCCGATCTGATGTAAGCTGTCTTAACTTACATTTTTTGTGTAAGAACTTGTTTCTGTTGTTCGAACCAATAACCTCAAAATCATAAGAAAACAACTTTAACCGTTATTCCAAGACTCGCAGTCGATTTACCTAACATGGATATCTATGAAATGCATAAAAATTGGTTGAGAAATTAAGGGTTCTGGTTTAAATGATTGTTTATATGCGATATTAATGAGTTACATAAGAAACTTTTTTTACAATATGAAAAAACAGAGTCAAAACTCAGTGACACTAGTAAAGGGCAGCTTATCTTTGCTTCCCTCTGCATTTAGTCTCTATCAAGAAGATTATGTAGGGATTCTAAACAATAAGCAAAACTGAAGGAGATAAAAATTCCACTGAAGATGGATTACTCGTAGAATGCGAAAGGAGAAATATTGGAATGTGAGCGGAAGAAGAAAATATGCCTAAACGACCAAAAGTTCTCGGCTAGGACAGCTTATCTTTGATTTGACAATTGACATTATGATACATTTTCTCTAATAAAGTTTTTTTCTAAGCAAAAAAGAAGCTTTTTCATCTTTTTTTTTTTCTTTTCGTAGTTCTCATTATTTTCCACTATAATTCATCCTCAGAACCATGAATAATAATAATAATAATAATAATAATAATAATAATAATAATAATAATAATAATAATAATAATAATAATAATAATAATAATAATAATAATAATTTCCCCTTATCGTTTTTACAAGGAAAGAATCTCATTAAGTATGATAAGAAGGGGAGGGGAGGGGGATCTTCATCAAATAATTATTCATTATGCTTGCTCATTAAGTAATAATATGGTCCTCATGACATAGTCCAACTATTTCCGGTCAGGGGTTCTCGAAAGAGAGGTGAGGGTTCAATTATTGCCAAAGGCAAGAAAGCCCCTTCCCAGCAAGTGCATAATGTGGGAGTTTCTTGGCATGTAGGCTTGTCTGCAGTGCTGAGGGCTCCTTATGCAGACTACTGTGTAAATGACCAATTTCTTGCTAGCGGACCGTTGGGTACCTGATTTACCTCACTACACTACCTTTGGGACTGTGTGTGGCAGGGACCTTACAAAAGTAATAATATGTGACTCATAAATGAAAAATACATAAAAGATCGTGATTAATATGATTGGGCACATAAAGTTATGGACTTGTAGTTATTGCAGGTAAGGGAATCTTGCGGATGAGATCAGAGGAGGCCTCATATGAGGTAAAATATGAGGTCTTCAATCATACGACGTCACGTGTACAAAAGGGCTCGTTGTTTACTTTTTTCTTTTTAAAAAAGGCTTTTTTATATGCGTTGTGTCGCGTGATTGGAGGTTTCATATTTTGTCTCATATGAGGCCATATGAGGCCTCCTGAGATGGGGAATCTTGTTTCTTTTACACACTTTTGTGTAGATTGCCATAAAAACAACAAGACGGACGGAGCGTAGTTATTGAACCTGGACAACATAGTATAGTCACTAGGTCCACATTTTACAGGTCCAACCGAGTGGTCATTTATATTAACAAAGTATTGTTATTCATATAATAAAAATTCAAAAAAAAATATGAGTATATAGTATTTATAATCTAAAATACCATAAATCCAGATAGTATGATGGAAAACATCATCCATAATACGGGATGAGATCTCCTCACCTCCAAAACCCTCATCTTCTGCCCCGCCGTCTGCCACATGGCAACCACTCCCCTCATACACCTCTTCCTCTCCACCACCTCATCTAATCTCACTACTCATCCCTACTGCCATGTGACAGGTGGTGGGAAGAGATGAGGGTTTTAGAATCGAGGAGATTTCATCTCTCATAACACATAGAGGTGAAGTTATTGTCACCACTATATTTTACATATCCACCATTTCTCTTGAATTATTTAGCAATTGGTCAAATATACCCCTATCTGATTTTCTCCAACCGTTTCTCTTCCACCATATTTTCGATCAGGTGTTCTCTTTGTTTTTTTGCCAAACTTATTCTTATATATTTAAAAGACAGAATTTTTCTTACCGCGTGCTCAAGATTAGATCATTTTTTGTCAGCCGCAATAATGTTGCAGATATTGAAGAAGATACTAATGATTAGGGATGTAAACGAACCAAACGAGCCGAGCATTGCATTGTTCAAGCTCTGTTCATTTAACTTAGCGAACGAGCCGAGTTTGTTCGTTTATTTAAACAAACATATTTACTTGTTCAAGCTTGGTACGTTTAACTCACGAACAACATTAACGAGCCGAACACCTTAAATGAACGGTGCCAATTACCGAGCTCAAACAAAAAAAAGGTGTTCAAGCTCTGTTCATTAACCTTTTATCCGAGCCGAGCTCGAGCTCGAGCTCAAACAAACGAGCCGAACAACCGAACGGCTTGGTTCATTTACAGCCCTACTAATGATAGTGTGTCGAGTCGAGGTGACGAGATGAAGACAAAAAATAGCATACTGGACACAAGTGAAGAAGTGACAGGCTAAAGGACTGAGCAGACAAAAGTGACGAGCCAGAGCCAAGGTTCCAAGCAGACAAAAGTGAAGAGATGCAACAACACGTTGAATGCAAGGAAAAGAGAGCCGAGCCTACAAGACACAGCAAAGCGGTAAGGGGCACAACTGACCAGGAGCTTGCAAACGGCTTCGCAATCAAATTGTCCCACGTCAGCACACAAGATGTTGCGACCCCCATCTTCGGGTCATTATATAAGAAAACAAAGAAAATAAACTAATAGGAAGTGAAAGGTAAATGTGTTACGTCCGAAATATCGATTCATTGAGACGCTTTATAATATCGTACTTAGTAACGTTGGACTATACTCGAATGATAGATTACTTGATATATCAGTAATCGACTAAATGAGATAACGAACATTTATAATTACAAGATAAAATTAAATAAGGTTGGTATGTAACAACTTAAATCATTATAATAAATTAAAGCAAAAGAAAAATACATGACACAAGGATTTTGTACTACTTAAATAAAAGAAAAATAAAATTTGGACATAGAAGATATTTTGAAAAGAAAAAAACATAAAAAATCGGCCATGTGCCCTAATTATGAAAGATGGAAGAAGCCTTCCAAGTCATCCTCATTTTCATACACAAAATCTTATTTTTCCTATTTTCTTCTACCCACTCCACTCATTTTCCCTCCCTTCCCTCCCTCTCAAATTTTTTGGCCAGACACTTATCCGTTAAAAAGAGGGATTTTCTCTCTTTCTCCAACACTCCAACACTCCACTTCTGTAGCGCCCCGCCCGAAACCAGGGTTCCGGCTCAGTGCACCCGCCGTAGTCTACTCCATAGAGTACAAAGCGTCGATACTATACATGTACATGTCAACATGAATAATGAATCGATAAGCGGAAGCAACATAACATAAACAAATCTTCATCGACATGCACTGTACTACATCATAAACTGTACAATCATCATATACAGAATACTGAAATCATATATCATACATCATAATCCGAAACTTAATGCCTTCGAAATAATCTCTCAGTATGCTCTTCGTTATCAATGGTCTATCAAGCATGTCTTCAACGAGCTTGTATATTGATAACTGTTATCTGGAAAATTATAAATGAGGAAAGTATGAGCGATAACCACCGACTTTTAATCGCTCAGCAAGTAGTCTTACCAGATACGACATGTGGATCATACATGGGAAGACGGGGTGACAAATCATAGTAACCATAAATTTTGAATATAATAAGCACGTCTCCTTTCTAACAAGTATCATATCATATCTGTAAACTGCTGTAAACTGAAAGCAGATAAATTAGGAAGATTTCAAAGCATACATAGCATAACAGCATCTCATTCTGCTTACTCCAAAACATCTTACTATATCCATACTTAACTTCTAATCCATAACTTATACCATCTTTGCATATCTTACATGTACTACATTCTCATGCTTAACACTACATTGTCCACTGTAGTGCTATCATATACTTAAAGAATTCTTAATCATAACCCTAAGGTGACATGGTCATGACGTGATGCATAAAACATGACTTTTCATAAAATGACTTTTCGTAAACATGACTTTTCATAATCATGACATGATTTTCATAACTTGCATAACATGACATTTTCATAACTTGCATAACATGACTTTTTCATAACATGAAGACATAACATTTACATCATTGGCTATATCATTTTTCATAAGAATAATAACGCACGACATACCGAATGATTCCCCGTATAGTACATGTGCGACATAACATCATGAATCATATGCACATGTGCTAACGGTGACGCATTATGACTGAGATCCCGTGTCCCAGACCCGGTGTTACACTCAGCCATAACGTAAACATGGGCCCCTGACATCTACCACTCCGGTCCCGATGTCAGGACATCGCTTCAACATAACATAACATAATCATGATCATGAACATAACATAACATATCGTGTCTCATCGGAATCATTCGTCTCGTGTTTATTATTCCTATGCATATGAACTTTTAAAAACATGAGATGTGACAACATAACTTTGCAAATCTTGTTTTCATGCAACGTGAGACTCGGTCAAATACGGGTATCTTGTCATACCACCACTAGTAACATCACTCACTTAATTTCCTTCTACATATCACAACTTAAACAAAATACCATTTTCACCTACAAATAAGTACCATTCGGCCATCATACTAAAACAACTCCCTTTTTCTATTATCAACACACAATAATTTGGTAGCATCTATTCCATACATGCATATCATAATTCATAATTTAAATGCCTACATCATGAAATTTCTAATTACCTTAACATTTCGTCTTGGATTTCATAACTTACATCTTATCATAACCTATTATGTTAGTATACATAACATGTAACATATCATATACATACACTACAAAAGTTAGTAATCTTATACTTACGCACACATAAATATGAACTATTTATGTTTCCTACTTTTCATAACATAATACATAAATTACATACTTAGTCTACTTTCATAACTTAACATATTCATCATATATACATATATACTTATAAAAATATGATGAAATTATCTTTGTCACTAAGGCCTAAAGGCCGAACATATATGTACATAATATATACATATATAAGTCATTTTGTGATATATTATGTAATATCCAAAATTTATTCATTTTCATATCTTATCATATATATTATACATATATGTATACATAAAATATGTAACAACATATTTTAACTTTAAAATGGCCTTATGGCCGAAATATATTATATATATATATATATATATACAAACTTCCCAAAATAAATATATGTTTATACATGTATAAAATCATTTTATGATATATTATACAATAGTCATATGTATATACAATTATACATACTCCAAACCGTATATACATATATGCAATCTAAACATCTATAAACATATATATATATAACCATATATATATTTATCTATACATCTACACATACTTATATATAAAATCTATGTGTATATATATGCATCTACAAACCGTATATATATACACACATTAATACATTCAAAACCGTATATACACATATGTATTGATACAAAACCGTATATATATGTATACCTTTACACGTTTATACATATATATATATAAACATATATGTGTAGATCCGTGGATATATATATAGATCTATACACTTATACATATATATATCAACATATATATTTCATACTATGCATACTTTAACATAACCATGTTTGAAAATATCAAATATACATAATTGTATATTTCTTCTAAACTTAGATCTATACTTGCTTGAGAAGAAATATTAAACATACTACATGATGATCCAACTTTGATATGAACATAAATACTTAGTATTTGTAAAACCATGTAGGATCTAGGAAGAATACTTGCCTTTACCACTTTTTCTTACACTTTGAAGTGAAGAGTTCTTCACTTGACTTGAAATAAAACTTCTTCTCCATTCTCCTTGGTCACGTTTTTGAAAGCACAACAAATGGGGTTAGTGATCAACTTAGGAAGCTAGTAAATGGAAGAAAGTTAACTTAGGTACATATGTTTTCTTACCTTGAATGGAAGAGGGTGTTTGAACCTTGCCTTGTATAGTATGAGGTGAAGAATGGTGTTCTCTTTCTTGCTCATTCAAGGATAACTCACGGCCAACAAAGGAAATGAAGGAGTTGGAGACTTTGTTTGCTTGGAGGAGAGAGGAGGGAGTGTTTTGTGTAGTGTAAGAAATGTGAAATGGGTGAGGTGAAGAAAAGAAAGAGGTTGTCCTCTTGTTTACCCTCAGCCAAAAGTTATGAGGTGGGGAGAGAAGATTTGAAGTGGAGTGAAGTGGGTTGGAGAGGGTAGGAGGATGATGGAAATTTGAATTATTGTGTAGGAAGATGAGTGTGGGGAATAAATAAAAAAATGAAACTCTCCTTTTTTTAGTACATCCAGCCGAAAGTTGGAGAGGAAAAAGGAAAAAAAATGTTAATTGTTTGGTGTAAGAAAGTGAATAGATAGTGGTGTATTATAATTTTATAAAGAAAAGGAAGGTGTGTAATAGTTAAAATAAAAAGAGTTGTCTTCCTTTTTGTGGTGTAGTTGACGTGAATGGTGAGGAAGAAAGAAGATTAATTATTGTTTTGTGGCATGTGAAAGAGAATAGAAGAAAATGAGTAGTGGGTGTAAAAGTGTGTAAAGTAGGTGGCGGTTGTTTGCCATGTGAAGAAAATAGAGATTCCCCCACTTGGATAAGGGGTGGGCGGCCATGTAGGGAAAGATGGGGAGAGGGTTTGTCTTTTGTTGCCATGTAGGATAAAGTGAAAGAAAATATGATACTAGTGTGTATTGTAGTTATCGTATCGGGTATTTTTATTCGGTTTGATTTATCTCTATCGACTTATGTTGCTACTGACTAATTTATTTAAATACCTTGTATGTCCTATACAGTCATTGTCTAGTCCCAACCAGTCTCGTTATATCCGTTAACTTACCTTAAGGTTATTTTTATGTGTGTTTCTAACCCCGATATTTAATGTCGATGTCTTTATTAATTCTAAATATAAATTTAATTCCACTGAAATTTCATCAACATCGCATTTGCGTTCTATTTTCATCATTTCCACTAGCCCGGAATCTCGGGTCGTAACAACTTCTTTTGTCCAAGTCTTAACCAACTTCTTCTTCATCCAAGAAAGAGAAACAAGTCTTTAAACTTCATTTTCTTGCCCAAAACCGAGAGCACAAGAATGGAGGAAGAAGAGAAAGATTTCTTCCGTTCATCACACGTTACTACTCCAAGACCAGGGCTAGTACATCCTCCTTCTCTAGGCATGAAAACAAAAATTTATTGAAATCAAAGAACAAGAAGAACCAAGGTAAGAATGCACTCAAACATGATCCTAAATACTTCCGTTTAACACCTTCCAAAATTGCTCATCATTGTTGGAGAAAACCGTGGTCACCTCTGGAGAAATGAGGAAGGAAGTTTTGTAAGTTGAAGAAGAATGATGGCTTTAAGAATCTTCAAAGGTATGGTATTTATTAAGAGTTGATGTTAGAAACCTCTAAATGTTCTTCTTTTAAAGTTTTTCATTTCACCCTATTGCTCACTTTTGACCGTGCTTCCTATGAAGGAACAAGAAGAAGATTCTTCAAGCAAAGGTGAAAGAATAAGGTTCTAAGTAAGTTGATTCAAGAGGAATCATCTAGCTAAGATTTTAAATTCAAGAGGAAGGAAAGTACATCTTTTAGATTCTTCATGTCTTTTTCAAAATCACTATGTAGATTCCTACAAGAAAAATGGATCATTCATAAGTACGTTCAAGGCTAAGTTTCTATAGAAAACAAGAAATGAGATTTCCATATATGTTTGACTATGATAAGAGTTAGATATAAGATCATTCAAAGTTATGTTTGTATGAGAAATATAGGTTTATAACAAAATATTAATAATGGATGTTTTAGGGGTTTTGTATGGAGAAATGACCATGACCAAGATTGGATATGAAAATGTTAAGATAAAGAAGAAATGACTATATAAAAGAAGAAAAATAAAGTATTGCATGAAAAAATGAAGTATGGAGATGTGTGTGTATGTATTTCTCCTATATAGGTGATCTTGGACAAGATTAATGTATTGTGACGCATGAAGATGTATATGGATACAAATTTTGGCCATAAAGAGGATTTTGAACAAGATTAGTGTATAACGAAGTATGATAATGATACATGTACTTAGTTAAGGTTTAATGACAAGTTTCTTGAAATTACATGTTGAGTTTGTGACCTTCCTACACTCTTGGACCACTCGGCCATGACAACCCCCTAACATCCTTGATTGTACAAAATTAGTTCTGGTAATGTGTAGGTTTAGTATAATGTGATATGTAGTAGTTAGAAGACTTTTAGAAGATTAAATAGATTTGCTAAAAATAAAATGAGTAAACATCTTTATGCCCAACACTTAGTAATATTGGAGAGGTTAGTGTCATTATTTAGGACTAAAGAAAATATTTGGTCATAACAGGTGATTTTCACCAAAGAAAGGTAAATCATGGTATAAGTTGTATAAAAATAATAGTAAATATAAAGGAGGGTAACTTTTGGCCATAAAGGTGGGTTGAACAAGATTTGTTTATGAGGAATTATAGATGTGTTGATATATGTACGTAACTGCGATTTAATTATAAGAATCTTTTACTTATATGATAGCTTTGGGGAATTCCAACATGAGGAGACTTTCGGTCATAGGAGTATTTTGGACAAAGGTAATTCATGATGAAACATAAAGGTGATAATGTATGGAACTAGATAAGTTGTGGCTACAAGATCCTTGTCCTTGCATGATAATTTGTGAACTCCTAACCTTAGTAAACTTTCGGCCAAAAACCCTCCACAATAGCGTCGGCGTTAAGCCTCATAAGTATATGGATGTATTTGGATTAAGATATGAATAATAGTTGTACGTTGTAAATATTTGGAATGATGTAACTCTCATGTTCACGAGTACTTATACTTAAGCATGGAACTTAGGGCGGGTATGTTCTAAAATGGATATTGATTATGGACATTGGATGAGATTGTAAACGTACATAACCATGTGACTATGATTAGAATTGGTATAAGTATATGTATATACACATGAAAACGTATATGGATATGTTAGAATATGAAATTTATTTCGAACATGTGGTGATATGGATACATATACTGTCGGGTACTTTTGTATGAATTGGAATACATATGTAGAATTATGACCAAATGGATATAGAGTATGGATTTGTGTGTGTGTGTATATACACACACTCACACACATATACACAACTAAAAGGACATTAGATGGATTAGTATAAATATAAACCAAATAGACATTGAAATGGATTACACGATATTTTGGAACTTATTTTGAAGTATATAATAATATGGATAATGTATGGATTGTAATATGTATAACCTTATGGAATTTGGTACAAAACGGGTATATTTACATAATCATATGGACATGGGTCGTTGTGTGCATCATTTTACGGAAGGTCATTTGTTTTGAACATGGAAAATTTAAACATTGCATTTGGTTGCGAAATCATACACCCACCGCAGATGGAAGTGATCATCGACCAAATGGACATGCATTGCATTGTTTTATAATATCTGCATCATTATGACATTAGCATGGTATAGATAATATGGATAATTATGCACGACATGCTGCAAAAATTCATTGGATTTGGATATGGAACCTTGCATCTTGCATTGTTTACGAAATCATGATACCTACCGCAGATGGGATATGGATATGGACTGCTCATTAACCAGATATGGATATGGATTGGTCACTGACTAGATATGGATATAGATATGTATGTGGATATGGATATAGATATGGATTGGTCACTGACCAGATATAGATATGGATATAGACTGGTCATTGACCAGATATGGATATGGACTGGTTATCGATCAGATATGGATATGGACATGCATGCATCGCTTGCAAATTTCACATCATATTGCATTAGCATGCGATGAATATTGGAATATTATTTAGAAAAGAATAGATTTGTATGGAACATTACATTTAATGGACATGGATCATCATGGATACATTATGGATATGTGTTATCATTGCATCACGCTATGAACATGGATATAGATACTTTATCATGGAAATGCATTGGATTTGCATATTATATGGATTATCATGGAACATCATATGGAATGGATTATCACGAATAATTTTATGGATATGGAATATCATGGACAAGCTATATGAATATGTAGTTGAAGTAAGAAAACCTATGGATATGTATTTTGAAATGGACAATATATAGATACGGATTTGAATTGGAAACTATATGGAAAAATATGTGAATTGGAAACTATATGGACATGTATGTGAACTAGTAACTATATGGAATGGATTTGAAATGGATTTGTAAACCTAATTGGAAAATTATGTGTACGGATTTATTTATGATAAACGTGGTTAAAATTTTATTTTTGAAATAGAGATGAATAATTGTGTTCTTTATTCTTGTATTATTATTTTAGAACCCCGTCTCCGCATGTTTGATCCTATGGTGGATCTAAGGGGTCTACTTGCTGGCAATTCATGTTGTCGTTCATACTTGTTGTTTAAGTAATTTCAGAGAACAAGGAGTACGGTACGTGTTTTATAAAAGACAATCGATGAACAGAATACCTTTGCTTGAGGAATCATGTCCCAGGAGTTTTTGTTTATACAGATGGATGATTATGTATTTAGAGCATTTTTTGATTTTGGGACATTATGGTTTATACAGAGGTATGATGGATTTTAGTTGAGTGCATGTCATTTGTAAAATGTTTATCTTTATATTGCTTGCGCTATATTGATTCATGCTTTTGTGTTGACATGTACATGACAGGTATCGACGCCTTGTACTGCTCTTAGTAGAGTGCGGCGGATGCACCATTCCGAGAACCTTGTCCGGGGCGGGACGCTACATGTGGTATCGAAGCCCTTGGCTCTAGATCCATGACGGAAACAGTAAAGTAAACGATGGTCTTAGCATCTAAGTGACGATGTCAGACGTAAGCAATGATTACACTAAGTAACGATTTTAGAAATAGTGAGAACTCTAGCAATAAGTAATTATTTTAGAGTTAAGAAATGATCGTATAAGAAATAAAATTTACATATAATTAAGGTACACCATTCGAATTAGAATTACGTATTTTACTTAAGTTTTTATTATTAGGTTTTAATATTCTCATAAATCTGATCCCTGTAAATCTTAATCAATCGATATGAAATTAAAATTGAAATAGGAAAATGCTATAAGGAGAAGTCCAGACAGCAATAGTGATGGTAGCCAAAACAAAAAAACCAGAAGGCCTTACCACCGGCACTGGTTGTTGCATTGGTTTAGATGAGACATGCGAGTTCTAGGCTGTCACATCATAGCAACAGCGTCAGAATCGTAATATTGAAAAGAAGTAGGCCTATGTCTCTACTTTTGATGGAAGTGTCAGAGTGTGATGTCATGTCTAAGTAAGGGATTGTAGTACTAAGATCATCATCATCATCATCCGTACCCAGTATATCTCAACGACAGCAAAAGCTATCGTTAGGGTCTGGGGAGGGTAACTGGTAGGCAGACAATACCTCTATCTCAAGTGACAGAGAGTCTGCTTCCAGTGAGACCCCCGGCTCTATATGTACCTGCATAAATGACATAATAATAGAGATATGATGTGCTAGTATGTTAGTAAGAGAATTCAAAACATACAAAGAATAGGCTTTCAATATTAAAATACACATAACGTGTATATGTACATGTAATACAAAACAACTGTAAAACATAAGCAACCAAGTGGAAATTCAACCTAAAGTGTAGATAGTGTCTACGCCTATCTATATCCCTAAATATATTCTAAGGTGTCCCTATATATGACCTATACCTCGTTAACCTTAATCTTATGTCTCCATGAACTCCTATCCTGGACCATGTCCTCAAAGAGGTGCAGATCTAGTAGGTCGTGCCTAATTTGCTCATCCCAAGTCAATTTGAGCTTGCCTTTACTCATATTCCCCTCTACAATGAGGCTTTCAATTGCTCTGACCGACGCCGTTGTCTGTCTCCGCTTGACATGCCCAAACCATCTCATTATCCCCCCCTTATCTTATCTATTATACTAGCCACGCCTAACCTTTCTCGAAACACCTCGTTTCTGATCCGGTCTAACCTTGTATGTCCACACATCTACCTCAACATCTTCATCTCTGCCACTTTCATCTTCTGCAATTATGACCTCTTGATGGCCCAGCAGTCTGTCCCATATAGCATTGCCGGTCGCACTGCCACCCTATAAAATTTTCCATTTAATTTAGTTGGAAAATTCTTGTCACACAGCACCTCTGAGGCCGCCCTCCATCTACACCAGCCTTCTTGAACTCGATGTGCTAAATCATTATCTATGTTTCCATTCTGCTGCACAGATGATCCTAGGTACTTAAACTTACTTACCTGTGGTACCACTTGACCATCGATGGTGAGCTGGATATTCTCACTGTCGGCTATGCCGCTGAAGTCGCAGTGCAGATACTCGGTCTTAGAACGGCTAATCATTAAGCCTTTTCTCTCTAAAACACCTCTCCGCTATTCTAGTCTCATAGTCAAGGTATGTCTACTCTCTGCGACTAATACAATATCGTCAGCAAAAATATACACCACGGAACTGCCTCCTGTATCGGCTTTCACAATTCATCAAGGACAACTGCAAAAAGAAATGGGTTCAACGCAGACCCTTGATGTAGGCCTACCTCCACCGGAAAGAAGTCCGTATTTCTCACAGGCATACGAACGGTTGTTTTTGTCCTATCATACATATCTCTAATTATGTCTATATACTTCATAGGGATCTCTCTTGCATCCATACTATCCCAGATCAGGCTACGTGGCACACTATCATACGCTTTTTCAAGATCGATGAAAACCATATGTAAATCGCGCTTCTTCTCCTTATACTTCTCCATTAATATCTTGAGAACGTGTATTGCTTCCGTAGTTGACCTTCCTGGCATAAAATCAAATTGGCTCACTGTAACATGAGTTTCTCTCCTAATTCTAGTGTCGATTACTCTCTCCAATAACTTCATGGTATGTCTTAGCAATTTAATCCCTCTATAGTTTCCACAACACTATGCGTCTCCTTTGTTCTTATATAGGGGGACCACGACACTCTTTCTCCACTCATCTGGCACATTTCATGTTTTGTAAATACGGTTGAACAGAATAGTTAGCTATTGAACCCCTT
Source organism: Eustoma russellianum (assembly GCA_036186865.1). Classification (NCBI taxonomy): domain Eukaryota; kingdom Viridiplantae; phylum Streptophyta; class Magnoliopsida; order Gentianales; family Gentianaceae; genus Eustoma; species Eustoma russellianum. Next base: position 17,405,973 of record AP025061.1, read on the forward strand.
CCTCTCCCAAATACTTCCATGCCTCAATGGATATGTTATCTAGGCCGACCGCTTTAACTCTTCCTATCTTCTTCAGTGCTATCATCACCTCTCCTTGTGTGATATTCTGACAGCGGAGTTATTATGTTGTCGTTGTTGGTTAGTGGTGCTTTCTTGTTCCTCATAGTCAGCACTACTGCCGTTGAAAAGATTGTGAAAAGATTCATTAACAATATGGTCGGTAAAGTTTAGTGAAGGATATGTACAAAAGTTTACAGTTATGATTAAGATGTTAAATTAAGATTTATCAAAAATAGGTCGAGGATATAGCCATAGTAAAGATATTAATGGATATTGATAAGTACGTATTACCATAGTAAAGATAGTAGTAGAATGATAAGTTATTACAAAGCTTTGGTTAAGTATCAATTCCTAGGAACATCGAGTCATTTGACTGGAATTAATAGGCTTAAGTTAGAATCTACTAAGTATAAACAAGTAATGGTTGATATTCATGTGTAATTAACTGGGTTATAATTAGCAATGGAAATAACTAAGTAAATACGAACGCTGATTCAGAAACCGGAAGCATAATGACGAAGAATGCCCAAGTCGATTAATATTTGGGGTACCTTGCTAGAACTGGGTAATTTGAGTTGAAGAATCTATCGTGAACAGACGAATACAAAATTTACAAGGAACGGTACACAGGTGGATTTTCAATTAAGTTGACGTGTAGAAGTGATGCAAAGTGCCGGACTATTATTGTCAAAGAATCAAATATGTTTATATCGGCAGGAACGTTAAAGCTTATCTATACTTTAAGGGTACTTCCAAGGTTTTCATTTTAAATATTTTGTTAGGTTTCATTAAAAAATTTCTAAGATATTGATGTTCTCCCAAGTACAACATGCTTATATATTCCTTCTCTAATTTCAAGCTTTCGTTTAAGTATATAGATCTTATTCGTTGAATATTGAGATGGTAGTTATTAATCTACTATATTTTTAATGGCTATCCGATCGGTTAAAAACTTATTTAAGTTTAAAGTGTATATCTTTTTGTTAGGAAAGAAAAGATACCTGGTTCAAAGCATTTTATAAGAAGAAATTTTATGATATTTGTATTTCAATTGTTTTAAAGTGGTTTTAACCATAGTGCCTTTGTAAACAAGTATATGCTAAGTAGTTCTTCTGTTTACGAAAATACAGAATGGATATTCCTTTAAGAAATTAAATCTATATTTTAAATTATAGTCACATAATTCATGTTTTGGAAAATATGTTCATACATAGATTCAGGGTACTAGATGATATATTCGAATAAGCAAAGACATGACCATAAAATTAGAACATAAGCATACCTGAATTAACTTTGAAGGAATTACTTCTATATTGAAGAAGAGTACGGTTAATGTATCGGAGGACTCGGTGGATAGTTTGGTATAGTTATTTGTCTAAGGAGTGGATCATATATGATTAGTGTGAAGAATCCAAAATTATAGATTATAAGTATACAAGTTGAATGATACATAATTGATTGGTGCAAGTGGAAATTGAAGGATCGATCGCTTAAGAACGAGATCGGTATAATATAAAAGTTTCGAGGACAAAACTTTTTGTAAAGGAGGAAGAACGTTACGACCCACATCTTTGGGTCGTTAGAAAAGGAAATAAAGGAAATGAAATAATAGGAAATGAAAAGTAAATCTGTTCTGCCCGAAATATCGATTCATCAAAACGCTTTATTATATCGAACTTAGTAACGTTGGACTATACTCGAAAGATAGATTACTCGATATATCGGTAATCGAGTAAATTAAATAATGAACATTTATGATTACAAGATAAAATTAAATAAGACTAATATGCAACAACTTAAATCTATAAATTAAAGCGAAAAGAAAATACATGACTCAAGGATTTTGTACTACTTAAATAAAAAGAAAATAAAATTTGGACATAGAACATATTTTGGAAGAAGGAAAAAAAGCCAAAAAAATCGGCCATGTGGCCTAATTATGAAAGATGTAAGAAGTCTTCCAAGTCACCCTCATTTTCATGCACAAAATCTTACTTTCCCCATCTTCTTCCACCCACTCCACTCACTTTTTCCTCATTTTCCTCCCTCTCAAATTTATTTTTTGTCGGTCACTTATCCCTTAGAAAGGGGGATTTTCCCTCTTTCTCCAAAACTCCAACACTCCACTTCTTTTGTCCAAGTCTTAGCCAACTTCTTCCTCTTCATCCAAGAAAGAGAAACAAGTCTTCAAGCCTCATTTTCTTGCCCAAAGACGAGAGCACAAGAATGGAGGAAGAAGAGAAAGATTTTCTCTGTTCATCACACATTACTACTCCAAGACAAGAGCTAATACATCCTCTTCTCTAGGCATGAAAACCAAAATTTATTGGAATCAAAGAACAAGAAGAACCAATGTAAGAATGCACTCAAACATGAGCCTAAATGCTTCTATTTAACACCTTCCAAAATTTCTCATCAATTTTCTTTTTTTTGGAGCAACCCATGGTCACCCCTAGAGAAATGAGGAAGGAAGTTTTCTAAGTTGAAGACGGAAGACAGCTTTAAGAATCTTCAAAGGTATGATATTTATTAAGAGTTGATGTTAAAAACCTCTAAATGTTCTTCTTTTGAAGTTGATTCAAGAGGAATCATCTAGCAAAGATTGTACATCTCTTAGATTCTTCATGTATTTTCCAAAATCGCTATCTAGATTCCTATAAAAAAAATGGATCATTCATGAGTATGTTCAAGGCTAAGTTTCTATGGAAAACAAGAAATGAGATTTCAATTTATGTTTGACTATAATAAGGGTTAGATATAAAAACATTCAAGTTAGGTTCATATGAAAAATATAGGTTTATACCAAAGTATTAACAATGGATGTTTTAGGGGTTTTATGTGAAGAAATAACCATGACCAAGATTAGACATGAATATGTTAAGATAAAGAAGAAGTGAATATATGAAAGAAGAAAAATAAAGTCTTGCATGAAAAAAAGATGTGTATGTATGTATTTTGGCTATACAGGTGATCTTGGACAAGATTAATGTATTGTGAAGTATGAAGACATATATGGATACAAATTTCGGGCATAAAGAGGATTTTGAACAAAATTAGTGGATAATAAAGTATGATGATGATACATGTACTTAGTTAAGGTCTAATAAAAAGTTTCTTGAAATTGCATGATGAGTTTGTGGCCTCCCTACACTCTTGGACCCCTCGGCCATGACAATCCCCCAACACCATTGATTGTACAAAATTAGTTTTGGTAATATTTAGGTTTAGTATAATGTGATATGTAGTGGCTGGAAGACTTTTAGAAGATCAAATAGATTTGGCTAAAAATACAAGGAGTAAACATCTTTATGCCTAACACTTAGTAATTTTGGAGAGGTTAGTATCATGATTTGGGACTAAAGAAAATATTCAGTCATAAGAGGTGATTTTCACCAAAGAGAGGTAAATAATGGTATAGGTTATATAAAAAGAATGGTAAGTATAAAGGAAGGTAACTTTCGGCCATAAAGGTAGGTTGAACAAGATTTGTTATCAGAAATTATGGACGTGTTGATGTATATACCTAACTGAGATTTAAGTATAAGAATCTTGTACTTATATGATGGTTTTGGGGAACTGTAACATGAGGGGACTTTGGTCAATGTATTTTGGACAAAGGTAATTCATGATGAAACATAAAGGTGATAATGTATGGAACTAGCTAAGTTGTAACTACAAGATCCTTGTTATTGCATGATAGATTTGTGAGCTCTTAACCTTAGTAAATTTTTGGCCAAAAACCCTTCAAAATAGCCTCGGCATTAAGCCTCAAAAGTATATGGATGTATTTGGATTAAGATATAAATAATAGTTGTAGGTTGTAAATATTTGGAATGATGTAACTCTCATGTTCACGATTACTTATACTTAAGCATGGAACTTAGGGTGGGTATGCTGTAAAATGGATATTGATTATGTCCATTGAATGAGATTGTAAACATACATAACCGTGAATATGATTAAAATTGGTATAAGTATATCTATATACGCATCAACACATATATGGATATGTTGGAATATGAAACTTATTTCAAACATGTGGTAATATGGATATATATACTGTATGGTATTTTTGTATGAATTGGAATACATTTGTAAAATCATGACTGAATGGAATAGAGTATATATATATATATATATATATATATATATATATATATATATATATAGACACACACACACAACTAAAAGGACATTAGATGGATTAGTATAAATATGAACCAAATAGACATTGAAATAGATTACACGATATTTTGGAACTTATTTTGAAGCAATATAATATAGATAATGTATGGACTGGAATATGTATAACCTTATGGAATTTGGTATGTAATGGGTATATTTATATAAACATATGGACGTGGGCCGTTATGTGCATCATTTTGAGAAAGTTCATTTGTTTTGAACATGGAAAATTTGAACATTGCATTTGGTTGCGAAATCATGCACTCATTGCGGATGGAAGTGGTCATCGACCAAATGGACATGCATTGCATTGTTTCATTATATCTGCTTCATTATGACATTAGCATGGTATAGATAATATGGACAATTATGCACGACATATTGTAAAAATTCATTGGATTTGGATATGGATTTTGCATCTTGCATTGCTTGTGAAATCACGATACCCACCGCGGATGGGATATAGATATGGACTGGTCACCAACCAGATATGGATATAGATATGGATATGGACTGGTCACTGATTAGATGTGGATATGGATATGGATACGAACTGGTCACTGATCAGATATGGATATGGATTGGTCACCGACCAGATATGGATATACACATGCATCGCATCGCTTATAAATTTTGCATCATTATTGCATTAGCATGGGATGGATATTGGAAAATTATTTGGAAAAAGAATAGATTTGTATGAAACATTACATTTAATGGACTTGGATTATCATGGATACTTTATGGATATGGGTTATCATGGCATCACGCTATGAACATGGATATGGATACTTTATCATGGAAATGCATTATGGACATAGATTGGATTTGTATATTATATGGATTATCATGGAACATCATATGGAATGGATTATCATGAATAATTTTATAGATATGGAATATCACAGACAAACTATATGAGTATGTAGTTGAACTAAGAAAACATATGGGTATGTATTTTGAAATGGACATTATATGGATACAGATTTGAATTGGAAACTATATGGACAAATATGTGAATTGGAAACTATATAGACATGTATGTGAACTATTAACTATATGGAATAGATTTGAAATGGATTTGTAAACCTAATTTGAACATCATGTGTATGGATTTATTTACGATGAATGTGGTTAAAATTTTATTTGTGAAATGGAGATGGATAATTATGTTATTTATTTTTGTATTATTATTTTAGAAACCCGTCTCCGCATGTTTGATCATATGATGAATCTAACCCGTCTCAGCATGTTTGATCCTATGATGAATCTAAGGCATCTACTTATGGGCGATTCATATTACCGCTCATACTTGTTGTGCAAATAATTTATAGAGAACAGGGAGTACGATACATGTTTTATAAAGGACGATCCACAGATAGAATACTTTTGCTCGAGGAAGTATGTCCCAGGAGTTATTTTGGTTAAAATGCTAATATTAACCAAAGAAATCAAAGCATCAAGGGAACGTGACGTATACAATAGCTCTACTTTTAGGTCAACATGCTGACCTACATGTACTGTTCAGTAATGTATAGTAATCTTAAACTATATAAGCAATGCCTATGTCTAAGATATATGAGTGGAGCTTATACATCATTTTGTGTACATGAGTGCATATTCTTTGTATTACATCCCTAGATACAAATGTTTGTCCTTCAAAAATACATATGTTCTGAGCTTTCCAAATATAATACACAATCGCAGCCAAGGCAATTTTTGCTGCCTTGGCTTTCAACGCTTTCCCTTTGAGTCTTGTTGATCCCCAGGCTAGCAATTTGTTGATAATATGGATCCTCTATGGAAGAGCTAGCCATGCTGAGATGGTTAGCCAACTTTGTTTGGTAGCTGAGCAGGAGAAGAAGAGGTGCTGCAGCGTCTCTTGTTTTGCCGAGTAGAGATGACATTCTCTATTTTCTATTTAAACAAGGCATCCTTGGTGGGAAGCTTGTTCAGCCCAGCAAGCCACAATCCTGCCTCAACAGTTGAGGCATGAATGTTTGGGAGTTACTGCTAAGTCCCAAACAATCCTGCCTCAACTGACTTTACTGCCCTTATCCCTAAAATACTTATATGCCAGACGAGGTTTGAGGATACCTTCCGTTGTCGACGAGGTGATTACCTCTATAGCCGAGTTGCAGGAGCCTTCCTAATAGCAATTGATCTCGGATCTTCATAAGTTTCTTTAGGAGGGGTGAGTCTGAGCTGTGACCCATCCTTGACCAGAGTGTGTATTTCTTGTGTTGCAAATCCCGTAAGTTCTTAGTAGTGCTGAATTCCATGCCTTTAATTGAAGAAATCCCAGAACACATTCTTCTTTAGGCAAGCTGACCTGGGACCAAGCGACTCAATCCTTTTTGGACCAAAGTGAGGACTCCCACATAAGAAGTATAGACAAATCATGTTCACAAGAGTCCTAACTGTTGCAGGAAGAAGCACTTAGCCAGAAATAGTTGACTCCCTACAGAACTAACTTGATCAGCTATAGTCTGCCGGTGTATGAAAGGCTAGATGCATTCCATAGCCCCATCTTGTCCATCAGTTTTTTGATGAAAGGAGCATAGTGTGAGCTCTGAAACTTGCAGCCTCCAATAGGTATGCCCAAATTGTTAGTGCATGTGCCCTAGGCCATGATTTGGATGTTTATGTTATACATTTATTATTAATAAAAGAGGTTTTATTATCATTATTGTTGGTTATTATGTTACACAATTTTGATATATGTCCCTGGTTCATTATTGTTATAGAGATAAAATAATTTATAACCAGTATGAGTATTGATTTGATAATCATGAGATGATTATGTGTATGATGATACAAATCAATCTCATAGATACTTGTTAGAGAACAGTGTATTGGATAGACCCATCATGAGATTACTATATGGATTAGCGTTTTAATCATTAGACTTGAGATTGTCATAGTTTCCAACATAAGGACTATTATATTTTGACATGATCAAACGTTATCCGTAACTGGATAATAATAAAAGTCATGATTGAATATGATAGAAATTATGTAGAGAATATTGAACAATCAAGATAGAATTTGTCCCTCTCTTTTGAGAGAGATATCTTTGGGCCGCTCGATTAGTGAGGCTGTGAAATGCATGGCCTTGCTCATATAAATTGATAGTGTGATCAATATCGTTTGTTTTATCAGTCTACTTAGAGATCGAGTAATCATATGTTTGAACAATATAAGTATGACGCTGACCATGACTTATGTTCAAACTAGATATCATATGACAAAGGAATTACTGCATGTACGATTATTAGGCTAGTTGGACTTTACTCGTATTTATTGGGTAGTTGTAATGTCTTGCTAGAGACCAATTGCGACTTGTTGGTTTAATGGAGATTTAACTGACTGCCAATTAATATAAGCCTATCGGGTCACACACAACAATGCGTATGGGACGATATTAATAATATTAATACTATTAATATTAAATATTAATTATTATTATTATTATTATTATTATTATTATTATTATTATTTTCGATTTTTATATATATATATATATATATATATATATTTATATCATTGGATAATAACAATAGAATCCGTATCTGATAGGGATTTTGATTGGTTTTATCTAATCCTAACAAAATCCGTATTTGATACGGATTATGATTGGCATTAACCAATCCGATCTGAAATCGGATTTTGATATCTATATATATATGTATATATCCTGGTGTGTCTTGGACAACACAGAGAATAGAAAAAGGAAAGACAAAAATCGTTTTTGAGAAAAGCCGAGTTCATCAGCCGTGCCGTTTCAAGAGCTAGCACTCCGGATGGAAGCATTCGTGTGGATACCGACAGAGGGTGTTCGTGATTTTGCACCTCCTTTATCTGCGGATTTCGAATCTACAGAGGTAATTTTTGAGTTTCTTTCATCGAATTAAACGAACAACATAGATCCTTGGTAGGAAATCGGAGATCAAGTTTTGTTTTTCCGCTATGCGTTTTGCAGTGATCTTGTCGAATTCCCTAACAATGGTATCAGAGCCACTTGTTGTCTCGTTTAAATAGATTATATCATGCTTATGTGATTATATGTTTTCTGTTTCAATTCGTATGGCATGATATATGAACAAACCCCAAGTCGGATTTCATATGATGAGAGAAGAATGGTGTTTTTCAATTCGTTTTCATGAGATGATTTGTATATGGCGGTATTCGTTTGTCATGTGATGATTAAAACCGACTCTGTTTATATTAGATATAAACGCACGATATGTGTAAAACCCTATTCGAATCTCATCTGGTGAGAGCGGATTGATGTTTTCAAATCGTTTTCATGAGATGATATAACCCGAGATTATTGTAAATGGCAGAATTCGTTTGTCATGTGATGACTAAAATAATTCGGTTTATCTAATATATAAAACATACAATTGATGATTCTGTTTTTGGGTTGCGTATGGTAGATTATCAATTCAATTGATGATTCTGTTTTCGTGTTTCGAAAGACAGATTATCAATTCGATGATGATTCTGATTTTGGGTTTCAGATGGCAGATTATCAATTTGATTGATGATTCTTTTTCAAGGTTTTCTAATGACAACTATCGATTCGATCGGTGCTTCTGTAAGGATTTACCGCAATCAAAACAGTAAGATCGTTAATATGTTTAACGCGTCTGTGTTAGGGGTTCGAAAAAAAATTATGAATGTGATTGATGCTTTTTGTTTGGCTTCGGAGGCGCTGCCCCTTAGGGACCCCGCCCGCTGACCGACCAGCGGGACCGCCATATGCGCTACCCCTTCGGGAGTCCCGCCCGCTAACCGGCTAGCAGGACCGCCGCTTGCATACACCCTATAGTTCGTTACCGTGACATTAAGAATGTCAATATATATTTATTTGTTATAATATGTTTGTGTAAGATATATTATAATTGTTGATGTCTTTGCATGGTACATAGCATGACCTTAGGATCTATGATGTGATTGACTTAGTCATATTTCTATTTTGGGTTATTATGGCCTGCGTTCCGCTGTAGATTTTGTTGTATTTTATTATACAAGTAGTTAGGTTTTTCTTTATTATTGTAATAAATGAAAAATCAAGCTACAAAAGTGGTGATGATGACACATACCAAGGACGCGTGGATTCCATAGAGATGGAGACACGAGCTCAAGAATAGAAGATATGTATCATTGCAAATGTTGTAATAGGAAGTCTTTCACATAGGGTTTCCTTTATGATCTTCATTTGGTCTCATGAAGATCATATTTAGTTTGGCCATGCTATGTCACGTTTACGTATTCATCATTTTGTATGATAGATTATATATGCATATAGGATGCTACGATATAATGATATGCAATGCAAGACATAAACTAAGTTGAACCCTCATTAATAATTTAAGTCTTGATGCCATCCATGTCTTAAACACCTATTAAAACTGGGATTGTATTAAAGTAGGTATTGCCAAAGCAATGTGTTTTAAACATTCCTAGCTACGTAGGATGAGTAATACTGCTACTCATATGTTTAAAATTGGTTAGACTTAATTGGGCTATCAAAACGGTTTTGGCCCTAAGGCATTAGATGGAATCTAACATACAATGATATATGATGTCATTATTCCATAAATTCTAAGAGTTGCATGAAATGTAATTGGTAAAGAAGTTATCTACCTAAATTACTTAATTTTAAACGTCATGCAAAGCTGAGTTTAGAATTAAATCAAATATGGATCTTAGCTCACTAAAATATTTCTATAGAGGGTTATGTTTTAGTGGGAGTTTTATAAATTTTAACATCATTATTAATAAAGTGTTACTTTGCATGATTTGTAGATCATAAATGGCTGCTAATAACAATTCCACCTTATCGCCGCGATCTATCCTTGAGAAGGAAAAACTGAAAGAATATGAGACTAATTTTGTTGACTGGTTTTGAAACTTGAGAATTGTTCTCAAGTAAGAAAAGAAGTCCTACATGCTTGATGAAGCTGTCCCTGAACCCCCTCCTGCTGATGCTTCTGTTGCTGCTAGGAGTAAGCATAAGAAGCATGTAGAAGATTCTAATGACATAGGATGTGTTATGTTGGCAACTATGTGTCCAGGACTTCAGAAGGACCTGGAACACTTAGAAGCTTATGAGATGAGTGTGCATCTCAAACAAGCTTTCCAACAACACGCTAGGCAAGACATGTTTGACACCGCTGTTGCACTATTTGATTGTAAGATGTCTGAAGGTGAATCTGTTAGCGCTCATATTTTGAAGATGAAAGGCTATATAGATCATCTTGCAAGACTTGGATATCCCCTGAGTTTGGATCTCGCCACGGATTTGATTCTACACTCTTTACCTAGCAGTTTCTCTCAGTTCGCCATGAACTATAATATGAATAATATGGAAAAGTCCATTCCTGAGCTACATGGTATGCTCAAAACTGCTGAGGGGAATATCAAGAAGCCTACCCAAGTATTGATGTCAATATCAAGCCAATGAAAAAGAAAGGTAAAGGCAAGGGTAAGCCCAAAGGTGCAAAGGGTGCAAAAGGGTCCAAGGATCAAGTATTGAGTGTCAATATCAAGCCTGGGCATTGGAAAAGAAACTGTGACGTTTATTTGGATGAGTTGAAGAAGCTGAAGGGTAGTGCGACTACATCTTCAGGTATTTATGTTATAGAAATTAATTTATCTACTTCTTCTTCCTGGGTATTAGATACTGGATGTGGATCCCATATTTGTACAAATATGCAGGGGCTCAAAAGGAGTAGGATGCTGTTAAGAAGGGCGAAGTGGACCTACGTGTTAGCAATAGAGCAAGAGTTGCTGCTATAGCTGTAAGGACCTATGAGCTTGTCTTGCCCAATGGGCTTTTGTTAGTTTTAAACAATTGCTTTTGTGTTCCTACTATGAGTAGGAATCTTATTTCAGTATCAGTTTTGGATGATGAAGGTTATTCATTTTTAATTAAAAATAAGAAGTATTCTATCTTTGATAAAAATGACTTGTTTTATGGTATTGCAAGTAGTTATAATTGTATTTATGTCCTTAGCCTTGATGATTCCAATGACAATAATATTTATAACATATCTTCAAAGATAACTAAGGCAAATGAATTAAACCCTACATATTTGTGGCATTGTCGTCTTAGTCATATAAATGAGAAGCGCGTATCTAAACTCCATCAAGATGGATTATTAGATTCATTTGATTTTGAATCATTTGAAAATTGCGAGTCTTGTTTGCTTAGAAAGATGACAAAGGCCCCTTTTACTGGACATAGTAAAAGGGCTAATGACTTATTGGGCTTGGTACATACAGATGTATGCAGCCCAATCAGCATTAGTGCCAGAGGAGGATTTCAGTATTTCATAACTTTTACTGATGATTTCAGTAGGTATGGCTATGTCTACCTAATGAAACATACGCATGAGTCTTTTGAAATGTTTAGAACTTTTCAAAATTAAGACTATTGGTTGCAAATGGGGTTTCAAGAAGAAAACTGACATGGATGGAAATGTGCAAACCTACAAAGCAAGGCTTGTTGCTAAAGGTTTCAAGCAAACTCATGGTATAGACTATGATGAAACCTTTTCACCAGTTGCTATGCTTAAGTCTATTAGAATTCTCATTGCCATTGCAGCATATTATGATTATGAGATATGGAAAATGGATGTCAAAAATGCTTTCCTTAATGGAAATTTACTTGAGGATGTGTACATGACACAACCTGAGGATTTTGTAAATCTTGAGAATTCAAAGAAGGTTTGCAAGATTCAAAGGTCCATCTATGGATTGAAGCAAGCATCTCGAAGCTGGAATCTTCGTTTTGATGAAACATTTAAGAACTTTGGTTTCATCAAGAATGAAGATGAACCTTGTGTTTACAAGATGGTTATGGGAGTGCAGTAGTGTTTATGGTCTTATATGTGGATGCCATATTGCTTATTAGGAATGATATCCCTACCTTGCAAAAGGTTAAGGCTTGGTTAGGGAATTCCTTCTCAATGAAAGACTTGGGTGAGGCTACCTATATCCTTGGTATCAAAATCTATAGAGATAGATATAAAAGGATAATAGGCTTGAGTCAAAGTACATACATAGATAAAATATTGAAGAGGTTCAACATGCAAGAGTCCAAGGAAGGATTCCTGCCTATGTCTCATGGCATTCATCTTAGCAAGAATAAATGTCCTCGGATATCTGATGAGCGAGATCGAATGAATAAAATTCCTTATGCTTGTGCTATAGGATCGATCATGTATGCCATGTTATGTACTAGATCAGATGTCTCATATCCATTGAGCACAACAAGTAGATATCAAGCTGACCTAGGTGAAGGTCACTAGACAACTGTCAAGAATATTCTTAAGTACCTGAGAAGGACTAAAGATGTATTCCTGACTTATGGCAGTTTGGATGACGAGTTAGTTGTAAATGGTTACACAGATGCTAGTTTCCAAACCGACATAGATGATTTCAGATCACAGTCTGGTTTTGCATTTACATTGAATGGTGGAGCTGTTAGTTGGAAGAGTTCAAAACAAAGCACTGTGGCTGATTCTACAACAGATGCTGAGTATATATCAGCATCAGATGCAGCTAAAGAAGCAGTTTGGTTGAAGAAGTTCATCACTGAGCTAGGAGTGGTACCTAGCATTGCAAATCCTGTGGACATTTATTGTGACAACAATGGTGCCATAGCACAAGCAAAAGAGCCTAGGTCTCATCAGAGATCTAAACATATATTCAGGCGCTACCATCTCATTCGAGACATCATCGATAGAGGAGATGTCAAGATATGCAAAGTTGACACAAACGATAACATAGCAGATCCATTGACTAATCCTCTCTAACGGGTCAAGCATGATCAGCACACTAGATCTATAGGTCTCATATATTTTTAGGCCTAGTGCAAGTGGGAGATTGTTAGTGTATGTGCCCTAGGACATGATTTGGATGTTTATGTTATACATTTATTATTAATAAAAGAGGTTTTATTATCATTATTGTTGGTTAGTATATTACACAATTTTGATATATGTCCCTGGTTCATTATTTTTATAGAGATAAAATAATTTATAACTAGTATGAGTATTGATTTGATAATCATGAGATGATTATGTGTATGGTGATACAAATCAATCTCATAGATGTTAGAGAACAGTGTATTGGATAGACCCATCATGAGATTACTACATGGATTAGCGTCATAAGTAAATCTCATGATAGTCATGTTTTAATCCTTAGACTTGAGATTGTCATAGTTTCCAACATAAGGACTATTATATTTTGACATGATCAAACGTTATCCGTAACTGGATAATAATAATAAAGGTCATGATTGAATATGATAGAAATTATGTAGAGGATATTGAACAATCAAGATAGAATTTGTCCCTCTCTATTGAGAGAGATATCTTTGGGCCGCTCGATTAGTGAGACTGTGAAATGCATGGCCGTGCTCAGATGAATTGATAGTGTGATCAATATCGTTTGTTTTATCAGTATACTTAGAGATCGAGTAATCATATGTTTGAACAATATAAGTATGACGCTGACCATGACTTATGTTCAAACTAGATATCATGTGACAAAGAGATTACTGCATGCACTATTATTAGGCTAGTTGGACTTTACTCGTATTTATTGGGTAGTCGTAATGTCTTGCTAGAGACCAATTACGACTTGTTGGTTTAATGAAGATTTAACTGACTGCCAATTAATATGGGCCTATCGGGTCACACACAAGAATGCGTATGGGCTGATATTAATAATATTAATAATATTAATACTAGATATTAATTATAATAATAATAATAATTATTATTATATTATTATTTTCGTTATATTTATTTATTTATTTATTTATTTATTTATATCATCGGATAATAATAATAGAATCCATATCTGATATGGATTTTAATTGGTTTTATCTAATCCTAACAAAATCCGTATTTGATACGGATTATGATTGGCATTAACTAATCCGATCTGGAATCGGATTTTGATATATATATATATATATATATGTATATATCCCGGTGTGTCTTGGACAACACAGAACAGAAAAATGAAAGACAAAAATCGTTTTTGAGAAAAGCCGAGTTCTTCAGCCGTGCCGTTTCAAGAGCTAGCACTCCGGGCGGAAACATTCGTGTGGATACCGACAGAGGGTGTTCGTGATTTCGCACATCCTTTATCTGCGGATTTCGAATCTACAGAGGTAATTTTTGAGTTTCTTTCATCGAATTAAACGAACAACATGGATCCTTGGTAGGAAATTGGAGATCAAGTTTTGTTTTTCCGCTGTGCGTTTTGCAGTGATCTTGTCGAATTTCCTAACACAAATATCTGAAAGGCATGGTGCCCTCTGAGAAACCTGTGCTGACCTGCATCCAGCTAGTGCATCGCCAATGCCTGCGTGGAAGAACTAGAATTTGGTCAGGTTGGCCCTGAGCCCTGAAGAATCACCAAAGTCAGATAGCGCATCCATAATTTTCTTTACTGAGTAGACATCTCCTCTGGAGAATAGGATAAGGTCGTCCACAAAATGGAGGTGGGTGACATTCTACTCAGCACGGTCAGCATGAAAATGGAACTCCTTGTCATGATGCAGTCTACGAAGTAGTCTTGAAAGGTATTCCATATCAATTACAAATATAGAGAAAATAGTGTATTCAAAGTCAAGTCAAGATGGTAAAATGGTCAAATCCTACAAATTGTGCTTATTATATTTTTACATATATATCCACCCCTTCCTCTAGCGCCACCCACAAACCCAGTACAAATCACTCGTTTCCTGCCTCTGCCTGCAAATGTATCCGTTAGGAAGGACAACCTGCAGAAAGCCGTTGGGCTCGCTTCACTAAGGAAGGTCTTCTTCCTTGTTCGTATGTATATATATCAAAGTATGTAGATTGAAGGGATACAGAGAAGAAGCTTGAGTTCTTCTTAGCCATTTTGTCTATATTTGTGATTTGTGTGAGCTTAAGTGTACAAAGTGAAGTCTTGTGAATAGAAAAGATTTCAAGTGTTCTTCATTTGTGATTTTTATAATCTAAGTACATTGTTGCTATTGGGAGTTAAAGTTTCAATATTTCTTTTTCTTCTCATTGTTGGCTGATTAGCCTCGATCTGAAGTGATCTTGAGTGGGTCTCAAATTTTTCATATGGTATCAGAGCCATTGTGCTCAAATCTGAAATTGTTCGTTTCTGAGAAACCTAAGAAATTGCATGTTTGTGATTGTGAAAAATCTGAGAAATTATTGTGAGATTGAACCGTGAAATCTGCAATCTGTTTTAAAATCGCCCCATCTGAAATTTCCGTGTAATTGATTTCTGTTTCTGTTTGATATCCTATCGTGTCTCTTGATTCTGAAAGAAAATCTGAGAAATTGTCTCGATTCTGAGAAAAATTGTATAATCAAAATGACCTCCAAGTGCATGCATATAATTCTTGATGAATTTTCTGAATCTTTGATTTTGAGACAATTATTGCAGACTTTTTCAGAGCTTTGATTCTAAGGAGTGCTCTGTCTGAAAAAATTACACTACCAATTTCAATCTCTGTTCGAAATCGAGTTCTTGCGCTCAAGTTTATCGAGTGCATGTTCGATTCTGAGATATCGTCTTTTCTGGAAAATTGTGCTTTGTGATTCTGAACTCTTTCAATTCGATGATCTGATTTCTGGATCTTTCGAAATTCAGCTGGGTTCTTAACTGGCATGCACAAATTACTGAATCCGTGTTGGTTACAAATTTGTGTGAAGTATTCTCCTTCTATTCAATTTCTCTGGTCTGAAATCCTGGTTGATCTTTCATCTGAAAAAACGATTCAATTCTGAGTAAGTGTTAAATCGTGTTGTGCGCTTAGATTTTGAGTGTGCATGTTCAAATTCTGGATTCTGATTTCAAACTCAGAAGAAAATCGAGTTACATGCTTAAATTCGGTGCTATTGGTCTACTAATCCCTTTCTGGGATTTAACCTTTGAACTAAGTTTGATTACTTTGCGTTCTTGCTGCGTTTCTTCAACAGATTAAGTCTCAAAGGATCATGAGCTATCTGATCTAACTGTCTTGTTTCAGGTTTCTGTACCGAGTATCGCCTACTTCTTAGCCTCTGTTACTTTGGTCTTCTGCTTACTGATCTGAAGATGGTGAAGGTTAGAAGACCGCTTCGCTATATGCCCACAAGATGTTTGTGGAATGTCCTGAGCAAACGTATCAGTGGTACTCTAAGGCAAGCAAGGTATGAATGTGTTTATAATCTCTATGTGATGTACTCAATGTATTCTGAGTACAAGGTGAGAAATAGGTACTCACCATGGTGGTATGACATTTACTCTCGTTACTGCCCTAACGATATTTCAAGAAGGCATTTAAATCTGTCAGTTGTATACGTGCTTTGGAAACTCATGCAATTGGTCTGGACCAGTTTCTTCTAAAAAAGGATATTGGATTCCAATTTCCAGGTGTTGAGGATTCTAACTCTCGTCAGAATTAATTGCTTTTGCATGTGTAAATTAAAATGCATCAGTTGTATGTGTACATATGCCTCATGTTCTTATTCTGATTCAACACTGTTCCATCTCTCATGCTCTGTGAATTTATGTATTTTGTCCTTCATTATTGAAGAAAATTGTGAAGCATGGATCCAACTTATTGGTTCCTGTATGAATAAAGTAAAAAAAAAGGGAGTTGTTAAATTAAGTTTAATTCGGTGTGTTTTCATGTCACCTGCATATGCAAGTGATCCATGGAATTTCTATTTCAAGTAAGTAGAATAAGTCTTATTTAAATAACTACTAGCTTCCAGTTGAGGGGGAGCATGTGTTATGATTACCTTTCTGGTATGAGCAAGTGCTCCTCTAGTAACGAGTAGCTGAACATGTTAATTAGATACTATAATGTGTATATTAATAATGAAACCCACGTGTCCTTAAGGATTGGTTGTAGTCTCTGAGAACTTAATTCTAGGACATCTTATCCTGTGTCTCCAGATATTGTTATGGATATTATTGCTGTGGGCATTCCTGGTGAGTCCTGGGGTCTGGCTCTGGAGTCAAGGATTATTGGTTCATCATGAGCATTTAGGATGATGGATTGATCTTTTTACTTCCCTAATCAAGGACGGATATAGAATTCTATGTCTTGTATCGATAACGAAATATTGACCTCAAGATGATTGTCATATGCCTTCCGTTGTAACTTGCATGAGTTGACTACTGATTGCTCTTGTCTGAGTCTTGGTTCCAGTTTCTATCTCTCCTACCTGCCTTCTTATAAATGTGTCTTGATTAGTTCAGCAAGCTCATTCCCTCTATTTTCTCCATATTGTCCGAAATTCTCTAACTTTGTGGTATGATATGTTAATGCTGTATCTTATATCTCATTATTCTGAATTTCGTTGTGTTTAATCCATTATCAGGGTGTCTCTGCTCAATCAATATCCTCTGTGCAAAGTAAATTGATTACTGCTGGTCCATAATTCTTGTTGACTGATTTCTTTCAGATAAATCATCACACATGGTCTGTTATACGGCATAATAACTTAAAGACAAATGAATCATCTATGGTTTTTTTTGTGGTCACATAGCATATGTCCAAATAATCACTTTAACCTTTGATACCTGACAGTTGTGTGTCATTACTCTGTTGTTACTTCCTACTGCTAAGTTATATTATCATGTTAAATATGATACCCTATGACTCAGGAGAAGTATTGATATACTATACTTCTTCAAGACGGGGTTTTCCAGGTCATAAGCATGGGAATTGGTTTACAATTTTTATTATTATTCAAAGGCACTCACTCATAAATGGGTGCTTAGACATCAGGACATATTTGACATTATGTAAACAGCCAAGTGTATGATCTGGAAAATCTGTCTTAAAGGGGAAATATTTCATGATTTTAACAACCTCACCATTTTTTTTATGTTTTCTCTTATGACAGTCTCTATGTTCTCTAGTGCTGGTTGTTAATGTTCAGTTATTTGAGAGTATTCAAGTGCTTCGTCTGCTGTCTGTCTCTCTGTGTTGTGTTGACCCAATGATATAACATGTTAAATATGAGTGTCTGTATGATCTCATCTAATTCCATGTTTAGGCTTCCTCTTCATCTCATTGATCTCTTGTTCATTCTGCAGTGGTGTGCATCCTGTTTAACGTCATTCCTCAACTAATATGTTTTTCTGAACTGTTTCATGATTGTACAATTCCTACCTAAAATCTTTTTCAATACCTGGAAATCCCTTTGGCTGCAGATGGACCATCTTTTATTTGCAGGTACAGGAAGGAGTCGATACTAACATGTTTTAGTTGCAGGGGCTGCAATATCAGAAGTCTTGTTTTCTTTCAAAGGGAAAAATTAACCTATCGTTTGAAGGTCATTCTCAGGACCAAAGTGTTGTGCTGGAATCTACTAATGGCTTGTGCAGGAAATTGCAATGGATCAGTGAATTCAAAGAACTTTCTAACTTTTTTTTTTTTTTGTGTATTTATGTGCTGAAGCAAGACCAAAATATTTTCTAACCATTTAATGCAGAGACAGGTACACTGAGGAGGCTGATCATACCAGCTTGTTTTTGAACTAACGTTTCCATGCAAGTGTTAGTTTTGTGGACTAATTTTTCCCTTGCAGGGCACTAGATGATCCTAAAAAAATCTATTTGCCTCTATGCTAACATTCTGTGCAGGTTGTTCCATTTACAGGAACAGTGGAAATTCTCTTTCATGTGGTTTGCTCTTGAAAAATTTGCATCTGTTATGTTGCAATAGTTTCTTACTAACCCTTACTGGTTCAAAACAAGAAGCATTGGGGAAGCACAAATATGCATATTATTAACTGAATGTTGTTCAGAAAACTTATTGTGTTTTTTGTTATGACAGGTGTGTCTCCGGCAGCCATGGAGTTGTTATTCAGGAAAATAAGGAATATAGTCTTCAAGAAAACTAGTCGAAGAAGAACTGAGCCCATATTATTCTTGGCACAATACGAGAAGAAAAGGAAAAAGGAGGTCACTATGAGGCATGTTGGGTTGTACAAGATCAAAGTATGCTTCTCATTCATCATTCTAAAGTATTCCTGAAGCTCAAGATTTATGCTGCAAACTAAGTGCAACTCTCTATGCTCTTAGTTTGAAGGGGAGTATAGAGAAAATAGTGTATTCAAAGTCAAGTCAAGAGTGCGGTCAAATCCTACAACTTGTGCTCATTATATTTATACATATCTAGCCCCTTCCTCTATTGCCACCCACAAACCCACTACAAATCACTCGTTTCCTGCCTCTGCCTCCAATATATCTGTTGGGAAAGATAGCCTACAGAGAGCTGTTGGGCTCGCTTCAATAAGGAAGGTCTTCTTCCTTGTTCATATGTATATATATCAAAGTATATAGATTGAAGGGATACACAAAAGAACATTGAGTTCTCCTTAGCGATTTTGTGTATATTTGTGATTTGTGTGAGCTTAAGTGTACTAAGTGAAGTCTTGTGAAAACTCATTTCAAGGGTTATTCATTTGTGATTTGTATAATCGAAGTACGTTGTTGATGTTGGGAGTTGAAGTTTTAATCTTTCTTCTTCTTCTCATTGTTGGCTTGATTAGGCTTGATGCGAAGTGATCATGAGTGGGTCTCAAATTTCCCACAACAAATAGGAAGGGGGAGATTGGATCTCCATGCCTCAACTCACGCCTGTCCTGGAAGAACCCATAACACCTGCCATTAAGAGAAACAGAATAACTGGTAGTGCTCACACACTCCGTGATCCAGCCCGTGAAGACAGTAGCAAACCCCAGTCTAAGAAGCATATCCTTGAGGAAGGACCAATTAATAGAATCAAAAGCTTTCCTAATGTCAACCCTAAGCATGCATTTTAGAGCGTTCCTCTTTTTCTCATAATCTCTGATCAGCTCCTGAACTAAGAAGACATTTTCTATCATGGATCTGCCCTTGAGAAAACCAGCCTGAGCAGGATCCATGAGGGAGGCCATGACTGATGTCATTCGCGTTGCAAAGATCTTAGATATTATCTTGTAGATCATATTGCAGCACGAGATAGGCCAATAGTCCTCAACTCTGGTGACATAGGCAACCTTGGGGATCATAGCAATGGTAGCGTGATTGACCTGTTTCAGCAATAGGTCATTCCTGAAGAACTCCGGCACTACATCAATTAGTTCAGCCCCTACTATCTCCTAGGTTTTGATAAAGAACTGAGAGGAATAGCCATCAGGACAACATGCTTTGTCCTTCTAAATAGAGTGCAGAGCAGCTTTGATCTCAAATTCCAAGATTGGGTCTATGAGTGAGTCAGCATGCTGCACAGATAGCCTGGGACCCCCATTCAGCACTTGTGTTCTGATGGGCTGGATTGGCTGAGCTGAGCCAAGTAGGTCGGTGTAGAAATGTACAAACTGCTGAGGTGTCTACTTAATAGATGAGGACATAGTGCCATCAGCGAGCTGAACTCCATTAATACTATTCCCTGTCGTGTTTCTTTAAATTATGGAGTGGAAGAACTTTGTATTCTTGTCACTCGAAATTTAAAAATTACCTTTGGTGAGCTGAGCAACGAATTTCTTTTCAGCCTCCAAAAAGGTTGAAAGCCAAGTGTCTTTGCTTCTGCAGTTTATCCTTCCAGTCATGTGTGCCCTATTGACCTTCTGGGTGCTCCTGCATGTGCTCAAGCTCTTCCATTTCCTGGTCATCTCTTTTTGAGATGTGCGAAAATGATTTCCTGTTCAGCTTCCTGAGAGAGCCTTTAAGAGCTTTCAGCTTCTTGCAAATTTGAAACATGGCTGAGCCCTGAACTCGTTGACTCCACTGCAAGCTGACCAGGGGAAGGAATTTCTCATTGTCAGCCCACATGTTGAAGAATTTAAAGGAATTTCTGACTGCAGACCTGGAACTGTCAAGGCTGAGCACAGCAGGTGAGTGATCAGATTGGCATCCAACAGGGTAGAAATGTACCTTTGCAAGGGGTTTGTCTATATGAAGGCGTTGTTGGCCATAACTATGTCAAGTCGAAATTTGACAGAGCCATTATCCCAGGTGTGGAAGCAGCCTGAGAAGTTGATCTCCATTAAACCACTCTGAAGGAAACGGTTGAGTTGGTCCTGCATCTCATAGTTAGTTGCCGACATGCCTCCTATTCTTTCCTTTTCACTTAAAATGCAGTTGAAATCCCCTGGAATAATCTAAGGGTCATTCTACATTTGGCTCTAGTTGAAGATAGAACTCCACAGTGGATGCCTATCGACAAGCGTGTTGAAACTATAAAAACTATGACTAGAAAGCTCAGCTCAGCCATCAGAGAGGTGATTCTACAATGCATGGCTTGAGGGTCAGCTGAAAGGACCTGGACAGCTACTGAGGACGGATTCCAGCATATCAAAATTTTATTGCCTGCATGGGAGTCAAAGTTATTTACAAACTCCTAGCTTGCAAACTTTGGTTTAAAGAACATATACATCTTGTTGTTCAGTTTAGTCTCTAACAATTTGAGGATATCTATTTTGTGTTTTCTAACAAAATTTAGATACCATTGTGTTTTAGGGGTTTACTGTAGTCCATAATATTCCAAAAGCTAATTATCATTGAATTAAGTGCTTGGTGGTACCTTGGCCTTGCCTTGAGGGGCCTTGAGCTTTTTCCTTAGTGCAAGCGCCTTTAATCTCGAGACCACCTTAGTGAAGCGCCTTTGATCTCGAGACCACCTCAGTGAATCTGTCCTGTAGGAGAGAGTTGATTCTCTTCACATGGTGCTCCACATAAACACTATGTTGTTGGCCCTGACCTTGCTCAACTGGATCGATTTCAGCCAAGCCAGTTATGCCCTCCATTATTTGGTCGAATCCTGGTTGGGACTCAGAACAAATAAGTGTGGAGGGCTGGGCTGAGGTGGTGGGCATGCTGAGCTGATGGTAGGTTAGCTGAGCTATTTGGGGTTAGCTGAGCTGAGTCCAGGTCTGTCGGGTTTTCTTGTGGGAGGGATGTGAGCAAGTGTTATGGGTTGGGGATGGGCTGACCTGGTTGTTGCCAAGATGAGCCGGTTTGTATGCACCTTGGACATGGTGGGGTTTGTTGAAATCTGTTGGCCAACTTGTTTTTAGGAGGCTACGCTGTGGCTGAGCTCTATGCACTCTCTGCAGAACATCGGCATTCCTTCATATTCCATCTTCTATACTATTGGGGTGCCATTTGAGAGAACCAACTCCACCGAGGTCTGAATTCTTTTGTGAGATCAACTTTGACTAGAGCACGAGCGTAGTTCCAAGTGCTTTTGTTGGTAGTCAGCTGGTCAGTATACAATGGTGTGCCGAGCTGAGACTAGATGCTAGAAAGAACCTAGTCTACCCAGAGCGTCACAGGAAGGTTGGGTAATTTCACCCAGACTAGGACCTGCACCATTTCCATAGCTCCGAAAGCAAAGAATCTGGGCATTTTCTTGAGAATGAGGGATCTGCCATATATATGGACCAGGGTAGAGCGCCTCTTCCATCTCGTTGGCAGATTCAAACTTGAAGATAATCTAACCTGACGCGTGGAATTCCACTTTGTGTTTAACCTTCCATGCTTTGGAAAGGTTGTGCATAGCTTGTCGACATAGGAATCTGCAAACAAAGCAGCCAACAAGGTAGCGATCTATCTCCTCATCATTGTGGAGCTCATCTATGTTGATGTGTATCTTGTCTGGGGTGCACACCTCTAGCTTTTTGAGCCTGAGTCCATGTTCAGGTCTCCTGTTGTTCACAAAAAGGGAGTTCCAAGCTCTGCCTTGCAATGACTAAGCTCCGAGCTAAGCTGCTGCATGGTCTGGGTTTTGGGCAGGGGGTTTGGAGTTTTGAATTTCGGGGGGTTTGACTGCAGTAGGGGATTGGCTAGCATTGGCAGTGCCAGTTGGCAAAATACTATTGGGTGTAGAGGAGAGAGGTAATGGAGAAGTCACATGATGGGGGCAGTTTGGTGGTTGACTGTCTTGCGCTGTCACATCTGGTAGAATTTTGTCCGCTGGACAATTTTTTGGTCGGTATTCTCGTTCTTCAACTTGTTCTTCCTGGATATTCAAGCTTGAAGAACAAACTGCAACCTCTTCCGAAGCATCCAAGGCAACAATTGCAGCTTTGCTATGCATTGATGTAGAGCTTTCACCTACAGCGACTCTTACACCTTTCCTGGTCTTCGTAGTTGAGCCTTCATCTTCAGAACTTTCATGAAAGGAGAAGGAGTCACTGTCTTTAGAGCATGAGTTGTTCTTGTGGAATCCAGAATCTGTGGCCTTTCTGGCTTCACAAGAACTCTGACATTGAGCTTGCCTAGCTGCAGCTGCCTCAGCAGAGCAGCTCAGTTGTTTCTTTCCAGTAAATCTTGGAAACTTGTAGCTCCCACTGGAGCTCGATGATAAGTTTGCATTTCTTTTCAAAACAAGATTCAGTTTCAGTGCAGATTTTGCTGCTTTGGTTCTAACATGTTTGAACAAAGCCCCAAGAATTAACGGACAGTTTGTTATGATGAGAAGAAAGCAGAGATGGGAAGATGAAGAGACATCTGAGAAGAATTTGGGTATGAACATAGAAAAAGCAGAGAGGGGACGATTCCTTCCTAGAGAGAAGGCAAAGAGTTTCTCTCTCTACAGCCGCCCATTTTTTTTTACGATGTTAAGTTTCATATTTCCCAGGAGTTTTTGTTTATACAGATGGATGATTATGTATTTACATCATTTTGTGATTTTGGGACATAATGTTTTGTACGGAGTTATGATGGATTATAGTGGAGTGCATGTCATTTGTAAAATGTTTATCTTTATATTGCTTCCGTTATATCGATCCATGCTTTTGTGTTGACATGCACATGACATGTATTGCGCCTTGTACTTCTCTTAGTAGAGTACAACGGATACATCATTTCGGAACCCTGGTCCAGGGCGGGCGCTACGCAAGAAGCACGTAACAACTAAAGGAAGAGATAGAGAGAAAGCAGCTAGAAAGAAGTTTAGGTGGAGAAGTTTGTTAGATGGCAGTTACTTGTTTTGTACACTTAGTTTAACTAATTTAGCACGTGTTTTATGATTCAACTTGTATATATATACACAACTGTGTAATATACATTTGCGAAACTAATACATGAGATATTCTCTCAGCGTCTACCTATGACAATTACATTTTGAGCTCTCTTCTATCTTCTTATGCTGCTTTTCTTTGCTTAGCTTATGTTTTCCTGACACAATTTCAGAGCTACGATCTCTTCTGACTGCTAAAATCTTGCTTTCCATTCTGTAAAGTTTCTGTTGTTCGCATTGATCTTGAATTCGAATTGTAGAATCTAATCTCTAACTTCATGGCTTCGACTTATAATGTTTTTTCTCCCATTCCTAGAGTAAATAATCCACAATTTCCTAAAAATCCTATGGCTAACCCCTTTTATCTTCACCCGAATGATAGTCCAGTAGCAATATTGGTATAGCCTCCACTAGCTGCACATAAATTCCACTCGTAGGGTCGCACATTTCCGGCTAGTGCTGCTGGTTAAGAACATGATGTGCTTCATTGTCTTAATGATTTCAAAGCCAAATCCAACTGATCCTCAATATCAAGTATGGAGACATGTGAATATGATGGTGCAATCATAGATCATGAAATGTGTTTCACCCTCAATTGCTCAAAGTATAATAAGGTATGGTAGTGCTTTTGATGTGTAGAATGATCTCACCCTGAGGTACGCTAATGGTGATCTTTTTAGACTTTCAAATTTGTTTAATGATTTCTATGTAGTTAGACAAAAAAAACATCCGCTATGAATGATTATTTTACAAAGCTTAAGATAATTTAGAAAATATGTTGGCTTTCCGACCTGTGCATAAGTGCAGATGACATGGATGTACTTGTGATGTAACAACCAAGGTGTATGAGTTTGTAGAAAGTGGCGTGTGTTTGCCACGATTTCATTACCTGACATAGAAACTGCTTTCTCTATGAATATCAATTATGAAAGAAAGATAATGAGCTTTAATAATCATGGATTTTTTAGTAATGCCACCATTGTCCTGATGGCAAATAACAACATTGACCAAGATAGTTTTGTGGCTAAGACTTATGCCAGCAGACCACCAAGAAACATTTATGGTGGAGAAAATGGCAGAGCGTACTAGACTAGTTCTAAGGATCCACAATGCACTCAATGTGGTATGTGAGACATGCTGAGGATAGGTGACATAAGAAGCATGGCTATCCGCCTGATTTCAATCCTGGAGTCAGGTGAACATAATTGGAATTTTTGAATATGGTCTGGGTCTAGGGTCATTATAGGTTGATCAGGTGAATTAGCCTTGCCACTTTCCTATGCTTACACCTGATCAGCATCAGAAACTTATGAAGTGGCTGAATGAGAAAAGTGAGAATATTGCTCCTGCATTGACGACAAAAGGAGGAGAGTCGGGCACAGCCTGCTGTGATGTCTGTTCAAAGCCATCAGTCTGATGGTGTTGAAAGTAAGTGTTCTTCTGCTAATTTGAATGTATGAATTTTAGACTTAGGAGTTACAGATGATATAGCTTACTTTTTGATTCTATTTCAATCATATAAGCATGTTTTAATCAAGATGCTAAACAACTTGTATGTGTCAGCTAGTAGTTATCAATCCATCCTTCATTATACATGATGTCTTGTGTATGCATTCTTTCTCTTTTAATCTTTTATCTCTCGGTAAACTGACTTCTGCCTCCGTTTTTTTTTCAATTCTACGCTTCTGTCTGCCTGATTCAAAATCGACATTCCCAAAGGATGATTGGTTCGGCTATACTCTTGAATGGACTTTATCATCTTTATGGAACTGCTCCACCACTTCAATCTTCTGTTAGTCTCTTCTTGTCTGTTTCTGCTTTTGCCTCGCCCTCAATCACGTGGCACTTCAGACTTGGTCATGCCTCTTCTCTCAGAATCAAGGAGATTCATAGATTAGATTCTTCTATATCTGTATCCAATTTGAATGATTCTTGTATTGTTTGTCCTATGGCAAAGAAGAACATAAATCCCTTTCCTATTTTATATTTTGTTTCAAAGTTCTCTTTTGATGTCATTCATGTTGGCATATGAGGTCCTTGCAAGTATCTCACAATGTATGGACAAAGATTTTTTCATAATGCAGTTGATGATTAAACAAGATACACTTGGTTGTACTTGATGAAAACCAAATTTGATACAAGACAAATATTGCAAAGTTTCTGCCACTACATTCATACACAGTTTGATAAACATATAAAAGCCACAAGATCAGATAATGTTCAAGTGTTTAAAATGATCTAATTCTATGCAACTAGAGTATTCTTTAGCAGACCAATTGCATTCATACTCCTCAGTGAAACAGTTTAGTTGAAAGAAAATACCAACACATCTTATTTGTAGCAAAGGAACTCAAATTTCATTCTTAGATACCACTTTCCTATTGGGGTTTTTGTGTTCAGCATGCAATATATTTGATAAATCTACTACCCACTCCTATCTTGAACCAGAAAAGACCTCATAAAATGCTATGTAATTCCATCTATTCATACAAACATCACCGAGTATTTGTGTGTTTTGATTTTGCATATGATACAGTAACTCACAAACATACATTTGCTCCTTGAGTCACAACGTGTATCTTTCTACGGATACCTCATACTACCAATGCCTTTGTACTGCAGAATCTAGATAATAAAGATATCCTAATCTTCAGAGGTATGAAATTCCATAAGACAACATTTCCTTACTCTAATTGCTTTCACCCTATTCATTCATGTTATTCTACTTCAGGCCCATTTTCCTCCTTGTTTCCTTCTATGTCACATGAAGTTTTTCCATCTAAATAGACATGTGTAGTTAACCTTGAGCCTTCATCAGCTTATTACCCTATTCAATGCTCTAATTACACTCATCCACACACATTTTCTTAGTCTTTTACTCATGATCCTACTATGTCACATCCCATTCTCCTATACCTTTTGTCCATGCTCACCCTCCCACTACATCGCCTATTAACCAATTTGTTCCCCACTAGACCCACTAGAGAGAGAAACCCGCCTATGTACTTGAAAGACTACTAGTGTAACAAATTATAGACTTCTCCTCAAACCATGGGCTCTTCTTCGTATACAACACCCAATCCCATCCAATCATACTTATCCTTTGATGCTCTAGCTCCTAAGTATAAAACCTTTGCTCTAAATATCAGTTTAGAACATAAGCCTAAGACCAGGAGGCAGCTAAGTCTGCAACTAAACAGCAGACTATGTAGATGCATTTGGCTATATTAGAGGTAAATCATATATGGTCCATTGTCTAGTTTCCCATAGGGAAGAAGTCAATTTGTTGTAGATTGGTTTACAAGATCAAACGTAAAGATGGTGGCTGTATTGAAAGGTATAAGGCAAGACTTGTTCAAAAGGTTATACACAATATTTGGGTGTTGATTATGGTGATACCTTTTTTGTTATGGCCAAGATGACAACTGTTAGGCTAATGCTTTCCTTGGCACCAGTTAAGGTCTAGTATGTTCATGAGATGGATATAAACCTACAAAAGAACTCCACTCACTATAGAAAAGGATTACGTTCTATCGTGTATTCCCGATTAATACAGCCTTACGGGTGGAGCATGTACCATTCTCTTTTGTTACATCGTTAGGGGGCCTGGTTATTAAGGAATAATATGAATATGAAAACCATGTCTTTTTACATGGTGATCTACATTAGGAAATATATATGGAGTCTCCTGAAGGGGTCTCTTCTTCTGTTCCCGATGTTGTATGTAGATTGCATAAGTCACTCTATGGTTTTAACCAAGCAAGCCGACAATGGAATGAAAGGCTAACCCAATTTCTCCTATCTGAGGAATAGACACTCTGTAAGAATGATTATGCCATGTTTAATGACATTATTGTTTTTAGTGATTCTTTACAGTAAATATAGTGTTTAAAGACAACCCTTCAATATAATGTTAAGTTATAAATTGTTTTGATGATGAAAAGATGTTTTAAATAGGTTAAATTAATGTTTGAGACTTGATGCAAGATGATAAAATCACACTATGTCAAAAATGGTTGAGATTGGAACTCACTGTCCAACATCAATCTCTCAGGTTGGGGACATCAATCGATCGATGTACTTCAGCCTCTGACATCGATCGATCTATGTAGGTCAGAAAGCATTCTGTCCAACATCGATCTCTGAACCCAGGAACATCGATCGATCGATGTCACTTTAGACTCTCCTCAGGGAGACTTCGATCGATCGATGTCAGTCAGAAAGGTTCCTGTCCAACATCGATCTCTCAGGCTGGGACATCGATCGATCGATGTCACTTCAGCCTCTGACATCGATCGATCGATGTCAGGCAGTTTCAAAAACTGTAAAGTTTCTGGAAGACATCGATCTCTCCCCCAGGCACTTCGATCGATCGATGTCTCCCAGAATTCAAAATTTTCTGAACATTGGAACAAAATCCAAGGGAGATTCATGGAATTTTTCTCTTTCCAATCTTGCTCAAATTTCTTGTGGACTTTAACCCAACATATTACATGTTTCCTTGACTATTGTATCCATGTCTAAGCAATCCTAGGTTGGCTATTGAGGATCAAAGCACTACATAGGGTGGCTCAAGACTATTTGAACATCATCTTGAAATTTGGATACCTTGTGAAGATTTGGTGGAGCTTCAAAAACGTGGACAACTTCATCTATAAATAGAAGAGGCTTGGATGAGGCAAAGACACACTTTCACCATCATCTAGCTTCATCATCCATATTTGTATAGTTCTCTCATACTTGTAAATTTGGTTAAAGCTTGTTAAGTTTTTCTTTGTTCTTCATTGTTGTATATTGAGAGATAGAGAGTCAAGCACAAGAGGAACCATAAATATTTGATCTCTTGCTTGTGCTTAGACTAGTGAGAAAGTGTGAACCTTACTATATTTCTTCAACCCACTATGGAAGTTCTTGAGGGAACTTTGTTGAAGTTGTGAGGTAGCAAGAAGTTGTTCTTTCTAAGAGCTTTAGTTGCTGTAGTTGCACAAGTGTGGTTTGTGCAAGAAGTTGCTGTTGTTGTTGCTTACACTAAGGTGTTAGTGTAAGTGTTGTTGCGGTTGTTCTTATTGCTTTAATAAGAAGAGTAACTGTTGAAAATCCACTTAGACAACAAAATGGTAGTGGAGTAGAATCATTTACGATTCGAACCACTCTATATCCGGTGTACACATTCATTGCATCTCATCTCCCATTCTTGGTTTGATTTTGAATTTCTTTTGAGTTGAGCCAAATAAGAAAAATTCCGCAAAAGTACTTAACACTCTATTCACCCCCCTCTAGAGTGTATTTCAGACCTAACAATTGGTATCAGAGCCTAACCTTGATTGATTGGCCTATCTTTTCAAGTAGCAAGGTTAAAGATCATGGAAATGACAACCTCAACCTCTTCATCTCACACTTCATCTCCTAAGCCTACTGCACTATTTTCTGGATCAAACACTAAAGCACCTATGTTTGATGCCCAAAATTATTCTTTGTGGAAATTTCGAATGATCAATCATTTGAAAGGCTGTGGATTTGATATATGGAGAGCTGTTGTCAAAGGAATTGAAGTTCCTATGATTACCAACTCAAAAAGAGAATCAATGTTCAAAGATGAAGATGACTACACCGACGAAGAGAAGATAAAATTTGCCATAAACGGCAAAGCATTCGATATTCTCTCAAGTGCTCTTACCACCACCGAGCTCATAAGACTTCAAGGTCTTGAAACAGCTCATGAGACATGAAAAAGGCTTGAAATGATACACGAAGGAACTGAGCAAGTAAGAATGGCCAAAAGACTCATGCTCATGAAGGAGTATGAGATGTTCGGAATGAAAAGCGGTGAGAAGATTGAGGAGACAATCGATCGATTCATATGAATAGTGAATCAACTCTTCATGGTGGACAAGAAAATCTCAAATGAAGACCTTGTCTCAAAACTCCTCAACTTCTTGCCAAGAGAATGGACACCTAAAGTCACCGTCATCACCGAATCAAAGAATCTCAAGACTCTTACCCTTGATGAGCTATCCGGTAATCTTCTTACTCATGAAATTCTTATTGATGAACAAAATAGGATGAACCCTATCAAGCCCACATAAACATCACACAAAGGATTGATGGTAGAGTCCGATGAATCGGATGAGGAAGTTGCCCTTCTAGTAAGAAAATTTAGAAGAATGACAACTAGAAACAAAGCTCAAGCAAGAAAGTTTTTTAAAAGACCATCTAAAGAAAAGGAAGCAAGTGAAAACTGCTATAGATGGGTTGACCCGGTCATTTCATTGCTGATTGCCACGTAAAAGAGCCGCAAAAGCAAGAGAAGAAGGTCTTTCCTCAGAAGAAGAAAGCCCTCAATGTGGAGGTAACCACGTGGGATGATCTCCTTTCCGAATCGGAAGGAGAAGAGAGTGAAGATCAATGTATTGGACTTGTTGCAATAGTTGACAATCCAAAGATTCAACATACTTGTCTCATGGCAATTGAAGATAATCTTGAGGTAAATTCTAATCCTTCAAATTTGCATGATGAAATAGGAGATTTGCAAGATGACTTTGAGAAATTGAATTTAAAATATAAGCATTTGAAGAAAGAGTTCAAGAAATGCATCTTAGAAAATAAGAGCTTGCATGAAAAGAACATTTTGATGTTTCAAGAGCATGACATCATACTCACCATGCATAAAACCGTAGCTCTTGAAAATATAGAACTTAGAAAAAAATGTGAGAAACTAAAGTTAGACTTACAAAGACTAACAAATGGTAAAAATAATTTAGACATACTACTTGGAAATTAAAGAATTGGAAATGATAAATCCGGTTTAGGATTTAATTCATCACTTTCTTCTATTAAACCTAAGTCCTTAAAGAAAAAGGCAAACTATAGAAAAACACAACAAAATTCATCACCTTCTAAACCAAAGCATGTACCCACTTGTTTTCATTGCAACAAACTAGGACATGTGAAGAATGCATGTAGAGCTAGATTTGGAAGCACATATGTTTGGAAGCCTAAGGGTCGACAAACTAACCCTAAAGGACCCAACCATCAAAGGATACCAATGCATACATCTTTTGGTTTTGTAGGCTCTCAAGATGAATGGAGTAGCCAAAAAAAAACCAAATAGCTTATGGATAACAGATGTTCAACGCACATGACCAGAGACAAAACGTTGTTCATCAAGCTCAATCTCCAAGATGGTGGAACGGTGCATTTTGGCAATGGGAGAGCCAAAATCCTTGGACATGGAGAAATTGGTAAGTCTTCTTTTACTATTAATAATGTACTATATGTAGAAGGTCTTAAGTATAATTTGATAAGTGTTAGCCAACTATGTGATGCTAATTTTCAAGTTGAATTTGTGAAAAGAAAATGTGTTGTGAAAATAAACGATAAGATTGTTTTTGAGGCTATACGTAAAAAAGATGTTTACAAATTTAGCACACATGATTTGATATCACAAAATTTTTCTTGCCTAGTTGCCAAAAATGATTTGACTCAACTATGGCATAGACGACTTGGACACATTAGTTTTAAAAATTTCAAAGAGATTTACAAAAATTAAAAAGTCCAAGGTCTTCCAAAATTAGATTTCGAAAACCATGCTTATGTGACACTTGTCAAAAGGCAAAACTTGTTGAAACAAGCTTCAATCCCAAAAGTAAAATCTCCACCACCAAACCTCTACAATTACTTCATATAGATTTGTATGGGGATATTGTTACGGCAAGTCTAAGTGGAAAACATTACACCTTTGTGGTGGTAGATGACTTCTCTAGGTACACTTGAGTAATGTTCTTAGCTAGAAAGAATGATGCATGCCAAGAATTTATAAAGCTTTGTAGGAGATTAGAAAATCAAAGAGAAGACACAATTAAAGAAATTAGAAGTGATAGAGGTAGTGAGTTTGATGGAGAATTTCAAGAATTTTGTGTATCCAAAGGGTATGGACACAATTTCTCAGCTCTAAGAACTCCTCAACAAAATAGTGTTGCGAAAAGAAAAAATAGAACACTTCAAGAAATGAGTAGAGCTATGTTAAATGAATTTGAGCTACCTAAGTTTTTTAGGCCGAAGCGGTAAATACCGCTTGCCATGTGATAAATAGAGTTTATTTGAGACCATCTCTCAAAAAGACTCCCTATGAGCTTTGGAAAGGTAGAGTACCAAATATTGGTTATTTCAAGGTTTTTGGTTGTAAGTGCTTTATACTTAACACCAAAGATATCTTGGATAAACTCGATTTCAAAGCGGATGAAGGAATTTTCATGGGTTATGCTCAAAGTAGCAAGGCATTTAGAGTATAGAATAAAAGGAGCATGAAAGTTGAAGAATCAATTCATGTCAAGTTTTGTGAACTCATTGAGGATGAATCAAACTTTAATGATGATGATGATGAAATAATTGAAGTAAGTCATATAGACAAATTTGAGAATCCAAAAGGTAATATTGTTATTGACATAAGGATTGATCCTCTTGAACCTAAGGTTGAAGATGAAGAAGTAGGAGGGAATACATCAAATTTACTGGATTCATATAAGTATAGGAAAGATCACCCTAAAGAATTAATATTAGGTGCAACTAGTCAAGTCATAATGACTAGGAGGAAATTCAATGAAAATGCCTTCATTTCACAAGTTGAACCTAAAAACATAAAGGAAGCAATAAATGATGAAGATTGGGTATTAGCCATGCAAGAAGAACTAAATCAATTTGAAAGAAGTGATGTTTGAGAATTAGTTACTAAACCTAGTGATCATCCCGTAATTGGCACTAAATGGGTATTTAGGAACAAAATGGATGATAAAGGAAACATCACTAGAAACAAAGCTAGGTTAGTAACTCAAGGATATAGGCAAGAGGAAGGTATAGACTATGATGAGACCTTTGCCCCCGTAGCTAGGTTAGAAGCTATTAGGATGCTATTAGCATATGCATGCTATAAGGATTTCAAACTATATCAAATGGATGTGAAATCCGCATTCTTGAATGGAATAATTCAAGAAGAAGTATATGTAGCTCAACCTCCAGGGTTTGAAAATCATGATTATCCAAATCATGTATTTAAACTCAAAAAGGCCCTTTATGGACTTAAACAAGCTCCTATGGCTTGGTATGATAGGTTAAGTAACTTCCTACTTGAAAATGAGTTTTCAAGAGGAAAAGTCGACACTACTCTTCTTATTAAAGAACAAGGAAACCATCAATTGCTTGTTCAAATTTATGTGGATGATATTATATTTAGTGCTACTAATGATTCTCTGTGTGAGCATTTTGCTAAATTGATGGAAGGAGAATTTGAAATGAGCATGATGTGTTAACTCAACCACTTTCTTGGTCTTCAAATCAAGCAAACTCAAGATGGAGTGTACATATCTCAAACGAAGTATACAAAGGATTTGCTCAAGAAGTACAAGTTTGAGGATGGAAGAAGTGTAAGCACATCAATGAGCATATGTACAAAGCTTGACAAAGACGAAAAAGGAAAGCAGGTTGAGGTAACAAAATATAGGGGTATGATTGATAGTTTACTTTATTTAACCGCTAGTAGACCGTATATTTTGCATGCTGTATGCTTATGTGCTAGATTTCAAAGTATGCCTAAGGAATCGCATCTAGTTGCAATTAAACGTATCTTTAGGTATTTGAAAGGAACTTTGAACTTTGGGTTGTTTTATCCTAAAAATGGATGTTTTGATTTAAGAGGGTATAGTGACTTCGACTATGCCGGAAATCTTGTTGATAGGAAAAGCACCTCTGGGACATGCCAATTCCTTGGAGATTGCTTAGTTTCTTGGTTCTCCAGGAAACAAAATAGTGTGTCACTTTCAACGGCAGAATCCGAGTATGTATCGGCCGCTTCGTGTTGTGCACAACTACTTTGGATGATCAACACCTTGAACGATTACAATATTAAGTTCGATAAAGTTCCCATCCTATGTGACAACACATCAGCCATAAGTATAGCACAAAACCCAGTTCATCATAGTAGGACAAAACACATTGAAATAAGTCATCACTTCATAAGAGATTGCATTCAAAAAGGATTAGTTTGCATTGATTTGTTCCAACAAATGACCAACTAGCGGATATCTTTACCAAATCACTTCCCACAGAAACATTTGAATCAATTAGAGCAAGATTAGGGATGATAAACAATGGTTAGAGGGTCAAAAATGTCAAAAATGCAGATTCCTGCATACATCGATCGATCAATGTGACAGTCTGAGAGACTGATGTCAAACAAGAAATCGATCGATCGATGTCAGTGGGACAGGTTATTAAATCTGCAATCCCCTTTCTTCCTCTTTCACTTTCCTCTCCAAAAACAAAATCCCTAAAACTTCCTTCGCTCCAAACGATCTACTTCCTCTTCTACACTCAAAATCCTTGCCAAAATCACCATTTTTTCTACAAATCCAACCTTATTCTTCATAAATCCTCTCATTTCCATATCTCTTTTTACAAAATCCGAACCCTAACCCATCAAATGGCACCAAGAACGAAGAACCCTGCAAAAAGGCAAAGAATCTCTGAAGAAGAAGCTATTGCGCTTCAACAATCCAATCCGCAAGTGCCAACAAGGTCTAGGATGCATGGGTTGAGGAAGAAAGCCAGTTCCTCTCATGGAGCTATACTAAATGAAACAAGGAGTATGTTGGACCATGCACCTGCAATAAACACCACTAGAGGGGGGGTGAACAGTGGTTAGCGGAAATTACACTACAACCCTTTGTTAAAATCCCCTTTGAAAACAGAATCTCAGACCACCTCAGATTCAGAACCCGTTTTTCAAAAATTCACAAATAATTGTACACAACTCCAAAAATTATGAAACTTTTCAGAATTGAACTTCAATGAGTTAACAAGACTCTGTCCAAAAATCAGACAAACATAAGATCTTTTGACCCTTCAAACAAATAAAAAGATTCAGATGGTTAATCTGGACAGAATTGGACAGAATGTTGCTGATTTTGCAAACAGTGTTTCTCTTTAAATACTCAACCAAAAAGGTTGATCTTTATATAAAAACACTCCTTATGATGTGTAGATGAAGTTTCCAAAAGGCCCTGACCTTAAAAAATTCTTGAAAAATACAGAATTTAAGTTTTCTCAAAACTGGTCAGATTGCAGCCAGATTGGAGCAGTTATTTTGCAAAGACTGAAAGACTAACTTTCCCTTGCTCAAATCAAGTGATTCTTGTTGCAAATGAAAGCTAACAGTCTGAAGTATAACTCCACCAAAAATCACGAATTTTGAAAATGTTTAGCTATTTTTTCAAATTGCGTGAAGTTGAGTGAAAACTACAGTCAAAAACGGGCAGAAAACAGAAATAAAGAAACAAGAGAAGAACACCGAGGATTTATCCTGGTTCGGTCAATGTGACCTACTCCAGTCCCAAGGAACACCTTTCCTTGGATTTCACTATGAAATGAGCACCTTACAACAAGAGCCAAGCTTGATCCTTGGGTTATACACCAACCCTATTCAAGACTTGGATAATCACCTTCTAAGCAACACTTAGTTGTAACTCCTCTAACACCTATTGATGTAGCCTTATAAAGATGGCTAATCAATCTTACAAATGAAGCTCAAGAGGCTTGTAGCACAACAAAAATATCAAGAACATCTTTGCTACAACAAAATACAACAACAAGAACAAGAAGATGAATATGAAAGCTCTAGAATGCTTGTGAGCTTCAAGTGTGTTTCATCTTCTTCACCATTGCCTCCTATTTATAGTGTGAAGTGAGCCTTGGAGATAAGAATGCACATGTGTCACCTTAGACATCACCAATTACACATGTCTTCATTTGATTGAATCTTCACTTCAAGACTTTGCACACTTGGCACCTTCAAGACACATGATTTGCCCATCTATGTCACCAAAAATTCCAGCACTTTTGACTAGGAAAATCTCAGATTTATGATGGATAATATGAAATATAAGTGTGATGATAATCATGAGAAACTTCTCAATATTAGCTCAAGTTTGTTGCCTCATCATAGGACATGTGGAGAAGACTTTTTCAGCACAAATTTGAACAATCTCATAGCCGTTTATGATACTTCACGTGCGCCATGTTGGCTATTGTTTGCCACAAATAATATTTAAAATGGAACTGCTCTTTTGATATTTTGTAAAAATATCCAAATCTTGCTGAGTGCGCCAGTGGAGATCAATTTTCCACAAAGTATATTTCTACAAAATATATTTCTTCAATTTGCGATGTAGTGGCAGCCCAACATCCGCGTGACTCTCTTTTTCTTTCTTTTTTTTTTTAATTTTGGTCATTGACGAAATGGAGACATATGCAACTTTCCCTTGCAACATTGTAGATTATAGACTCCAAGAATGATATATAGCTCCAATAGCTCCAAGACAATAATAAGATGCGACAAAAATAGTCACATATTTAGAACGTATCGCAAATGTTGTCGTCTTATGAAATGTTGATAAATAATCAATATAGAGTCTTCAAGAATATGATAGAGCATCCAGAATAATGATGATATATGTTCTCTTATAACATGTATAAGAGAGTCTTCAAGAAAAAAATAGAATGTGACATCTCAAATCGTCACATATCCAGCTATAGTCAATAATATCATCGGTTGAGAGAATAAGATATAAGATCACCATATAATCTTCAAACTAACAATAACACAGCTCCAGAATGAAGATGATAATATGCTCAAGAGATTCCTTGAGTGAAAATACCAAAAATACCCTTGGGGGTAAAATGACCAAAATACCCCTGGTGTGAGAAAACTCTAGAAATGTCCCGGATGGTCATAAATAATCATGATATCAACTTCGTCATGATAAATAGTATAAGAATATGCTCTTGAAATATTTCCACCATATCATGTTCCTACAAAACTCAAAATACCAATTTTGCCCTTTTTGGTAAGTTGTAGAAACTTCCAAGGCATGTTAGTCACAAGACAATAATAATCACCAAAAACACATAATAAGCACATAATGAACATGTATAAATCATGTACAAATGAAAACAATAATTTTAACACATTTTAGAAAATTATTTCTAAAAATCCTAGACATCGATCGATGTGCAACAACCTGAGAGACCGATGTCAACTTTTTCAACTTTTAATCACATATAACACCATGTATGACATTTTTAAGTATTAACCACTTAAAATCATGACTTTGAAAATTATCCAAACATATTTCTCAACATTCTCCCCCTTTTGGATGATTTTCAAAATAACCTAACATGATTTTAATGTCATAACTTATAATTAAAAATTTAACCAAATGTTTTCAACTTCTAAATAGTATGTTGCTCCCCCTCAACTCATACTCTCCCCCTTAACCTATACTCAACTCATAACCAATTGAAACTTATCATTTCATGCCAAATGATGACTTACCAACTAAAATCTAAAATCATGTGCTTATTCTATCTCCCCCTTTATTTTGCCAATCATGCAAAAGATAGAACTATACAATGGTATCTTAAGTCATCATACCTAACTTGGCACGCAAGTTTTCAAACGTGGCTTGATTAAGGGGTTTGGTAAAGATATCAGCAATTTGGTGATCAGTTCTTATATGGTTTATCACTATGTCCTCATTTTGAACATGATCGCGAAGAAAGTGGTATCGCACCTCAATGTGTTTGGCCTTAGAATAAAGCACCGGATTCCGTGAAAGATTGATTGCACTGGTGCTATCGCAGAAAATTGGAATCTTTTTCATTTTAATGTCAAAATCACTAAGTTGCTGTTTAAGCCAAAGTATTTGGGTTGTACATAAACTCAAAGCGATATACTCGGCTTCAGTGGTAGAAAGAGCTACACTAGCTTGCTTTTTAGAAAACCAAGAAATCAAGTTGGTTCCTATGAATTGACAAGTACCGCTAGTGGATTTTCTATCTAACTTACAACCACTATAATCAGCATCACTATATGCGTGTAATTCCAACTTAGCGTTTCTATCATACCACAGTCCTAAGTGAGGTGTATGCTTGAGATATCTAAAGATCTTTTTCACGGCATTGTAATGTGATACCTTAGGACAAGATTGAAACCTAGCACACATACATACACTAAACATGATGTCAGGTCTTGATGCAGTTAAGTATAACAGTGATCCAATCATAGACCTATAGAGTGTGTCATCAAAAGGTTTACCATTTTCATCCTTATCAAGTTTGGTACTAACACTCATGGGGGTAGTTGTAGGTTTCAACTCTTCAAAACCAAACTTCTTAATCATATCATTGACATACTTAAGTTTGCTAATATGAATTCCTTGAGGGGTTTGTTTAATTTGAAGTCCTAAGAAATAATTCAACTCTCTTACCATTGACATTTCAAACTCCGACTTCATACACTCTTCAAAGTCTTTTACTAAGGTAGGGTTGGTTGAACCAAAGATGATATCGTCAACGTATATTTGAACTATTAACAAATCATTACCTTTTCTTTTTAGGAATAATGTGTTGTCTATAGTTCCCCTTTGATAATTATTTGCAATAAGAAAGTTTGCAAATCTATCATACCAAGCTCTTGGAGCTTGTTTCAAACCATATAAAGCTTTCTTAAGATTGTAAACATGGTTAGGATTCTTTTGATCTTCGAATCCAGGGGGTTGTTTGACAAACACCTCTTCTTGGATGTATCCATTCAAGAAAGCACTCTTGACATCCATTTGGAAGAGCTTAATGTTACTTAGACTTGCAATCGCAAGTAATAATCTAATTGCTTCTAGTCGTGCAACAGGTGCAAAGGTTTCTTCATAATCTATACCTTCTTGTTGATTATAACCTTGTGCGACTAGTCTAGCCTTATTTCTTGTAATGTTTCCTTGTTCGTCCATCTTATTCCTAAACACCCATTTAGTTCCTATGATAGACTTATCTTCAAGTTTAGGTACTAAGTCCCACACATTGTTCCTTGTGAATTGGTTCAATTCCTCATGCATAGCTTCTATCCATGTTATGTCACCTAAGGCTTCCTTTACATTCTTAGGTTCTAATTATGAGATTAAGCTATGTCCTTCAAGTTGACCTATATTTCTACGTGTTCTAACCCCAACACTTGGATCCCCAATGATTAATTCTCTAGGGTGCCACCAATTCCTAGATCGACTAGGTTCACCCTCATTTTGTTCAAATGTTTCATTAGTGTGAACATTATCATATGTAACTGGATCATTAGTTACATTATCTTCCAACTGCAAAGTTTCTTCATTTATATCACCTAAGGGTTCATGCATATCTTGTTCAGGGGGAGTTGGTTCTAGATGATCAAGTACAGGCTCAAGTATTACATCATCATCAAACATATTTTCAACATTTGTTTCTTGTTTATGTTGATGTTTATCACTAACTTCGAAGCATGCATTTTCATTGAATTTTACATGTATAGATTCAATTATTTTTCTAGATGCAGGATTATAACACCTATATGCTCTTGAGTTAGTTGAATACCCAACAAATATGCATTCAATAGACTTTTGTTCAAATTTATCTAGATTATCCTTAGTGTTTAGCACAAAACATTTACATCCAAATACTTTAAGATAATCTATTTTAGGTTGTCTATTGTTTAGCAATTCATAAGGCGTTTTATTTAATTTCTTTCTAATAGTTAGCCTATTTATAATATAGCATGCACAACTAACAGCTTCAGCCCATAAATATTTAGGTAGTTTATTTTCACAAAGCATTGTCCTAGCAACTTCTTGAATCGTTCTATTTTTACGTTCAACAACTCCATTGAGTTGTGGTGTTCTAGGTGGTGAGAATTCATGTTTAATTCCATATAATTCACAAAATTTGATTACATCTTTGTTTTTAAATTCTCCACCTCTATCACTTCTAATTCTTTTGACATTTTCTTCATAAATGTTTTCAAGTTGCTTGATAAGGGTTTCGATTGCTAATGGAGCTTCGTCTTTGTGTGTTAAGAACAATGTCCATGTGTAGCGTGAGTAATCATCTACTATGACACACACATAGTAGTGTCCACCTAGACTTCTTGTCCTACTTGGACCAAATAAGTCTAAGTGAAGCAATTCTAGTACATGACTAGTACTCACTTCATGTTTCGGTTTTAAGGTTTCTTTAATGTGTTTTCCCTTAATACATGTTTCGCACATTTGAAAATTATCTAAGTTTAACTTAGGCATTCCTCTAATTAAATTCTTCTTAGACAATTTCTTAATAGTTGAAATTCCTATATGGCCTAATCTTCTATGCCATAAATTTACATCTAAGTCATGTGATATCAAACACTTAACCTGGCATCTAACATATTATCTAAGGTAAGAGTATAAATATTACCATCTCTATTTCCTTTTAAAACTATTTCTCCTTTTTCATTTATTATATCACAAGAATTGGGAAGAAAAGAGACATTGTAACCACAATCTATAAGTTGTGAAATACTAAGTAAATTATAAGATAGATTGCTTACTAATAACACATTTCGTATGTGAAATGTGTTAGGGTCCCCAATTGTTCCTTTTCCAACAACTTGTCCTTTGTTGTTATCACCGAATG
The DNA here is from genome assembly GCA_036186865.1 of Eustoma russellianum. Lineage (NCBI taxonomy): Eukaryota > Viridiplantae > Streptophyta > Magnoliopsida > Gentianales > Gentianaceae > Eustoma > Eustoma russellianum. The sequence goes on from AP025061.1 coordinate 17,446,777, forward strand.
TTACTTTTCCTCCATTATTGATATGTTCCAATTCGATGAATAGCTTGGGGTTCCCCGTCATATGCCTCGAACATCCACTATCTAAAAACCATTTGGTTTTCAGATTCTTTGACTTTGCCTCCTTCTTGCATTCCTTGCGTTTATCCTACAATGAAGACAAAGTTTTAGGTACCCTTTATTTGGGTCCTTGAATGTTAGGGGCATTATTCTTGTTTAGATAACCCTTAGGTATCCAAACTTGAACATACCTTTTAGGCACATTTTTAGCATGGTTAAAATAAGAAGGATAAGCATATAGATGATTATTCCTCATAAGTGAAGATGCATTGTTATACATGTTGTACCGTGGTTGATAATCGTTATAGAATGGCCAAGATTTATGATGTATATAAGGCATGTGAATTTGTTTCTTATATGGCGCAGTATAAGTGTGTTCATAGGCATTTCTATAAGACTTATAAGAGTGTTGCCTATACTTAGGTTCATAATAAGTTGTATGCATTTTATTCGGTCTAGATGCATTTGTATACATGTAGGCATAGTTTCTAGGTTGTCTAGATGCAAAGTTTAGCCTAGATGTATAGTTATGCATGTGTGTTTTTATGGGTGTATGCTGCATCTTTATCTTTGAATAAGTAGAAGGAGTAGAAGAAGATTTAGCAGAAAAATTTGTTTTTATAACTTTATAAGGTTGTTTCGTAGTTGATGATACAAACTTAGTCTTTTTATCTGATTTGCCATCTTTTTCTTTATATCCCAATCCAGTTTTATCATTTCCATACTTTTGTGATGATATAAGTGTATCTAACATATTTGCACCAGATTTAAATTGTTCTATCATTTTTTCTAAGGTAAATTTAGAAGACTTAAGTTGCACTATTTCATTTTCACAACTTTCTAACTTAGATTTTAACATTTTATTTTCCATTTGTAACTTTTGTTCATCTTTCCTATATGATTCAATTTTATTCTCTAAAGAATCAAGAGTATTAGTAGACTCTTGTTTAAGAGATTCTAGTTGATCAGAAAATTCCAAGTTGGACGTCTTCAACTTGTCATTTTCTTCAACTAGTTTCTTCTTTTCTTTAGAGAGCCTCTTACAGTGAGCATGCATTCTTAGGAATTCTTCATACATTTCATCAAATGTCATGTCACTATCAGAATCACTATCAGAAGAAGAACATACCTCGTTTGATACGAAGCAGACTTGAGCTTCCTCAGTTTCGGATTCTGAGTCGGATGAGTCGCTCCATGTGCTCACCTTCATTGCTCGTTTCTCTTTTCTTGCCTTAGACTCCTTTGTCTTTGTCGTTTGAGCCTCCTTGTCCTTGGCTTGTTTATTATTGTTGTGGTTATTATTATTTTTCTTCGTGGGACAGTCATATGAAATATGTCCTTTTTGACCGCATTCATAACACTTTAATTCTTTATTATACCATTTGTTTGTGTTATTCTTCCTAGGTTGAGAAGAAGAAGAAGAATTATGTTGTCTATTCCTGTTTGGACGTTTGAAAAACTTTCTAAGTTTTCTAGCGATGAATATCAAGTCATCATCTAATTCAGTATCACTATTGCTATCATCGTTACTAGCATGTGTTTCGGTTGTTTTGAAAGCTATAGACTTACCGGATGACTTAGACGATTCGGACTTCCGTTGGTTTAATTTTACCTCGTAGACTTTAAGAGACCCGATCAATTCATCCATCTTAGTGATTGACTTTGTCTCCTCGATTGCAGTCACCTTTGGATCCCATTCAGCAGGGAGGCTTCTTAGCACCTTTTGAACCTTTTCACTGTTCGAAAATGACTTCCCTAAAGCTTCAAGGGCATTGAAAATATTAGCAATCCTCAAATCCATAGATGTTATGGATTCGTTTGGCAACATTTTGAAAATCTCTAATTCAGTCATAAGCATGTTAATTTTGGATTCTTTAACACCACTAGTACCTTCATGCTTTAATACTAGTGATTTCCACATGTCGTGTGCGCTTGTGCAATTAGACACATAACCTGCTTCAGAAGTTGTAAGTCCATTTAAAAGTAATTGCATAGCTTTAGCATTCATGGACATTTTCTTTTTATCATCCGATGACCATTCGCTTTTATATTTTTCAACCTCTTGAGTTACTCCACTAACTTGTATAACTTTCGTTGGAATGTATGGCCCATCTTCAACTATAGACCATAAATCGATGTCTATAGCCATTAAGAATAGCCTCATTCTTAGTTTTCAATGAACAAAATTATTGCCATCAAAAAGAGGAGGGCGTTGTGTAGACATACCTTCCAACTCACCTTTGTGAGAAACAATAGCCATAGTATGTACCTTGGATTTGAGACAAGCAGTATATAAAGAATTGTTGTTTCTTGGCCTTGTATTGTTCGTACGGTGTTGAATCTTGCTTCTTTTGAGTGGTGTTGGTCTGGCTCTGATACCAAATGTTGGACCGTGCACCTGCAATAAACACCACTAGAGGGGGGTGAATAGTGGTTATCGGAAATTACACTACAACCCTTTGTTAAAATCCCCTTTGAAAACAGAATCTGAGACCACCTCAGATTCAGAACCCGTTTTTCAAAAATTCACAAATAATTGTACACAACTCCAAAAATTATGAAACTTTTCAGAATTAAACTTCAATGAGTTACCAAGACACTGTCCAAAAATCAGACAAAAATAAGATCTTTTGACCCTTCAAACAAATAAAAAGATTCAGATGGTTAATCTGGACAGAATTGGACAGAATGTTGCTAATTTTGCAAACAGTGTTTCTCTTTGAATACTCAACCAAAAATGTTGATCTTTATATCAAAACACTCCTTAGGATGTGTAGATGAAGTTTCCAAAAGGCCCTGACCTTAAACAATTCTTGAAAAATACAGAATTTAAGTTTTCTCAAAACTTGTCAGATTGCAGCCAGATTGGAGCAGTTATTTTGCAAAGACTGAAAGACTAACTTTCCCTTGCTCAAATCAAGTGATTCTTATTGCAAATGAAAGCTAACAGTCTGAAGTATAACTCCACCAAAAATCACGAATTTTGAAAATGTTTAGCTATTTTTTCAAATTGCGTGAAGTTGAGTGAAAACTACAGTAAAAAACAAGCAGAAAACAAAAATAAAGAAACAAGAGAAGAACACCGAGGATTTATCCTGGTTCGGTCAATGTGACCTACTCCAGTCCCAAGGAACACCTTTCCTTGGATTTCACTATGAAATGAGCACCTTACAACAAGAGCCAAGCTTGATCCTTGGGTTATACTCCAACACTATTCAAGACTTGGATAATCACCTTCTAAGCAACACTTAGTTGCAACTCCTCTAACACCTATTGATGTAGCCTTATAAAGATGTCTAATCAATCTTACAAATGAAGCTCAAGAGGCTTGTAGCACAACAAAAATATCAAGAACACCTTTGCTACAACAAAATACAACAACAAGAACAAGAAGATGAATATGAAAGCTATAGAATGCTTGTGAGCTTCAAGTGTGTTTCATCTTCTTCACCATTGCCTCCTATTTATAGTGTGAAGTGAGCCTTGGAGATAAGAATGCACATGTGTCACCTTAGACATCACCAATTACACATGTCTTCATTTGATTGAATCTTCACTTTAAGACTTTGCACACTTGGCACCTTCAAGACACATGATTTGCCCATCTATGTCCCCAAAAATTCCAGCACTTTTGACTAGGAAAATCTCAGATTTATGATGGATAATATGAAATATAAGTGTGATGATAATCATGAGAAACTTCTCAATATTAGCTCAAGTTTGTTGCCTCATTATAGGACATGTGGAGAAGACTTTTTCAGCACAAATTTGAACAATCTCATAGCCGTTTATGATACTTCACGTGCGCCATGTTGGCTATTGTTTGCCACAAATAATATTTAAAATGGAACTGCTCTTTTGATATTTTGTAAAAATATCCAAATCTTGCTGAGTGCGCCAGTGGAGATCAATTTTCCACAAAGTATATTTCTACAAAATATATTTCTTCAATTTGCGATGTAGTGGCAGCCCAACATCCGCGTGACTCTCTTTTTCTTTCTTTTTTTAATTTTGGTCATTGACGAAATGGAGACATATGCAACTTTCCCTTGCAACATTGTAGATTATAGACTCCAAGAATGATATATAGCTCCAATAGCTCCAAGACAATAATAAGATGCGACAAAAATAGTCACATATTTAGAACGTATCGCAAATGTTGTCGTCTTATGAAATGTTGATAAATAATCAATATAGATTCTTCACGAATATGATAGAGCATCCAGAATAATGATGATATATGTTCTCTTATAACATATATAAGAGAGTCTTCAAGAAAAAAATAGAATGTGACATCTCAAATCGTCACATATCCAGCTATAGTCAATAATATCATCGGTTGAGAGAATAAGATATAAGATCACCATATAATCTTCAAACTAACAATAACACAGCTCCAGAATGAAGATAATAATATTCTCAAGAGATTCCTTGAGTGAAAATACCAAAAATACCCTTGGGGGTAAAATGACCAAAATACCCCTGGTGTGAGAAAACTCTAGAAATGTCCCGGATGGTCATAAATAATCATGATATCAACTTTGTCATGATAAATAGTATAAGAATATGCTCTTGAAATATTTCCACCATATCATGTTCCTACAAAACTCAAAATACCAATTTTGCCCTTTTTGGTAAGTTGTAGAAACTTCCAAGGCATGTTAGTCACAAGACAATAATAATCACCAAAAACACATAATAAGCACATAATGAACATGTATAAATCATGTACAAATGAAAACAATAATTTTAACACATTTTAGAAAATTATTTCTAAAAACCCTAGACATCGATCGATGTGCAACAACCTGAGAGACCGATGTCAACTTTTTCAACTTTTAATCACATATAACACCATGTATGACATTTTTAAGTATTAACCACTTAAAATCATGACTTTAAAAATTATCCAAACATATTTCTCAACAGAGTAGGCTCACCATCAATAATTTTCCATGGCTCAAATCCGGTGAATACAAAGATGCCTTGAAAGAGCCTACGGGAACAGGTAAATTCGCCTACATCACCCTTATAGCCCAAAATGTATTCAATGAATGGGAGCAAAAGAAAAGGCTACCATTCCATTGAAATTGCTCAAAATTGAGGATTGGTTTGATGTTCAAAAATGGAGACCTGTTTGGGAGGTCTCAAAGATGACCAACATGTCTATCCGATATACTAGAATTTTCTATGCAAATATGTGGGTAGACTATAGACATGGGGTGCCGTTTGCTTTGAATACAATTGTAGAAGGTCAATTGTTAATGTTTACGTCTAAAACGATCAATGAGCTACTTGAAGTTCCTGATGAGGGTTTGGAGGATTTTGACCCCTGGAGGTGGGACACTTATAAATATCAAATTTCTGAAGATGAGGTAAAGACATTTCTTGGATTTCACCCCACCAAGAATACAAATGATATGCCTGTAGTTTATAGAGTCTTGCTTGCCATTGTGACTTTTTGCGTAAATGGCAAGTCGGCTAAACTCCCGAGCAATTTAGATTTCTTCGTTGCTTATCGTATTGCTATGAAGGAGCCTGTAAACTTTTGGGAAATTGTGTTTGCAAACATGTTGGAAGCCGCCACCAAGAAATCAAAAGCGCTTCCATATAGCAATCTCATATATAGATTGCTTAAAGAAGCTAATGTGGAGTTGAATGACGAATTCACGGATCAAATAACCAACAAAGACTACTACACAAAAGCAAACATTCAACAAATCCACAAGTCTCGGAAAGAGGCACAAAAGCGGGGTGGCCAACAAGAACAAGAAGAGGACGAACCCGAAGATCCCATTCCTCCACCATCACCCACTGAACCTCCCACGACACCCTCTTCTCATCCTTCACCATAACCGCCTCCACAACCAAGCTCCACTTCCAAAAAGGACAAAGGAAAAGCCCCTATGGAAGAAGGTAGTGGGTCAGATGAGGAGTTCGATGCGGAGGCCAAAATTGACGACATCCGTCATACACTTGGCCAATGGGGGGAGGACTTGACCACGGAAGCAGTCCGTATTGATGATCTCCAAAAAGAGTATAAGAACCTTCAAGACCGTGTCAACACAATTGAAACGAAGGTTAACACTCAAGTCACGACACTGTAAACGGAGCTGGATGTTCAGAAGACGAAATATCAAAAGTTGAAGACAAAGCTCAATGCAGCCCTCTCCGGATTGTGTTTTTCTTCCGATGAAGAGTAGTTCTTTATGGTTCCCCATTCTCTCGTAGCTATAGAGTATTTTTGCAAGTTTGAGTTTACCTATGTATCTCAAAACTTGATATTTCTCAATGATATTTATCCTTTATTCTCATTTTTTGATGTTTTCAAAAAGAGGGAGAAGTTGTTATCTTGATATGCATGGTTTATGTTCTTGATATATTGTTTTGGTTTGGTTGGGTATTGGCATGATTTGGTGGCATGTTTTGGCATAGTTGGTTGGGCATTACATGATTTGGTTTTTGGCATGTTTTGGCATGGTATAATTGTTGTATGGTTTGGTTGAGCATGAGTATCTTAAGTTGGATTTATTGTCCTATCTTGATATGATATTTGTGTTTTGCATAACATAGCTTAGTTTGAGAAGTTGAATTTGGTATAGCATGACATGAAGTTTCTTGATATGCTTGTCATGATATCTGACATATTGAAAGGATGAAAGTGTGAAATTTGATGCTTAAGTTGAGGGGGAGCATTTTGGTATTGATATCACATCTTGGGTAGATTGAATGTTTAAAAGAAATTTTGATGTGTTTATATGATGAGGGAGCATGAACTAAGGGAGAGTTGTAAAATATCAAATTTAGTTGAAAATGTATCATGTAAAAACATCTTTTGAATCATGATTTTGAAATCATCAAAAGGGGAGAGATTGTTAAGTTATAAATTGTTTTGATGATGAAAAGTGTTTTAAATAGGTTAAATTAATGTTTGAGACTTGATGCAAGATGATAAAATCACACTATGTCAAAAATGGTTGAGATTGGAACTCACTGTCCAACATCGATCTCTCAGGTTGGGGACATCGATCGATCAATGTACTTCAGCCTCTGACATCGATCGATTGATGTAGGTCAAAAAGCATTTTGTCCAACATCGATCTCTCAACCCAGGGATATCGATCGATCGATGTCACTTCAGTCTCTCCTCAGAAAGACTTCGATCGATCGATGTCAGTCAGAAAGGTTTCTGTCCAACATCGATCTCTCAGGCTGGGACATCGATCGATCGATGTCACTTCAGCCTCTGACATCGATCGATCGATGTCAGGCAGTTTCAAAAACTGCAAAGTTTCTGGAGGACATCGATCTCCCCCCCAGGCACTTCGATCGATCGATGTCCTACAGAATTCAAAATTTTCTGAACGTTGGAACAAAATCCAAGGGAGATTCATGGTATTTTTACCTTTCCAATCTCGCTCAAATTTCTTGTGGACTTTAACCCAACATATTACATGCTTCTTTGACTACTGTATCCATGTCTAAGCAATCCTAGGTTGGCTATTGAGGATCAAATCACTACATAGGGTGGCTCAAGACTATTTGAACATCATCCTGATATTTGGATACCTTGTGAAGACTTGGTGGAGCTTCAAAAACGTGGATAACTTCATCTATAAATAGAAGAGGCTTGGATGAGGCAAAGGCACACTTTCACCATCATCTAGCTTCATCATCCATTGTTGCATAGTTCTCTCATACTTGTAAATTTGGTTAAATCTTGTTAAGTTTTTCTTTGCTCTTCATTGTTGTATATTGAGAGATAGAGAGTCAAGCACAAGAGGAACCATAAATATTTGATCTCTTACTTGTGCTTAGACTAGTGAGAAAGTGTGAACCTTACTATATTTCTTCAACTCACAGTGAGAAGTTCTTGAGGGAACTTTGTTGAAGTTGTGAGGTAGCAAGAAGTTGTTCTTGCTAAGAGCTTTAGTTGCTGTAGTTGCACAAGTGTGGTTTGTGCAAGAAGTTGCTGTTGTTGTTGCTTACACTAAGGTGTTAGTATAAGTGTTGATGTGGTTGTTCTTATTGTTTTAATAAGAAGAGTAGCTGTTGAAAATCCACTTTGGAAACAAAGTGGTAGTGGAGTAGAATCATTTACGATTCGAACCACTTTATATCCTGTGTACACATTCATTGCATCTCATCTCCCATTCTTGCTTTGATTTTGAATTTCTTTTGAGTTAAGCCAAACAAGAAAAATTCTGCAAAAGTGCTAAACACTCTATTCACCCCCCTCTAGAGTGTATTTCAGACCTAACATATAATTTCACAAAAAAGGTTTAGGCGACCTGCGATAGTTTCATGGGCTAGAGGTGGCTAGGTCATAGGAGGATTATGTTGTGTCAACGAAAGTACATAATATAGCTCTTGAAACATGTACAAAAACCCTTATAGAGGTGAAGTCGAAGTTGAGCCACAATGACTCTAATCCAATACAAGATGTCTCAGGACACAGAAGGCTAGTCGGTGAGCTTATGTACTTGATAATAACAAGGCAGACATAGCTTATATAGTGAAGAAGCTTAGTCAGTTCCTTGATGTACTAACTAAACTACATCTCAAGGTAGCACATAGGCTGTTGAGGTATCTGAAAAGAGCTCCTAAGAAAAGGATATTGTTCCCAATAAAAAGGACTCTAAAGCTTAAGACAGTTGCTAATTCAGACTAAGAAGGATGTCATGAAACAAGGAGGTCAATCATTAGGTTCTGTATGTTCTTAGGGGATGCATTGATTTCCTGAAAAAGCTAAGAAGCAAAATGTAGTGTTATCGTCTTCATCAGAAGCTGAGTACATAGCATTCGTTACTGTGACGTGAGAGATACAGTGGTTGTTATAACTCCTAAGAGACTTAAATGTTGAATAAAGGGAGCCGGTGGATTTGTTTTGTGACAAGAGTACAGTGTATATTGTGAAAAATCCGTTGTTCATGAGAAGACAAAGCACTTTGAAGTAAATTGTCATATTGTGAGAGACAAGTGCTAAAAAGGAGGGATGAAGCCCATGCCCTTGAGAACTGAGTTTCAACTAGCATATGTGTTCATAAAGGCCCTGGATTCATAGATACTATACAACCTCATTGAAGCCTTGGGAGTGTGTAACAATGTTAGACAGTCAGGATTGGGAGGGGTGTTGCAGAAATTTAAAATGATAGCAATGATAGTGAGCCGAGGTGAAGACTTTAAGGAACATAGTGATGAAGGTGTTGATGATAGGGTCTTAAGCCAAGGTGACGAGGTGAAAACACATAGTTGCGTGCCATTTACAAGTGAAGCAGTGAGGGGCCATGTGTTGAGTAGACGAAAGTGACGAAATGGAGCCGAGGTGTCGAGCATCCAAAAGTGACGAAAAGCAGCAGCGCGCTGAATGCATGGAAAAGAGTATCGAGCCGAGGTGTAGATTTGACAAAACACAACAACGCCGTAAAGGATACATCTTACTAGCAGCTTGCAAATGGCTTCTCAACTGAATCGTGGCACGTTAGCAACAATAAGCACGTGAGGGCTAAAGGAAGAGATGGAGAGGAAGCATCAATAAGGAAGTTTAGATGAGAAAGTTTGTCAGATGGCAGTTACTATTTTTGTATAGTTAGTTTGACTAATCTAGCAAATGTGTATTTATAATTCCATTTTGTATATATATACACAACTTTATAGTGCACATTTTTCAACATTAATACATGAGATATTTTCTCATCTTTCTAAGACAGTTACATTATGAACTCTCTCCTATTTCCTTCTTCTTTGCTTTGTTTAACTTAGCTTATGTTATGTTTTCTGATAAATAGCATCGACACCTCTTTGATTTCTTTGAGCAACATCAATTTCTGAGATGCACTCGTCAGATTTCTCATCACAATTTTGATTATAAACACCGATTTCTCCCTTCAATAGGAAACATTCATGTTGAAACGTCTCCGGCTCCTCTTCCAATTCAGAAGTTTCTTCTTCTTTGCTCTCAAAACCAGGAAAGCAAAAAACTAAGATTGTGGAGTAACTTTGTCTAAACTGTTTCCAGGAGCTTGATCGTTGATTTTATCTTTTTTTTAATCTCAGTTAAACTAAGCATGTGGGTTTGAGGCTTATCGGCTAGCCGATGATTCGCAGGGTCGGATTATAAGATGTTAGCTTGAATTATATTGTGAAGGGAAAAAGCTGTAGGAAAATTCGAGGAGAAAAAGATGGAGGAAAATTAGGAAAGGGGCATATACTCGACAATTGAAGAAATAAATAAAAAATATGGTGGATATGTAAAAATGGTGGTGGGTTGAGAACACCTACTAAAATTACGTGTCAAAATGAGGTTGTATAAGTGGTAAAATAGGTAGTTTTATTTAATAATATTTGGCAGATCCTACACATTACACTTTTAGGTTTTTTTTAATAAAACTGTGTCTTTTTATCACTTAGAAAATTCACTTTGTCACGTAACTTTGATATATCCAATTTTGTTTAGAAGTATAGATACCAAGACGTGATGAAATGCATCCTCCTATTTGATAAATATCTTGGTATTTCCTTCAAACTTCCAAATTCTATTTTACTTGATAGATTAATTTTTTGGGCATTTTCATTCTCAAGTATTTTTAGAAACTTACAATCATGCATAATCCTATTAGTATGCATAATCCTCCTATCAAAAAAATGAAGCATTTATAGAGTCTTGGGACTGTGCGTCTAATGTAAAACTTAAACTATTTACTTATCATTATTTTAGATAATTGATAAGTAACACATGTGTCACCATGGATCATAATATTTTGATGCGTTAGCACCTTCAAAAGTTTATAGAAACTTTGTAACGAACGTATTTGGTAGATCAACTTCAAAATCTCAGCATAAGAGTTTTGACAATAGAACCTTGTAAGTTAAACATTTGCTTTCTTTTCAAAAATCTCAAAGTCATCAAAAAATTATCTGTCTTTGTGCAAATATCTTATCATTTAAAAAATGTTTTAAGTATTATCGTCACCCCAATGAATAATATTTATCAAATTTAGCCCATGCCCCTTCTATACATATCATTGGACTAAAAGGGAAGTTAGAACATTTACCAACTCTTCTAACTCCAAGGGTCTAGCCTCTCGCATTCCCAAAGTGGGCTTCTGCACCATCTTTGATCTTGAACTTGATAGGGAATTGCTCTTTGTCGGCTATATAGATTGAACATTTCATTTCTATGAGCTATTTGATTTCTTCTACTTTGTCTTCTGTATGGATTTCAAGCTCCAACAAAAGACAAATCTCTATCCGTAGGTATCCTTTTGTTGTTGGGTCAATTTTTGTTAGTTTTCATGCCTTTAGGTAATATGACCCTTTTTGTTACAAAAGAAACAAGTAGTTGCATGATGTGATTGTATGCTATTAGGCTTGGAAGGTTTAACTACCTTCATAGGCTTTGAAATCTTGTTGATATTTCTAAGCACTTCCTTTGGAAGTATAAACTTAGTCTTAGCTAAATCACATAAAGATGCCTCTTTTATCTTAGGCAATTTTATCTTGGTTGAGGTAGAAGAAGCTTTAGATCCTAAGTTGCATTTTCTATTGACTAACTCTCTGTTTATCTAGAGGTTTTTCATAGATAACCTTCTCACATGTCGTCTTATAGAGTCCTTTAAATTCAACACATTTATTCTTAATCTCTATGTTTTTTATAGCTAAAGATTCATGTGTTTCTAAGATGACATCATACTCTAGATGAAGCAAAACAAGAGACTCATGCAAATTTTCATTTTCTAATTTGCACAAACTAAGTTTCTTTTTAGCATGTTTGTATCATAGTGCAAGTTTTTCGAATTCCTCATGTGAAGTAATATATTCATCTTGTAATTTATCAAATGAGAAAGTTGATAGAGATACCTCTGTCATATTCAAAAGCCAAGAGTCATATTGCTTCTCTATCATCGTGATCATCTTCCTCTATGTTTGATTGATGAACATCAGTTGATAAATCCTTAAGCTTCTTTCATGTCTCATGTGGAGAGAAGATGTCTTGAACCTTTATTAGAGCCTCGTGCGAGAGGGAGAGATGGAGGATTCCAAGGGCTTTCTCTTCTAGCTCGAAATTGTTCTTAATCTCATCATTGTAGTCATCTAATGACTACTCTCTTATTTTCATCCAACCTAGTTGGTGGAGGTATTCCCTCTATGACCACTCTCCATATGTCATAACCACATCCACACAAATATGCATTCGTCCTGTATTTTCATAAGGAATAATTTTGAGCATTAAACAAAGGAACTTTGGTGTTTAGTGTTGTAAATATAGTGGATGGTTTCAGAATTGAGATATATGATGCAGAGGTTGTCATTTCCATATTTTCCAATGATCTTTAACCTTGCTACTTGCAAAGATTGGCCAAGCAATCTAGGTTATGCTCTGATACCAATTGTAATTTCTGTGACAATCACTTTAGAGGATGGAGGGAGGTGAATAGAGTGTTGGTAATTTCGCAGAATTTTCTCGATTTAGCTCACTCCAAGTCAAATACTCTCCAAAATAAGAAAGAAGAAGATAAGAGATAATGAGCTTGTGACACACAATTTATAGTGGTTCGAATCTCTTTGATTCTACTCCACTACCACTTTGCTTCCTAGGTGGATTTTCAACAGCAACTTTCTTGTTACCTTTGATAAAGAACAACAGCAACAACACTTACACTAACAAGTCTAAATCACAAGCAAGAGATCAAATACGTATAGTTCCTCTTGTGTTAGACTCTGTTACAATTACAACAATGAAAGACAAGCATCAAGATCTTAATGAGTTTTAAACACTTTTGCACATTTGAGAGCTTTTTACAACAATGGGAGATGAAGCTTGAAGAGGATGAAAGTGTGTGAAATGTATCATTTGAGCTTCTTCAATATATAGAGAATGTGAGCCATGTTTTTGCAGCCTTCAAAAAGTCTTCAACTCAATCAAGTGTCTTAAAGATGTCCAAATAGTCTTTAGATACCCTATAGTTGGATTTGATGCTCCATAGCCACAGTAGAATATCTTAGACATGTTTACAATAGTCAAGAATGCATTATACATGTTGGGGGAAAGAACACAGGAGATTTGAATAAGATTGGATAGAGAAAACACTTTAAATCTTCATTGGATTTTTTTGCAACAGCTATAAAAATTTGAATTCAGGATGACATCGATTGGTCTATGTGAGGGTATGATGTACATCGATAGATCTATATGAGGGTATGATGTTGGACAGTATGGTTTCAATTTGAATTCAGGATGACATCGATCAATCTATGTCAGAGTATGATGTACATCGATCGATTTATATGAGGGTATGATGTATACATTGGTCTTTGTTAGATCAATTGATGTCAAATTGAAACTACACTGTGAGACGTCGATCTCTCAAATAGCGCAACATGGACCAATCGATGTATACATAAGTCTCTAAATTTGAGCCATCGATCGGTGTCGGTAAAAGTTGAAATAATTTCTTTAATATGTGATAAGTATGTAAGCATCTTTGTGACACATATTAATTTCCTTTATATATGATAAAGTTTTTATAACATCTCATCTATGTTCTTAATGATTCTATGTTTAAACTTGATATAGTGTTGTGTCACTCACTTTCCATGGAGGTTTTGACAACCTACCACAAGGTCAAAAGAGTACTTTTCAGTTTTTGTAGGGCTACATATCAAGAAGGATATATAAGGATAAAAGGACACAAATATGGAGTATCATTACAAGTTTATTAGACATAATTGATTTTCAAGGGCACTTTTATCATTTTGGATACAAGGGCATTTTAGTCATTTATACAAACTTATTTGTTGTGTAATGCTAAAATATTAACTATATGGTCTTCTTATAGATGGTATTCATGGTCGTCATATATCTATCAAACATATCTTATATGGACTTCCATTTTTTCTCGGAATTCTTGTTTATTAAAGTGTGACATTTGTTTTGTCATAATATATGATCTTCATGGTATTCTTATATACACTATTCTTGGCTTCTCTAATATTATTTTTGACAAAATATTGGTTATATTCTTTAGGAAAAATTCGACCACACTTGAAGGAGAGAAAATGAGAATTAGTTAGGATCAACTAGTGATGGTTACTATGCAATCTATCCTCACTATTACATGTTCATACTTATTTATAAAATCTAATTTTCCACTCATATTCAAACACATAAAATGTTGATATATGTACGTATCAGGTGGATAAATCAAATTTGGACATACATACAGGATTACACTATATGGACCAACATAAACACTTCAAATTAACTTGTTGGAAAAAAGTTACAGACTTGGCATCCAAGATGGCATATATTTTGGTTTTTAAAAACTAAAATGATGCTGAAACAATCAGCTCATATCCTAAATAATTGGTTAGGAAGTTGGAGAAGAATGTGGGATAAGAATATTATCCTTGTAAAAACATTTTTCACTTCATTTTTGATGAAATTATTAGCCAATAGAGTGCTGAAATTTGGTGTTTTAGTCAAGTGTCTTGGAGGTGCCAAGTATGCAAGGTGGTGATGTGTTCATCCAATTAAATGAAGACAAGTAACATTGATGACAGTGAAAATGACTTGTGGACATCCTAATCATGCTAAGGGGCTGCTCACACCTATAAAAACGAGTGGAATTGAAGAAAGAGGATGCACCTTGAACTCTCTTCTCCCTCACTTCTTCTTCTTCTCCATTCTTGTTCTTCATTCTTGCAGCTGATTTGTATTGTTTTGAGTTAAAATTTTGCTACAATGACACCTCTTTTATTCATAAAAATTGTAATTGGTTAGCCATTTTGTAAGGCTACATCAATAGGTGGTGAGATGTTTACTTGATTGTTGTTGTTAAGGTGTTGTGTCAAATCTTGATTGGGGTTGGTATATAACCCAAGAATCAAGTACTTTTTAAAGTTTAAAGTGATTATTTGATAGTGAAAATCTAAGAAAATGTGTTCCTTGGGATCGGAGTAGTTCACATTGATCATAACAGGATAAATTCTTGTATTCTTGTGTTCTTTACTTATCATGTTTTTCACAGTTTCAATAATTAACTTTGCATGTCAGTTTGAACTAGTACATGGTTTTAAAATCCTTTGTTTTTTTATGAAAATAAACTTCAGACTGTTGGCTTTCATTTGCAAAAAGAATCACCGAATTTGAGCAAAGAAAAGTTAGTCATTCAATCTTTGAAAGATTATTGCTCTGTTCTACTGACAGATTGAACAGTGTTTAAAATGTCTATTGCTGAGTTACTTAAACATATTTTTTGGTAAAGACCTTTTGAAAACATAAACTAGACATCTTAAAGCTCATTTTGGTAAAAGAATCAATCTTTTTGCCTAAGTATACAATAAGTTAGAACCATTCAAAGTTTACTAGCTTTCCGTCAATTTCTGTTCAGTGTAAGAACTTGAAAGTTTATACTTGTTTGAAAGCTCAAACGTTTTTATCTTTTTTGCCCATACTGGGAAATATTGTTTCAATACATTAAAGTTTATTTCTAGAAAATTTCATAATTTTTGGGAGTTGTATACTTAGAGTTGTAAATTTTTCAAAAACAAGTAGTGATTCTGAGATTTTCATAATTAGATTAAAGGTGTTTTTCAAAGGGTCTAAAAACAGTAAAATTTCTACTCACCACTATTCATCCTCCATTCTTTCTAGTGGTGCTTTTGCAGATGTTACAGCTCAAAAAGTGGTATTCGAGCTAGGTTGACACCACATTAAGGAGACGAAAAGCACCCATCCTTGATCCTTATCAAGGTTTTTATACAGGATGCTCCCTTGACTTAATTCAAGGTTAGCAGCCAGGTATATTTGAACATTTCATGAAGGTTTGGAGCCTTTGTACCCATTTGATCCAAATTCAAGGTATTCTTTTCAGTCATACACTATGACGTTAATTCCTCATAAAGGTGAATTAGAAGGTATGTCCACTCAACACCCTCTACTATTTGATGGTGATAGTTTCGTAAATTGGAAACTTAGAATGAGACTTTTCTTAATGGCTATAGACATCGATTTATGGCTACAGTTGAAGATGGCCTATATATACCCATGAAAATAGTACAAGCTAATGGATTAGTGAAGATAAAAAAGGATGTCAACGAATGCTAATTCTACGCAACTATTATTAGACAGACTTAGTAAATATGAGGCTGACTATGTTTCTAATTGTATTAGTTCATATGAAATGTGGAAGTCACTTGAATTAAAGTATGAAGGTACTAGTGGATTTAAAGAATCTAAGATAAATATGCTTATGTCTGAATTAGATTGTCCTTAAATGTTGTCAAACGATTCCATAGTATCTATGGATTTAAGGCTTACTAATATTTTCAATGCACTTGAGTCTTTAGGAAAATTCTTCACTAACAAGGAGAAGGTACAGAAAGTTCTTAAGAACTTCTTGCGGAATGAGATCCAAAAGTCACAACAATAGAAGAAACATAGCCGATTACAACTATAGATGAACTAATCGCTCACTTAAAGTCTATGAGATAAAATTAGATCAAAGGAATGTTGAGTCGTCTAAACAATCCAGTAAGGATATTGCATTTAATTTGAATAAATCCTCACAAGTTAATGAAGCCGAGTTAGAATGCAGTGACACTGAATTAGATGATGATATTATAATGGTTGCTAGAAAACTTAGAAG
The DNA here is from genome assembly GCA_036186865.1 of Eustoma russellianum. NCBI lineage: Eukaryota > Viridiplantae > Streptophyta > Magnoliopsida > Gentianales > Gentianaceae > Eustoma > Eustoma russellianum. The sequence goes on from AP025061.1 coordinate 17,463,483, forward strand.
GTTTTTCAAGGAGCGTCCAAATAAGTCAAATCAGTCTAGAAGTTACTCTTCTTCTATTACAAAATCTAAGAAAAATAGCTTCAGTGTTATGAATACGGACAAAAAAGCCGTATATGCTATGAATGTACAAGTAAAACTACTGAACAATCTAAGGAAGAACAAAGGAGAAAACTAAAGGAATTCAAGGCAAAGAAAGGAAGGCATGTACTCAAGGCAAGCACATGGAGTGATTCTTCAAACTCAGAATCCAAGCACTCAGAAAACAAGGAAGCTCAAGTTTTTTTCTTCTCAAACGAAGTAACATCCATTTCTAACTTTGATTCTGATAATGAAACGACTGTCATAGAATATATGATGAATTCATGAAAATGGTGCACGATTTAAAAATTTGTCAAAACAATTGAAGAAAATGACGAGTTGAAGACGTTTAACCTGGGATTGATGTGAATGACGAGTTGAAGACGTCCAACTTAAGATTTTCAAATCAATTAGAGTCTTTCAAACAAAATTCATCAAATTCTATTGATTGTTTAAGGACTAAAACTGAATCATGTTGAAAAACTAAACAAACTTTAAGTGCTAAAAATAGCATGCTAAAAGCCAAAGTGCATGATTATGAAATGTGAAAACATGTAGACTAGACTTGAGAAAACCTTAGAACAAATAAAATCTATTGCAACTTGTTAGATACGATAATATCTTCACATAAATATGGAAATGGCAAAAAAGATTAGGGCATAAAGAAGAACATGATAACTTAAGCAGAAATACCAATTTTGTTTCGCCTAGTTCTAAATTACCTTATATTGCAAAAGCTGCAATTAACTCGAATGTACCTATCTTGTCTACTCTTGTTTCACGCACGCAAATAAAAGTTCCTAGGCAAAACTTTGTATTTAGAACACCTAGAAATCATGCTTATGCACCTAAGTCAAATCCGGAGTATCCAGCCTATCTTGGCGCACATAGTTCACAAAAAGTTTTATTAAAAAGGTTTGATACATATAAATCCAATTATGGGCAGCCTACACATCCCTCTTTTAAAGCTTATAGGATTGCATCTACAAAACATGATTAACATATAAAATGCCATTTAAAACTCAAATCCGTGTGCCTCACATTTATATCAAAATTGGCCATGTTATAGTGTATTTAGACTAAGTTATAACATATATAAGAATAATGCATCTTCATTTAAATGTAATGGTCAAGTATATGCAAATTCCCTTTATTATTCGTCCTATACAATTCTAAATATGTGCCAAAAAGATAAATCTAAGTTTGGATACCAAAAGGGTACATAAACAAGGATGTTGCTTCTAACATTCAAGGATCCAAATAAAAGGTACTTAAAGCCTTGTCTTCTTAGTATTGTAAGGTCCGTGATGAACACTCTAGAGGGGGGTGAATAAAGTGTTGGGCAATTTTGCGGAATTTTCTCGGTTTAGCTCAATACAAAACAGAGGCACTCAAAATCAATAAAGAAGGAGATGAGAGATAATGAGTGAAGACACAAGATTTAGAGTGGTTCGAATCTTAAATGATTCTACTCCACTACCACTTTGCTTTCAAAGTGGATTTTCAACAGCAACTTTCTTATTACCTTTGATAAGGAACAAGAACAACAACAGCAACACTTACACTAACTCTAGTGCAAGCAATAACTACACCAGCACCAACTTATTGCATGTCAGGGTATGATGTACATCGATCGATCTATGTCAGGGTATGATGTACATCGATCTCTGTTTAGAGATCTATGTCAGGGTATGATGTACATCGATCTCTGTTTTAGAGATCTATGTCAGGGTATGATGTACATCGATCTCTGTTTAGAGATCTATGTTAGGGTATGATGTTGATTTCTTATTTCCAAGTATAAAACGACTTTTCGTTCCTTTTTCAAACATCTTTTAAGCTTCATCAAAACATTCATATCCCAACAATCTCCCCATATGTGAGAGATCTATCTCTCACAGTGGATTTTTCTCATTTTGTTCTAATTCCAAATTATGAAATATCTTTTTCTCTCATTTTCAACAATCTTTTAAATTCATCAAAACATATCTTTTTCCAAAAAGTATGTGAATTATAAAAAGGATGATAAAAAGAAGATGAAACAAAATGATCTAAAAACAAATGGGTTTTAGATAGTGGATGCTCAAGACATGTGACAGGAATCCACACTATTCACCAAATTCAGAGAAGTAAAGAATGGAGGAAGTGTGATATTTAATGACAACAACCAAGGTGAAGTTGTTGGCAAAGACACGATTAGAGGTTGGAACATTTTTCAAATCAATAATGTACTTTTGGTAAGTAACTTATCATACAACTGATTGAGTATCTCTCAACTAATTGATTGTGGTTATGTTGCTTGATTTCTTCATGCTACATGTGAATTAACAAATAATGTTGGACCGTTCACCTGCAATAAACACCACTAGAGGGGAGTGAATAGTGGTTAGCAAAAATTACACTACTACCCTTTAACAAAATCCCCTTTAAAAATAGAAGCTGAGACCACCTCAGATTCAGAACTCGTTTTTGAAAAATTCAAAAATCAGTGTACACAACTCCAAAAATTACGAACATTTTCAGAACTTAACTTCAATGTCTTGACAAGACTCTGTCCAAATATTAGACAAAAAATAAGATCTTTTGATCCTTCAAACAAATAAAAAGCTTCAGATGATCAATCTAAACAGAATTGGACAGAAAGTTGCTGAAATTTGAAAACGTGTTTCTCTTTGAATATTCAACCAAAAGGTTGATCTTTATGTCAAAACACTCCTTAGGATGTCTAGTTTATGTTTCCAAGAGGTCCTGGCCTTCAAAAATTCTTGATTAAAACAAAATTCAAGTTTCTTAAAACTGGTCAGATTGCAGCCAGATTGGAGCAGTTATCTTGCAATGACTGAAAGACTAACTTTCTCTTGCTCAAATCAAGTGATTCTTATTGAAAATGAAAGCTAACAGTTTGAAGTATAATTCCACCAAAACTCACAAATTGTGAAAGTGTTTAGCTATTTTTTCAAAACGTGAGAATTTGTATGAAATCTGCAGTGAAAATGGGTAAAAAACAGAAAACTATAAAGAAGATAAGAACACCAAGGATTTATCCTGGTTCGGTCAATGTGACCTACTCCAGTCCACAGGAACACCTTTCCCTGGATTTCACTATGGTATGAACCAAATTACAACAAGAACCAAGCTTGATCATTGGGTTAAACACCAACCCTATTCAAGACTTGTATGTACACCTCTATCACCTATTGATGTAGCCTTATAGATTTGGCTAATCAATCTTACAAATGAGACACAAGAGGCTTGTAGCTCTACAACAAATATCACAAGAACACCTTGGCTACAAAAAAAAATTGAAACAAGAATGAGGAGAAGAAGATAGCAAGACAATTCAACTTTTGCTTTTCAAGTCTGTGTTATTCTTCTTCACCTTTGCCTCCTATTTATAGTGTGAAATGACTCTTGAAGATAAGAACTCTTATGTGTCACCATCTTCATCATCAATGCTTAAGTGTTTTTACATCATTGGTTGGCCACATAAACACCTTGTACACTTGGCAAAATGAAACAACACAATTGGTCCACCTTGGAAACCATGTTGGCCGAATTTGTTGTCTCCAAAAATGACTTGGAATTTGCTTAAAAAGTAGAGATAATACTAAGGGATAATATCACCAACAAAACCTCAAATCCTTGGCAAGATAATAGGATGGTGATGGCTGAAAATTTTGAACAATTCAGCCCTTCTTTATCATGGAGCCGTTGGCTACTAATTCAAATGCTTCCAAATTGGCAATTTTGCCAGCTAGCTTCTTTTTAGTTGGTCCACTTGTCACCAAGTCATAAAATGAGTACACCATCATTTTCATCTGTATATACATGTTTTTGAGGCTGTATACATGTATATCAACTCAGATTTTTGAAGGAGAAACCAACAAAATAATAGTTGACAAGATTCTGTCAACATATACCAAAATTCCCAATTTTTCTCCTTGTATGTTGTGATAAATTTCACACCTTTAACACCTTTAAATTCTCTGAAAAATGATGATTAATATCCTCCAACAGCATATAGAAGAAGGTCTTCAATAAAAAAAATAGAATGTGGCATCACAACTCGTCACATATCCCGCTACTGTCGATAATATCATCATTTGAGAGAAATAATAGAAAACCACCAAATAATCTTCAAGATAATTATAAATCAACTTTAGAATGAATATATTAATATACTCAAGAGATTCCTTGAGTAAAATACCAAAACTACCTTCAGGGGTAAAATGACCAAAATGCCCCTTGTTAGAGAAAACTCTAGAAATGACCCGGATGGTCAGAAATAGATATAATGACAAATTTGTGATGATAAATATAATATGAATGTGTCCTTGAAACATTTTCACCATGTCATGTTCCTACAAAACTCAAAATACCAATTTTGCCTTTTTGGTAAGTTGTAGAAACTTCCAAGGCATATTAGTCACAAGATATTTATAATCATCAAAAACACATAATATCAACATAATGAACATATATAAATCATGTACAAATGAAAACAATCATTTTATCACATTTTAGAAAAATATTTTTAAAAACTCTAGACATCGATCGATCGAAGTGCCTCAGTTTCAGAGATCAATGTCTCACAGTAAGTTTCAGAGTTTGTCTCTGACCTACATCGATCGATCGATGTGAGAGTTTGATGTACATCGATTGATCGATGTGTCTTATGTTTAGAGATCAATGTCTCACAGTAAGGTATTGGTTTTTCTCTGCCTTACATGGACCGATCGATGTGAGGGATCGAAGTACATCGATCGATATAAGTGCTACAACCTGAGAGATCGATGTCACTTTTCTTCACTTTTTCAACTTTTAATTATTTATAACACCATGTGTGACATTTTGAAGTATCCACCACTTAAAATCATGACCTTGAAAATTATCCAAACATATTTCTCAACAAATAATAAAGGAGAAATTGTATTGAAAGGAAGTAGAGATGGTAGCATTTATAACATTATCTTTGAATAACATGTTAGATGTTAAAATTATGTGCTCTGTATCTCATGACTTATTCTACTATTGAAAAATTACTTATAAAAAACCTTATAAGAGGACTACCTGAATCAATTGAATGCATTTTTGTTGGATATTCAACCGATTCAAAAGCATATAGATGTTATATATCCTGCATCTAGAAAGATAATGGAATCTATTTATGTAAAATTTAATGAAAACAATGTTGATAAATATGTTTGGATGATTTTCAAAGTCATGATTTTAAGTGTTCAATGCATAAAAGTGTCACACCTAATGTTATAAATGATAAAAAGTTGGAAAAAAATGACATCGATCTCTCAGGTGAGATACATCGATTGATCGATGTATACATCGAGTACCTACATCGATCGATCAAAGTAAGGAAGTGAAATTTTCAAACCTTACTATGAGACATCGATCTCTAAACCTGAGACACATCGATGTATATATCAATCTCTCACATCGATCGATCGATCTAGGTCAAAGACAGAATGTGAACCTCACTGTGAGACATCGATCTCTCAAGTAGAGGCACTTCGATCGATCGATGTCTAGGGTCTTTTTAGAAATTTTTTTCTAAAATATGATAAAATGGTTGTTTCCATTTTTACATGATTCATATATGTTTATCATGTTGCTATTATGTGTTTTTGATGAATATAATAATGTCTTGTGACTAATGTTCCTTGAAAGTTTCCACAATTTACCAAAAAAGGCAAAAGTGGTATTCTGAATGAAAATGATGCAAGGACTTTATTATTTCTTATTCATCACTATGAAGGTGTTTTTGTATCTATTTCTGACCATCAGGTTCATTTTTGGAGTTTTCTCTTACCAGGGGCATTTTGGTCATTTACCATCCAAGGACAGTTTTGTCATTTTACATAAGAAAATTTCTTGAGTATCTTATTATCTTTATTTTGGAGTTTATTTATGGTAGTCTTGAAGATTTTTTGGTGGTTTTTTATTCTATTCTCTCATTTGATGATATCATCGACGGTAGCGGGATGTGTGACGGTTTTCGTGTCACATTTTATTTTCTTCTTGAAGACTCTCATGAATATATCATTGGAGGTTCCTAATCCTTATTTTACAGAGAATATGAATGTATTCTTGGTACAAAATTCACCACAACATACAAGGAGAAAAATAGTAATTTTTATATTATATGTTGACATAATCTTGTCAACTCTTATGTATTATTTTCTCTTCACAATTTTTGAGGTTGTACGCGCATTATGGCCTCCAAAACGTGATTATACAGGTGGAAATGATGGTGTATTCATTTTATGACATGATGATAAATGAATCAATGAAATACAAGTTAGTTGGTAAACGTTGTCAACTTGGATTTTTCAATTTGAAACCAACGGCTAGTTGGAGTTGTTGGACCTGATTTTTTACAAGAATGGGTAGCCTCACATGTCCTATTCTTGTGCCTAGGAGTTGAAGGATTCTTGTGAAATATGTCGTCCTATATATCTTCATTTTTCAAAACTATTTCCATGTCATTTTTGATGACAAAAATCGGCCAAGATAAGTATGTCAAGGAGGACAAATCATGTTTCTTTATATTGCCAAGTGTACAAGGTGCTTATGTGGTCAACCAATGATGTGAAGGCAACTAAGACTTGATGATGAAGGCTTTGACATATTGGAGATCTTATCTTCAAGGCCTATTTTGCACTATAAATATGAGACAAAGGTGAAGAAGAGAACACACACTTAAAAGCAAAAAAATTGAAGAGCATTCTTGCTATTCTCTTCTCTTGTTTTTGATTCATTCTTTGTGTAGCTAAGGTATTCCATTTCTTGTTGTTGTATAGCTGCATTATACTCATCTATTGTAGTTCATTTGTAACATTGATTAGACAAATTTATAAGGCTACATCAATAGGTGGTATAAGTGTTGCAACCAAAAGTTGCATAGAGGTGATCATCCAAGTCTTGAATATGGTTGCTGTTTAACCCAAAGATCAAGCTTGGTTCTTGTTGTATTGGTGTTCATTTCATAGTAAAATCCAAGAAAAGGTGTTCCTTGGGACTGGAGTAGGTCACATTGACCGACCAGGATAAATCTTTGGTGTTCTTGTCTTCTTTCTACCTTTCTGTTTTCTGCCCGTTTTCACTGCAGTTTTCACTCAACTTCACACGTTTTGAAAAAATAGCAAAACACTTTCTGCAGTTTTCACCCAGCTTCACACATCTTGAAAAAATAGCAAAACACTTTAAAAATTTGTGATTTTTGGTGGAGTTATACTTCAGACTGTTAGATTTTATTTGCGACAAGAATCACTTGATTTGGGCAAAGGGAAGTTATTCTTTCAGTCTTTGAAAGATAACTGCTTCATTCAGGCTACAATCTGACGAGTTTCAAAGAAACTTGGATTCTGATTTTATCAAGCATAGTTTCAGGTCAGGGCCTTTTTGAAAGTTAAACTAGACATTCTAAGGAGCATTTTGACATAAAGATCAACCTTTTTGGCTGAGTAATTAAAGAGAAACATGTTTTCAAAGTTCAACACTATTCTCTCCAATTCTGTCCAGATTGACCATCTAAATCTTTTTATTTGTTTGAAGGACCAACCATCTTATTTTCGTATCGTTTTTGGATAGAGTCTAGTCAAGATATTGAAATTAATTTCTGAAAAATTTCATAATTTTTAGAGTTTTGTGTACTGACTTTTGAAGTTTTCAAAAATAGGTACTGAATCTGAGTAGCTCTCAGATTCTGTTTACAAAGGGTTTTTAATTCAAGGATAGTAGTGTGATTTCTGCTAGCCGTTATTCATCCCCTCCCTCTAATGGTGTTTATTACAGGTGTTACGGTCCGACAAACACTTATCTTAAAATAAATGATAAAACTAAAGAGAAGCATGATTCCAATCTTGAATATTTTTACGACGATGATGATTTCTCACTTGAAGCAATAACTGATCATCTTGAACCTACTCCTCCTGAACATGAGTTACTTGAGCCATTAGGAAATATTGATCAAGAACATGTTCAAATGGAAGAATATGAATCAAATTTAACAGATATTCCAACAGAATACGAAAAATACATACAAATGATATATTTGAACAAGAAGAAAATGAACCAAAGTCAACCAAGTAATTAGTCACATATTAAAGATGAACATAAACATTCCAAAGACTTAATAATAGGTGATATTAACCAAGGTATAAGAACACGTAGGAATATCTGTTAGTGTATGTGCCCTAGGCCATGATTTGGATATTTATGTTATGCATTTATTATTAATAAAAGAGGTTTTATTATCATTATTGTTGGTTAGTATGTTACACAATTTTGATATATGTCCCTGATTCATTATTGTTATGGAGATAAAATAATTTACAATCAGTATGAATATTGATTTGATAATCATGAGATGATTATGTGTATGGTGATACGAATCAATCTCATAGATACTTGTTAGAGAACAGTGTATTGGATAGACCCATCATGAGATTGCTACATAGATTAGCGTCATAAGTAAATCTCATGATAGTCATGTTTTAATCCTTTGACTTGAGATTGTCATAGTTTCCAACATAAGGACTATTATATTTTGACATGATCAAACGTTATCCGTAACTGGATAATAATAAAGGTCATGATTGAATGTGATAGAAATTATGTAGAGGATATTGAACAATCAAGATAGAATTTGTCCCTCTTTTGAGAGAGATATCTTTGGGCCCCTCGATTAGTGAGACTGTGAAATGCATGGCCGTGCTCAAATGAATTGACAGTGTGATCAATATCATTTGTTTTATCAGTCTACTTAGAGATCGAGTAATCATATGTTTGAACTATATAAGTATGATGCTGACCATGACTTATGTTCAAACTAGATATCGTGTGGCAAAGGGATTAATGCATGTACTATTATTAGGCTAGTTGGACTTTACTCGTATTAATTGGGTAGTTGTAATGCCTTGCTAGAGGCCAATTACGACTTGTTGGTTTAATAGAGATTTAATCAACTGCCAATTAATATGGGCCTATCGGGTCACACACAAGAATGCGTAAGGCTGAGATTAATAATATTAATAATATTAATATTGGATATTAATTATTATTATTATTATCGTTTTAATATTAATAATATTAATATTGGATATTAATTATTATTAATATTATTATTTTCGTTTTTGTGGTTATATGTATATAAATATATATATGCTGTCAGATAATAATGAGAGAATCCATATCTGATATGGATTTTGAATATCCTGACAGAATCCATATCTGATATGGATTTTGATTGGCATCAACGAAACCGATTAGGACTCGGTTTTTAATATCCATAAATACGTATATATATATATCTATGTATCTCGTACATAGAGACATACGAAATACACACGAAAACAACAGAAACCCTAGAATCGTTTTTGTGAAAAACGAGTTCTTCAGCCGCGCCGTTTGAAGAGCTAGCACTCCGGGCGGAAGCGTTCGTGTGGATACCGACAGAGGGTGTTCGTGATTTCGTACCTCTTCCATCTGCAGACTTCGAATCTACGGAGGTAGTTTTTGATTTCTTTTGTCGAATTAAACGAACAACATGGATCCTTGGTAGGAAATCGGAGATCAAGTTTTGTTTTCCGCTGCGCATTTGGCAGTGATCTCGGTTGATTTCCTAACAGTGGTATCAGAGCCACTTGTTGATTTCGTTTAAATCGATTATATCATGCTTATGTGATTATATGTTTACTGTTTTTCGTATGGCATGATATGTACAAAAAAACCCCAACTCGGATTTCATATGATGAGAGAAGATTGGTGTTTTTCAAATCGTTTTCATGAGATGATTTGTATACGGCGGTTTTTGTTTGTCATGTGATGATCAAAACCGATTCTGTTTATATTAGATATAAACATACGCTATGTGTAAAACCCTATTCGAATCTCATCTGGTGAGAGCGGATTGATGTTTTCAATTCGTTTTCATGAGACGTTATGATTCGAGATTGTTATATGTGATATAAAGTTTTCGTTTTTCATGTGATGATCAAAAACGATTATGTTTATATAAGAGTTATGCATATTCAAAACAGACAGATTATCAATTCGATTGATGATTCTGTTTTCGGATTTCGAATGGCAGATTGATTCTATTTCGGATTTCGAACAGCAGATTATCAATTCGATTGATGATTCTGTTTTGGGTTTTGAATGATAACTCTCGGTTCGATCGGTGCTTCTATAAGGGCTTACACGTATTCAAAACAGTAAGATCGTTAATATGATTGATGCGTCTGTGTTTGGGTTTCGAAAAGAAAATTATCAATGCGATTGATACTTTCTTTTTGGCTTCGAGGGGCGCTACCCCTCGACCCTGCCTGGGGCTCTGCCCCTCGGAACCCCGCCCGTTAACCGGCTAGCGAGACCGCCGTATGCGTACGCCTTATAGTTCGTTACCGTGACATTAAGAATGTCAATATATATTTATTTGTTATAATATGTTTGTGTAAAATATATTATAATTGTTGATGTCTTTGCAAGGTGCATAGCATGGCCTCAGGACCTATGTGATTGACTTAGTCATATTTTTGTTTTGGGTTATTATGGCCTGCGTGCCGCTGTAGTTTTTGTTGTATTTTATTATACAAGTAGTTAGGTGTTTCTTTGTTATTGTAATAAATGAAGAATCAAGCTACAAAATGGTGATGGCGACACACACCAAGGACGAGTGGATTCCATGGAGATGGAGGCACGGGCTCAAGACAAGAAGATATGTATCATTGTAAATGTTGTAATAGGAAGTCTTTCACATAGGGTTTCCTTTATGATCTTCATCTGGTCTCATGAAGATCATATTTAGTTTGGCCATGCTATGTCACGTTTACATATTTATCATTTTGTATGAGATGCGTGGATGATATATTATATATGCATATAGGATGCTACGATATAATGATATGCAATGCAAGACATAAACTAAGTTGAACCCTCATTAATAATTTAAGTCTTGATGCCATCCATGTCTTAAACACCTATTAAAACTGGGATTGTATTAAAGTAGGTATTGCCAAAGCAATGTGCTTTAAACATTCCTAGCTACGTAGGATGAGTAATAGTGCTACTCATATGTTTAAAATTGGTTAGACTTAATTGAGCTATCAAAACGGTTTTGGGCTCAAGGCATTAGATGGAATCTAACATACAATGATATATGATGTCATTATTCCATAAATTCTAAGAGTTACATGAGATGTAATTGGTAAAGATGTTACCTACCTAAATAACTTAATTTTAAGCGTCATGCCAAAGCTGAGTTTAGAATTAAGTCAAATATGGATCTTAGCTCACTAAAATATTTCTTTTGAGGGTTATATTTTAGTGGGAGTTTTATAAATTTTAACCTCATTATTAATAAAGTGTTACTTTGCATGTTTTGTAGATCATAAATGACTGCTAATAACAATTCCACCTTATCGCTGCGATCTATCCTTGAGAAGGAAAAACTAAAAGAATGTGGGACTAATTTTGTTGACTGGTTTCGAAACTTGAGAATTGTTCTCAAGCAAGAAAAAAAGTCCTACGTGCTCGATGACCTTGTCCCTGAACCCCCTCCTGCTGATGCTTCTGTTGCTGTTGAGAACAAGTATAAGAAGCATGTTGAAGATTCCAATGACATAGGATGTATAATGTTGGTAACTATGTGTCCAGGACTTCAGAAAGACCTGGAACACTTAGAAGCTTATGAGATGAGTGTGCATCTCAAACAAGCTTTCCAACAACAGGCTAGGCAGGATAGGTTCGACACCGCTGTTGCACTTTTTGACTGTAAGATGTCTGAAGGTGAATCTGTTAGCGCTCATGTTCTGAAGATGAAAGGCTACATAGATCACCTTGCAAGACTTGGATATCCCCTGAGTTTGGAACTCGCCACGGATTTGATCCTACACTCTTTGCCTAGCAGTTTTTCTCAGTTCGTCATGAACTACAATATGAATAATATGGAAAAGTCCATTCCTGAGCTACATGGTATGCTCAAAACTGCTGAGGGGAATATCAAGAAGCCTACCCATGTATTGAGTGTCAATACCAAGCTAATGAAAAGGAAAGCTAAAGGCAAGGGTAAGGCTAAAAGTGCAAAGGGTGCAAAAGGGGCAAAGAGTCAAGCTAAACCGAAACCTGGTCCCAAGGCAAAGGTTCCTAAGGAAGGAACTTGTTTCCATTGCAACAAGCCTGGGCATTGGAAAAGAAATTGTGATGTTTATTTGGAGGAGTTGAAGAAGCTGAAGGGTAGTACGAGTACATCTTCAGGTATTTGTGTTATAGAAATTAATTTATCTACTTCTTCTTCCTGGGTATTAGATACTGGATGTGGATCCCATATTTGTACAAATATGCAGGGGCTCAAAAGGAGTAGGATGCTGAAGAAGGGCGAGGTGGACCTACGTGTTGGCAATAGAGCAAGAGTTGCTGCTATAGCTGTAGGGACCTATGAGCTTATCTTGCCCAATGGGCTTTTGTTAGTTTTAAACAATTGCTTTTATGTTCCTACTATGAGTAGGAATCTTATTTCAGTGTCTGTTTTGGATGATGAAGGTTATTCATTTTTAATTAAAAATAAGAAGTGTTCTATTTTTGATAAAAATGACTTGCTTTATTGTATTGCAAGTAGTTATAATGGCATTTATGTCCTTAACCTTGATGATTCCAATGACGGTAATATTTATAACATATCTTCAAAGAGAACTAAGCCAAATGAACTAAACCCTGCATATTTATGGCATTGTCGCC
>AP025061.1:17476320-17530347 GCA_036186865.1 Eustoma russellianum
TCTAAACCCTGCATATTTATGGCATTGTCGCCTTAGCCATATAAATGAGAAGCGCGTATCTAAACTCCATCAAGATGGATTATTAGATTCATTTGATTTTGAATCATTTGAAAATTGCGAGTCTTGTTTGCTTGGAAAGATGACAAAGACTCCTTTTACTGGACATAGTGAAAGGGCTAATGACTTATTGGGCTTGGTACATACAGATGTATGCGGCCCAATCAGCATTAGTGCCAGGGGAGGATTTCAGTATTTCATTACTTTTACTGATGATTTCAGTAGGTATGGCTATGTCTACCTAATGAAACATAAGCATGAGTCTTTTGAAATGTTTAGAACTTTGCAAAATGAAGTACAAAATCAACTTGGTAAGACAACTAAAAACCCTTCGATCAGATCGAGGTGGTGAATATTTGAGCCAAGAATTTGACCAACATCTAAGAAATTGTGGAATCGTTTCACAGTTGACTCCTCCAGGAACTCCACAATGGAATGGTGTTTCTGAAAGGAGAAATCGGACTTTATTGGATATGGTTCGATCTATGATGGGTCAAGTAGATCTTCCTTTATCCTTTTGGGGTTTTGCCTTGGAGACAGCTGCATTCATTTTGAACCGTGTACCATCTAAAGCGGTTGAAAAGACACCATATGAGATGTGGACTGGTAAAAGACCCAGTTTGTCTTTTCTTAAGATTTGGGGTTGTGAAGCTTATGTGAAAAGATTAATGTCAGATAAGCTAGCTCCAAAATCTATCAAATGTATTTTTGTGGGGTATCCTAAAGAAACTAAAGGGTACTGTTTCTATATTCCCTCAGAGAACAAAGTGTTTGTTGCTCGAAATGGAGTCTTTTTGGAAAAGGAGTTTCTCTCCAAGAGAACAAGTGGGAGTATAGTACAACTTGAGGAAACTCAAGTTCCACAAGATATCGTTGAACAGTCTTTAGAGACGATTTCAGAACCACAAACAGTTGTGGAGCCTGAAAATGTAACACAAGTCCAACGCAGATCTGATAGGATACATCGTCAGCCAGAGAGATACGGATTTCTTGTGACTGATGATAGTCAAGTTATGCTCATAGATCAAGATGAGCCTACTACCTATCAGGAAGCTGTGTCAGGTCCAGATTCAGATAAATGGCTTGGAGCCATGAATTCTGAGATGCAATCCATGTTTGATAACCAAGTTTGGTCTTTAATTGATCCTCCAGAGGGTATTAAGACTATTGGTTGCAAATGGGTTTTCAAGAAGAAAACTGACATGGATGGAAATGTGCAAACCTACAAAGCAAGGCTTGTGGCTAAAGGTTTCAAGCAAACTCATGGTATAGACTATGATGAAACCTTTTCACCAGTAGCTATGCTTAAGTCTATTCGAATTCTCCTTGCCATTGCAGCATACTATGATTATGAGATATGGCAAATGGATGTCAAAACTGCTTTCCTTAATGGAAATTTACTCGAGGATGTGTACATGACACAACCTGAGGGTTTTGTAAATCCTGAGAATTCAAAGAAGGTTTGCAAGCTTCAAAGGTCCATCTATGGATTGAAGCAACCATCTCGAAGCTGGAATATTCGTTTTGATGAAACAGTTAAGAACTTTGGTTTCATCAAGAATGAAGATGAACCTTGTGTTTACAAGATGGTTAGTGGGAGTGCAGTAGTGTTTCTGGTCTTATATGTGGATGACATATTACTTATTGGGAATGATATCCCTACCTTGCAAAAGGTTAAGGCTTGATTAGGGAATTCATTTTCAATGAAGGACTTGGGTGAGGCTACCTATATCCTTGATATCAAGATCTATAGAGATAGATCTAAAAGGATAATAGGCTTGAGTCAGAGTACATACATAGATAAAATGTTAAAAAGGTTCAACATGCAAGAGTCCAAGAAAGGATTCCTGCCTATGTCTCATGGCATTCATCTTAGCAAGAATCAATGTCCTCAGACATCTGATGAGCGAGAACGAATGAATAAAATTCCTTATGCTTCTGCTATAGGATCGATCATGTATGCCATGTTATGTACTAGACCAGATGTCTCATATCCATTGAGCACAACAAGTAGATATCAAGCTGACCCTGGTGAAGGTCACTGGACAGCTGTCAAGAATATTCTTAAGTACCTCAGAAGGACTAAAGATGTATTCTTGGTTTATGGAGGTTTGAATGACGAGTTAGTTGTAAATGGTTACATAGATGCTAGCTTCCAAACCGACATAGATGATTTCAGGTCGCAGTCCGGTTTTATATTCACATTGAATGGTGGAGCTGTTAGTTGGAAGAGTTCAAAACAAAGCACTGTGGCTGATTCTACAATAGAGGCTGAGTATATAGCAGCATCAGATGCAGCTAAAGAAGTAGTTTGGTTGAAGAAGTTCATCACTGAGCTAGGAGTGGTACCTAGCATTGCAAATCCTGTGGACATTTATTGTGACAACAATGGTGCCATAGCACAAGCAAAAGAGCCTAGGTCTCATCAGAGATCTAAACATATACTCAGACGCTACCCTCTCATTCGAGACATCATCGATAGAGGAGATGTCAAGATATGCAAAGTTGACACAAACGATAACATAGCGGATCCATTGACTAAGCCTCTCTCACGGGTCAAGCATGATCAGCACACTAGATCTATGGGCCTCAGATATTTGTAGGCCTAGTGCAAGTGGGAGATTGTTAGTGTATGTGCCCTAGGCCATGATTTGGATATTTATGTTATGCATTTATTATTAATAAAAGAGGTTTTATTATCATTATTGTTGGTTAGTATGTTACACAATTTTGATATATGTCCCTGATTCATTATTGTTATGGAGATAAAATAATCATGAGATGATTATGTGTATGGTGATACGAATCAATCTCATAGATACTTGTTAGAGAACAGTGTATTGGATAGACCCATCATGAGATTGCTACATGGATTAGCGTCATAAGTAAATGTCATGATAGTCATGTTTTAATCCTTTGACTTGAGATTGTCATAGTTTCCAACATAAGGACTATTATATTTTGACATGATCAAACGTTATCCGTAACTGGATAATAATAAAGGTCATGATTGAATGTGATAGAAATTATGTAGAGGATATTGAACAATCAAGATAGAATTTGTCCCTCTCTTTTGAGAGAGATATCTTTGGGCCCCTCTATTAGTGAGACTGTGAAATGCATGACCGTGCTCAAATGAATTGATAGTGTGATCAATATCATTTGTTTTATCAGTCTACTTAGAGATCGAGTAATCATATGTTTGAACTATATAAGTATGACGCTGACCATGACTTATGTTCAAACTAGATATCGTGTGGCAAAGGGATTAATGCATGTACTATTATTAGCTAGTTGGACTTTACTCGTATTAATTGGGTAGTTGTAATGCCTTGCTAGAGGCCAATTACGACTTGTTGGTTTAATAGAGATTTAATCAACTGCCAATTAATATGGGCCTATCGGGTCACACACAAGAATGCGTAAGGCTGAGATTAATAATATTAATAATATTAATATTGGATATTAATTATTATTATTATTATTATTATCGTTTTAATATTAATAATATTAATATTGGATATTAATTATTATTAATATTATTATTTTCGTTTTTGTGGTTATATGTATATAGATATATATATGCTGTCAGATAATAATGAGAGAATCCATATCTGATATGGATTTTGAATATCCTGACAGAATCCATATCTGATATGGATTTTGATTGGCATCAACGAAACCGATTAGGACTCGGTTTTTAATATCCATAAATGCGTATATATATATCTATGTATCTCGTACGTAGAGACATACGAAATACACACGAAAACAACAGAAACCCTAGAATCGTTTTTGTGAAAAACGAGTTCTTCAGCCGCGCCATTTGAAGAGCTAGCACTCCGGGCGGAAGCGTTCGTGTGGATACCGACAGAGGGTGTTCGTGATTTCGCACCTCTTCCATCTGCAGACTTCGAATCTACGGAGGTAGTTTTTGATTTCTTTTGTCGAATTAAACGAACAACATAGATCCTTGGTAGGAAATCAGAGATCAAGTTTTGTTTTCCGCTGCGCATTTGGCAGTGATCTCGGTTGATTTCCTAACAATATCAACCAACTTGACTATGCTGAGTGGCATGCATTAGTCTCCCATAATGAGCCCAAAAATGTTGAAGAAGCTTTGAAGGATTCATTTGGATAAATGTTATGCATGAGGAACTAAATCAATTTACTAGAAATGGTGTATGGGGATTTAATACCCAAACCTGAAAATAAAACCATACCAGGTACCAAATGGGTATATAAATTAAAATGAATGAAGAAGGAAATGCAGTATGCAATAAGGCTAGGTTAGTTGCACAAATGTATAATCAACAAAAGGGTATATATTATGAATAAACATTTACACCTGTTGCACGACTATAAGCCATAAGACAATTATTAGCCATTGCTGGTTTGAGTAACATCAAACTATTTCAAATAGATGTTAAAAGTGCTTTCTTAAACTTCTATATACACGAAGAAGTTTTGGTAAAAAAACCTCTAGAATTTGCGGATCTAAAACATTCTAACTATGTATTTAAGCTAAGAAAGTTTCATTCATTCTAAAACAAGCTCTAAGAGCTTGATATGATAGATTTGCGAATTTTCTTCTCACAAATAATTACAGAATAGGAGCCATAGATAATACTTTTTTTTAAAAAAAAAAGTAAATGATCTACTAATAGTACAAATCTATGTAGATGATATAAGTTTTAGTTGAACTAATTCTAACTTAGTAAAGGAATTTAAAGATTGCATGAAATCTGAGTTTGAAATGTTTATGGTAGGAGAACTCAACTATTTCTTTCGTTTATAGATAAAACAAACTTCCCGTGGAATCTACATTAGTCGAATCAAATACATAAATGACATAATCAAGAAATTTGGATTTGAGGAATTATAACCTACAACATTCCCCATGAGTATAAGTGCAAAATTAGATACAGATGAAAATGGAAAGTCTTTCGATGATAGGGCATTTATTGTACTTAACTGCATCAAGACCAGATATAATGTTTAGTGTGTGTATGTATAGTAGGTTTCAATCATGTCTTAAGGTTTCTCACTACAATGTGATGAAAAGGATTTTTAGATATATTAAACATACAATTTATTTAGGACTTTGGTGATAGAAACTTTCAACTAGAACTACATGCCCATAGCGATGCTGACTACGATGGTTGTAAGATGTATAGAAAATCAACTAGCAAACATGTCAATTCAAAGGAACTAATCTAGTTTTTTTAGTTTTCAAAAAAAAACTAGCGTAGCCCTTTCCACCTCCAAAGCATAGTATATAGCTTTAAGTCTATGTTGTACACAATTACTTTGGTTAAAGTAGCAACTTAGTGATTTTGGCATTATGGTAAGTCAAATTCCAATTTTCTGCAATGGCACGAGCACCATCAATCTTTCTCAGAATCAAGTACTTCATTCTAAAGCCAAACACATAGAAGTTAGGCACCATTTCTTACGTGACCATGTTAATAATGGAAACATTATAGTTGACCATATAAGAACTAATAACTAAGTCTCTGATATATTTATAAAACCTCTAACTCAAGCAACCTTCGAGACTTTACGAGACAAAATAGGAATCTTATCTTAAGATACGATTGCATGATTTTATCTTTTGCATGATATACAAAATAAAGGAGGAGAAAAGAAATCATGATTTTTAATCATAACAGCACAATTTCAGCAAAATTTTGAAGAGGAGTAGCAAAACATAGGTTGAGGGGGAGACATCGGTGTAAATGTACACATATTTTTTAAAACTCATGTAAGATTTCAAACAAGTGGTTAAATAAGTGCAAAACCAAAAAGTGGTAAGTGTATGCGTTTAAAATCATGTAAGGTTATTTTGAAAATCATTCAAAAAGGGAAGAATGTTATGCATAGGTTTGAATGATTTTAAAAGCATGATTTTATTGAGTGATAAAATGTTGATAAAGAGATGTTAAAAAGATACTTTATATTGTAAGAATAACAAAAGATTTAAACAAATAAGGAAGTAACATCGATTTCTCAAATAGAAACACATCGATCGATCGATGTTTATATTAGTTTCTTTAAAGATACATAGATCGATTGATGCGTACAGAGATTAAAACTAAAAACCTACTGTAAGACATCGATCCCTTAACCTAAAACACATAGATCGATCAATGTAACATCATACCCTACATGGATCATGAAGTACACATCATGCCCTACATAGACTGATTAACGTCAAATTGATTAAAACTGAAACTACACTGTGAAACATCGATCTCAAACAGAGCAACATGGATCGATCGATATATACATAAGTCTTTAAATTTGAGGCATAGATCGATGGATGTCAGTAAAATTTAAAATAATGTATTTAATATGTGATAGGTATGTAAGCATCTTTGTGACACATATTAATTTCCTTTATATATGATAAATTTTTTTATAACATCTCATCTATGTTCGTAATGATTCTATGTTTAAACTTGATATAGTGTTGTGTCACTAACTTGCCATGGAGGTTTTGACAACTCACCACAAGGGCAAAAGAGCACTTTTCAGTTTTTGTAGGGCTACCTTTCAAGAAGGATATATAAGGATAAAAGGACACAAATATGAAGTATCATTACAAGTTTATTGGACATAATTGATTTTCAAGGGCACTTTTATCATTTTGGATACAAGGGCATTTTAGTCATTTACACAAGCTTATTTTTTGTGTAATGCTAAAATGTTTACTATATGATCTTCTTACATATGGTATTCATGGTCTACATATATCTATCAAACATATCTTATATGGACTTCTGCTTTTTTCGGAATTCTTGTTTATTAAAGTGTGACATTTAATTTTGTCATATAATATTGTCTTCATGGTTGATGTGTATTTTCTTAACCTCTAACTAGCAAGTGCACTAGGTACAATTGTAGAGTAGCAGGCAAGAGAGTTGTCAATCCCACGAGGACTAGTTTTTAAGTACCAAAATTATATTTTTTTGCCTCAATTTAAACCTTTCAAAAATTGGAATAAAATAAAAATAATAAACAGCGCAATTGTACCGCACACGGCACAATTTACCCGAGACTTACTTTTACTTAAAGAATTCTTGACTAGTTATGCTCTGGTTGAGTTTTTCTTTTCCAAAGGTTTAGCATTTTTCTATCTAATGAACATGCACATTAAATTCGTTTCCAATTGCTAAGGATGAAATTCTATATTTTAGATGCTACCCAATCCCTTAGCATAGAAACCTAACTCAGTGTGACAAACTCCATATCCCTACGCAAGTTTTAATCCATCGAGTCGCATTCATTTTCCTTAGAATTTTCTAATTATCCACCCGTAGAAACCGAATCTATCCCTAGTCAGTTTTACTATAGCTTCGTTGTTGACACGGTCATAAATTCTTCACCTCCCAGTTCTTCAAATTTAATTACTTGTTCTATCAGCAGGTAGATAATTTACTGACGCCATAGACACACCAACAACAATTGCTGTTGGAAAAATAATAATCAATTAAATGAGATGATAAAAAACGCAAATATTGTAGCACAGAAAACTCAACCGTCGCGATAACCAGTCAAGAAAATAGAAATTTAGTCACAGATCAAATCCATAATATCCATCGAATCAATGTATAATTGAATAAAGAAACAGTAAAAAAAGAAACCATGTATAAAACTACATTGCAGAATAGCTTCACAACACGCGCTCTGCACTGCCTCGAACTGACGTGCCTGCTGGCGCTGACTGAAGCATACACTGGCCTGGTGATGTGGCGGACAAGGAGTGGCGCTCCTGCTGATGGCGACAGGTGTTGACTGCTGAGGATTCTTTCCTTTTTCTTTTTCAGTTTGACTGATAATGAAGAGGCAAAAACAAAATGGCAGCTGAGTACCTTTTCCTTCTCCAAATTTCGGATGGCACAAATGGAGAGAGGGAAATTAATGAGCCTTGGTAAGTGTGCAGCTCCTATTGAGAATTGGCTGCTATGCACTTATTTTGCTGTTGACGTGGCTTCTTTCCTCTTTCTTTTCACTCGGCTGATAGAAAAGAGAGGAGAAAATTGGTCTTGGTAAATGTGTTGCAGGAAAGTGTGTTGCTCCCTTTTGCCCACCAGCAATTTATAGCCGTGATGTGCATAGAGGTAGGAGCTCCCTTTTTTTCTCAACCGCAGTCCGTTTTAACAAAATGATCAGATGCAATCCGATTCTGCTAAAGTTTATCTTATTTGTTCGACTGCTTTTCTCGAGAACCATGCCTGCTTTGCAAAAAATTTGTCTAGAAGTTGCGCCCGCTTTCCTCATTTTTATACTCTTTTTTTCCTGCAATATTAATAGAACTGTGTAGTGTCCAACTGAAAATAAATAAATATTACATTTAGCTAAATAACATAGATTTTAACATCATTTAAGTGTAACTCGGTTAAGCTTAGAAAATAAAGCTAATTTAGCTAAAATAATTAATATTTTCTATTTAATCACACGAACACTTTTATTATTTAATTTGATTGTTATTATTACTTTTAAGCATCGATTGAGTCAAATATTGCTCCATATAAATGGTAGAGTGTATAAAAATTATATATAAAAGTTGATTATATCAACTACCCTCCACTTAGCCTTTGATCGTCCTCGAGCAAATAAAGTGACTTTAAAGAAAATATGCTTAATCTTTCTTCTAAAGAACATGCATATGCAATGATTTCACATACATAGTCTCAAAGTACAATTGAAATAACGAATTTAATAAATTTATAACTCAAATATCAACTATACTTATTTCATGTAATCGAGGTGTGTGTGTGTAAATAGCCAATCTCCAGCTTTTCGTACACAATCATTTGAAATTATGTAAATTATGACTCATGAACATCCCATAAGCTTATTGTTCTTACTCGCTCTCCACTAATGTAGACGATTCAAGTCAACGAAGATCAAGTAGGACTTTTAAGCTTGTAATGTTAGGCTAAGGACTTGGTTTCACGAAAGAAACGAGATTCAAAGAAAATTTAAGAGAGCCTGCAACAAAATGGCATGCACATGAAACAAACTCTTTCAAAAACCCTCTCCATCTTTTGAGAACAAATCACCATAATTAATTTCATGATTTTATTTTTTTTCTCCGGCCATATAATTATTTTTTTCTTTTTTTCTTCTTTGGCTGTTTTTTTCATCTTTTTTTTTCTTTTTTCCTCATTCTTTGAACTTTTCTTTTTTTCTTTTTCATCACCATTCCCTTGTAACGACATATTTGTACACCCTTTCAACCTTATCTCATCATCGCAACCAACTATTCTTCATCCCAAGTAAAGTGCCACATAAGCAACAGAGACATATAAGGATATAAATGTTTTATCAAGTAGGCTAAAATGGGGAGTGAATGAGGTTTAACAACAAAGAAAATCGAATGGGGTCTCACCATTCTTACTAATCAGGCTCAAAAAGGGTACTATGGATAAAATGATCATAGAGATGGCTAGAAAGGCTCAAACGGTCCAAAGAACGCCTATGACTGTCATCTCTAAGTCAACTTCAAATCATCTAATAATATCTCCCCGAGAATTAATGAAGTAAGTTCTAGAATGACACAAGATGCACGATAAGCATAATTCTTCACTACCATCCACAAATCACAAGATAATGGCTATACGTGCACAAGATGTCTCAAATTACATGGAATAAAATATATTAAACATCGAATCAATCCATCATTCCAAAGGTATTTCTCATGCATTCTTAACTACATATGCAAAATAATTCTCATCAAATATTCATAGAAAATCATATATTTAAGCATTTTTCTTTTTAGACGCATCAAAAATCAGCTTTAAGAAACAATCATGCATAAGTCTATGCCCCCTACCCTCCATTTAGACATTAACATTGTCTTAAATATTAAGAAAATGAAAGAATAAGAAGCATAGAAGCAAGAAACTTAGCTGATTTGATGCAACATCATCTTCCAATATTGATGTGAGCCACATACATGCCATATGCACCATCTTGGGCCAACTTCTTTTCCAACGTTCTCGCAATCTTTATTCCTACAAAACAAAAAAAACAAAAAGGAAAAATGACTCGGAAATAATAACATGACTAAAGCTTGCAAGAAAAAATTGAAACATTCATTGCTCAACAGCCTCTGAATGTATTTCAATGAAAAAAACCTGCAAACTTCTGAACTAACACGACAACATATCAAAACAATAAACATGATAAGGCAAAGAAGTAGTTCTGAATGTATAGTCTACAGCTAGACTTCCCAAAGTTCCTTTACATGGTGGGTCATACAAGTGAATTATCTTCTGATCTAATAATCGAGAAGCTTCAGTATTCAATCTTTTTAGACGACTACAATTCACTTTGATTTGCTTAACCTTCTCGAATTCCACCTCAACGTCTCCAGAGGGAAATATTTCCTTTATAACGCAAGATATTGATTTATCTAACAAAACCTTTTGACCCTCTTGTAATTTATTTTCAA
The DNA here is from genome assembly GCA_036186865.1 of Eustoma russellianum. Classification (NCBI taxonomy): domain Eukaryota; kingdom Viridiplantae; phylum Streptophyta; class Magnoliopsida; order Gentianales; family Gentianaceae; genus Eustoma; species Eustoma russellianum. The sequence goes on from AP025061.1 coordinate 17,486,840, forward strand.
AAAGAATTTCATTTTTCTGCCTCTAAATTTCGCGTTGCTAGGAGTGCATCCTTCCAAAAGGACTTTAAAAATAATATTAGCAGAACAGTAAGCATCATTCTTCCTAGGGTATTTTAAATTTTTTAAGACATGTAATTTCACTTCCTCATTACCTACCCTTAGAATTATGTCTCCATTCGGCACATCAAATACACTCCTAGTTGTGGCTAAAAATGGTCTTCCAAAAAGAATCTTTGAATTAGAATTATTAACCATATCTAACACAACAAAATCAGCAAGAAAAATGAATTTATCGATTCGAATCAAAACATCTTCAACCATTCCTCTTAGACATTTGGTTGATCCATTAGGAAAACGTACTGAGAAATTGGTTGGTTTCAAGTCTCTCAATTTTAATTTTTCATATACCGAGTAGGGCATGACATTAACACTAGCACCAAGATCACATAAGGCATCATCAAAATTAAAATTACCAATTGAGCAAGGAATATAAAAACATCCAGGATATTCTTGCTTTGGTGGTAATTTATCTTGAATATTTTCAATTATATGATTACCTTTTTCAAGACTTTGTTTCTCCACTTGATTTGCTAGTATTTCTTCATAGAATTTCTTATAACTCGGCATTTTCTCTAAAGCTTCTTCAAAAGGAATATCAACATTTAATTTCTTGAACTTTTTAATAAATATTCGAAATTCATCATCAAGTTCCTTCTCTTTAAGATTTGCAGATAATTTTTGTGGAATTCTTGTTTCATCTTTCTTAATTGGCCTTTTTAGATTGTTGCATTGACAGACATCATCATCTTTTTTTAATGTTTTAGCTTCTACTTTCTCTTCATCCTCATCAGCTTTACTACCAAGAAAAATTGACTGCTTGCTGTTATTTTCACTTGTCTTCATATCACCTTTTTCATTCAAAGATTTCGCTTCGCTGATTGTTTCATCTCCACTCATCAGAGTTATAACATTCACTTCTTTAGGATTTGTCTCAGTATTACTTGGCAGACTTCCTTGAATTCTATTTGACAGTAGATTTGCCATTTGACCAACTTGGTTTTCCAAATATTTGATCCAAGATTCTTGATTCTTTATCAAGGATTCTTGATTTTGGAATCTTGCTTCAGAGCTTGATATAAATTTTGCCAAGATATCTTCAATATTTATCTTTTTCTCTTGAGTGTTTGGAAAATCAGGAGGATGCCCTAGATTTTGGGGTCGATTCCAAGAATTTGCATTATATCCCCATGCATTATTGTATGTATTAGGATAAGTATTGTTAAACCTTTGAGGTTGACCTACAAAATTTGCTTCATTTGGATAGAAAAGTTCACTTGTTCTTGCTATTTGATTTTGCGGGCACTGATTTGACACATGATTGCCGCCACAATTTTCACAGGTTATTTTGCTGCCAATGCCTAGACTTTTTGAAATTAGAGAAAGTTGTGTCAAAATGGCGGAGTTCGTGTCAAGTTCTAACACAGAAGCTCTCTTTAGATTGTTTCATTCATTTGGCCACTGACACCCCGTCGAGGCCATCTCTTCCAAGAGGTTCCATGCCTCATTGGATGGCTTTCTCATTATGCTACCCCCACTGGCAGCATCTACCATTGACCTAGCGCTACTTTCCATACCGTTATAGAATATTTGGACTTGCATCCATTTTGGTAATTCATGGTGTGGGCACCGTCTTAGGTAATCTTTAAATCTTTCCCAAGCTTCATACAATGACTCTCCACTATCTTGAACAAAATTTTTTATATCGTTTATTAATTTCATGGTTTTAGACGGTGGAAAATATTTAGTTAAGACACTAGAAGCTAATTGGTCCTAAGTAGCGATGGGGAACCGAAGGGTAAATAATTAAGCCAAGCTTTTGCTTTATCTTTTAGTGTGAAAGGAAAGAGTCTTAGCCTTATAACGTCATCAGCGACCCCATTTTGCTTAAATGTGTCACATATTTCTAAGAAATTAGAAATATGGGCATTAGGGTCTTCAATTGATAAATCATAGAATTGTACAGATTGTTGAATCATTTGTATTACTGCTGGTTTAATTTCAAAATTTTTGGCAGCTATAGTGGGTCTACGTATGGTTGGGATAGCTCCTTCTATCCTAGGGGTTGCGTAATCTCTAAGGCATCTTTGGGCTTCTTGATTATTTTCTGCCATGTCAATTGTTTCAATGTCTATCTCTTCTCGGATTTCTTGACTATTAACTCTCTATGAGTTAGTTTTTGATTGTCTTACTATTTTTCTGTTATGTTTAACAGTACCTTAAATATTAGGATCATATAGTAAAGGCTCGTTGGAACTACGGGTCATAAACTAATTACCTAATTAATAAAAGTAACACAATCTGAAAAAAAACCAAAACTAACTGGAAGGACAGATCAACTTACGAAAATAAATAAAAACAAAAAAATAATTAACAAAAACTAAAACAAACAGAATCAGAGGGGGAAAACACACATGGAAAAACAATAAATTATAAAATATTAAATAAAACAACAAAATATAAAAAACGGTAAAGACGTTAGAACTTTTATTTTTTTTATATGTATAAATATATATAATATTTTGGCTTAATCTCAAGTCTATAAATAATTATATGGTATTAAAATCTAGTCCCCGGCAACGACGCCAAAAACTTGATGTGTATATTCTTAACCTCTAACTAGCAAGTGCACTAGGTACAATTGTAGAGTAGCAGGCAAGAGGGTTGTCGATCCCACGAGGACTAGTTTTTAAGTACCAAACTTTCAAAAATTGAATAATATAAAAACGAAAATAAAAATAAAAATAATAAACAGCACAATTGTACCGCACTCGACAAATTAACCCGAGACTTACTTTTTCTTAAAGAATTCTTGACTAGTTATGCTCTGGTTGAGTTTTTCTTTTCTAAAGGTTTAGCATTTTTTGTATCTAATGAAGATGCACATTAAATTCGTTTCCAATTGCTAAGGATGAAATTCTCAATTTTAGTTGCTACCCAATCCCTTGGCATAGAAACCTAACTCGGTGTGACAAACTCCGTATCCATACGCAAGTTTTAATCCATCGAGTCGCATTCAATTTCCTTAGAATTTTCTAATTATCCACCTGTAGAAACCGAATCTATCCCTAGTCAGTTTTACTACACGTTCATTGTTGACACGGTCATAAATTCTTGACCTCCCAGTTCTTCAAATTTAATTACTTGTTCTATCAGCAGGTAGCTAATCTACTGAGCCATAGACACACCAACAACAATTAGCTGTTGGAAAAATAATAATCAATTAAATGAGATGATAAAAAAATACAAATATTGTAGCACAGAAAACTCAACCATCGCGATAACCAGTCAAGAAAATAGAAATTTAGCCACAAATCAAATGCATAATATCCATCAAATCAGTGTATAATTGAATAAAGAAACAGTAGAAAAAGAAACCGTGTATAAAACTACAATGCAGAAAAGCTTCACAACACGCGCTCTGCACCGACTCGAACTAACGTGCCTGCTGGCGCTGACTGAAGCAGACACTGTCTTGGTGACGTGGCGGACAAGGAGTGGCGCTGCTGCTGATGGCGACAGGTGTTGACTGCTGAGGATTCTTTCCTTTTTCTTTTTCAGTTTGACTGATAATGAAGAGGCAAAAGCAAAATGGCAGCTGAGTACCTTTTCCTTCTCCAAATTTCGGATGGCACAAATGGAGAGAGGGAAATTAATGAGCCTTGGTAAGTGTGCAGCTCCTATTGTTTGAGGAAGAATTGGCTGCTCTGCACTTATTTTGCTGTTGATGTGGCTTCTTTCCTCTTTCTTTTCACTCAGCTGATAGAAAAGAGAGGAGAAAATTGGTCTCGGTAAATGTGTTGCAGGAAAATGTGTTGCTCCATTCTGCCTACCAGCAATTTATAGCCGTGATGTGCATAGAGGAAGGATCTCCCTTTTTTCTCAACCGCAGTCCGTTTCAACAAAATGATCTGATGCAATCCGATTCTACTAAAGCTTATCTTCTTTGTTCCACTGCTTTCCTCAAGAACCGCGCCTGCTTTGCAGAAAGTTCTGCTGGAAGTTGTGCCCGCTTTCCTCATTTTTATACTCTTTTTTTCCTGCAATATTAATAGAACTATGTAGTGTCCAACTGAAACTAAATAAATATTACATTTAGCTAAATAACATAGACTTTAACATCATTTAAGTGTAACTCGGTTAAACTTAGAAAATAAAGTTAATTTAGCTAAAGTAATTAATATTTTCTATTTAATCACATGAACACTTTCATTATTTAATTTGATTGTTATTATTACTTTTAAGCATCGATTGAGCCAAATATTGCTCCATATATAAAAGTTGATTATATCAATGGTATTCTTATATACGTTATTCTTGGCTTCTCTACTATTATTTTTGGTAGAATATCAGTTATCTTGAGGAAAAATTGGACCACACTTGAAGGAGAGAAAAGGAGAATTAGTTAGGATCAACTAGTGATGGTTACTATGCAATTTATCCTCACTATTATCTGTTCATACTTATTCATAAAATCTAATTTTCCACTCATGTTCAAACATAGAAAACGTTGATATATGTATGTGTTGAGAAATATGTTTGGATAATTTTCAAAGTCATGATTTTAAGTGATGAATACTTAAAAATGTCACATATAGTGTTATAAATGAAAGAGTTGAATAAGTGAAGAAAAATGACACGATGTCTAGGGTTGTTAGAAATATTTTTCTAAAATGTGATAAAATAGTTGTTTTTATTTTTACATGATTTATATATGTTTATCATGTTATGATTATGTGATTTTTATGATGATAATATCTTGTGACTAATATGCCCTCGAAGTTTCTACAACTTACCAAAAAGGGCAAAAGTGGTATTTTGAAGTTTTGTAGGTACTCGACATGGTGAATATGATTCAAGAAGATATTATCATCTTATTTATTATCAAGAAGGTGTTATTATATTTAATTATGACCATCGGGGTCATTTCTGGAGTTTTATCTCACTAGGGGCATTTTGGTCATTTTACCCCCGAAGACAGTTTCGGTATTTTTACTCAAGGAATCTCTTGAGTATCTTATTATATTCATTCTGGAGTTCATTTAGTATATTCTTGAAGATTATTTGGTGGTTTTCTATTTTATTCTCTCATTTGATGATTTTATCGACGGTAGCGGGATATGTGACGGTATTCGATGTCACGTTCTATTTTCTCTTGAAGAATCTTATATATATGCTATTGGAGATTCTTAATCATCATCTTTCAGAGATTACAATGTGTCCTTGGTGCAACATTCATCACAATATGTCAAGGAGAAATGGGAATTTTGATATTATATGTTGACATAACCTTGTCAACTATTATTTGTTGATTTCTCCTCAAAAATCTGAGTTGGTATACATATACACAGCCTCCAAAACGTGATTATACAGATGGAGATGATGTTTTTCTCATTTTATGAGTTGGAGACAAGAAGACAAACCAAAAGCAAGCTAGTTGGCAAAAGTTGCCAACTTGAAATTTCAAATTTGAATGTAATGGAGACAAGATTGTTGGAGATGATTATGGAGGTGTTTTAATTCAAAATTCTCAGCCATCACATGGTCTAAAAGTTGGAGGGAATATGCCATCAATTCACTCTATAAATAGAAGGCAAGGTGAAGAAGAGAAGACACACACTTGAAAGCAAAAATTGAAGATTGTTGTCTTACTATTCTCTTCTCATATTTTTGTTCATACTTTGTGTAGCTAAGGTGTTCCAATTTTTCTATTGTCCAGCTACACTATACACACCTTCTTGGGTTGGATTTGTATGATTGATTAGCCAAATTTATAAGGCTACATCAATAGGTGATAGAGGTGTTGCAACCAAGAGTTGCATAAAGGTGTTCATCCAAGTCTTGAATAGGGTTGGTGTTTAACCCAAGGATCAAGCTTGGTTCTTGCTGTAATTTGGTTTATACCATAGTGAAATCCAAGGAAAGGTGTTCCTTGGGACTAGAGTAGGTCACATTGACCGAACCAGGATAAATTCTTGGTGTTCTTGTCTTCTTTACATTTTTCTGTTTTCTGTCCTTTTTCACTACAGATTTCACATAATTTTTCACGTTTTGAAAAAATAGGTAAACACTTTCAAAATTCGTGATTTTTTGTGGAGTTATACTTCAGACTGTTATCTTTCATTTGCAACAAGAATCACTTGATTTGAGCAAGGAAAAGTTAGTCTTTCAGTCTTTGCAAGATAACTGCTCCAATCTGGCTGCAATCTGACCAGTTTTGAGAAAACTTAAGTTCTGTATTTTTTAAGAGTTGGTTAAGGTCAGGGCCTTTTTGAAACTTCATCTACACATCCTAACGAGTGTTTGGATATAAAGATCAACCTTTTTGGTTGAGTATTCAAAGAGAAACACGTTTTGCAAAATCAGCAACATTCTGTCCAATTCTGTCCAGATTGACCATCTGAATCTTTTTATTTATTTGAAGGGTCAAACGATCTTATTTTTGTCTGATTTTTGGACAGAGTCTTGTTAACTCATTGAAGTTAAATTCTGGAAACTTCATAATTTTTAGAGTTGTGTACAATTATTTTTGAATTTTTGAAAAACGGGTTCTGAATCTGAGGTGGTTTCAGATTCTGTTTTCAAAGGGGATTTTAACAAAGGGTTGTAGTGTAATTTCCGCTAACCACTATTCACCCCCCCTCTAGTGGTTTTTATTGCAGGTGCACGGTCTAACATTTGGTATCAGAGCCAGACCAACACCACTCAAAAGAAGCAAGATTCAACACCATACAAGGCCAAGAAACAACGATTCATTATATACTACTTGTCTCAAATCCAAGGTACATACTATGGCTATTGTTTCTCACAAAGGTGAGTTGGAAGGTATGTCTACACAACGCCCTCCTCTTTTTGATGACAATAATTTTGTTCATTGGAAACTAAGAATGAGGCTATTCTTAATGGCCATAGACATCGATTTATGGTCTATAGTTGAAGATGGGCCGTACATTCCAACGAAAGTTACACAAGTTAGTGAAGTAACTCAAGAGGTTGAAAAATGTAAAAGTGAATGGTCATCAGATGATATAAAGAAAATGTCTATGAATGTCAAAGCAATGCAATTACTTTTGAATGGACTTAGTGTTTCTGAAGCAGGTTATGTGTCGAATTATACTAGTGCTCATGATATGTGGAAGTCTTTAGTGTTAAAACATGAAGGAACAAGTGGTGTAAAAGTGTCAAAGATAAACATGCTTATGACTGAACTTGAATCTTTCAAAATGTTGCCAAACGAATCCATAACATCTATGGATTTGAGAATTACTAACATCTTCAATGCACTTGAAGCTTTAGGTAAATCTTTTACAAACAATGAGAAGGTTCAAAAGGTGTTGCGAAGTCTTCCTGCTGAATGGGATCCAAAGGTGACGGCAATCGAAGAAACAAAGTCAATTACTAAGATGGATGAATTAATAGGATCACTCAAAGTATACGAGGTAAAATTGAATCAACGAAAATCTGAATTATCAAAGATGTCAAGTAAGTCTGTTGCTTTCAAATCATCTGAGTCATCTCATAGAAACAATGATGGAAGTAATAGTGATAGTGAATTAGATGATGATTTAATATTAATAGCTAGAAAACTTAGAAAGTTTTTCAAACGGCCTAATTGAAATAGACAACAGTCTTCTTCATCCTCTTCTCAACCAAAGAAAAATAATTTTAATAATAACAAGTGGAATAATAGAGAATTAAAATGCTATGAATGTGGTCAAAAAGGACACATTTCTTACGATTGTCCGGAAAAGAAAAATAATAATAACAATAATAAGCAAGTCAAAGACAAGGAGCCTCAATGGTCCAAAACAAAGGAGCCAAATGTAAGAAAAGGCAAACGAGCAATGAAGGCGAGTACATGGAGCGACTCATCTGACTCAGAATCAGAAAATGAAGAAGCTCAAGTCTGCTTCGTATCCAGCGAGGTAATTTCTTCTTCTGATATAGATTCTGATAACGAAATGTCATTTGATGAAATGTATGAAGAATTCTTAAAGATGCATGCTCACTGTAAAAGGCTATCTAAAGAGAAAAAGAAACTAATTGAAGAAAATGATAAGTTGAAGACGTCCAACTTGGAATTTTCTGATCAGTTAGAATCTTTTAAACAAGAGTCTACTAATACTCTTGATTCTCTTAAGATTAAAATTGAGTCACATAGGAAAAATGAAAATACATTGAAAACTGAAAATAATATATTAAAAACTAAGTTAGTTAATTGTGAAAAAGAAATAGCACAACTTACTACATCTAAAATAGATTTAGAAAAAATGTTGGAACAATTTAAATCGGGTGCAAATATGTTAGATACACTTATCTCATCACAAAAGTATGGTAATGATAAAACAGGCTTAGGCTATAAAGAAGAAAATGAAAAAGTAAATAAAAAGACTAAGTTTGTTTCATCTAGTACAAAGTTACCATATAATACAACAAAATCAACTTTGCATGCTTCTACACCTTCATCTACTTATATCAAGGCAAAAATGCAACATACACCCATGAAAGTACACACGCATAAACATACATCTAGGCCAAACTTTGCATCTAGACAACATATAAATTATGCCTACATGTATACAAATGCAACTAGACCGAATAAAATGCATACAACTTATTATGAACCTAAGTATAGGCAACACTCTTATAAGTCTTATAGAAATGCCTACAAACACACTTATATAGCGCCATATAAGAAACAAATTCACATGCCTTATACCCATCATAAATCTCGGCCATCCTATAATGATTATCAACCATGGCATAACATGTATAACAATGAATCTTCACTTATGTGGAATAATCATGTATATGCTAATTCTTCTTATTTTCCAAATTATAACAATGCTAAAAATGTGCCTAGAAGGTATATTCAAGTTTGGATACCTAAGGGATATCTAAACAAGAATAGTGCCCCTAACATTCAAGGACCCAAATAAAGGGTACCTAAAACTTTGTCTCCATTGTAGGATAAACGCAAGGAATGCAAGAAGGAGGCAAAGTCAAAGAATCTAAAAACCAAATGGTTTTTAGATAGTGGATGTTCGAGGCATATGACAGGGAACCCCAAACTATTCATCGAATTGGAACACATCAAGGATGGAGGAAAAGTAACATTCGGTGACAACAACAAATGACAAGTTGTTGGAAAAGGAACAATTGGGGACCCTAACACATTTCAAATACGAAATGTGTTATTAGTAAGTAATCTATCTTATAATTTACTTAGTATTTCTCAACTTATAGATTGTGGTTATAATGTCTCCTTTCTTCCCAATTCTTGTGATATAATAAATGAAAAAGGAGAAACGGTTTTAAAAGGAAATAGAGATGGAAATATTTATACTCTTACCTTAGATAACATGTTAGATGCTAAGGTTAAGTGTCTAATATCACATGACTTAGATGTAAATTTATGGCATAGAAGATTAGGCCATATAGGAATTTCAACTATTAAGAAATTGTCTAAGAAGAATTTAATTAGAGGAATGCCTAAGTTAGACTTAGATAATTTTCAAATGTGTGAAACATGTATTAAGGGAAAACACATTAAAGAAACCTTAAAACCGAAACATGAAGTGAATACTAGTCATGTACTAGAATTGCTTCACTTAGACTTATTTGGTCCAAGTAGGACAAGAAGTCTAGGTGGACACTACTATGTGTGTGTCATAGTAGATGATTACTCACGCTACACATGGACATTGTTCTTAACACACAAAGACGATGCTCTATTAGCAATCGAGTCTCTTATTAAGCAACTTGAAAATCTTTATGAAGAAAATGTTGAAAGAATTAGAAGTGACAGAGGTGGAGAATTTAAAAACAAAGATATAATTAAGTTTTGTGAATTACATGGAATAAAACATGAATTCTCACCACCAAGAACACCACAACTCAATGAAGTTGTTGAACGTAAAAATAGAACACTACAAGAAATAGCTAGAACTATGTTGTGTGAAAACAAAGTACCTAGATATTTGTGGGCTGAAGCTGTTAGTTGTGCATGTTATATAATAAATAGGCTTTCTATTAGAAAGAAATTAAATAAAACACCATATGAGTTATTGAATAATAGACAACCTAAGGTAGATTATCTTAGAGTATTTGGGTGTAAATGTTTTGTACTTAATACCAAAGATAATCTAGATAAATTTGAACAAAAGTCTATTGAATGCATATTTGTTGGATATTCAACTAACTCAAAGGCATATAGGTGTTATAATCATGCATCTAGAAAAATAATTGAATCTATACATGTGAAATTCAATGAGAATGCATATTTTGATGTAAGTGATAAAAAGAAACAAAAGAATAATATTGAAAATATGTTTGATGATGATGATATATTACTTGATCCTGTTCATGATCATCTAGAACCAACTTCCCCTGAACAAGATGTGCATGAACCTTTAGGTGAAATAAATCAAGAATTTTTACAATTGGAAGATAATCTATCTAACTTACAGGATGTTCCAATTGTATATGAAAATGTTCACATGAATGAAACATTTGAACTAGAAGAAGGTGAACCTAGTCAACTTAGGAATTGGTGGCTTATAGAAGATAAACATAAACACCCTAAAGAGCTAATCATTGGTTATCCAAGTGTTGGGGTTAAAACACGTAGAAATATAAGTCAACTTGAAGGACATAGCTTAATTTCACAATTAGAACCTAAGAACGTAAAGGAAGCCTTAGGTGACATATCATGGATAGATGCTATGCATGAGGAATTAAATCAATTCATAAGGAACAACGTGTGGGACTTAGTACCTAAACCTGAAGACAAGTCTATCATAGGAACTAAATGGGTTTTTAGGAATAAAATGGATGAACAAGGAAATATTACAAGGAATAAGGCTAGACTAGTCGCACAAGGTTATAATCAACAAGAAGGAATAGATTATGAAGAAACATTTGCACCCGTTGCACGACTAGAAGCAATTAGATTGTTACTTGCGATTGCAAGTATAAGCAAAATTAAGCTCTTCCAAATGGATGTCAAGAGTGCGTTCTTGAATGGATACATCCAAGAAGAGGTGTTTGTCAAACAACCCCCTGGATTTGAAGAGCCAAAGAATACTAACCATGTTTACAAGCTTAAGAAAGCTCTATATGGTTTGAAACAAGCTCCAAGAGCTTGGTATGATAGATTTGCGAACTTTCTTATTGCAAATAATTATCAAAGGGGAACAATAGACAACACATTATTTCTAAGACGAAAAGATAATGATTTGTTAATAGTTCAAATCTATGTAGATGATATAATCTTTGGTTCAACAAACCCTACCTTAGTAAAAGACTTCGAAGAATGTATGAAGTCAGAATTTGAAATGTCAATGGTAGGAGAGTTGAATTATTTCTTAGGACTTCAAATCAAACAAACCCCTCAAGGAATTCACATTAGCCAACTTAAGTATGTCAATGATATGATTAAGAAGTTTGGCTTTGAAGAATTAAAACCAACACCTACCCCCATGAGTGTTAGCATCAAACTAGACAAGGATGAAAATGGTAAAACTTTTGATGACACACTCTATAGGTCTATGATTGGATCACTATTATACTTAACTGCATCAAGACCTGATATCATGTTTAGTGTGTGTATGTGTGCTAGGTTTCAATCTTGTCCTAAGGTATCACATTACAATGCAGTTAAAAAGATCTTTAGATATCTTAAGCATACACCTCACTTAGGACTGTGGTATGATTGAAACGCTAAGTTGGAATTGCACGCATATAGTGATGCTGATTATGGTGGTTGCAGGTTAGATAGAAAATCCACTAGCGGTACATGTCAATTTATAGGAACCAATTTGATCTCTTGGTTTTCTAAAAAGCAAGCTAGTGTAGCTCTTTCTACCACTGAAGCCGAGTATATTGCTTTGAGTTTATGTACTACCCAAATACTTTGGCTTAAACAGCAACTTAGTGATTTTGGCATTAAAATGAATAAGATTCCAATTTTCTGCGATAGCACAAGTGCAATCAATCTTTCCCGGAATCCGGTACTTCATTCTAAGGCCAAACACATTGAGGTGCGATACCACTTTCTTCGCGATCATGTTCAAAATGAGGACATAGTGATAAACCATATAAGAACTGATCACCAAATCGCTGACATCTTCACCAAACCCCTTAATCAAGCCACTTTTGAAAACTTACGAGCCAAATTAGGAATGATGACTTACGATACCATTGTATAGTTCTATCTTTTGCATGATTTGCAAAATAAAGGGGGAGATAGAATAAGAACATGATTTTAGTTGGTAAGTCATGTTTTAGTTGGTAAGTCATGATGAATCATATGCTAAGTTTTTATTGGTATAAATTTTGGAGCATAGGTTAAGGGGGAGAGTATGAGTTGCGGGAGAGCGGCATACTATTTAAAAGTTGAAAACATAGTTGAAAATATTTGGTTAAACTTTTGGTTATAAGTTGTGACATTAAAATCATGTTAGGTTATTTTGAAAATCATCCAAAAGGGGGAGAATATTGAGAAATATGTTTGGATAATTTTCAAAGTCATGATTTTAAGTGATGAATACTTAAAAATGTCACATATGGTGTTATAAATGAAAGAGTTGAATAAGTGAAGAAAAATGACACGATGTCTAGGGTTGTTAGAAATATTTTTCTAAAATGTGATAAAATAGTTGTTTTTATTTTTACATGATTTATATATGTTTATCATGTTATGATTATGTGATTTTTATGATGATAATATCTTGTGACTAATATGCCCTCGAAGTTTCTACAACTTACCAAAAAGGGCAAAAGTGGTATTTTGAAGTTTTGTAGGTACTCGACATGGTGAATATGATTCAAGAAGATATTATCATCTTATTTATTATCAAGAAGGTGTTATTATATTTAATTATGACCATCAGGGTCATTTCTGGAGTTTTATCTCACTAGGGGCATTTTGGTCATTTTACCCCCGAAGACAGTTTCGGTATTTTTACTCAAGGAATCTCTTGAGTATCTTATTATATTCATTCTGGAGTTCATTTAGTATATTCTTGAAGATTATTTGGTGGTTTTCTATTTTATTCTCTCATTTGATGATTTTATCGACGGTAGCGGGATATGTGACGGTATTCGATGTCACGTTCTATTTTCTCTTGAAGAATCTTATATATATGTTATTGGAGGTTCTTAATCATCATCTTTCAGAGATTACAAGGTGTCCTTGGTGCAATATTCATCACAATAGGTCAAGGAGAAATGGGAATTTTGATATTATATGTTGACATAACCTTGTCAACTATTATTTGTTGATTTCTCCTCAAAAATCTGAGTTGGTATACATATACACAGCCTCCAAAACGTGGTTATACAGATGGAGATGATGTTTTTCTCATTTTATGAGTTGGAGACAAGAAGACAAACCAAAAGCAAGCTAGTTGGCAAAAGTTGCCAACTTGAAATTTCAAATTTGAATGTAATGGAGACAAGATTGTTGGAGATGATTATGGAGGTGTTTTAATTCAAAATTCTCAGCCATCACATGGTCTAAAATTTGGAGGGAATATGCCATCAATTCACTCTATAAATAAAAGGCAAGGTGAAGAAGAGAAGACACACACTTGAAAGCAAAAATTGAAGATTGTTGTCTTACTATTCTCTTCTCATATTTTTGTTCATACTTTGTGTAGCTAAGGTGTTCCAATTTTTCTATTGTCCAGCTACACTATACACACCTTCTTGGGTTGGATTTGTATGATTGATTAGCCAAATTTATAAGGCTACATCAATAGGTGATAGAGGTGTTGCAACCAAGAGTTGCATAAAGGTGTTCATCCAAGTCTTGAATAGGGTTGGTGTTTAACCCAAGGATCAAGCTTGGTTCTTGCTGTAATTTGGTTTATACCATAGTGAAATCCAAGGAAAGGTGTTCCTTGGGACTGGAGTAGGTCACATTGACCGAACCAGGATAAATTCTTGGTGTTCTTGTCTTCTTTACATTTTTCTGTTTTCTGCCCTTTTTCACTACAGATTTCACACAATTTTTCACGTTTTAAAAAAATAGGTAAACACTTTCAAAATTCATGATTTTTTGTGGAGTTATACTTCAGACTGTTATCTTTCATTTGCAACAAGAATCACTTGATTTGAGCAAGGGAAAGTTAGTCTTTCAGTCTTTGCAAGATAACTGCTCCAATCTGTCTGCAATCTGACCAGTTTTGAGAAAACTTAAGTTCTGTATTTTTCAAGAGTTGGTTAAGGTCAGGGCCTTTTTGAAACTTCATCTACACATCCTAAGGAGTGTTTTGATATAAAGATCAACCTTTTTGGTTGAGTATTCAAAGAGAAACACGTTTTTCAAAATCAGCAACATTCTGTCCAATTCTGTCGAGATTGACCATCTGAATCTGTTTATTTATTTGAAGGGTCAAACGATCTTATTTTTGTCTGATTTTTGGACAGAGTCTTTTTAACTCATTGAAGTTAAATTCTGGAAAGTTTCATAATTTTTGGAGTTGTGTACAATTATTTTTGAATTTTTGAAAATCGGGTTTTGAATCTGAGGTGGTTTCAGATTCTGTTTTCAAAGGGGATTTTAACAAAGGGTTGTAGTGTAATTTCCGCTAACCACTATTCACCCCCCTCTAGTTGTGTTTATTGCAGGTGCACGGTCCAACAGTATGCGTGAGGTGGACAAATCAAGTTTTAACATATATACAAGACTACATTATATGGACCAATATGAACACTTCAAATTAACTTGTTGGAAAAATGTTACAGACTTGGCATCCAAGGTGACATATATTTTGGTTTTTAGAAACTAAAATGATGCTGAAACAGTCAGCTCATATCCTAAATAATTGGTTAGGAAGTCGGAGAAGAATGTGGGATAAGAATATTATCATTGTAAAGACATTTTTCACTTCATTTTTGATGAAATTGTTAGCCAATGGAGTGCTGAAATTTGGTGTTCCAATCAAGTGTCTTGGAGGTGCCAAGGATGCAAGGTGGTGTGGTGTTCATCCAATCAAATGAAGACAAGTAACATTGATGATAGTGAAAGATGACATATTGACATCCTAATAATGATAAGGGACGGCTCACACCTATAAAAATGAGTGGAATTGAAGAAGGAGGATGCACCTTGAACTCTCTTCTTCCTCACTTCTTCTTCTTCTCCATTCTTGTTCTTCATTCTTGCAGCTGATTTGTATTGTTTTAAGTTGCTATTCTGCTACAATCACACCTCTTTTATTCATAAAAATTGTAATTGGTTAGCCATTTTGTAAGGCTAAATCAATAGGTAGTGATGTGTTTACTTGATTGATTGTTGTTAAGGTGTTGTGTTAAGTCTTGATCAAGGTTGGTGTATAACACAAGAACCAAGTACTTTTTAAGGTGTAAGGTGATTATTTGATATTGAAAATCCAAAGAAAGGTGTTCCTTGTGACTGGAGTAGTTCACATTTACCAAATCAGGATAAATTCTTGTGTGCTTGTCTTCTTTATTTTTATCCCTTTTTCACAGTTTTAGTGTCTAAATTTGCACATCAGTTTGAATTAGTAAAAGGTTTTATAATCTTGATTTTTTGATGAGAATAAACTTCAGATTTTTGGCTTTCATTTGCAAAAAGAATCATCAAATTTGAGCAGAGGAAAGTCACTCCTTGAGTCGATAAACTAAACATCCTAAGGCTTACTTTGGTACAAGAATGCATCTTTTTGACTACGTAAATAATAAGTTATATCATTTCAAAGTTTACTAACTTTCTGTCAAATTTTGTTCAGTCTCAGCACTTGAAAGTTTATACTTGTTTGAAAGGTCAAAAGTTTCTTTTTTTGCTCAGCCTTAGAAAGATTTTCTTCAATACATTAAAGTTTATTATAATTTTTGGGTGTTGTATATTGAGGAGTTGCAATTTTTTTTGAAAAATGGGTACTGGTCGTGAGATTTTAAGAATCAGAATAGAGAGGTTTTTCAAAGAGTCTAAAAATAGATAAGGTACTTAATTTTTCTTTGTCAACCACTAAGACTTGTAATAGTTAACAGCCAACCAAACTCAAGTTTTCCTAAAGTATATTACAAGTTTTTTTGTTATTATTAAATTTTTAAGAGAAAATTGTAACCAAATTTCAGAAGACATTAGGAAAAAATCGTAATAAAAATAAAAATAAAAAGGAGAAGTGTTAATTTGTAGGGTCAGTTTATAGTATGTATTCTCTGTAACTGTAAATACTTTGAATCATCAATATATAGACTAAACGCCAAGAATTTTGCCCAATGGATGTTACTATGTTAATCATTTTCTATACCCTGTCTCTCTCTCCCTCTCACACACTCTCTCTCTTGTTCCCGATCATACTTTGGTTTTTCATCTTGATTAAAGTGGGTGTTTGTTCTTAGATCCTAATAACTGGTATCAAAACGAGGCTATATTCAGCATGATCTGTGTAGATGGAGATTACGAAACTTGAAATCGAGAAGTTTGATGGATCTGATTTCGGTGTTTGGAATATGCAAATTGAAGATTATCTATACCAGAAAGAGCTTCACGAACCCTTGTCCAGGGTGAAGCCAGATTCCATGACTGAGGAACAGTGGAAGCTCAAGGATTGGCAGGACGTATTGTTTATCTGATTGACGCAGTCCAGAAATATGGTGTTCAACGTTGTTAAGAAGAAGTCAACAGTAGATTCGTTGAAGGGGTTACCAAATATGTATAAAAAACCATTAGCGATGAACATGGTTTATTTGATATGTAGATTGTTCAATTTAAAGATGTCTGAAAGTGGATCTGTTGCGGATCATATAAATGAATTCATTATGATCATTGGTCAAATTAATCTTATTGACAATAATTTTGAATATGAAACTAAAGTGTTAGTTTTGATGTCATCTTTACCCAACTCTTGTGATAATATTGTTTTAGTGATTAGCACTTCCCGTAGATCTGAGAAACTGGAGTTTGATGAGATCTAATATGTTGTTCTCGGCAAAAAGTGATCGCAAATGAGAAATTGGACATTCCCACATTTTGGATTCTGGTGCATCTATTTATTCATCTCTAAGCAAAGAATTGTTCCGAAATTTCAAGTCTGCAAATTTTGGGAAGGGTTATCTTGTTGCTAATAAAATTATAGAGATTGAAGAAAAAAAGGTTGCCTGCATACAAAATCCATCTAGAAATCAGTGGACATTGGAGGATGTCAGATACATTTCGGATATCAAGAAGAATTTGATCTCTGTTGGTCAGTCAAACAGCACAGGATATTGTAGAATTTGTTGAGAAAAAAGGTTTGAGTGATTTACAAATGCATGATTTAAATGCTACGTTCTTACAAAATGCATGAATGAATTATTACTTGACACGCTTATGTGATAAACATGCTTTATATGCTTATATATATTGTTGCCGCATTAACAAGCCATGAAGCGTTAAAGCTTACATCATATGGCAAACATTTGTTGTCTTTGTACTATTTTCAGGTCCCACAATTAATGAACTAAACTAGTTCATTAAGTGGATGAACTAAGTATACAGAACAGGACCACTGATATTACACATACCAAGAAGTCAACAAAGGTTAATACACGATGGACTCCTAAAAAATATCCCCCCTCACACTAGTCATCCACAAGAGAAACAGACCCAGCAGGGTCCCTCTCTAGGCCCTGTTACGGCAGCTAATCTACTGGACAAGGCCCCCTCAAGCTCGCATGATATATTGTTGGAGCCGCAGTTGCCTTCAGCAGATACACATAGGGACATTGGCCATATTTCACACACTCAAAATATCAATTTATTAGGATCATCACATGATAATGTGGTGGGCCCTATGGATGGTCCATTGGTAACAAATGTTTCGGATACAGAGTTGATAGGTGTAGAAAAGGAGCAGCGACTGAATCCATCATGGTTGAAGACATTGGAGTAGAGACTGTTCTATCCATAGTGGATTCTACAATTAAAACTGCTGAGATTCAGGAATTAAAAAAGAATGAGGAGCAGTTATCTCGAAGATTGCTTCAACATGAGGAAGAGTAGGATGAGCACGGTCCTTCTACTGACACCACTGTTCATGCACGTAAACCAAGAAGAACTAAAGCAGAGATGCCCAATCCACCCCCCACAACTCAGATCATGCGTTCAACATCTAGATCATCTTCAAGCTTCACTACCAATCAATCCCAATAAAAGGGTTATTTTGGAATACCAGGGGATTGCGAACATCACTTGTACGCCTTAAACGATTAATTCGGCAGCATCGTCTTGAATTTTTGGTAATAATTGAGCCGAAACAGTCAGTAGATTTATTGGTGCGATATCAACTTCGTTTGTCTTTCTCATGTTCTCTATCCACTTGCCGGGATAAAGTTTGGATTTTTTGGCACAATACATCATTGAGATTATTACAGGTGGATCATAGAGAGCAAGCTTCACATTTACAATTTTCGCTACATACACTGCCAAGCATCATGTCTTTAAGTCCAGTTTATGGGCTGCACACTATTACAGAACGTCGTAGGCTATGGATGGAGTTGCAGGAGATAAAGGCAACTGCAAACTCAATGTAGATTGTGGGTGGGGATTTCAATACTTATCTATCCGCTGCTGAACATATAGGCGCTTCATTACCTAATTTACCATCGTTAGAAGAATTTGGGGAGTGTGTCCGTTACTGTGAGTTAATTGATCTCCCTTTCGAAGGGCCTTCATGTACATCGGCTAGTGGTAGAGGATTGCGTATGGTTAAACGTCGCCTAGATCGAGTTCTCTGCACCCAGGCGGTCTATGATGCTTTCACAACTCTTAAAATAAGGCATTTGCCTAGAGTAATGTCTGATCATTCTCCTCTATTACTAGATTATGCTGCTGTGCCGCCACAATCACCCAAATCTTTTCGCTTTCTGAATGTTTGGACTGAACATCAACATTTTCTCTCTTTTGTGCAAGGTAAATGGGGAGAATATCCAATGACTGGTGGCATGAGGGGGCTGTATACAAAGCTTCAGAGGTTGAAGAAAGATCTGCAGAATTGGAATAAACATGTTTTTGGGAATGTTTTTGATGCACTGCATGAGGCGAAGATGAAAGTTAACAGATTAGATGCACAATATCTCTCCAATCCAGCGCCTAACCTACACGCAGCATTACATTTAGCCCAAGCAGAATACAACAAAGCTTCTGGAGTAGAATTATGGTATTGGAAGCAAGTAAAATGGATACGTAGTGGAGATGCCAACACAAAGTACTATCGTAATCTGGTTAAAGATAGGTGGAGACGTCAGTCTATTACATCTATATATTCTTCTGCGGGTGAACATCTAATTACATCTGACGCCATTGAAGCAGAAGCTGTTTCATATTATTCACGACTATTTATGGCAGAGGACATCGAGGATGTTGACAACTTGCTAGAGTATGTTTCACCACTGGTTTCTACAGAAATGAATGATTGTCTAATTGCAATGCCTACCTTGGAGGAGACTAAGAAGGCGGTATGGGCGTTGGATCCTTATAGTGCCGCAGGACCAGATGGGTATAATGGGCATTTTTTTAGACACTGTAGGGACATTGTCTCTTTGGATGTTCATAAAGCGGTACAGGAATTCTTCTTAAGATTGCATATACCACGAGCAATGGGTAGTACACTACTTACGCTAATTCCGAAAAAGGATTCACCACATACTTTTGCTGATTTTCGTCCTATCAGTCTCTCAAATTTTATTCGACTCGTTCTTAATCATTTGCGCAGCACATATATGTCCATCATCATCAATGGCAAGCCATGTGGTTTCTTCCATCCCACTCGGGGACTAAAACAAGGAGATCCATTATCTCCAATTTTATTCATATTAGCGTCAGAGGCTTTCTCAAGAGGGTTAAAACAGTTGGTCCAGGATGGCTCAATTTTGCCATATTCATTGGGTAGAGCACAGCCATTGATTACACATTTGACGTATGCAGATGACTTGCTTCTTTTTCTAAATGGGTCTTCACGATCGTTGCGTTGCTTTCGACGTTTCCTAGACTTATATCAACATGCCTCCGGCCAGAGAGTAAATTTCAATAAGAGTCATTTTATTGTCTCAGATTCTGCTGATTCACGATACATTAATACGATATCACAGGTGTTGGGAATGTCCTCTACTCGACTACCAATAAAATATTTAGGTGTTCAGTTATTTCGTGGTTGTACACGCCCCATGCATTGTTTGGACCTCTTAGCGCGGATGGATGCCAGATAAGCTTTTATCGGCAGCAGGACGCCTAGTCTTGATTAAGCATGTCCTTGCATCATTGCCTAACCATACGCTTTCAGTACTGTCTCTCCCAAAGAGTATCAAGACAGCTATACGAAGACGATTGTGCAATTTTTTTTGGGGCTTACAGGAAGCCGGCTCAAAGCATCACTGGGTTAAATGGGAGACCTTGTTTCAATCATATGGAGAGGGCGGTTTAGGTTTGCGAAACCTAGACTTTTTATCACTAGCTTATTCAGCCAAGTTGTGGTGGTCTTATAATCTGGGTACATCTTTGTGGGCTTCGTTCATGCATTCTAAATATGGGGCCCGGCTGGGTTCCCCTCCGAGAATAACAGATTTTCCTGGGTGGAAAAGGATTTGTGAGGCGCATGACCATTGTGTATTGCATGTTGATGGGGTCCTGGGCGATTATCTATGGCGGCCGAGTAATGCTAGTATTTTTACACTTAAATCGGCATATGAAGTGCTGCGGCCATCTAGGGTCACATTGTTCTCTCATACATTCATCTGGCATCGCCTTCAGATTCCAACAGTCAAACTGTTTTTGTGGAAACTGTATCATCGAGCTCTCCCATTGTAGTATAATTTAGGACGACTTATGATACAAGGGCCAACGTGTTGTCCATTTTGCTTGACATCTTCTGCAGAAGTAGAACATCTTTTTTTGCATTGTACGTCCATATGTACTCTTTGGTCTAATTATGCTGCTGCACTTGATGGACCATGGTTTCTCCTAAGCGATTACGCTCATATCTGTTGGCATGGTGGACCTCTACGCGAGCTACTACTTTGAAAGGATGTCTGCGAGTTGTTGCTCCAGGTATAATCTTATGGAATATATGGCGCATGTATACCTCAATTGTATACGGGAATGGCACATGGTCGTTATATGCGCTGCAGGAGTGGATTCGCAGAGACATATATTTTTGGTCCACTGCCCAGTCTGGAACAAAGCATGCAGTGGTACACCCATCTTTAGTGACACTTTCTTTATCTCCACCACTGCAACAACGCAGATGCCGGATAGTCCGCTAGATTGCACCCCCTGCAGGTTGTTTAAAGCTGAATGCAGATGTAGCTCTAGGTTCGTATTCGACGGTTGGAGGCGCGGTTCTTAGAGATCATATGGGAAATATCAAAGGGGCCATTTCCTTTTATTTGCCCGTCACAACACCTTTTCAAGCGGAGTTGCAAGCTACAACGTTGGCTTTGATATATTTCCTACAGCAACATATAAATATCGATCTGAATGTGGATTCAAGTGCGGTGCAGGATTATGTCCAGCTGCAACCAAATTCTTGGCTCTCAAAATTGCTTTTATTGGTTGGCGGAACCATCTCTTACTGTCCTAGACAAGTTAATGCAGTGGCACATCTTTTGGCAAGACATGGACAACTCTCACTTGGGTTTCAATCCTTTCGGCATCTACAATTCCTACCCAGAACTATCAAGGCGGCCCTCGTTACAGATTCCACTACACCTTATCTGCGCTCATAGTTGATACATGGACTAAATATCGTATTCTCGCTGCATTTGTTGTCTGTGTCGATTCATGACACAGACAACCCGGGTAGTTTCTAAATCCCATAAATTGGTCTTGCTGTTTTTGTCTGCCATTCTGTCGTTGCCTGTATCCTTCGATGCAGGCAACGCTGGTAATTTCTCCATTAAAATTGCATGCTCATCATATATGTTGGTTTCTCGCTGGATATTAATCTGCTTATATGTTTTGCTTTGCATGGACTATCACTGGGATTGCTCTGAGAGACAATCATTCGCCATCTACTTCGGAGGTTGGACAACATCGCAAAATGGGACGACTGTCACTCTACAGCCGGTCTTCTTCTGGATTTCTCAACAATGCTTCACATCATCATCCAAGCTATTGTTTATGGACAGAGGCTATCTTGATCAATCACTCATGTTATGCAGCTCTTTCTCCATTCTTTCCAATCATATAAATATGCACGCTTTTTCCTTAGCCAAGGTTTTATCCACAAGGGTGGTTTTACTTGGCAAGGTTTTAATGCGACATATCATATATGATTGGAGGTTGGATATCATTTGCTTCTTATATCACCGCTATGTTTTTGACAACTTTCATATTGCTGTACCACGGTATTCCTCCGCCATAAGTGAGGCCTTATTATAATAAATTTTTTCTTTTGCTAAAAAAGAGTGGATGAACTAACTAGTTCATTAAATAAAGACATATTTAGAGAAAGCTTTATGGCAACAAATTTAAGAATGGAAAGTCTTCTCCCCAATGCATTTACACGCCATATTAGTATTTAATATATATATCCATATTTTTTTAAAAGGCACTATATACATATATTCTGACGTACCACCGACACGTCACATATATTATAAATGTATGTAGACGTCACACCACTATACATAACTCATATTCATGAGTATATTCAGGTCTTATATCATATGTCAAAATTATAACGACATGTTAGAAGGTCATAAACCAAAAATTGTCGTATCAGGTGACTACTGAAACTTCACCGACATGTCATGTACTTGCCATATAAAGATTGCCAGCCCATATACTTCAAAAATGGCTAAAACTTTCATGGCTCACATGTTACAAACAGCCACACGTCCTAGTATTAATTTGGCGCAAGTTTCACCTCATTTGGATAAGTATAAGTCAATCAAACATTAATAGTTCAGAGACTGGTGCAATCTGAATTTCAGACTTGCAAAGGTTGAGAACACCATCGTATTTGACATACTTTCCAAAGGAATTTTGAAAAACCCTTTAAAGTACATATCTTAAGGGTCATATCATAAAATTTTCAGATCATTTGGAGTTGTAAATTAATAGGAATAAGTTTTCATTTCGGATCACAGTTTCTGGAAAATTGGCGCAATCTGTGCAAAAACGTTTTTTCAAGGTCTTATACTTTGAATTTTGATCCGAAATTTTTATGATATATACATAACATCTGAAAGTACTTTGTCAACAAATTTCACGATTTTTGGAGGTCTACAACTGAATCATTCAGTTAATTAAAAACTGGGTCTGAAAACAGAATCTGTTTTCAGAAGTGGGTAGTTTGGTCCAAAAGTTTTTAAAAACCAATTTTTCTGCACCCACTATTCAACTCCCCATTCTAGTGGTGCTATACAGGTCCTACAGAATTTGAAAAGAGTTTGTTAAAGATTATGAAAGGTGCTACGATTGTATCCCGTGGTACAAAATTTGGATCCTTATACACCATGTAAGGTGTATGAAAATGGCTGCTATTGCTGAAGATGCTTCTAGTTCAAGATTATAACACAACAGACTTGGACAACATGAGTACTAAAGGAATGAAGATTCTGGTTGCAAAAGTTGCCTTAGAAGGTCTGAAATATGTTGATATGGATCTTTGTGAGTGTTGTGTTAAGGGCAAACAGAAACGGCTTGGATGCACAAAGGTTGTAGAGAACCAAAGAAAGTGCATTAGAAATGATACATACAGATGTTTGGTGACCAACTCTAGTTTCATCACTTTGTGAATACAAGTTAACTTCATTAATGATTTCAGCCGGATGGTATGGGTTTACTTAGTGAAACATAACTCAGATGTGTCTACCACCTTCAAGAGGTGCAAAGTTGAAGTTGAGAATCAGATTGGTTTGAAGATCAAATGCCCGACGTATGGCGATGCAGGAGAGTATGCAAAACAAATTTCAAAGCATTCCGTGCAGCTGAAAGATTCCCATTGATGAGGATAGTTCTGGGTAAAGCAAGGCAGAATGGAATTAGCACGAGGATGAACAGAACATGAAGTGAACGTGCAAGGAGCATGATGATACATTCTAGACTGCCAAAGAGGTTTTGGCAGATGATGTGAGCACAGCTGCATACTTTATTACCAGAGGACAATCAATTTCTCTGGGATTCTAGATTCTAGAGGAGTTATGGACGGGAAACGAACTCAAGTATTCTCACTTGAGAACTTTTGGTTACACTACTTATGTTCATGTTGATACAGAAAAAAGAGACAAGCCTGATGCTAAGGTGGTGAAGTGTTACTTCATAGGCTATGGTTCTGGCATGTTTGACTACAGGTTTTGAGATGACATAACAGAAAGATTCTGAGACCTTGTGACGTGACGTTTGATTAAAAATGTCATGTACAAGGACAAAAAGAAAAGGGAATTGGAGATTCTAAAGAAAGTTAGAGTGGAGGTTGAGTTGCCGAAGAGTTTGCCCAGTGATGTCGCAACAGGATCTCAAGAAACTTCAGAGACTATTGCTGAAGAACCAGATATAGAGCAAGTGACGCCTGAGAAGGTGTTGAGAGGATCATCGAGGACAATCAGAACACCAAATAGGGTATTTACCTTCATTACATTCAATGTTGTTGACTAGTGAAGGAGAACCAGAGTCTTTGGTAAGGCTCTACAAGTGGAGGATTCAATCAAGTGGGAGCAAGCCATGGATGATAAAATGGCTCACTTGAAAAGAATAACATGTGGGTGTTGACTGAGCTATCTGCGGAGAAGGCGGCCTTGTTTAAAAATGGGTGTTCAGAATCAAGGCTGAACTAGATGGCAAAAGCAGGTTTATGACTTGGTTATTAGTTAAAGGATATTCACAAAGGAAATGTATTGATTATTTTGAAATATTTTCTCCTATTGTGAAATTAACTACGATTCAAATTCTTTTGAGGATTATTGCATTGCAGAATTTTCATCTTGAGCAAACAGATGTAAAAAGAGCGTTTTTGGATGATAATCTAGATAAGGAGATTTATATGCAGCAACCAGAAGGATTTGTTATTCCACCAAATGAGCATATGGTGTGTGAGCTCAACAGGAGTTTATATGGACTAAAGCAAGCACATACACAATGGTAAAAGATGTTTGACTCCTTCATGATCAAGAATGGTTTTCAAAAGAATGTAAAGGATCAGTGTTGTTACTTCAAGAAATACACTCATTCTTATGGTTTCTACTCTTGTATGTGTATGATACGTTGATTCTAGGTTCTAGTGTGAGGAAGATAAACAGTCTTAAGGAAAGCATGTCTTGTGTTTGAGATGAAGGATTTGGGTGCAACGAAATAGATTTCGATGAGGATTTCTCAGGATAAAGTTGTCGGTACTTTAAATTTATCCCAGGAGCATTACATTGACAAGGTGTTGTCCAGATTCATTATCAATAATGCTAAATCCATGACTGCTCCACTAGTGAATCATCTAAAATTTTCAAAGGAGCAGTCGCAAAAGACAACTAAGGAGCGTGAGCATATGACACTTATTACATATGCTTCTGCAATTGGGAGTTTGATGTATGTTATGGTATGCACTAGACCAGATATATCACATGCATTATGAGTTATTAGCAGGTATGTGTCAAACCAAGGAAAGAATATTGGGAAGCTAGCTAGTGGCTTATGAGATATTTGAGAGGTTCATTGAGTGCTTCACTTTGTTAAAAAAAATGGCAAAGTGGTTCTACAGAGTTTAGTATATGCTGATCTTATTAGGGATGCAGACCAAAGATAAGTACATATGGGAATATCTATACTATAGATGGAATAGCAATGGCTAGATGTTCAGGCTTCAAAAGTGCCTTGTCCTTTTATTTACTGAGGCTAAGTATGGGACAATTGTTGAAGTTGGGA
Source organism: Eustoma russellianum (assembly GCA_036186865.1). Taxonomy (NCBI): domain Eukaryota; kingdom Viridiplantae; phylum Streptophyta; class Magnoliopsida; order Gentianales; family Gentianaceae; genus Eustoma; species Eustoma russellianum. The sequence continues at coordinate 17,512,764 of AP025061.1, forward strand.
AGGAGATGATATGGTTGACAGATTATCTGGAAGTTACAAGAAAATTCTTTAATAGATATAGTGTCATACAGTTAATGATAAACCCAGGCTATCATTCGAAGACAAAACATATCAGAAGATCGTATCATTTCACTCGCAGGTCAGTTGAAGGTGGTCATATATGTTTGGAGTAGATAGAGGGTGCAAAGAATCCAGGAGATATGCTGAGAGGATATGTTGATGTTGGAAAACTGAAGTTGTGCAAAACTTTTGTTGGTATTCTGTAGCTTCTTGGGTTGCGATGAAAATTTTTATGATGAAGCATATTTTTTTTTTAGAATGAATTTTATTTGGTTGACTAGATCAATCTCTAAGTGGGAGCATTAGTAGGTTATGGATTCTGATCTTTAATCGTTTTCTCCATTTTCTCTCTCTTGTCCTTGATCATACTTCTCTTGTTTCTAATCATATTTCAGTTTCCGTCTTGATTAAAGTGCGTGTTATTTTATTAAATCGGAACAAGAAGGAAGAAGTTGGCAATTGAAGGAGTTAGACCAATTTCATTCATACAGAATAGTAGCAACAAAATATGTCAAAATCATTAGAATGAGAAAATTGCACCTATCACCCAAACGTTGGTAAATTATCCAGTTAGCATTTAAATGTTTTGAAACCTCATTTGGCATCCAAACGTGGCCAAAATCGATTCAATTAACACCGGAAACCGGCTGGCGACATGTTGCAGCCGGTTTCAGCACATTTTACTACCAAAATTCAATTCTCCTGCAAATTAACGTCTTTCCCTTCCCTCTCTCCTGATGCAACTGATTACCTTGTAGTTTTCCTCTATAAATTAGCCTCCACTTCACAAAATAAACCAATTTTGTGAAGATTTTTTTGACTCATGCAGTTTTCTTTGGCTACTTCTCAGTTGTTTCACAGGGAAGAGAACACGCCTCACATCAATTGGCGTCTATTGCAGCGAGTTGCAGGCGATGAACTTGAATAACCACTGAAGCCAAGAGCATCTTTAATGCTCTCACTCAAGCGATTGGGTATGATCTGATCTGCGGTTGAAGGTGCTTATCAGTTTCTAAGATGAGAGATTGCCGAAATCCCTTTACTAATCACTGGAGCAGGGGGCTACCAAAGACATTGAAATTAGGAGAGGTATATATCGATTCTTTGATACTTGTTTACTATAGGCATTACGGCTATTTTCTTGTTCTTGTATTTATTATAAATAGGTAGGTCCTGATAGAGACAATAGAACCTTTTTTCCATTTATGAACTTTCTTACTTCTAACCACAAAGCTTGAAACGATGTCACTCTGTAACGAACCATATAAATGTTACGGTGCTCAAAAGGAACGCAATTCGTACAGATTAAATATTATCATAAACTATGGTATGTATATAACATTGTCTTTTTATGCATTCAAGAGATACAGAATAACGAGCAAAACATACAAGGAACACCTGTATTACACGAACAGCATAAGAGTAACGTCTAGTTAAAACAGGAACCTCTTGCTTCATTCAAGGGGAATCATTAATTCATTAATCCTGAATGGAGGTTAAGTCCATGGAGGATCTTACCTAGCCAATTCATCCCCCCCGGTGGATTATTTTATGCCCATCTCTCCTTAAGGACTTCGTCAATTCCTCCACCTGATCGTCAGCCACTCTGCTGAACTTCACAAAATATCTAATAGTGGGGCGAGTGGGGGGAGATCTGGCTGATGGGAGATCAGGTGGCAAAGGAGGATATGATGAAAGCGGCGGAGGGGGAGAGAGGACGATAAGGTGCTGAATCTGCTGAGGGGAAGTGGAGGAGAGCGTGGGGATCGAGTTATGGTCATGGGGATGAGAAGGTAGTGAGGCAACATGAAAGGTGCTTTAGTTAATCACTTGAACTAGCATTCAATTGTATTGTTTGTCAATCCTACTGTATATTAGTTTTGTGGTGTGAGGGGCTAATTTATGGAAGAAAACCACAAGGTAACCAGTTGCAGGAGAGAGGAAAGGGAAAGACGTTAATTTGGAGGGGAATTGAATTTTGGCGGTAAAATGTGCTGAAACCGGCTGCAACAGGTTGTCAGCCAGTTTCCGGTGTTAATTGAATCAATTTTGGCCATATTTGGGTGCCAAATGAGGTTTCAGACGTTGAAATGCTAACTGGATAATTTGACCAACGTTTGGATGATATGTGCAATTTTTTCTCATTAGAATGTTGCCAAAGAAACAAGTTTACATCTTCAAAGTCCCAATGGCTCCCCTCTCCCCTATTATCTCAAGAATCCGAACTCTTTCGACACAAAAAGGAACACTTCTCTCAAGCGAAAAGTAAAGTCTAGCGTTCACACAGCATCCAGATTGTTGCCATGTGATAAAAAAGGCAAATTGGCATTAGCCATGACCACTACAGCAACAGCCCCTAAATTTGTCAAACTTCAGCACTAAAAACAGCATTAAATTGGGCACAGATTTCGTCGAAGCAACGAGAAAATGGGACCCAAGACCTCTGGTTAGTGTATATCTTTCATGTTAATTTTTTTTTCACCATTAGTTGTTATGAACTTTTAGTCATGACGCATGCCCGTGAAGTAGTCGAAGTCATGGTGCTGGACACCTAATTGCTTTAGCCATGAATCCGTTACGCTTAACAATGACACCAGCCTCTCTTGGTCCCTACCTCCCCTGTCCGAAACCCACACATCCCCTTGCATCTTGTATGTGGCCAAACCGAATGGAGGGAGACGAATGCCTTCTCCTTCATTCTGCTTCTTTCCAATGGTCCCTATGTCATCTTCTAAGCCAGTATCTGTACATCGAAGAACATTATAAGCCCAAGCAAATGCTACATATAACTTGTCAGAACTTGCATCCTTGCTGATGACTGTTTAGATGAACTTAAAATTCACGCGTGAAAGAGAACATAATTGATTCCGATAGGCCAGTAAAAGCACACTGACATTTGATTGCAAAAAAGAATGTCAGAAAGAAAGGGAACTAAGAAACCAAATTGCATACCTTGAAAAGAAGAAGAAAGGGTATGGTAAGTGAGAAAACATGTGGATAAATCCTTAATTGCTCGCCCCATGGGAATATGATATATGGGGTACCTGAGAATTATATCAGATCAGAAAGAGCTAGTGGTGCATCTTTTGATCATGCCATGTGTTCACTAAATTGAACAGGGAGTATATCAAGATATGACAAGAGTGGCAAAAAGGAATCCACACAAGCGTAACAGCAAAGATTCCCTTTGGTTGGAAGAATATATTGTCTTGAAGTGTATTCCCAAATCCATGTCAAAAACATATGCGCCAGAAATCCAACTTGGTTTGTTTCCCTAAACTTTTTGACAATGCTTGACACTGCAAAAAGATATCCTAAAGATTAAGGAATGGAATGAGGAATACCAAGCAATTGACATCCAACTGGCTGGTGAAAGATCCACACTCCTCAAAGACATGAGTCCTGGGTATCTTTGAGCCAGGCCACTGATCTGAAAGGGTGATAAAGTCAAGGGGAATAAGGAATAAGGAAGAGTTCATACATACCATGCAATAAAGGAGAGAAGAAAACACAATAAACCAGAGTCTCACAACTCATGTTTAGAATATCACTTAAATTTGTCTACTTCCAGAAGAATACGTATAAATGATAGGAAAATCAGTTATCAAAGCTAGATTGTATTCAATCCCTGCGAAAGTATAGGGTAGTGAAAAAGAAAAGATGAGATGTAAACAAGGGAAATAGGTTGCATGACAGTTGATTCATATTCCATTCGAAAAGCTCCGAAAGGTATTTAGTAGAGATGCTCATCATGAAAATTATATTATTCTAAATCATATGAATTATTTATGTTCTAAAGCCTATGTAAATTCACTAGTCCTGACCTTGATCAGAAAACTATCCTAGAAGTTTCAAGAATAAATAATCAGTGCAAGAAAAAGATGAATATGAAACTGAGAAAGCTGGCCACAGACCAAAGGGATCAATATAAAGTATCCAAATGTTCACCTTGTCCATTAGAGGAACTCTTCCATAAGGAGTACATCTCTCAAAGAACTGAAAGTATAGATAACCCAATCTGTCATTCAAAGGCCAAGGACACTCTTGTTCGGAAACTCCTTCCTCGGAAGAACATCCATCCCATCTTGATAGCTTCTCGCTCTCAGTCTCATCGCTAAATGAATCACTGAAACAATCCCTCGTCTCATAAGCCAAATTTGACTCCTCCCTTCAATTAGATATTCAAAACAAACTCTTGATACTCAGACATAGATACAACTTTGAAGTATAAACCAATCTGCAAGTTTCTTGAATGCTGTGGTTTATAATTGAACTATCTAGCATCATCTATAGCTTTCCACAAACAAAAGATAAAGATATTATTAAATTAACTGGCATCAACTATAGCTTTCCACAAACAAAATAAAAAAGCAACAAAAAGATGACAGAACTTGTAATACGTGAACTGTCGTTTTCACAGTAACAAAAATTTTTTTAACCAGTATGCTCCAAAATCATGTAGACAGAAAACTCAAGAACAAAAGCTGAAAGAGTTGACAACAGAATTGCATAATGAGGAAGACCAAGAATAAAAAATAAATTAAAAAAATGAAAGCCCAATAATACAAGAAAGATGTAAGCAGTTATCAAGAAAACTGCAAAACCATTTATTACCTTAAACAGTTTGCAGATGAATTGCTGGTGAAAATTTGGATTGCAGATAGATAAGGCACATAATACTGGATCAATGTTTCACCATTCTCAAGTTTAATTCGCACACCAGCCCCATATGCACTCCATTCATCAAAACAGTTCCAAAGATCACCCAAGGTGAAATATTCAACTTTCTCTCTTTCCCATGGATGCCAAAGCCTATTAAGATTCCTAATCTCTGTCTGCACCAAGAAAAACAAAACAGAACAACTTCAAAAGAAAGAAGAAAAGAAAAACTAAAAGGACACACATTAAAAAAGCAAATTAAAGCCACCATTAAATGAAACAAAAAGTAAATGAACCATTTCTCATCAAAATTTACGAGACTCTTAATAAGTTCAATTCATGCATCATGATCTAAGGGGGACGGGAAAGACAACCTTAATTCTTGTTGTACTTGTAGAAGGTTGGAGAGGGGGGGGGGGACATGATGGGGTGGGGTAGAGGGGAGACAAACAAACCTTGCTCAGAAATTGGGAATGAACAACTGGTGTTACAGAATCCAAGAAACACTCCAGGTTGGTTTGACTTCGGCCCTTTTCCAAGATCATGATCCTTGATATAAAATCACACACAGCACACACACATACAGAAAAGGAAGAGAGGGAGAGCAATAGAGAGGGACTTTTCCAAAATTTCTCTCTCTCAACCTCTGAAAACAGAAGGAATTCGAAGAGAGGAAGAAGACAAAAAAAAACACGGGAGAAAACTGAGCAGAGAAAAAGGAGCGAGGCAAAGGGAGAGATTTTTGGGATTTTGGCTGATTTATCTTTCCCTCTTTATAAATAGGAAACAGACTGGTCTAAAGTATGACTAAAATTTGACGCTCTGACAAAAGTCATATATTATATCCCACAAAGATCCCATAAGAAAATAAAACAAAATAAATAGTACTTAAAACAGTAACTGCATTCTTAACAGTTTCTTATCCTTTCCCCTCTTTCCTCGCCAAAACATACTAATAACGGTTGACCCCTTTTCTTGCAGTCACCGGGAAATTCAGAATCCGGCGGGAACACTTTCTTAAACTGCAAAATGATCTAAAAGTTCATGACTTTTACAAATTCAGGAGAAAACAAAACAATCCAAACCAGGACAAAGCCGACACTTCACAAAGCGACAAGTATAATTGCTCTGGTTTTCTGCAATTGACATCATTTAACTCTACCATGGCACAGGTTGTATATGGTTCAAATCAGTTACTCAGGTCCAAGTACATAGTCAATTTGGTGCTGCACAAGGGACGTAGAACATCCTCTCAGCGTCGACAATGATTTCAAGTTAGCACCAACCAATCTTACTCGAAGACATCAAATGCTAGTCACTCAGTCGCAAGCACCACCTCGGCCTCAGTCGTTACCATAGCCCACCTCAGCTACAGCGAGCACCTCGCCCCTGCCTAAGAGCTCGGTCGTGGCCTCGGTACATAAAGTATTTCATGTTAGTTAAGCCAAAGAGATCGTTATCACATAAGCAGCTTCATAATGCAACTTAACCTCTGGTGCCACTTGGCAGCCATGCATTAGCATGATAGAACACGTGACACCACCTCATGATCCTTGGACATGCATTGTCTCGCCATATAATATAAAAGAAAAAATACACACCAGCAGAGGGCATGTTCAGTTAAACCTTAAAGAATTTTACTTGAACAACAAAATAGACAGGTTTCTCTGATATAACATCATATATGAAACAATTCCAAACATGGTAAACCCGTAACTGGATCATCAGAGAGTTTTCTCCGAAGTAACAACTCTACGGCCTTTGATGTTGTGGAATTGTGTAGGTTCTCTACATCAACTATCGTAAGTCTTTTATAAATCTTCTATTTGGATAATCTTAGGTCAATGGCGCAGATGTAACTTTGCTATTTGATTCTAGAGGAAGGGCCAACATGACCTTATTTCCATCTTCTTTGTTAAAGTCTACATAAGATTATTCAAGAATCGGTAAAACCACTGAATATGATGGTGATGAATCTTCTTACTGGTCAAGAAATAGAGGGTCCAATTCTCCATTGGACCAGGCCTTCGCCGAGTAGGTTAGACACCACGATGAATATCAAGGAATCATTCATGAGGAGTATATAGAAGCTATGCAATATGTTACGCAAAACATAGGTGTCTTCCAAGATTTGGTCGAACATATCAAAGACAAGGCCCAATTGAAGACCTTACTCACGACTATCGAAGGAGACAAAAGTCTCAAGAATGTTCCTCTAGGCTAAGAGATCAATTTACGGCAGATGTGAGAGGCAAAGGTAAGAAGCCTTAGACTGAGCATTTGCCATCCATAAAGAAACCATTGGGAGTTAAAGTTGCCTCACTCAAAGTATGCGCATGGGGGCTCATTATGGACGAGGTGATTTTCTGGAGAGGCATCCTCAGATTGTGAAGAGTATGCGCAGGGAGTAGAAAAAGTATATTTTTGGAAGATGTTGCAGAATATGTGGCTGCATATGATTTTAAGATGCCTAAAATGGACACCTACGATGGCACCTCAGATCCGATGGATCATCTTTTTTAAATTTGGACAGCAATTGAATCTGAAGAATGTACCTGATCTGCTAAGCTGTAAGGCATTTCCTGTGCATTTATGGGGAAGGGCTCGCAGATGGTTCCAAGAATTGTCATCTCAGTCTATCTACTCTTTTAGGAAGCTAGCCTACAAGTCCAAGATGCAATTGTCATGCAAACACTTATTAAAAACTATTCTCATGTGATGACTTAGTAGAAAAAGCCTAAAGTCCTTCAATATATGCAACACTTTATAGACGAGTCTCTACAAGTCGGAGACCATACCAATGGAGTCATGGTTACAGCATTCACTAACTGGCTGAGGTAAGGTCTCCTATTCTCCTAGATGGCCAATGAGGATTCTAAGTCTCTGAAGGCCTGTTTTGACGCAGAAAAGTAACAATCATATTAAAAAAGGGTGCTGAGCAAGCCTACCACAAGCAGGGCTAAAACGATTCCAAGAAAGAAGCGTACAAAGGCTCCATGGACAAGCACGACATGTTTGATCAACTAGGAGCAGAGGTAAGGAAGGTTTGCCCTTGCTTGCCTCTAAAGAAAAGATCTTGGCTATAATTAAAAAAGACGGATTGAAAAAGGATCCACAAACACTACAAAAACCAAGGTAAAAAAGAGACCCAAAGCTCTACTTCTTCAAGTATCACAAAGATATTTGTCATTACAAAGAGACGCCTCATTGAAAAAGGTCATTTTAGTAGTTTTATGACCCAAAGTCGCAATTGCACAAATTGACTAGATTTTCGCCGACCTTATCCTCAGGGAAAGTGGTAGCAAGGCAATCCGTGGTGGCATAGTGACGACGACGATCAAAAAGAAGACCAAGACGCTGTAGGTTAGCGTCAAGTAGATGTAATGATTTACCCGATGTCTGTAGGTCGGCTCTGATCGAGTTGGAGGCAATCTTCTCTACACTGCACGTCAGCCTGAAGTTTCTGTTTCAAGCAGAGGTAGAAATTGTACACGGAAAGTTGCAAGTGACTCAAAGTTATCATGCTGCACAACACGATCAATCTTGATTGCATTGTTTCCCCAGCTGAAGAGAAACTGGAGTCAAACAATATGGTGTAAGATTTCATATTAGAACCCGAAAGGCCAGAAAATATGATTGAGTTTGGAACTTACATGTCAACAAATCTATTGTGTCAACTCCAGAACTTACTTAAAGAATTCCTGATTATCTTTATCTGTACACCCGGTGACATGCCAGACATTCCAACATCTCTCTGGGAGTACATGAAACAGAAGTTTATATAACCATATTAATTTACAAAACAAAAAGGGTTTAAATGTCTTTGTACAATTTTCCGGAAACAATGAGTACATATATATAAAATTTCCGTAAATAATATCTATATGTATATATTAGCTTACAAACAGTAACATATAACTTAAATGATTTTCTGGAAATAACATATATATCTCCATGTATAAAGTACCAAATGCAGTAAATTTATATATAAATATATTATTCTGAACATAAAGAAGGAAAGAAAAATATTGCTTATATGCACACATGTATATCCTCATAAATATCTTAAAAAAATACATGAGCATCCTCCAAAATGTGACAACAGTTATAGTTTATATATGTCCGGCATAAAAATTAAATAAATGTGTATGTATATAAATAAATATAAAAATTAGACACTCACATGTGAAATCATCTCACACAAATTCTACATAAACTACAATAATTAATGACCAACATATCACGACATACACAAATATTTATATACATATATCTGAGCACCCACGACATATATACATATATATTTTTGGACATTCTTTATATTTTTACATACACACATCTATAACAAAAAATTATACAAATATATGATCCAAATTGTATAAAGAAAATAAGGTCAATTATAAAAATACATAGAAAGTACAGGAGGGTACTTAAATTGCTCGAATTATACTATACCGTAGTTGAAATCGGGGTTGGATCGGACAAAGCCTTCTTATTCTTCTTTTTTTTCTCTTTTTCTTCTATCTTTTTTCCACTCCCTCTCGGTTTCTTTCTCTCAGCTTCTCCTCAGAGCACTCTCAGTTTCTTCCTCTTTTCCTTTGGCCGGATGCAACAATATTGGGGTGGAAGGGAAATGAATTAAGGGTGTTTAAGTAGGAGTTAATGGAAGATAAGGGGATTAATGAGTGTAACTGTTGGGGGTTATAGAAAATAATGGGGTTGATAGAAGATAAGGGGATTAGTGGGTGTAATGGTTGGAGGTTATGGAAAATAATGGAGATAATGGGAATTAATAAGATTTAATAGGTTTTTTTTTGTTCCTTTTTCTATCTTACCTCTCACACACAATTTATATTTTATTATTGTTTTTATATACACAACCTTTGCACACACATTTGCACTAACAATACACTCGTATTCTTTTTTTTTATATAAAAAACAGGGTGTAACATTTCTCCCTCCTTACAAAAAGTTTCTTCCTCGAAACTTGCATATGGCGTAAACGATGACTTAGTGTGGTTCTACTTAATCATTTACTTAGATAATGACCAACCTAAATATCCATTGAGTATTGTGATACGTTAACCATTTCACTTCCTTATCACAGGCTAAGGCCTCGAAATTATTTCCTGTATATTTACAAAGTAATTTATAATTCCATTGTTCTCCGCTTATTTAAGATCATAAACTACTCTCTTATAATTCTGAAATCAAGCTTAGGGTTTGTCATCATACTAAGAGTTCTTCCACCCAGTTGCCGGTCTATAACGTACTTATATATGCGGTCATCAGCAGCTACCAAAATCAGTTCTTAGGTGTACTATAATCTTTAGTTAACTCTCTATAATTAAAACTTATAAATCTCCACTTATACCACTTGACGTGTATGTTTCCACTTATATACACGTAATCCACAATTTCCCATAACTAATTATATAATTCATCTCCTCATTACATGACCATCCGAGACATCCATCGAGTCCTCCAATAACGTTAACTATCACTCTCCCTTATCATCAAATTCTTGAAATCAATTCTTATACCTATGAACTAGTTCTATGATCATGCCCTTAATTTTTCGGAGATATCATCCTCAGTCTAGTATACGAAGTATGTGCATGGACATATTTTTCTTCAATTTAAAGAAGAGTAACTTATGCAGCTAAAATTGGAATATAGCTTTAACTGTTTAAAATAATATACCCTATAATTTTTGTAAACACAATAATCAAAGTGTTATGTATATTTGTTTTCGCAAAGCGGTGACTCAAATGACCACTTATAAAACAATCATATAACTTGTTCGCGAAAGTATTACGGTTAAAACCGCTTTAAAACAATTGAGACACTACAATTGTAACATTTCTTTTTTACAAAATGATTTGAAAGCGGTGTCTATTCTTTCCAGAGAAATATATGTTTTGAAGGCTAAGTTTTGTTTCGCAAAATACAACGATCAAAAATTCAGCAAATTTAAAGTTCTACAAAACAATTTTGAGTAGGGTACCACTCTTTTTCAAAAAGAAGTATATATATTTTGAAACCGTTTGTGCTTCACAAAATTAAATAAGTTCATCGCGGACAGATAAATAACTTCAAAAGCTTTTAATGCGTAAAATGGTTGTAATATCAATAGTTGTCAAATAAAATTATTTTAGCAAAATGAATATAGCTAAACAAAAGTTAAAGAAATATAAGAGATATATAAATATATCATTCTTCGATAACATCATTATTTTAAAATATATCAGTTTTGTCAGGGGTAGTCGAAATTCCATTGGGTTGCTTTATGAATTCGGAAAAGAATATAGCCTTGTAAAGTAATAGACTATATAGAATAGCGAAGTAATTGAAATATTTAGAAGCAAAACCTTTGAAATACCTTTGGAATATAAAATATATCTTGGTGTACGTGCTTATACGCAAACATTTAACTACTTGAAAAATAATAGTCCAATACTTCGTATAATTTTTCTGAGTCACCCCTTAATGTCAGTGAAAAATCCACCTATACTGTTTCTTATCAATCTCTAATTTAAGTTGTTCAATCCTAGTATGGCGCACTAACTATTGATCGACTTAGGATATTCTAATCCATCATGCTTCCTCGCCACACTGATCTACTGTACTTTTTCCTTTGGTTATTTTAACCTCTAATTCTAATTTTGTTAAATCTCACCTGAAAAGCACTCACTACCTGTTCATGCTAACTCTATCTCAATTGAAGCCTACTCGATGCATCAGTACTTACGTGTTCCTAAGATCAACACCTAATACTTTGTTATTCCACTGTACTTATTTAGTATTGTTCACTTATTACTATCAATCAATATCCCTACTAGGACTAATATCTTTGGCTTATTTTGATAACCCTAAAATTCAATATCTTAATCATAATTATTATCCCCTTTTGTACGATATTCTTTGCTAAACTCTACTTATCATAACGCTAGTAAATCCTTTTCTTGTTGATCATTTGACTATAAATCATCTCTTAGGAACTGTGATCCCACTTAGACCTAGTCACATTCTGACACTACTACCAAATGTAGGGCATGAACCCGCTCTATTTATCATAATGGTACTGGGTTTATAGAGGTCGGATCTAAAGAATTATACAAATGGTTATAATCAACACTTAGGTTGATACGATCTTGGATCGTATGGAAATGACGATCGCTTCTTTCAACTCTAAAAGACACCTTTCATCAACCCTTGCGTGGGACAATGGCGCAAACACCACCTTCTTGGACAAGAGAAGCCAACAACGTCTATGTCGAGCAATTCAAATCTCCCAATCTAACACGTCGTTCCGTATCTTTGGATTGTGATTCACCAACTAGGTTTGCTCAAACCTTGATTGGATCTAGCCTTGATTTTACTTTGTGAAAACCAAAGGAAAAACACACCAAAATAAGGCAACACACGGCTGCACAAACTGCTGGAATTCTGAAATTGAAATTCTGAAAACCCTAAACTTTTCGTGCCCACAGTTTTCCACCTATTTAAGACTATAATTTGCTTTTTCCTAAGAGAAAAAATAATTAATCAAAATCCTAAGAATACTACCTATCAACCTTAATCAAATTTACATAAAAGATAAGTCAAAGCTAATCAAGGAAGATTACATAACTCAAATCCCTAAAATTTCATACTGGAATTATACCCTGTCGGTTACTGGCTTATAGCCACTTCTAGACGCCGAATTAGGGTTTGAACTCTTCAGAAAAGTTGTAGCTCATAAAATTCCATTGAATTTGGGCTTTTGAATCACCTCATTTGGACTCTTCTTGACAGAGATACGGGCCCCCACAAATTAGGTATCCATCCAGTGATCTTCAGTACTTTCCATTCTGGACTCCCAACTTGCACCTGATTTCGGTCCATCTTGTAGCCCGAATTAGCAAAAGTGTAAAATATGAAAATCGTCACAAATTGAGTTATCTAAGACCTCCAGGTTGTTTGAACCCATTTGGATCAGTACTCCGACCTAGGCATCCAAAATACCGACTGGTGTCCGGCTGCCTTCCTGAAAAATAGGGATTCTCCAAGCACTTTTCTTATCTAGCCTTGTCACCTTAGAAAACACTCAAAAACGATAATTAGCACTATAAACACATATTAAAAGACTCTATAAAATATCCTAGACCTAAAACAAAGACAACGCAAACAACTAGACTCGATATTACAACAAGAACACATGAAATGGCTATCCTGCCCTCCCGCCAACCCTTACATCTTATAATATGCATTAAAACACTTGGATAATCAGATCATAGCCTCAATAAACATAGAAAAATCATATATCTATATTCCTTGGCTTATCTTGCACATGTTTGAACAAGAAGCTCTTTAGTTTACATCTTCTATTTGTGCAAAAGCTTCTTGTTTGTGGAGTTAGTATGTTCAAGGCCCTTGTTTGTGAAGTTTGTATGTTTAGGGCTCCTTGAATCGCATCGTTCCCTCCCTCCTCAAAAGGATTCGACCTCAAATCTAAACACACAAATGGATAAGAGGGATACTCCACAAATGACTCATAAACTATGTAAGATACAAGTTCAAGCAAACCAAGTGCAATGATCATGCATAATTTAAGTCTAACATGCTTGGGATGACCATGTACTCCAATGATGACACATCTAGACGGCAATAAACACCTCTTCCTAACATGTTTAGGGTGCACAAAGACATAAACCTCAAACTCTAACTCAATAAATGCATATTTAGAATCATGAACAAGTAAAAGATGATGGCAAAGAGATAAATAAGGAGTAGAGTCATACCTCTTTTAGCTTTTGCACAAATAGAAGATGTAAACTAAAGAGCTTCTTGTTCAAACATGTGCACAATAAGCCAAAGAATATAGATATATGATTTTTCTATGTTTCTTGAGCTATGATCTGATTATCCAAGTGTTTTAATGCATATTATAAGATGTAAGGGTTGACGGGAGGGCAGGATAGCCATTTCATGTGTTCTCGTTGTAATATCGAGTCTAGTTGTTTGCGTTGTCTTTGTTTTAGGTCTAGGATATTTTATAGAGTCTTGTAATATGTGTTTGTAGTGCTAATTATCGTTTTTGAGTGTTTTATAAGGTGACAAGGCTAGATAAGGAAAGTGGCTTGGAGAATCCCTATTTTTCAGGAAGGCAACCGGACACTAGTCGGTATTTTGGACGCCTAGGTCGGAGTACTGATCCAAATGGGTTCAAACCACTTGGAGGTCTTAGATAACTCAATTTGTGACGAGTTGCATGTTTTACACTTTTGCTAATTCGGGCTACAAGATGAACCGAAATCAGGTGCAAGTTGGGAGTCCAGAATGGAAAGTACTGAAGATCATTGGATGTATACATAATCTTTGGAGGCCCGTATCTCTATCAAGAAGAGTCCAAATGAGGTGACTAAAAAGCCCAAATTCAAGGTAATTTTATGAGCTACAATTTTGCTGAAGAGTGCAAACCCGAATTCGGCGTCTAGAAGCGGCTATAAGCCAGTAACCGACAGGGTGTAATTCCAGTACGAAATTTTAGGGATTTGAGTTATGTAATCTTCCTTGATTTGCTTTGACTTATCTTTTATGTAAATTTGATTAAGGTTGATAGGTAGTATTCTTAGGATTTTGATTGATTATTTTTTCTTTTAGGAAAAAGCAAATTATAGTCTTAAATAGGTGGAAAACGGTGGGCACAAAAAGTTTAGGGTTTTCAGAATTTCAATTTCAGAATTCCAGCAGTTTGTGCAGCCGTGTGTTGCCTTCTTTTGGTGTGTTTTTCCTTTGGTTTTCACAAAGTAAAATCAAGGCTAGATCCAATCAAGGTTTGAGCAAACCTAGTTGGTGAATCACAATCCAAGGATACAGAACGACGTGTTGGATTAGAAGATTTGATGTGGCGCCCCGCACCCCGGATTGAATCGACTTCTTCTAGATCAAATTCTTCCATGTCACGCTGCAAAGGGGGTTGGCATGGATGACTTGTTTTTCTACTTAATGCGTCCGCCACCTTATTGGCTTTTCCCAGATGATATTGAATTGATAGGTCATAGTCCTTTATTAACTCCAGCCATCTTCGTTGTCGCATGTTCAGCTCTTTTTTGGTGAATAGGTATTTGAGACTTTTGTGGTCCGTAAAAATTTCGCACTTTTCGCCGTACAAATAGTGCCTCCATATTTTTAATGCGAAGACCACAGCTGCCAACTCAAGGTCGTGTACTGGATAGTTTTGTTCGAATGGTTTCAACTGTCAGGATGCGTATGCAATTACTCGATCTTTTTGCATTAGTACACATCCTAATCCGTTCTTAGAGGCATCATTATACACAACAAAGTTTTCTCCGGAAATGGGCTGTGCTAGGACTGGGGCAGATGTCAGTTTCTTCTTCAATTCAGTAAAGCTATTCTCGCAGTCTGAGGTCCACTCGAAGTTGGTTTTCTTCTGGGTTAAGCAGGTCATAGGCATAGCAATCCGAGAGAATCCTTCTACAAACTTTCGATAGTAACCCGCAAGACCGAGAAAACTTCGTACCTCCGTAACATTTGTCAGTGTAGGCCACTCCGTGATTGCTTCGATTTTCTTGGGATCTACTGATATCCCTTCTTCGGATATCACATGCCCTAGGAAGGCTACGCTTCTAACCAGAATGCACACTTATTGACTTCGCATACAGTTGCTCCCTCCGTAAAATGTCCAGAACAATCCTTAGATGGGCTGCATAGGTTTCTTCATTTGGTGAGTATACCAAGATGTCGTCTATGAAGACTACGATGAATTTGTCTAATTGTTCTTGAAAACTCGGTTCATTAGATCCATGAATGCGGCAGGCGCATTGGTCAGTCCGAACGGCATTACTAGGAACTCGTAATGTCCGTAACGGGTTCTGAATGCAGTTTTGTGGACGTCTTTAGCCTTGATCTTCAACTGGAAGTATCCCGAGCGAAGATCAATCTTACTGAAAATTCTTGCCCCCTGTATCATGATATCTTTAGGTAGGGTTCATAAGAAACTTATTACTAAAATAAAATGTTTTGTTTACTTACCCGAAGCTGATCGAATAAGTCGTCGATCCTTGGCAAGGGGTACTTATTCTTTATGGTGATTTTATTGAGCTCTCTATAGTCGATACATAATCGCATACTTCCGTCCTTCTTTTTGACGAATAGTACCGGAGTTCCCCAAGGTGAGACACTTGGGCGTATCAGCTTCTTTTCCAATAACTCACGTAGCTGCTCCTTCAGCTCCTTTAGTTCTGCGGGGGCCATTCTGTAGGGAGCCTTTGATATTGGCTCAGCTCCTGGAATCAGGTTGATCTCAAAAGCTATTTCCCGCTACGGGGGAAGGCCTGGCAATTCTTCTGGAAAAACCTCCGGATATTCTCGGACTACTGGAACTTGGGTTAAGTCCATAGGTGCTTGGTCAGTGGTTATGGCATAGACAAGATATCCTTGATGCCCTTTCTTTAAAGCTTTACTGGCGCGAATTGCATTTACATAAATGTTCTTAGGGTTCTTTCGTAACTTTGATCCCCCTTGAAAGGTTACGTCGTTATGTGTGGGGTCCTTAAAGGTAACTTGCTTTTCACTACAATCGATGTTGGCATAGTTTTTGAAGAGCCAGTCCATTCCAAGAATTACATCGAAGTCCGTTATGGGTATGGAAATCAAATCGACGTCAAACCGATGGTTATTAAACTCAAGTTCACAATTTTTGAACACATGGTGAGCTACAAGCACCTGCTCCCCAGCTGCTTGGATTCTATAAGGTGCATCACTATAGGTTGGGCCTTTCTCAATATTCTTTGCGAATTTCTTGGATATGAAAGAGTGGCTGGCGCCACTGTCAAATAGTACGTTGGCAGGTATTGAACATACTAGTATAACTCCTGAATCATACAATTCTTACTAAGCAACCATAAGGCAACAATGTTGTAAAAGAAAGGTAGTACGGTTTCCGGAAAATACCTGTTACTACATTGTCGGCTTCCTCAGCAGCGCGTCAGTCATAGCGTGGACTCGTGCGTTGGTACGCTGACGCTGAGGTTTTGGTGGCTGTTGTTGTTGCTGGGTTCCCTTCTCAGGACACTCCCTGGCCATGTGTCCTGTTTTCCCGCATCCAAAGCAGGTGGTCCCTTTGCTTTGACAGTCCTTTAGGATGTGCCCAGTCTGACCACATCCGAAACACTTCCCAGCCTGGATATAGCATTCTCCTACATGAAACTTACCACAATGAACGCATTTTGGAATGGCAGGTTGTTGTCCTTGATGCTGTGATTGGTTTTCCTGGGAGCGGCGTTGAAATTGGTTCTTCCCTTGACGTCCTGGCCCCCTTGTATTTTGCTTGGCGGTCTTACGCGGCCCTCCGCTTCCAGACGTCTCCCTTCCCCTCTTTTGATTAAACTCGTCCCTGCGGATGATATCTCTTTCAATTCGGTAACAGGCATCTAGAAGGGCACCAAAGTTGGCTGGGTTGGCATTAACCAACCACGTTCGGATTCTAGGGTTCAGTCCTCTCTCGAATTTCAACATCTTTGTTTCTTCATCATTTATAGTGGATGGTTGGAATCTTCCCAGAGCTATAAATTTGTTGGCGTAATCGGCAACCGCCATTCCAGACTCTTGTATCAGGGATTCGAATTCATGTCTTTTCTGTAGTTTGACTGAAGGGGGTATGTAGAACTTGTTAAATTCCTAGAGGAACCTTTCCCAGGGGATTGGTCTTGGCAAAGCTTGTAGATTGGCCTTCCACCATTGGTTGGCCTCTCCTAACAGAAAGGGTCTGACTGCCTGAGTTTTCACTTCTTCTGGGACTCTGATTAGTTCGAAGTAATTTTCTACCTCATCAAGCCATTTTCAGCCATATCAGAATCTG
>AP025061.1:17530357-17567099 GCA_036186865.1 Eustoma russellianum
TTTTCAGCCATATCAGAATCTGACTTTCCTTCGAACGGCGGAACATTGGCTCTTTTCAACTTCTCAAAGTAATACTGAGCATCTCTAATCGGCTCATGAGGTTGAGGATTATTCTGCTGGAGCATCACTTGCCCAATCTATGTAACTGTTTGGCAGAAGTTCTGGAAAGCGTTGATATCTGGCATCATAGGTGGAAAAGGTCCTTGGGGTGGAGGGACGTCCTGAACTGGCGGTGGATTTTGGCCTTGAGGCGGTGGAGGTGGAGGAGCCTGAGCACCTCAGGCCTAGCTCGGGCCGGTCTCCCTCTGGGTCACACCATCTGCAGCACGCAGTGTCGACTTTATTCAGTACAGGAACGTCACAACTAGTAACATAATTTAATTTGGCGTATCGGAAGAACATATGCATACATATACTATTATTTAAATTTACGATAGGTCATTAGTTGGATCTATCACTGGGCCGTGCCCTATTTCTGCCGGTTGAAGTCGTTCTGTTCTAGGGTCATCTCTCACATAAGATCAATTCTTAGGTCTAAGATCAAACTTAGTCGACTATAATCATAACTTAGTTCTATATTCTGCCCGGATCTGGAGCCTTCGCTCTGATACCACCTGTGGCGCCCCGCACCCCAGCCCCGCCGAAGTAGGTGCACCCGCCGTACTTCACTAAGGAGAGTACTAGGCGTCATCCATACGCGTCGTGATCCATGATAGCAATACATGGATTTTCGTGCTTATGCGCAACAAATAAGCGAAACCGTGGCAGAATTTAGAACTTCAAATTTAAAACGTCATCACAACCACTTAAGGTTTACAACCCACATCATTGTAGCAGAAAGCGACAAAAGTAAATTGTTTTCCAACTCCATTACATTACTCAGTCATATCCTTAAAGCTGGCAAGTTCGGTCTTCTAGTCCTGGCCATCCTCCAGTGCACTCACGGGTAGAGAACCCTAGGTTTGTCATCAATCCATTCCATTTTGTCTCCTGCCACCTCTGGAGAGAAAAATAGGGTGAGTGACAATGTCACCAGCAAGTATAATATAATAATCATGGGTTAAATGGAAAGTGCGAACAAGAACCGAACCCCAAAAAATATTTGGTTTAGAAGTATACCTGTCTTTCGTCCAACATTCGATAAGGATCATCGCTTAATGTGACAAGATCATAACTTAAGTAAAATCACCAATCGAAGCAGCATATAACATTAAGGTCTGTAACTTATATTAATGAAAAACATAATAAGAATCATCACTTAGGGTCTACCGTGTCGTCACAACTTAAAGCTCCTGAGTCGCTACATAAATGCAACAAGCATGCATATGTTCATGTAATGCATCGTGATGAAATGAAATATGCTCTTTCATGTTTTCTTAAAAATCATCGTCATCGTAAAACAGTAGAGTGTTCAGATCTATCTTCCCGGATCTGAGGCGGTAACTTCTCCCCTTCGAATCTATTACTCCTGGATTCAGAACGGTAACGTCATCATACTTGCCGTGTCTATTCTCTTCCGGGCCCGCACGGTCATCATCATCATTCTCATCATCAGGCCTATTATTTTTCGGCCTGCACGATCATTCTCTCAGATCACTTAACCCGGATCTGCTCAGGTTCATTCATTCTCATCATCAGGCTTATTATTTTCCGGGCCTGCACGGTCATTCTCTCAGATCACTTAACTCGGATCTGCTCAGGTTCATACTGGCCAAGTTCGTACTCACACACGGTACCGGTGGGGAATCATTCTTTTCAAAAATCATCTTTTGAAAACGCTTTTCATCTTTCTTTCTCATAAAAGACATGCTGTAAATCATGCTCATGACGATGATGCAATGCAATGACATGTGATGTGCTAACGATGGCATAATGCATCGCGTAAACGAATAGACACGTTTCGTTGTCATGCTGGAAATTTCCAGCTTAGTAGTGTCTTCTTCCCCTTAGGAATTTCCTACTAAAATGCACGTGTTAGACTCCTTTGACCACATGTTCTTCTCCGTAAATGTCATAAGTGAATGCCATGCATGCACTGTAGAATTACGATGTCAATAAGGGACTCGTTTGCTCTTTTTCAGAAAATGATGTAGCCTGAATTCTGAATTGACCATATTTTACTACAAAATTTATTGTGGCCAATCCTTTAATCATTTTCTGGAATTTCCAACTCTCCAACTTAATAAACTCATTGGACTAGCATCCTGTCAATTTTTAGCCCATTTTCAATTTCCTAAGGCCCTTTTCCAGGTTATACAAATTGTGACACAAATTCTGTCTATCCAGCATATTTCAGTTTGACCCGTTTTACTAGAAAATTTATTAAAAATAAACCACAGCTTATTTTGACAAAATTCCAACTGCCACCTCTTCTTTATTCATGAGGTTAGTTCCATGCCGAAAATTAGTGGATTTGCATACCCCTAAGGTCTATTTTTAGACTTCCAAACACGTTACTTACATTCTGTCCAGTACCACTTTTTCCAGCAGGACCAATCTCAGTAGGAAATTCATTAAAACTAAACCGTGGCTCTTTTTAAGGTGATTCTAACTCTCACATCTAAAAAACACATAAAACTAATAGCATACCAAAAATCAGTGGAATTGAAGGTTCCTAAGGTCCCTTTTCTGGCTTTACAAAACAGCCTAAATTTCGGTCCAGCTCCAGAATTTTCCAGTGATCATATATTCTTCCTAAATGTTCTTAGCTCACATTTTAGTCACCAACACTTAGCAACAATTTTAAGATGAACACACGCACCCTTCACCAACAGCCTCTTTCTTTGGTGCATGCAAGAAAATGAGATAATCAAGAGTATATTAAGCCTAACACACAACAAGATCAAAGCTTGTCCCCACTACCTTGCTATATTGACATTTTTCATGTAAAATCACCCATCCTCCCTTAACCCTTCCGCCGTGAGCATTTCATCATGAAAGAAAGGATCTTTAACACATCCAAGCCTAGATTATCACATAAATATGCATATAACCCTCAAAGAACACATCTTTGGAGCAAGGTTCCACCCCTACACATTTAAATGCCTAGGACCGAAAGTTTTGGCATTACAACTCACCATTTTACAACTAAGATTAGATCTTAGGTATTTCTAGTCATTCATGCACACACTTTCACATCTAAACCATAAAGAGTATAGTGTACTTGCCTTTGAAGCTTACTCTTCTTGGAAAGGTGAAAAAGTTGAAGTCTTTCTCTCCTCTACACAAGCATTCCCACGGTAGGGTGAGGAGAATAAAAGGAACATAGTTAGTCTATATTTTTATCCCAACATCCCTTTAAAAGAAAGCTAAATGGCTTACCAAAAGGAGTTTGAGTAGTGTCCAAGCTTCTCTAAGCTAGAGCTCTTGAATGCTTGAGATCCTTGTGCCTAGAGACCACTAATGTCACTTAGCTTTGGAGGAATCCAATCCTTCTTGGTGCTTCTCTTGGCCGTGGGGTTGGAAGAGAAAGGAAGAGAATGAACTCACTTGAATTTCTTTGGGAGGGTTTAAAAGACCTAGAAAGTTCTCAAGTATTTCTTGGAGGGAATTCTTGTTACTTTGGCTAGGCTTAGGCCGTTGTGGTGTAAGGGTGGTGAGGGTTTTGTCTTAGCTACTCAATTAGGTCTCTTAACCTTGGTTATCTTTGGTTAACCAAGGTTACTTTACTACTACCTACGGTTACTTTAGGCTAACCATAGTTTCTTTTGACTAACCCTAGTTCCTTTTTGGTTTAGTTAGGTTATTTCTCATTAACATAGCCACCCTTCACTTAATTAGCCCCCCTCCCCCTTTCCCTCTTAATGCAGCCGGCGGTTGGGGTCTTTAATGACCCCAACTAAGCCTTTGTAATCTCTTTAGCAACCTTTTGTTTTTTTCTAAATAATACACATTTATGCTATTGGTTTATATTTAAGTAGGGATTTTAGAAATAGCCCTTCTTGCCTATGGGCCGAAACTCACAAAGCCATGGAGAAATTGGATCATTTCTTGTAATACACATAGTACTCTTCATGATATACTTATAATGATCATTGACTTAATCAATTCCAAATGCAAGCGTACATTGTCACATGTTCACTAACTCAACCTTAGGTACAAGAAGAATTCTCTAATTGGGTTACAACATTTGAATTGCTCGACATAGACGTTGCTGGCTTCTCTTGTCCAAGAAGGTGGTGTTTGCACCATTGTCCCACGCAAGGGTTGATGAAAGGTGTCTTTTGGAGTTGAAAGAAGCGATCGTTATTTCCATACAATCCAAGATCGTATCATAGGTAAGGAAAATAATTCAAAGTCGTATGGGGTGCCCTAGATATACGTGGGCATATCCCTTATCCGATCATCAATTAGGTCTAATGTCATGACTTATTTCTAGAATTTATATTTGGTATCATCATTTCTTACTTCTAAAATCGTTAATTATTTATAAGTTCAATACTTCGAATATAATCACAGCTATGACTAAGATCAGTACTTATGTTCAAACCGTTGCCTAATGAGCAAACCACCCCTTAATTTCTAGAGTCGATATTTAGTATCATCATTTTTTAAGTATAAAATTGTAACTTATGGGCAAGATCATCACTTAACTTCTAAGGTCACGTCTTATTTCTACTAACATGCTTAATATATATCATTTCTTATGACTAAAAAATCGGTACTTATGTCTAAGATCACCCTTAATCTAAATCATCACTTATGTCTACGATCGTGACTTAGGGGTAAAATTGTAACTTAATTTCTAAGATCATAGCCTAAATCTATGCTTCCGCCATAGATCAATAGCCATGCTCTGATACCAACTGTAGCGACCCGTCTCGAGCCCTAGTACTTGAAACGACTCACCCGCCGTATCTTGATAATGAGAATACAAGGCGTCGATATAACTCTACTACACGTTATCATAATAATGTAGATCGATGTCAGCAGAAGACATTACTAAAATCCTTGATAAAATAATCATAATCATTAATTCAATGTCTAAGAAACTCTAAGTAAGTAATAGTCAAATGTGTGTAACACTAATCTCGGAAATGCATAAACCTCGAATATCGAAATAACTGTCTGAACCAACCCTTGAAAGTCTTTTCTGAATATCCTTAGCCTCGAAATCTCCCGTCTCGATCTTCCACGGTATACTAACTCTTGTGTAAGCATACCCTAATTTCTCCTATCTGCAAAACTAGTAAGTGGTAGTGTGAGCCAAATCAACAGGTTCAATAAGCAACCTATCTATACCCATTATGGAAATCATACATGCAGAGACAATTACAAAAAAACATTTACAAATCAACATACATGTCTCTAGTACTCAATTAAATTCACTCGAATAACTTTCATAGCTGACACATCGAGAATAGTCAAACAAGATCCATCATTCAATCTATATCACCGTCATACATGCTCTTCTCAAATATGATATACACAACAAACAAATAATCACCTAATCAAATAAGCAAACAATACATGCCAATGGAATAAATAAACTGTGAAAAGTAAGTCACTTCACATAATAATGCGCAACTTCATGATGCATGCCTTTCTCTACGTGTCACACGCAACAAAATCTGAACACACGAATGTCTGTCTCTCTACCATGTAATGCATGAACCTCGAGGTGACCTACCACATGCCTCGTCAGGCCACACGCCCTGTCGGGCCACACACCTCATAGGGCCACACGTCCCGTAGGACCACACGTCCCTTAAGACCAATGCAATGCTCATACCATGAATGCAAATGCATAACCATACGTAATCTGGTGTATCTATACTCATATATATGCCTGCGCCCATACACATGCATATATACATGCATATATACCCCCCCCACATCCATATACATATGCGATATGCATTGAATCGTACAACCATACATACACCCAGTTCATATATACTTACATACCTCACCTATACACACAACTCGCATATAGAGAAAATCCAATTGCAGATATGCAACAAACAACACACTGATGCATGATAAACACAGCAAGCACAAATAAACCACTTACCTCTGATGCATGACGACATAACGAGCACAAATAGACCACTTACCTTAAATTGGTCACTTAGCTTTCTTATTCTATACTCGATCGTGAAGAAGGTTACCATAAAGTCTCTGCTTCTACATGTACATCTTATCCACTGGAATCTTCAAAATTTGAACCTGTGAGTTAATTATTCATTTATTAACTTGTCTCTTCAGCTTCACTTTTACTCCATAAATTCCTTCTTCTTTGAATTCCTCTTATTCTTTCATCACAATTATCCGACCATTTTATATATTACTACATTTTTCTTAAGTCCGAAAAAATTTTTCATATATATATATATACATATATATATATATACATATATATATATACATATATATACATATATATATATATATATATGTCGAGTATGGTGGAAATATCAGTGCCATGATACTTTATGGAGTAGGTATATGCACCTTAAATATGGACGGCGGGGTGACTATACTCCCAGGCTCCCAGATTCAGCAGTTTGGAAATCTATCTGTCGTATTCACCCCATTTGTTTTTCCCACTCAACTGGCTTGGGAACATTTCTATCATGGACGGCCACGTCTTCAGGGGAGTTTTCACTTAAGTCGGCCTATGATATATGTCGGGTGTCACGCCCAACATTACTCTCGACAACATTTATTTGGTTTAAACACCATTCTCCATCCGTTCGGCTATTATTGTGGCACTTCTTTCATTCAGCCATGCCATTTGAAGATTACATAGGACAATATTCGATGGTGCGTCCAACACAATGTCCTTTTTGCAGATCACATTCAGCTACGGTGGACCATATATTCATTTACTGTTCTCGCATTCGATATTTCTGGAGTTTTTTTGCTGCTGAATTACATGGTGTACCGCCGACATCTCTGTCTTTGCGGCAATATTTATTATCATGGTGATATAGGTCCAATTCTACATCACTCTCGGGAGTCTTGAAGATAGTCATTCCTGCAATTGTATTATCAAACATTTGGTGTCAATATGCACAGTTAACATATGGGGACACTACAATTTTCTCGACAGCGGCATTACGTAATTCTATTCACTTTGATATACGCGTATGGATGATGAAAATCCAGGGGTCCAAGTTGGCAACAGGTCTATTACCATCTCTGTCCTGGCTCCCTCGGATTCGTACTCCTCGTCTTCGGGTTATTAGATGGCAAACTCCTCCTTCTGGTCGTCTCAAATTAAATGTGGATGCAGCAGTTGGCCAACAATATGCTGCGGGTGGGGCAATATTACGTGGTCAAGATGGTTGTTGCATCCAGGCCCTTTCATTTCGTCTACCTCACAGTACGCCTTTGCAGGGAGAGATTCATGCTACTCTATTTGGTCTGATGTATTTTCTTCCATCATACCGTTCGCTCATTGTAGAGTCTGATTGTGCTCAAATGCTAGCATGTCTATGCAAGCCTCGGCAGCCAACGGGAAATTATCACCTTCGGCAGCTTCACGACCTGGTTAGACAGCATCAGCTGGTGCTAATTCACACGTATCGGGAGACTAATATGCCGGCCCATTATCTTGCACAACATGCGATAATGCATCCTACAACGGGGGTGTATAATCGTCATACTCTTCCTTCCCTGGTCAAGGCTTCAGTGGCGCTGGATCTCACATCGGCGGCCTTGCGCACAGTCTAATGAATTGCTGTTTTTTCACATCTTCTGCCCGTGTCCTACCAGTCACGGGCAGACCCGGTATGCATAATACTCATCTCATACGCTGCTGCTGCATAATTTTTTTAATTATCCACATTAATGCTGTTTATATTACCATGCTCAATGGCTTCCGCGGTAACTGTGAGATCAATTTGGAGTGTGGGTGCACACCTAACATACAAACAGTCTTCCATATGGATTGGCACCGTCGACTTTTTTCTGCCTGTACTACATTTGGTGCAGGCAGGTTTGGTGCATTTTCTTTTCTTTCGCATAGATGGTCTCACTCTCAAATTATTCCTACACTGACGCCGCTTTTTTACTTGCACCATGTATGTCTAGCAACAATACATTTATGCCCTTCGCTTGTGGCTGTGAGGCGTCTTGTTGGTGTCAAGGTTTCCTCTCGCTATCATCTCTCTCAGACGACTCATGCATGTTGTTGTCCTCTTTTTCCTGTTGTACACAGGGGTTGGCTTGTTGCACGTATTTCTGCCGGCACTTTGTTTTGTGCCGGCAGTGCAGGTTTGATCTATGCCCAGACTCCTCTTGTTTTTCTATGTTCTGGCTTTATGATTTACTGAAACTCTTCTTTTCATGGTGCGTGGGAGAGCACATGGATCGCGATTCTTGTATGCACACTGGATGTGTTCATTATATGTTCCTGGTCCCAATATCCGGAATATACACTGGTTGGCTGCACTGTTGATCATTGGGCGGATTGGCAATACACAGACGTTGCACTTTATTTCCACGACATTGATGGGCATTCAAGAAGGTTGAGAGATACTCTTGATGTTTGGCTTCTTTTATTACGTTGGGGTCGTACACAGTCAACTTTTTGTAATTCATTACACAATAGCGTATATCAACAATCCAGATATATAAATATGTACGCTTTTTCCTTCGCCGGAGTTTTATCCACAATGGTGGTTTTACTCGGCAAAGTTTTAATGCGGCATATCATATATAGCCTGGATGTTGATAATCATTTGCTTCTGTACTCTTTATTGACTCACTTTGCTGTACTATGGTTTTCCTCCGCCATAAGTGAGGGGTTTATATAATAAAATTACACGGTTTTAAAAAAAATATATATATACGTATATATATATATATACATATATATATATATGTATATATATATATATATATACATATATATATATATACACACACATACATATATATGAATCCTTTCAAAACCATTTATATGATTTTAAATATTTTAAAATCCGAGATTCCTTCATAACAAAATGAATCCCGAGAATTGTGTAATACACATCAATGTACATGTTTTCGAAAAGCAGTTTGCATAAATCTCCAAACCACTTATAAATGCGCACACTCTTAATTCTCTAAACATTTTACTATATATATATTTATAATGCGAATAACCGAAAATCTAAATATATATATTTCAAACCCAAACCAGTATATATATAAATGGTTTCTTAGCACAGCTTAATACATGTAAAGATATATAGCTGAAGTCCAACACTATACATGAATGTATACATACGCCCGATCAAATTTGTACATATATATATATGTATAAGACAGAAGTTAATTTATATACATAATTTTGAAACATAAATTTATATAACAGTTTAAATGTCTTTGTACAATTTTCCAGAAACAGTGAGTACATATATATAAAATTTCCGTAAATAATATCTATATGTATATTAGCTTACAAACAATAATATATAACTTAAATAATTTTCTGGAAATAACATATATATCTCCACGTATAAAGTACCAAATGCAATAAATTTATATATAAATATATTATTCTGAACATAAAGAAGGAAAGAAAAATATTGCTTATGTGCACACATGTATATCCTCATAAATATCTTAAAAAAATACATGAGCATCCTCCAAAATGTGACAACAGTTATAGTTTATGTATGTACGGCATAAAAATTAAATAAATGTGTATGTATATAAATAAATATAAAAATTAGAGACTCACATGTGAAATCATCTCACACAAATTCTACATAAACTACAATAATTAATGACCAACATGTCACGCGATAAACAAATATTTATATGCATATATCTGAGCACCCACGGCACATATACATATATATTTTTGGACATTCTTCATATTTTTACATACACACATCTATAATGAACAATTATACAAATATATGATCCAAATTGTATAAAGAAAATAAGGTCAATTATAAAAATACATAGAAAGTATAGGACGGTACTTACATTGCTCGAATTATACTATACCGTAGTTGAAATTGGGATTGGATCGCACAAAGCCTTCTTATTCTTTTTTTTCTCTCTTTTTCTTCTCTCTTTTTTCCACTCCCTCTCGGTTTCTTTCTCTCAGCTTCTCCTCACAACACTCTCAGTTTGTTCCTCTTTTTTGGCCGGTTGCAACAAATTTGGGGTGGAAGGAAAATGAATTGAGGGTGTTTAAGTAGGAGTTAATAGAAGATAAAGGGATTAATGGGTGTAACGGTTGGGGGTTATAGAAAATAATGGGGTTAATGGAAGATAAGGGGATTAATGGGTGTAATGGTTGGGGGTTATGGAAAATAATGGGGATAATGGGAATTAATAGGATTTAATAGGTTTTTTTGTTCCTTTTTCTATCTTACCCGTCACACATAATTTATATTTTATTATTGTTGTTTTTATACACAACCTTTGCACACACATATGCACTAACAATACATTTGTATTCTTTTTTTTTTAAAACGGGGTGTAACAGTACAAGCTCAACATAGACACAAGCGTTAATCCTATCAAACAAAAGAAAAAAATTTTACCCAGGGGAGGATTAAGGTAATCGACGAAAAGGTTGACAAGTTGCTTGGTGTAAAGTGTAATAGTGTATATAGAAAGTCCTTCATCCCGTCTGGTTAGCCAATCTCGTGGTGGTACCCTTAAAAACTTGAAATCCTATGTTTTAGTGGGACGGCAAGTGTCAACATGCCTTTGAAGACTTGAAAGCCTACTTGGCTGAGGTGCCAACCTTAACCTCGTATGTTCCAGGTGAGGTGTTGTCCATATATTTGGTAGTTTCCATTAAGCTATTCTACTCTGAGAAAAGGACAACATGCAGAGGCTAATATACCTTATAAGTTAAAGCATTGCACATGCCAATGTGAGGTATACAAATGCTAAGAAGATAGTTACTTCATTGGACATAGCTGCACGAAAACTCAGGCCATATCTTCAAACTCATTCTATCGAGGCTGTGACTCATCAATCTTTGAAGCAAATCATGTGGAAACCAAAACATCGAGCCAAACAGTAAAATAGATTATGAAATTTGCAAAGTATGACATCAATTATCGACCTCGGACGTCAATTGAAGCCTATACTTGGCCGACTCTATTGCTGAAGGGATTTCTGTTGAAAATGAGTAGCCTCAGGAGGGTCAATGGACTATCTATGATAATGGATCTTTTTTTTAAAGATGGTAGTGGAGAAAGTCTCCTATCACATGCCTAAAAGGGGAAGAATTTGAATATGCACTGAGATTCGGCTTCGAAACTCAACAACGAAGCCGTGTATATAGCTTTGATTGTCGGCCTGAGCCTCGCAAAACAATTAGGGGTTTATAAAGTAAAATCACACAGTGATTCTCAGCTCATCTGGCCCAAGTCAATGGTGATTACGTGGCAAGGTGGATCAGATGAAGCGATATTTATCGAAGGTTGAATAGCTTAAGGCAGTGTTTGAAACCTTTATGATCGAACACATTTCCAAGTCGGCCAACACGCTTTCTTGAATAGCATCATCCACTCCAACATCATTGGGCAAAAAAATCTTTGTTGTGCTTATTAAGCACCGAGCTTATGATTGGGCCGAGATGTTTTGAGTCGACTATCACGAAACTTAGACCGATGAGATTGTCAACTTCTTGAAGCATGGCATTCAGCCACAGGATAAACAAGTAGCCATGATGCTTGGTAGCAATGAGCTAACTACGCTCTCTTTAACGAAGTCTTATATACGAGGTCATTCTCTCAACCATGGATGAAATGCATCTTGTAAGAAGAAAGAGATTATATCCTGAAAGTCATTTTATTGTAAATTTGTGGCAATCATTCTGGATCAAGGTCGTTAGTGCGCAAGTGTTATCCAACCGGTTATTATTGTTTGACCTTACATGAAGAAGTGTCAAGAATGCCAAGTGCATGCTCTTTTAAGTCGTATTCCCAATCAAGAAATGGTTCCCGTTATCAGCCCATGGCCATTTGTTCAATGGAAGATTGATCTTGTCGAACAATTTCTGCATGCACTAGGGTCAGTTCAGTACCTTCTTATTTCCATTGACTAATTTACAAAATGGATTGAAGTAGAGCCTTAGGTGGAAATAGTAGGAAACAACGTGAAGAAATTCTCTGAAAGCACATCATCTGCCGTTTCGAATTGCCAAGAGTCTTTGTCTCAGACAATGGGAAGTAATTTGCTAAGAAACTTGTTAAAAGCCACGCACCAGGTTTTAGATTGATCAACATTTCACCTCAGTGGCACATCCTCAAGCAAGCGGTCAGGCAGAGCTTGTCATCCACAAATTTATGGAAGGATTAAAACGACGACTATAAAAAGGCCGGAGCAGAATGGGTAATCAACTGCCCAGCATCCCTTGGGCATATTGTACAATTCCTACTTTGACAAAGGGAAATCTTTTTGTCTTGGTGTACAACCCTAAGACCGTGATACCAGCTGAGATTTGCTCTATGTCGGTCAGAGTGAAGAATTATTATGACCAAAATAACGATCAAAATCTTCTCCTTAATCTGGATGACTTGAAAGAAAAAAGGGAACGAGCTCACATTTGAATAAAATAGTACAAGAATTTGATCTATCAATACTATAATACGAGACTACGACACAGATTTTTCAAGGTTGGAGACCTCGTCATTCCAAAGAACACTGAAAGTCTCGTCGCGCCTTCGAGAAATCTTGACCAAACATGGGAAAAGTCGTATCATGTAATTAATGCTTTTCCCTCCGGAGCCTACAAATTAGAAACTTGACTGGTAGGACTCTACAATGCAGTTGACGTATGCCAAACTTAAACCTTTTTGATACTTGTAAATTTTCTTTCAAGAAAAATCAAGTAGAGTTTGTTCATTCATTGCTTGATTACAACGCAATGTACTCGAGGCAGGTTCTCAACTCAGTGATCTAGGTAGGTCCAATCATCATTCGGTGACCTCGGTAGGTCTAAGTAGTCATAACATCTCAATGTTGGAAGCAGAACAAGTCTTTTAATTAGCCTCAGCAGGTCTGAGTGCACTTTAACAAGGGAACCAAGTGAAATAGGTTTTTAGCAACTGACCTCGGCAAATATGAGCAGTCACTATGTCTCAACGGTAGACACATGATAGGTTTTTCAGCACTCAGCAGGTCAAGGTGTCACCCCAACAAGGGGACCAAGCAAAACAGGTTTTTGCATTTGACTCAGGAGGTCTGAATAGTCATTATGCCTCAACGGTGAGCCCAACAAGGAAAAACATAGAGCAAGTCTTCTCAACTCAGACAATTTTATTAGCAAGACAAAAGTTTTTGACATCGTAAAAGGATAGGTTTTCAGGCTTGAAATACAGTTTAATAATTATTAGACTTTACTTCAGGAGGCTATACCGTGATATAGCTCAACTTTTGCATCCCCGATTTGGAAATATGTGAAAATCGATGAATTTTTGTGGGTTTGTTTAATTTATCCTTGAAGGCTTGAGGTGATTATAAGTTTGGAGATTATTATTCAATCTCAAGATAAGATAGCTTATTACTTGGTACAACCCTATCTTAAGTGGGTCGAGGTGATTGTGCTTGTAAAAATCACACTATTTGCACAATCAATTATCGTTGAAAGTTTGTCCCATTCAGCATCGAAGGGGCTGAGGTTTTTATTATTTTGGTTCAGTTTTCCAGTTTAGTTTAGAAGGCCGATGTGATTATACTTAGAAAGTTATTTTTCTTTGCAACCATTCAGGCCAGTGTTAGTCAGAAATAACTAAACCGAGAACTGAACAAGAAGAAAAGTGTGAACAAAGTATACTTGAACAAAATCTTTTATTTGATTCGTAGTTGGAACATTACAAAGCTTTGGAAATGAAGTTTACAAGGGCATAATGGAAGACAATTAAACGTGTAGCCAAGTGCGTTTTAGATTGATTCCATCACCGAAAAGCTTGTACTGCTCATTGAATTTTGACTTTGCCTCGGGATTGCATAGCTTAGCAATTTACTGGTTTTCCTTATTTTGTAAGGGCTCCACTTTGTCACAAACATTGATTCGTTTAGTTTGACCTATTTCTGTCATATAGCGTGTGAGTAGGGCCAAGTTGTGGCTATAAAAGAGTTCTCAAAGTTGTCGATGGCGAGCTCCTTGGCGTCGATCAGCTGGTGCTCGGCCTCGGCCTTCTAGTTCACCCTTCAAGGATTCATTGGCAGACTGGGCCTCAGTTAGAGACAGCTTTAGGAGGCTTAGTCTTAATATCGTCGACATTAGAATTAGAGGTTCCAAGTGCGGTGTCGTCCTATTCTTTCTCCTTCCTAAGTTTCACAAACCTAGTCTCGCGCTCTGCAATCTTCTTCAGTCACTCTTTGGTGGTTCTGGCATAGGCGATCTGTTTGTTTACCACTTTCTCTAATAAACCACCCACATCCTCAGCCAGACTCATAGGCTCCATCTATATGGCCTTGAAATGTAAAAGGTAAAGAGGTTGGGTCAATAGTTTAATGAGGTAAAACTTAACTAGCGAAATCCAAGAAAGCGTGCTTACCAGCGTCATATCTCGATGGAACACATTTGCCAACAATGGGAAGGTCAGCACCTAAAACCTCCGTCCATCGGCTGGCATCATTGAATTCTTGTTGAGTCATCATGCTGTTCTAGGGTCCTTGGTGCTATCCTCATGGGGGAATGATTCCGCCAGTTCTTCTACAGCTAGCTGATCTGCCGATGGAGGCACCTCGGTTGGAGGGGCTCTTTAGGGTTGAGCCACTCCTCTCAGGTGAAATGTGGTTGCACAGTAGCGCCAAAGCCCATGCCCCTCCTTCTCTTTGTCCCCTGCTGAGCCAAGGACAGTTCCTCATCAGACTCTGTCTCTTCAGAAGTGGCGATCTCGACATCTATTACCATTTGAATGGGTTCGGCTCTGATGTCAAGCCCTAGGACCACGGTAGAGGGGATGAACTTAGTGTCCTTGAGTAGA
The DNA here is from genome assembly GCA_036186865.1 of Eustoma russellianum. Lineage (NCBI taxonomy): Eukaryota > Viridiplantae > Streptophyta > Magnoliopsida > Gentianales > Gentianaceae > Eustoma > Eustoma russellianum. The sequence continues at coordinate 17,545,258 of AP025061.1, forward strand.
TTTGGCATTCCAAAGCGTTTATGCAGGTCAAAGAACTATAAGAGAGGAAAACAAACAAAGTGATGACCTAGCGGAAGGTACACGCTCTACTCCTACTACTCTTGGAGCTCCTCCGCTCGTTGTACTGCATCAAGATCCTGCCTCGAATCCCTTATAAACACTCTACCTGCAACAACACTGTATGTTAGGATAGATGATACATCAACTATAAAAGCGGTAAATAAAGTGAAAAACTCAGCTATCCTATACTTGATGACCTCTAAGTCCTTTTCGTTTAATATGTTGAAGCCAGGACCCAGACTAAGTGGTCTAGATAGACTTTCTCTAAGACATAACTACTGACCATGAGCTAGTCAATAGTGGCTTTAAATCTTTGGAGATTTTGAGCCATCTCTTGTTACTATTTTTTCAACAACCTATTGTTAGTCTTCGACGTGCGTCAGACATCTTGGCTTATCAAGCCGATCTTTTTAACATAAAAGGACATCCCTTTCTAGTTCTTGGTTGAGGACGGTAGGTTTTAAGTAAAATGGAACGCCTTATTAGAGGTTTGCCTACTGAAGTAGAACTAATCTTTAGAGAACTTACACACGTGAAGAAACTTTTATAAGTCTCAATAGCGAAACTGGCCTAAACAGCTCAGCAGGAGAAGTAACAAGCTAAGATTCCACGGCCCTTGAACATACACTTGCTCGCCATAAAATATAAAAAGAAAAACATGCTTCTCAAACGACGAAAAGGGACATGCTTCTCAAATATATCACGATATATAAAATTCTAAACATAGTAAAACTCGTAATTGATTTGAGCATTTTAGAGTTTTCTCTAAAATAACAACTCTGGTGTATTTAATTTGGTGAATTGCGCAATTTTTTCAGAACAACTATCGTATATATTCTTTAAGTCATCTTTTGTTTATGATGAAGATCTGACTTCGCCACCTGCATCATCAAACTATATCGAAACTTTACGAGAGGCTTTGATTTTTACCGACAGTTGAGCTGCAGATTGATCGGAAGCTCAAGAAGCACAACAATTGAATTTTTTCCCTCGATTTTTGGGTTTTCTTGGGAGAAGTTGACGGAAGAAAAGGATCAAAGTTTTTGGCTGTGAGATGGGAAAAAATGAAGAGGAATAGGTGCAAAATTGGAAGAAAAAGGAATGGAAAGAGACGTGGGAATTGTCTTTTGGCTCTCCGTTCCTCTCATTTAAATATATGGTTTCTCATATATGGGACTTGAGTTTGCCTCTTCCCATGGAAGTGTGAATGTTTATGCATCAAATAAGATTCTGAGTGGAAATCAAACTTTCCTTTTATTTATTTTTTCTTTATCTTCCTTTTTCTTGTTCTTAACATTTCATTGTTCAATGTAATAAATTTCATATATGCGACTTATTCCAACTAGTTTTCCTATTTCCTTTCTTGTATTAGGCTTTCCTAGTCTAATGAGTTTTCGTATCCAATATAAGTTTAAATACTAAATAAGAAAAGGTTAGACAGTAAATGATAATAGTTCTCTTATCTATTTGTTGTATTTTTATTAACTCATTTGGTAAAAACATAATATTACTAGTTTACAAAAGGTTTATATAAGCAACATCACTAAATAGACTAGACAACATTGATATACGGTACGGATTACTATATCAGATAACAATTTCTATTTGCAATAAGTTAAACTAAAATATCTCAAATAATTAAAGACAGACGTTTTACCGTTTTACTCGACTAAAAATGTGTTCGAAGTTCAAACACCATTCGGCAACAGTGATGATATGCTAGAATGTTCTAGAAACTTCTCCTTTTGTCTACTGTTATATGTAGAGAAAGTTATATCAAGGCAGATTTCATCAAAATCCAATATTATACTTGTACTTTTTTTTGTCTATTATACATGCAGCAAAGATATGTCTCTCTCAGATAACATTCCTCAATATCGTGACTCAATTTACAATCCCCTAAATTATGGCAAGCTATATAAATTAAAAAATCGAAAAGAAAAAATTGAAACAGTGAAAGCAATTGATTTATCATCTCAAAACTATAGTGTTTTCTCTTATTTTTTCTTTTTTTCTTTTTTTTTTGCGGGAAACGAAAAAGTATTGCACCTAACACTTTTTTCCCTTTTCAGATTTTTTTTAATCATAATACTCCTAAATCATATTTAAATATTTGCCTTCAATTCACTTTACGTGAAGGTTTCATCATGTCCTTGAATATGTTGGACCGTACACTTGCAGTAAACACCACTAGAGGGAGGGGGTGAATAGTGTTTAGCAGAATTTACAACGGCTGAAAAACTAACTTTCCTTTGGTTAAATCAGGTGATTCTGTTACAAATGAAAGCCAATAGTCTGAAGTATAACTCAACCAAAAATCACGAATTTTGAAAGTGTTTTGCTATTTTTTCAAGATGTGTGAAGTTGGGTGAAAAATGCAATGAAAACGGGTAGAAAAATAGAAAAGTAGAAAGAAGACAAGAACACCAAAGATTTCTCCTGGTTCGGTCAATGTGACCTGCTCTAGTCTCAAGGAATACCTTTCCTTAGATTTCACTATGGTTTGAACACAAATACAACAATAACCAAGCTTGATCCTTGGGTTAAACACCAACCTTGTTCAAGACTTGGACACCTCTATGCAACTCTTGGTTTTAACACCTTTATCACATATTGGTGCAACCTTATAAACTTGGCTAACCAATCTTACAAAATAAACCCAAGAAGGCGTGTATAATGTAGCTCAACAACAAGAAGAAATGAAACACCTTAGCTACACAAAGAAATAATCAAGAAGAAGCAAATAACAAGAATGATCTTCAAGTTTGCTTCAAAGTTGTGTCTTCTTCTTCTTCATCTTTGCCTTCTATTTATAGTGTGAAATAAGCCTTGAAGATAAGAACTCTTATGTGTCACCATCTTCATCATCAAGTCCTAGTTGTCTTCACATCATTGGTTAGCCACCTAAACACCTTGCACGCTTGGCAACATAGAGAAACATGATTGGTCCACCTTTGATCTTATCTTGGCCGATTTGTAGTCTACAAAAATGACTTGGAAATACTTGCAAAATGAAGATAGTATTGAAGAGAATATGCCACTAAGAAACCCTCAACTCCTTGGTACAAGAATAGAGCATGTGCGGCTGCATTTTGACCCCAAAAACAGCTCCAACATCAGCTCCAACGGCCTTGACTAGTCGTTGGTTTCAAATTGGAAATTCCAAGTTGTCAACTTTTGCCAACTAGCTTATTTTTGGTTGGTCCACTTGTACACATGTAAAAAACAAATACACCACCTTTGCCACATATTTTTGGGCGTTTTGAGAAACATAAATGTGTACAAACTCAGATTTGTTGAAGAGAAATAAGTAGATAAAGTTGACAAGACTTTGTTAACATATAGCTCAAAATTCCTACATTTTTCTCCTTGTAAGTTGTTGTGAATTTTGTGCCAATAATGCCATTCGAATTTCTGCAAAATGATAAATAATAAACCCCAATAACATATATAAGAATATCTCCAAGAATAGAAAAGAATGTGACATCAAAACCCGTCACATATCCTACTACCGTCGATAATATCATCAAATGAGAGATTAGACAGAAAACTACCAATTAATCTTAAAGAGCACCATAAATAAACTCCAGAATGAAGATAATAAGATACTCAAGAGATTCCTTGAGTAAAATGACGAAATTGCCCTTGTGGTGTAAAATGACCAAAATACCCCTTGTGAGAGAAAACTCCAGGAATGATCCCGACGGTCAGAAATAGATATAATAACACCTTTGTTATGATAAATATGATGAGAATAGGTCCTTGAACCATATTCACCATGTCAATTACCTATAAAAATCAAAATACCAATTTTGCCCTTTTTTGTCAGTCGTAGAAACTTCCAAGACACATTAGCGATAAAACACTATTATTATCATTAAAAACAAGTAACAAAATCACAATATACATATATGAAACATATGTAAATGAAAACAGTCATTTTAACACTTTTTCAAAAAATTTCTCCAAAAATACTAGACATCGATCAATCTATGTCTCAATTTTACAGACTAATGTATACATCGATCGATCGATGTACCTCTGGTAGAGAGATCGATGTCTCACAGTGAGTTTGATTTTTTGATTTTGTGTGACATCGATCGATCAATGTAGAGATCTATGTACATCGATCTCTGGCTAAGAGATCTATGTAGAGATCGATGTCACTTTTACATTTGTCTCAACTTTATTTCAAATGTGTGACCTTTTTATGTATTCAACACTTAAAATCATGACTTTAAAAATTATCCAAACATATTTCTCAACCTTCTCCCTGTTTTGGATGATTTTCAAAATAACTCAACATGATTTTAATGTCACAACTTTTTATCAATTATTTATCACATATCTACCAATTTTATACCAATTGAATTATTTTGAAAACCTCACCAATTCTATACCAATTGTTTTCAAACTTTCAAAACTCATGTTTTTAACATATGTGATTCCCCTCAACTTATACTTTCCCCCTTAACCTATGCTCCAAGCTATTTAACACCAATTAAAATTTATACCAATTTGGACTTAACTTATCCTCCAAATTATGACTTAAAATCTAAAATAATATTCTTATTCTATCTCCTCCTTTATTTTGCAAATCATCCAAAAGGTAGAATTACGCAATTGTATCGTAAGTCATCATACCTAACTCGGCTCAAAAAGTTTCAAATGTGGCTTGATTAAGGGGTTTGGTGAAAATATCAGCTACTTGATGATTAGTTCTTACATGATCTATGGTTATGTCCCCATTTTGAACATGGTCACGGAGAAAATGATAACTTACATCAATGTGTTTGACCTTAGGATGAAGTACCAGATTTCTAAAAAAATTGATTGAACTTGTGCTATCGCAGAAAATTGGAATTTTTATTCATTTTAATGCCAAAATCAATAAGTTGTTGTTTAAGCCAAAGTATTTGGGTAGTGCATAAACTCAAGGCTATATACTCGGCTTCAGTGGTAGAAAGTGCTACACTAGCTTGCATTCTACAAAACCAAGAGATTAGGTTAGTTCCTATGAATTGACATGTACCGCTAGTGGATTTTCTATCTAACTTGCAACCACCATGATCAGCATCACTATAAGCATACAGTTCGAACTTAGCGTTTCTATCATACCAAAATCCTAAATGAGGTGTGTGTTTAAGATATCTAAATATCTTTTTCACCGCATTGTAATAAGATACCTTAGGACAAGATTGAAACCTAGCACACATACAAACACTAAACATTATATCAGGTCTTGATGTAGTTAAATACAATAATGATCCAATCATATACCTACATAGTGTGTCATTAAAATGCTTACCATTTTCATCTTTGTCTAGTTTGGTATTATCACTCATAGGGGTAGGTGTTGGTTTCAACTCTTCAAATCGAAACTTCTTAATTATATCATTGACATACTTAAGTTGGCTAATGTGGATCCCTTGAGGGGTTTGTTTGATTTGAAGCCCTAAGAAGTAATTCAACTCTCCTACCATTGACATTTCAAATTCTGACTTCAGACATTCTTCAAAGTCCTTTACTAGGGTAGGGTTAGATGATGTCAACTACATATATTTGAACTATTAACCAGTTGTTGTCTTTTCTTCTTAGGAATAATGTATTGTCTATGGTCCTCCTTTGATAATTATGTACAATAAAAAAGTTTGCAAATCTATCATACCAAGCTCTTGGAGCTTGTTCCAAACCATATAAATCTTTCTTAAGCTTGTATACATGGTTAGGATTCTTTGGATCTTCAAATCCAGGGGGCTGTTTCACAAACACCTCTTCTTGGATGTATCCATTCAAGAATGCACTCTTGACATGCATTTGGAAGAGTTTTATGTTACTTAAACTTGCAATAGCAAGTAACAATCTAATTGCTTCTAGTCGTGCAACAGATGCAAAAGTTTCTTCATATCCTTCTTGTTGATTATAACCTTGTGCGACTAGCCTAATGTTTTCTTGTAATATTTTCTTGTTCATCCATTTTATTCTTAAATAACCATTTCATACCTATTATAGATTTATTTTCGGGTTTGAATACTGAGTCTCATACGTTGTTCCTGGTGAATTGTTTTAACTCCTCATGCATGGCATCTATCCATGATATATCACCTAAGGCTTCTTTAACATTCTTAGGTTCTAAGTGTGAGATTAAGCTATGTCCTTCATCTTGACCTATGTTTCTACGTGTTCTAACCATAATACTTTGATCCCCAATGATTAAATCTTTAGGGTGTTTATGCTTATCTTTTATAAGCCACCAACTTCTAGGTTGACTAGATTCACCTTCAACTTGTTCAAATGTTTCATTAGTGTGAACATTATCAATACAAATTGGATCATCTTGCAAGTTAGCTGTATTATCTTCCAATTGCAAAATTTCTTCATTTATTTCACGTAAGGGTTCATGCATGTCTTTTTTAGGGAAAGTTTGTTCTAGATGATCAAGTACAGGCTCAAGTAATACATCATCATCATCAAACATATTTTCCACATCATTCTCTTATTTATGTTGAGTTTTATGAACCATTTCAAGATATGAAATCTCAATAAATTTCACATGTATGGATTTAATTATCTTTCTAGATGCAAGATTATAACACCTATATGCCCTTGAATTAGTTGAATAACCAACAAATATGCATTCAATAGATTTTTTTCAAACTTGTCTAGATTATCTTTAGTATTAAGCACAAAACATTTACACCCAAAAACTCTAAGGTAATCTACCTTAAGTTTTTATTGTTTAATAATTCATATGGTGTTTTGTTTAACTTCTTTCTAATTGAAAGCCTATTTATAATATAAGATGCACAAATAACAGCTTCAACCCATAAGAATTTTGGTATTTTATTTTCATATAACATTGTCCTAGTAATTCCTTGATTCGTTCTATTTTTATGTTCAACAACTCCATTGAATTGTGGTGTTCTAGGTGATGAGAGTTCATGTTTTATTCCATGTAATTCATAAAACTTGATTACATCTTTGTTGTTGAATTCTCCACCTCTATCACTCCTAATTCTTTTAACATGTTCTTCGTTAAGATTTTTGAGTTGCTTGATAAGAGTTTCGATTGCCAATGGAACATTGTCTTTGTGTGTTAAGAACAATGTCCATGTGTATCGTGAGTAGTCATCTACTATGACACGCACATAGTAGTGTTCACCTAGACTTCTTGTCCGACTTAGACCAAATAAGTCTAAGTGAAGCAATTCTAGTATATGACTAGTGCCCACTTCATATTTTCGTTTTAATGTTTCTTTTGTATGTTTTCCTTTAATATATGTTTCACAAAGTTGAAAATTATCTAAGTCTAACATAGACAATCCTCTAATTAAGTTCTTCTTACATAACTTTTCAATAGTTGAATTTCCTATATGGCGTAGTCTTCTATGCCATAAGTTCACATCTAAGTCAAATGATATTAAAAACTTAATCTTAGCATCTAACATATTACTTAGGGAAATGGTGTAAATATTACCATCCCTATTTCCTTTTAATACCATTTCTCCCTTAGCATTTTATATCACAGGAATTAGGACCAAAAGAAACACTTTATCCACAATCCATAAGTTGCGAATTACTAAGTCATTGTAAGATAGATTGCTTACTAACAGCACATTTCGTTTTTGAAATGTGTTAGGATCCCCAATTGTTCCTTTTCTAACAACTTTTCCTTTGTTGTTGCCACCGAATGTCACCTCCATTCTCGATGTGCTCCAGTTCGGTGAATAACTTGGGGTTGCCAGTCATGTGCCTTGAACACCCGCTATCTAAAAACCATTTGGGTTTTAGATTCTTTGGATTTGTCTCCTGTTTGTTTTCTTTGCAATTTACCTATAATAGAGACAAAGTTTTAGGTACCCTTTACTTGGGTCCTTGAATGTTAGATTCACCATCCTTGTTTAAATATCCCTTAGGTATCCAAAATTGGATGTACCTTCTAGGCACATATTTGACATTAGTTGAATAAAGAGGATTAACATATGTTTGACCATTCCATTTAAAAGACCATTCCATTTAAAAGATGATGCGCTGTCATACATGTTATATCTTGGTTGATAAGTATTATGTCTTGGCCGACTTTGATAGTGTTTCTTGAATGGCGCTATGTATGTGTGTTCATTGCATTTCTATAAGTCTTATATGAATTTTGCCTATATTAAGGTTCATAATAAGTTGGACATATTTGATTTTGTCTGGATACATTTGTATACAGGCATAATTTTTAGGTGGTCTAGATGCAAAGTTTTGTCTAGTTGCACGTTTATATGTGTGTGTTTTTGTGGGTACATGTTGTATTTTTACCTTGGAATATGTAGAAGTTGTTTTTGTTACTTTATAAGGTTGTTTAGTACTTGATGAAACAAACTTATTAAGTTTATCTACTTTGCCATTTTTGTCTTTTTATCCTAACCTGGTTTTATCATTTCCATATTTTTGTGACGATATAAGTGTGTCTAGCATGTTAGTTTCCGACTTAAATTGTTCTAACATTTTTTCTAAGTCTAGTTTAGATGATTTAAGTTGAGAAATTTCTTTTTCATAATTTTCTACCTTAGATTTTAACCGGCTATTTTAAGTTTGTAATGTTTGTTCATTTTTCTTATATGATTCAATTTTAATCTCTAAAGAATCAAGAGTATTAGTAGACTCTTGTCTAAAAGATTCTAATTAATTGGAAAATTCTAAGTTGGACGTCTTCAACTGGTCATTTTCTTCAATTAATTTCTTCTTTTCTTTAGATAGTCTTTTACAGTGAGCATGCATCTTTAGAAATTCTTCGTACATTTCATCAAATGATATTTCACTATCAGAATCTATATCGGATGAAGAACTTAACTCGTTGGATACAAAGCAGACTTGAGCTTCCTCAATGTCAGATTCTGAGTCGGATAAGTCGCTCCAAGTGCTCGCCTTCATTGCTCGTTTGCCTTTTCTTGTCTTTGACTTCTTTGCTTTAGGTCTTTGCGCCTCTTTATCCTTGACTTGTTTATTGTTGTTGTTATTATTATTTTTCTTTGTTGGGCAATCATATGAGATATGTCGTTTTTCATCACATTCGTAGCATTTTAACTCTTTATTATACCACTTGTTTTTATTAGAGTTATTTTTCTTAGGCTGAGAAGAAGAAGAAGAAGACTGTTGTCTATATTAGGTCGTTTGAAAAACTTTCTAAGTTTTCTAGCTATTAATATTAAATCATCATCCAATTCATAATCGCTATTACTTTCATGATTATTTGACTCAGTTGATTTGAAAGCAATAGACTTACCAGATGATTTAGATGATTCAGACTTTCGTTGATTCAATTTTACCTCGTATACTCTAAGTGAACCAATCAATTCATCCATTTTTGTGATTGATTTTGTCTCTTCGATTGCCGTTACTTTTGGATCCCATTCAGCAGGAAGACTTCGCAGCACTTTTTGTACCTTGTCGTTGTTGGTAAAAGATTTACCTAAGGCTTCAAGTGCATTGAAAATATTAGTAATCCTCAAATCCATAGATGTTGTGAATTCGTTCGGCAACATTTTGAAAGATTCAAGTTCAGACCTAAGCATGCTTATTTTCGATTCTTTTACATCGCTAGTTCTTTCATGCTTTAGTTCTAAAGATTTTCATATGTCGTGTGCACTTGTGCAATTTGAAACGTATCCTACTTCAGAAGTCGTAAGTCCATTTAAAAGCAATTGCATAGCTTTAGCATTCATAAACATTTTCTTTTTATCTTCGGTCGACCATTCACTTTTATATTTTTCTACTTCTTGAGTTACAACGTTTACTTGTACAACTTTTATTAGAATATACGACCCATCTTCAACTATAGACCATAAATCGATGTCTATAGCCATTAAGAATAGACTCATTCTAACTTTCCAATGCACAAAATTATTTCCATCAAAATGAGGAGGACGTTGTGTAGACATACCTTCCAACTCACCTTTGTGAGAAACAATTGTCATTGTATGTACCTTGCTTCTTTGAGTGGTGTTGACCTCGCTCTGATACCAACTATTGGACCATGCGCCTGCAATTAACACCACTAAAGGAGGGGGATTAATAGTGGTTAGCAGAAATTACACTGCTACCCTTTAATAAAATCCCCTTTGAAAACAGAACCTGAGACCTCCTTAGATCAGTACCCATTTTTGAAAAATTCAAAACTCAGTGTACACAACTCCAAAAATTGTAAAAATTTCTAGAAATTAACTTCAATGTCTTGACTAAACTCTTCAAAAAATGAGACAAAAATAAGATCGTTTAACCTTTCAACCAAATAAAAAGATTCAGATTGCCAATCTGGACAGAATTGGACATAAATAATGCTGAACTTTGAAAACATGTTTCTCTTTGATTACTCAACCAAAAAAGTTGATCGTAATATAGAAATACTCATTAGGATGTCTAGATTATGTTTCCAAAAGGCTCTGACCTTAAACTATCCTTGATGAAAACAAAATTCAAGTTTTCTTGAAACTGATCAGGTTGCAGCTAGAATAGAGCAGTTATCTTGCAACAACTGAAAGACTAATTTTCCTTTGCTCAAATCAAGTGATTCTTGTTGCAAATTGAAAGCTAACAGTCTGAAGTAAAAGGGAACCAAAAATTACAAATTTCGGAAGCGTTTTGCTATTTTTTCAAGATGTGTGAAGTTGGGTGAAAATGCAATGAAAACGGGCAAAAAACAGAAAAGTAGAAAGAACACAAGAACACCAAAGATTTCTCCTGGTTCGGTCAATGTGACCTACTCCAGTCCCAAGAAACACTTTTCCTTGGATTTCACTATGGTATGAACACAAATACAATAATAAAAAAGCTTGATCATTGGGTTAAACACCAATCCTATTCAAGTGGATGAACACCTGTATGCAACTCTTGGTTGCAACACTTTTATCACCTATTAGTGTAGCCTTATAAACTTGGCTAACCAATCTTACAAAATAAACTCAAGAAGGCATGTACAATGTAGCTCAATAACAAGAAGAAATGAAACACCTTAGCTACACAAAGAAAAAATCAAGAAGAAGAGAACAACAAGAAATCTTCAAGTTTGCTTCAAAGTTGTTTCTTCTTCTTCTTCACCTTTGCCTTCAATTTATAGTGTGAAATAAGCCTTGAAGATAAGAACTCTTATGTGTCACCATCTTCATCATCAAGTCCTAGTTGTCTTCACATCATTGGTTGGCCACATAAACATCTTGGCAACATAGAGAAACATGATTGGTCGACCTTTGACTTATCTTGCCCAATTTTTAGTCTTCAAAAATAACTAGGAAATGCTTGCAAAATGAAGATAATATTGAAGAGAATACACCACCAAGAAACCCTCACTCATTGGCACAAGAATAGGGCATGTGAGGCGGCATTTTTTACTCCAAAAACAGCTCCAACAGGCTTGACTAGCCGCTGGTTTCAAATTGGAAATTCCAAGTTGGCAACTTTTGCCAACTAGCTTATTTTTGGTTGGTCCACTTTTACACATGTAAAAAATGAATACAACACCTTAACCCATATTTTTGGGCCTTTTTGAGCAACATAAATGTGTACAAACTCAGATTTGTTGAAGAGAAATAAGTAGATAAAGTTCACAAGACTTTGTGAACATATAGTTCAAAATTCCTACATTTTTCTCTAAGTTGTGGCGAATTTTGTTCCAATAATGCCCCTAGAATCTCTGAAAAATGATGAATAACAAACACCAATAACATATATAAGAATATCTCCAAGTATAGAAAAGAATGTGACATCAAAACTAGTTACATATCCTGCTACCGTCGATAATATCATCAAATGAGAGAATAAGATAGAAAACCACCAATTAATCTTAAAGGACACCATAAATAAACTCCAGAATGAAGTTAATAAGCTAATCAAGAGATTCCTTAAGTAAAATGACGAAATTGCCCTTGTGGTGTAAAATGACCAATATACTCTTGGCGAGAGAAAACTTCAGAAATGACCCCCATGGTCAGATTTAGATAGAATAACACCGTTGTTATGATAAATATGATGAGAATAGGTCCTTGAATTATATTCACCATATCAAGTACCTAGAAAACTCAAGTATTTGCCCTTTTTGGTAAGCTGTAGAAACATCCAAGACACATTAGTGACAAAACACTATTATTATCATCAAAAAAAGTAATAAAATCACAATATACATATATGAAACATATGTAAATGAAAACAATTATTTTACCACCTTTTAGAAAAATTTCTCAAAAACACTAGACATCGATCGATCTATGTTTCAATTTTAGAGACTGTTGTATACATCGATCGATCGATGTACCTCTGGTTGAGAGATCAATGCCTTACAGTGAGTTTGAGTTTTTTGATTCTGTGTGACATCGATGGATCGATGTAGAGATCTATGTACATCGATATCTGACTAAGAGATCTATAGAGAGATCTATGTAGATGTCAATTTTTCATTTGTTTCAACTTTATTTCACCTTTGTGACCTTTTTATGTATTCAACATTTAAAATCATGACTTTAAAAATTATCCAAACATATTTCTCAACATTCTCCCCCTTTTGGATTATTTTCAAAATAACTCAACATGATTAAAAAACCTCACCAATTCTATACCAATTATTTTCAAACTTTCAAAACAATTATCCAAACATATCTCAACTTTGTTACCTTTGTGACCTTTTTATGTGTTCAACACTTAAAATCATGGCATTGAAAATTATCTAAACATATTTATAAACAGAATATATATGTTGAGAAAAGTGTTTGAGTGATTTACAAATGCATGATTTAAATAGTACGAGCTTACGAAATGCATGACAAAATTATTACCTGACACGTTTTTGTGATATATATGTCTCATATGCTTTATATATATTGTTGCCATACTGACAAACCATGAAGCGTTAAAGCTTACATCATATTCTAAACATTTGTTGTCTTTGAACTATTTTCAGGTGTCACAATTAATGAACTAAACTAGTTCATTAAGTAAAGTACTTAAGTTAATGAACTAACTAGTTCATTAAATGGAGATATATTTGGAGAAGGCGTGATGGCAACAAATTGAAAAATGAAAATTCTCCTTATTCCTTCAAGATAAACGCATATATATATATATATATATATATATATATATTATTCAGATTTTTTTAAAAAGGTACATACATATATATTCCGACGTACTACTGACACGTTACATATATTACAAACGTACGTCAACATCACACCACTATATACACCTCATATTTATGAGTATATTCAGGTCTTATATCATATGATATAAGTCATGGTGATGACAAAATTATAACGACACGTTACAAGGTTATAAACCGAAAATTGTCGTATCGGGTGACTACTGAAACTTCGCCAACGTGTCACGTACTTGCCGTATATAGATGGCCAGCTCATATACTTTAAAAAGAGCCAAACATTTCATGTCTTATATGATATATTCAGCCATAAAATAATTTTATGTTGGCACACACAAATCACCCCCAATTAAGGCCAAATTGTGGAGATTTCAAATTCAACTTTCTTGTCACATGAGGCGCCTATATCTCAAACTTATGAGCTGAATATTTAATTTATTTTATGTATATTATGTGTGACATGATACATATAACATGTGCAAAAATTTTGAATTTAATCGGAGAAAAATCGCATAATCGGCAAAAGTCGATAATTCGGTTTACTACGAACATAACACACGAAACGTTTTTGGTGTGGCATGTAACATGTATCTAGACAATTTTTACACATTCAAGACATGTTAAAGTGTTCTAGAATATTCAAATTAGGGATGATTGGAATTTACCATATATGTGTAATTATTGTGCATTATTTTATAAAGTTTACAGAAATCAAATTCAGCACATGTTAGAGACATTCTACACGCCTACTTCAGCCTACATGGAGCCTATGAGGAGCTTAGTTGGCATCTTGATTGGTGGAGTATATGACACACAAGGTTAGTGACATAAAGGAGGGAGCTATACAAGGTAACAATTCAAACTTTTGGCAAATGTAACACATGCTGAAAAATTCAGCATGTGACACAAAGGGTGGCCGAATTTTATGTCTTGGAGATGACAAATTTGTTTTCCAAAATTGAAGGGATTAATTGTTGATTATTTGTCAACATTTTAAACTCTTTTTGGCACATGTTTTTCATTTTTATTCTCAGAATTTACAGCCACTAAATGGTGACAAGATTGGACCAATCATAGAGTGCCAAGTAAGCAAAGCCAAGTTATCCATCCAATCATGTTGTGCCAAGTGAGCAATATAGTGTCATATCTACACAAGGCAATCTACAAGGGCATTAAATAGAATTCTCAAGGTGCTAGAATGACCTAAAAAGGCGGCCAAGATGAATTAAAAATAAGAGAAGAGAGCAAACAAAAGCAAGACAATTCTCATAATCTCTCAAGTGCAAAAGTGTCTTCTACTTTCTTCTTCTACATTTCTTTCTTCTTCTCTCAAGCCTATTGTTCTTATATTCAACATATTGAATAGGATTTAATTAGACCACCATACACGTTCAAATTGTTGTAAAAGGATTGATCAAGGTGTGATCAAATCTTCATCCTTTCGGTGGTGGTGTCCGTGATCGGTGTGATTGTTTGTGTTGTGTGTAAAGGGTTGGAGTTGGTATGTAACTCCAGAAACCCTTGTGGTAAGGTATTATTTTGTGTTTAGTGATAACCTAGGAAGGTGTCCTCGATGACTGGAGTAGGTTGTTTTAACCGAACCAGTATAAAATTCTTGGTGTTCTTACTTTCAGTTTCCAGCATTTTGCATCTATTTCGTTGCAACTGAAAAAATAGTAAACATTTTTCAAAAATTACAAAACTTTCCAAAAACATAGACACATATCTTAGCTTTCATTTGGTGCAAATTTCAACTCATTTGGATAAGTATAAGTCAGTCAAACGTGAATATTTCTGAGAGTAGTGCAATCTGATTTTCAGACTTGCAAAGTTTGAGAACTTAAACGTATTTGACATACTTCCCAAAGGAATTTTTCAAAACTGTTTCAACCCATTAAAATAAATATCTTAAGGGAGTTTTCATTAATTTTTAGACCATTTGAAGTTACGAATTAATCGAAATAAAATTTTCAAATCGGAGTACTGTTTCTGGCAGATTCGCGCAATCTGACCACAAATGTATTTTCAAAGGGTTAGAGGTTGAATTTTAATCTGAAATTGTTAGGAGATACTCAGAACATCTGAGAGTAGAATCTCTCCAAATTTCATAATTTTTGAAAACCTCTAACTAGGTCTTTAAATTGTTTCAAATCAGGATCTGAAAACAGGGACTGTTTTCAGAATTGGGGGTTTTGGGCCAAACGTTTTTAAAAACAAGAATTTCCGCACACACTATTCAATCCCCCTCCTAGTAGTGCTATACAGGTCCTACAATATACACACATATATAATATTTGTATATTACATATTGTTACTTACTTTATGTTGCCCGCTGTGGACCTAGAGCCTCGGTTCTGATACCATCTGTAGTGCCCTGCTAGTGACCAAGGTGTCGACACAGTGCACCTGCCGTACTCTACTACGATAAGTACAAGGCACAGGTAACATTCATATGCATGCCGACATAAACATGTATCCAAGTTGTGGAAGCATCATAAATATATACAAAGTGCAATCGTTATGCATCTTATGAAAAACTAAAATCCGAATACATCTGAAATGTCACTAGTACAAAATAATGATACAAATCTGAAATAACATAAATGAAACAACATAATCTGGGTTTATACGATCGTCACTGGTGATCAATCCTCGAGACATCCTCAACTGCGTTTTAAACTAGCTCATGAGCCTCTGCAATATGGTAAAAGATGGGGTGAGCGATAACAAATCGCTCAGCAAGAATTTCTGCCTAAGTTTGTCATGTGGATCATGCGTGGTAGACGGTAAATAAAAACACATGCAGTGACATAATAAGTACGTAATGCATCTCCGTATCACAAATGTAACGAGAGACAAGATAGATAATAACGACCACATATAGACAGGTAAACTACGGAAATGTAAAATCACAAAGCAAATTATCTTATTTTCGTTTTTCTTATCTTCTTACGTAGCCATTAAGCTTTTATCTGGTGTCTCGTATTACGTTTCCTTTGGCTATGTCTATGTTCTGCTCTATACAGTCAAATTCTGCATATGTCTAGTAGGATGACACGGGTAAACATGCGTATGCTCATATGATGGAAAGTCATGCATCGGTTTTTAGAAAATTTAACAAAAAATAACATTTCTGAAGCCATCGTATCAAATCTGTCATAGCTATGCACATAATATAACCTGTACGAATGGTACATAAGACACACCGACTGAATTCTCCATGTAGTGCTATGTACTGACCATGAATCCCAATGGTCCAACCATGGTGTTACATCATGATTACATAGATCTAATGTTGACGTGTTTTGGCAAGGATCCCGGGTCCCAGACACGGTGTTACATTCAAGCCAAAGCGTAAGAGTAGATGCCATCTAAATGGCAGAGACCCCTTGTCCCAGACAGGTATTACACTCAGGCCCACAGACGAACATCTCTTTGCCAAGTGACACCAACCTCTCACCTGAGTTCTAGTGTCAGGACGCACTCATAACATATGTTGCCCTTGACATCCTCACTACTACACCCGACATGAGGCGGCCTCCAATCATAAAATGTAGGCTGTCGGAACAGCGTAAAATATCGTAACTGTCTCATATAGAATCAGTCGACGCAAGGTATGCTTCGTTAAAATCCTTTTAAAACTTTTCACGTGATAAAAACGTTGTCCGTAAAACTCTTTTTAAAACGTTTCGCGTGATAACCATTTCCGTAAATATGTAACGTATGATAAAACATATCGTTTTGAAACTTCTTTTCGTGTTGGAATGCATGTGTACACGGTTTTAGGCTGGTTTTATACATCGAAGCATTTCAGCACTGAAGGTCGTCTTTTGGCTCTTGTTCTCTACAGTTTATCTTACGTGAAATACATGTTTTGCCCTGATTGGGCAGCCTCAGTTTATTACCCCAAATTCAGCCCTCCTTTGGCTTTTCAAGGCACTATTTTCTTCCTTTTGATTTGTCCCACGCTTGGTTCTATTTACTTCCTTTTAGCCTTCTTTAATACGTTATTAATTTACCAAGTCCATTTTTGCCTTTTCTACACCCCTCTCAAAACAGCCCCTTATTCTCATGCGTCACTCCTTTAATTTGCTAGTTAGCATAATTACTAGTTGGTCATGTATATATTGTACATTATACATGTCTTTACATATATATGGACGTGTTCTAATAACTAGTCAAATATCATATGTATAGAAGATGGCGCATGCGATCCTCTCTGGCGATGGCAATGTCCGGCGGCTGTAATGCCGTCGACAGTTGCTTCCTTCCCTTTACCTTGCATCAACTCCCTTCCTCTTTTTTATTCCTGCTGCTTTTCTCGTTACGATCCTTTCTTCCTGCTCGATGGAGAATGTGAATACACCACTGCCGCTGAAGAACCCTACGGGGTCGAATTCACAAAAAACATTCGCATCTCTTTTTCACACGTCGACTGCGCCCTCTATAACACCGAAAATGATGCAAAAATACAAGGGCAGTCCAATGATATCGTTTACGGATGAAGATATCGCTTCTCTATCCGAGCTATACAAGTTCTCATTGGTAGACACATTTTGGTATGGCAGGCCATCAATAACAGCCATCTGTTCCACCATCGATAGGATCGGATTTATGGGCATAGTGCGCATTGGTCTTCTGGATTCCTCTCATGTTATCTTAAACTTTGCCCATGAACAGGACTATCTGCGATGTTTTGCTCGTCAGAGTTGGACTATCGCAGGGAAATATATGCGGGTTACTAAATGGACGCCTACTTATATCCTTCAATTGACATCCCAATTGTACCGGCATGGGTATCGTTTCCAGGGCTACCAGTTCATTTTCATCAACGATCGTCTTTGTTTTAGATTGGTCGTATGCTGGGTACCCCAATGAAATTGTACAACGCAATGGTGGAAGCATTTTAGCCATCTGTCGCCAGACTGTGTGTAGAGATTGATATATCGCAAGAGCTTCCGTCATGCGTTTTTATTCAAGCATCTAATAGGGTCCTCTCACAACAGGTAATATACGAAGATCTTCCCTTATACTGCACTTCTTGTTATCAATTGGGACATAAGGCAGCAACACACACCACATGTCACAAAGTTCAAACTCACACAAAGCAAATGATGTGATCCCACCGCAGTTGAAGGCAGCATTAGAGCATAGATGGACTCCAAAGAAATCACAGCTTGCTCAAGCGCAGTAAATTCCAGAAGTACCACCAGCCGAGGCACCTTCGATGTTATTTTCGTCAGATTTGGCACCAACTCATGTGATCTCCTATATACATGATATTTCACGATTATAGGGACTTGACGACAGTTTTTTAAATTACATATTTATTAATCCAGAGCCAGTTTCTGTTTCAAACAGTGAAGTGGACACTAATGCTGCTGAAAATCGCATGGATGCAATATCTTCCGAGGCTATTGTAGAAGCTGTACTAACTAACATTGTGCAAGATGCGATTTTGTCGCTATCATTTGCACATATTAGTTGTTATTGAATCTAAATCCAGGACATCATCGTCTGTTTCTTATCGTCTTAAATTTGGAACAGTGTCGGTTTGTCAGGACAATATTTGGATTTTCTAGAGAGATGTATTTCTTCGGTTGGAAGAGGAACGTCCTGGCATTCAAAATCACTCCATGCGTTTTTATTGGCTGCATGCAGGTGACTCTTTTTGGTGCAGATTTATTTATGGCCTGCATTCCGTTTCCTCACGTCGACCACTCTGGGTAGATATTTCTTTTATTCATACATCAATTGATCTGCCATGGCTTCTGGGAGCGATTTTAACACTTTTCTGTCGCTTGATAAACATAAAGGCTGCTCTACTCCTCTCCTTCGCAATTTGCAGGATTTTAGCGATTTCATTTCAAATTGCTCCCTTCAATCTATTAATTATCAAGGTTCACCGTTTACTTGGAGTGATGGTCGAGGCCTGGGCAGAGTTTGGCGTCGATTAGATCGCTTCCTTTGTTCTTCTGCTTTCTTTGATTTATTTGCAGCAGTTACTTATCAGCATCTAAGTCGCACTACATCCGATCATTGTCCTGTTGGATCGTTCACCTGCAATAAATACCACTAGAGAGGGGGTGATTAGTGGTTAGTGGAAATTACACTACTAACCTTGATAAAAATCCCTTTTGAAAACAGAACCTGAGACTACTTCAGATTCAGAACTCGTTTTTGAAAATTTTAAAACTCCAAGTACACAAATCCAAAAAATATGGCAATTTCCAGAACTTACTTTCAATATGTTGAAAAGACTCTGTCTAAAAATGAGGCAAAAATAAGATCGTGTGACCCTTCAAACAAATAAAAGGATTCAGATGGTCAATCTAGACAGAATTAGATAGAATATTGATGAAATTGAAAAACGTGTTTCTCTTTGAATACTCAACCAAAAAGGTTGAACTTTATGTCAAAAAACTCCTTATGATGTATAGTTTATGATTACAAAAGGCCCTGACCTTAAACAATTCTTGATTAAACCATAGTTCAAGTTTTCTAAAAACTGGTCGGATTGCAGCCATATTAGAGTAGTTATCTTGAAAAGACTGAAAGACTAACTTTTCCTTGCTCAAATCAAGTGATTCTTGTTGAAAATGAAAGGTAACTGTCTGAAGTATAACTCTACCAAAAATTACAAATTTTGAAAGTGTTTAGCTATTTTTCAAAACGTGTGAAGTTGTGTGAAATCTGCTGTGAAAAATGGGCAAAATGCAGAAATGTAGAAATAAGATAAGAATACCAAGAATTTATCCTAGTTCGGTCAATGTGACCTACTCCACTCCCAAGAAATACATTTCCTTGGATTTCCCTGTAGTATGAACCAAATTACAATAAGAACCAAGCTTGATCCTTGGGTTATACACCAACCTTATTCAAGACTTGGATGAACACCTTCTATGCAACACTTAGTTGCAACACCTCTACCACCTATTGATGTAGCCTTATAGAATTGGCTAATCAATCTTACAAATGACGCTCAAGAGGCTTGTATCTCTCCAACAAATACAACAAGAACACATTGACTACAAAGAATGAAACAAGAATGACGAAGAAGATAGCTAGACAAATCAACTATTGCTTTCAAGTGAGCTTCATGTGTGTTCTTCTTCTTCATCCTTTGCCTCCTATTTATAGTGTGAAATGGCTCTTGAAGATAAGACCTCCAATGTGTCACCATCTTCATCATCAAGTCTTATTCGTCTTCACATCATTGGTTGGTCTTGTACACTTGGCAACATCAAGCAAAATGATTGGTCCACCTTGGTACAACTTATGTTGGCCGATTTTTCCACCTAGGCAAGTCTCAATTATCCTTTGCAAAATGAAGATAATAAGAAGAAGATAGAATGGCATATTCCTCCACTATCCCCTCAACTCATTAGCTTGAGAATAGACATGTGGGAGTTGAAAAATTCAAACCAAAAAGAGCTCTAAAAACACCTAAGTGGCCGTTGGCTACTACTTTGAAAATTTGAAGTTGGCAATTTTCCCAACTAGCTTCTTTTTGGTTGGTCCAGTTGTCACCAAGCCATAAAATGAATAACTTATCAGCTCCAACTGCATATGCACGTTTTTCAACATATATACATGCATAGCAACTCAGATTTTTGAAGAAGAAATCAACAAATAATAGTTGACAAGATTATGTCAACATGTAACACCAAAATTCCCAATATTTCTTCTTGTATGTTGCGATCATTTTCACACCTTTAACACCATTAAATTATCTGTAAGATGATGATAAATATACTCCAATAACATATAAAAGAAGGTATTCAAGAAAGAAATAGAATGTGACATCACAACCCGTCACATATCCCGCTACTGTCGATAATATCATCATTTGAGAAAAATAATATAAAACCACCATATGATCTTCAAAATAATCATAACTCAACTCCAGAATGAATATAATAATATACTCAAAGAGATTCCTTGAGTGAAAATACCAAAAAACCCTCAGGGATAAAATGACCAAATGCCCCTAGTGAGAGAAAACTCCAGAAATGACCCCGATGGTCAGAAATGAATATAATAACACCTTTGTCATGATAAATAAGATGAGAATAGGTCCTTGAAATATTTTCACCATATCATGTTCCTACAAAACTTAAAATACCAATTTCGCCCTTTTGGTAAGTTGTAGATACTTCTAAGGCACATTAGTCACACTGCATTAATAATCATCAAAAACACATAATAATCACATAATGAACATATATAAAACATGTACAAATGAAAATAACCACTTTATCATATTTTAGAAAAAATATTTCTAAAAACCCTATACATCGATCGATCGAAGTGCCTCAGCTTCAGAGATCGATGTCTCCAGTGAGTTTCAGAGTTTGTCTCCGACCTACATCGATCGATCGAAGTGAGGGTTCTATGTATACATCGATCGATCGATGTGTCTCAGATTTAGAGATCGATGTCTCACAGTAAGGTCTTGAACTTTCACTGCCTTACATAGATCGATCGATGTTAGGGATCGAAGTACATCGATCGATTGAAGTACAAAAATCTGAGAGATCGATGTCATTTTTCTCAACTTTTTCACCTTTTAATCACTTATACCACCATGTGTGACATTTTTTGTAGGATCTTCAAGGCACCACTAGAAGGGGGGGGGGGTTGAATAGATGGT
>AP025061.1:17567109-17830894 GCA_036186865.1 Eustoma russellianum
GGGGGGGGGGGGTTGAATAGATGGTGCGGAAAGTGTGCTTTTGAAAATTTCTTTAAACTTGAACAATTCAAGTTCTGAAAACAGATTCTGTTTTCAGGACCAGTTTTAAAACGTTTTTAAAACCAGGTTAGAGGTCTCCAAAAATTATGCAATTTTGAGAGAACTTAGCCTCAGATGTTATGAGGGTCCCCTAAAAATTTCAAATTAAAATTCAACCTTTAACCCCTTCAAAAACCGTTGGTACTCAGATTGTGCAAATCTGCCAGAAACGGTATATGATTTTGAAAAATTAATTCCTATTTGTGTGAACGTCCAAATGATCTGAAAATTTGACCAATAACTCCTTACACACTATATTTAAATGGGTTGAAACAGTTTTTGAAAATTCTTTTGGGAAGTAGGTCAAATACCACCAAAGTCTCAACCTTTGCAAGTCTGAAAATCAGACTGCACTAGTCTCAGAACTTTTGATGTTTGACTGACCTATACTTGTCCAAAAGGGTTGAAACTTGTGCCAAATTAACCCTAGAACGTTTATGTATGTTTCTGGAAATTTTTATAATTTTTGGAAATCGTTTACTATTTTTCCGAACGTGAACAAAACGGATAAACATTGCAGAAACTGAAAGTAAATGCTGAAAGTAAATTGCACCAAGAATTTTATACTGGTTCGGTTATAAACAACCTACTCCAGTCTTCAAGGAACACCTTCCTTGGTTCACACTAATCACACACACGCAGTACACCTTACCGCAGGGTTGATAGAGTTACACCTAACTCCAACCCTTTACAAACCTTGTATGTCGAGTACAATTCACACGAACACCACCACCTCGCTAGAATGAAGATTGATCACACCTTGATCAATCTTTTACAAAGATGAATGAATGGTGGTTTCTATGAAGCCTATTCAAGATTGAAAGATGCAAAGTACAATAGGCTTTTTACAAGAAAAGAGAGAAAGAAAGTGTAGGAGAAAAGAGGCTTGGCACTTTTATCACTTTAGAATGCAAATCTTGGTGTTGTATTTGTTTGTTCTCCTCTTCCTTCCTTATAGGTTGCAGCCGTCCCCCTTGGAGCCATCTCCCCTCTTGAAAATTTCCTTTTAAGTGCTTGAGAGAGTGTAAGACATCATGGTGACAATGCTTTGCTTACTTGGAATCATTCCATTGGACCATCATTTAGTTGTTGCTTACTTGGCACCTCTTTATTGGCTCAATGTTGTCATCATTTGATGACATGGAAAATCTGAAATAAACACTTTAAAAATGTGCCAAAGATCATCACATAATACATTCCATAAATCAAGAGATATTCACATAATTTGTAAGACAATAAAATCCTTCCTTTCTCATCAAAAAATCGGCCATTATACTCCTTGCCATGCTGAATTTTTCAGCATGTGCAACATCCATTTTTATTCAAGATAATCCCCAATTTACTTTGATTTTTCTCATTAAAATGAATCAACAATACATGGTAAGTCTTGCTATCAATTGAGAAATGAATTTGGACACACAATAGCCTTAGAATTCGTCCACCATCACTTCACACATGCTGAAAAATTTCAGCATGTGTGATATGTAGAATATCACACTTTATTACCTTACATAATATTCAAATTATTTCCTTAACTCCTTCAATTAATCCTTTAATAAAAAATTGACAAAATATCTTGTCTTAGCCATGAAGAATTCGGCCACCATGTGTGTAACATGCTGAAATTTTCAGCATGTGACATAAGAGAGGTATATGTTGAATGCTTACCTTTTGTAGCTTCTCTCTTTGATTCATCAACATTGTATGATTGATCCTCGACCAATCAACATGCCAACAAGGCTCCACATGTGCTCCATATCAGCTGTAGTAACGTTGGAATGCGTATATACATGTGCTGAAATTTATTTTTGCTAACTTTGTAAAATAGTGCACATTTAATAATACACACATGTAATATTCCAATCAGCCCTTAATTTAATTTTCTAGAACACTTTAAGATGTATATTATATGTAAAAAGTGTCTAGATACGTGTCACATGATGTTCAAGAAAAACGTTCCATGTTATGTGCGTAGAAAACCGAATTTTCGATATTTATCGATTACCCGATTTTTCTCTAATTTAAATTCCAACTTTTGCACATGATATATATATTATGTTATACATAATATATATAATATATACTTTAAATCTCAGCACTTGGTTGATTTAAAGTGGTACCATAAACATGTGACAAAATTAAAATTGGAATCTTCACATTTTGGCCTAAATGTGGGGTGATTTGTGTGTGCCAACATGGAAAGTATTTTTGCCTGATTTTTCAGTGATGTACACGAAATTTACATCAATTTTTGATGTATATGGGCTGGCCATTTATTTATGGCAAGTACGTGACACGTTGGCGAAGTTTCGGTATTCGCCCGATACGACAAATTTCGGTTTAGAACCTTTTATCGTGTCGTATTTAATTTGTCATCACCATATCTTATATCATATGATATAAGACCTGAATATACTCATAAATATGAGTTAAGTATAGTGGTGTGACGTTAACGTACGTACGTAAGATATATAACGTGTCGGTAGTACGTTGGAATACATGTGTATGTGCCTTTTATAAAAAAATCTGAAAATATAGTATATATATGTATAAAAGGCGTGTGACATTGAATGTGGGGAGGAGGAGAAAACTTTCCTTCCTTAGCCTTGTTGCCTTTGTGCCTTTTCCAAATGAATCTTCCTTTAATGAACTACTTAGTTTATTAAACTAAGTACTTCACTTAATGAACTAATTTAGTTCATTAATGGTGGCACCTGAAAATAGTATAAATTCAACAAATGTTCGCCATATGATGTAAGCTTTAATGCTTCATGGCTGTTAGTACGGCAACATAATATATAAGCTAAATAAGGCAAGTAATGACAAGTTATCATGCATACATGTACACACTTATACACGTTTGTATATATATATATATATATATATATATATATATATATATATATATATATATATATATATTCAACGTTTCTTATTTTGAAATCACTCAAACCCTCTTATTTCTACAATCTCCCCCTTTTGATGATTTTCAAAATAACTAGTGTACATGATTTAAGTGCTATCTCTCCCCCTTGAATTATGCACAGATTTGAAATTTGAATTTCGAATTTCAAATCTGGCTCCCCCTTGATTCATGCAATTAGGATCAATCAGTGTCTCTCTCTCCCCCTTAAATCATGCTTCTCTCTCCCCCTTTATTTTGGAAAGTTAATCAAATAGTATCACATTAAATCACATCAACGGGAATCATGCCTAATTTAGAACGAAGAGATTCAAATGTGGCTTGATTTAAGGCCTTTGTAAATATATCCGCTACTTGTGATTCTGTGTGTACGTGATCTATGACAATATTACCATTGTTAACGTGATCACGAAGAAAATGATAGCGAACTTCTATATGCTTAGCCTTAGAGTGTAATACGGGGTTCTTAGACAAATTTATTGCACTCATACTATCACAATATATAGGAATCTTATTTACGATGATTCCAAAGTCCGAAAGTTGTTGTTTTATCCACAACAACTGTGTGCAACAGAGGCTAAGAGCCATGTACTCAGCCTCCGTAGTGGACAAAGCAACACTTGCTTGCTTTTTGGAAAACCATGAAATAAGGGAATTTCCTATAAATTGGCAAGTTCCGCTCGTGCTTTTTCTATCTATCTTGCAGCCACCATAATCTGCATCAGTGTAAGCATGTAAATCGAATGTAGAGTCCTTATCATACCAAATACCTAAGGTGGGCGTGTGCTTAATATAACGGAATATTCTTTTTACCGCATTTAAGTGTGACACCTCAGGTTGACTTTGAAAACGAGCACACATGCATACGCTAAACATGATGTCAGGCCTACTAGCAGTTAAATATAGTAAAGAACCTATCATAGATCGATATAATCCATTATCAACGTCTTTACCATGTTCGTCTTTGTCTAATTTAGTAGTAACACTCATAGGCGTGGAGGATGGTTTCAAATTTTCAAAATTGAACTTCTTGATCATATCATTTACATACTTAGCTTGGCTTATATGAATTCCTTTACTCGTTTGCTTAATCTGCAAGCCAAGAAAATAATTAAGTTCACCAACCATAGACATTTCAAACTCAGCTTTCATACAATTTTCAAAATATTTAACGAGTCTATGTGAGGTAGAACCGAAAATAATGTCATCTACGTAGATTTGAATAATAAGTAAATCTGATTTTTCTTGTTTCAAAAATAGTGTACTGTCTATAGTACCACGTTTAAAATTATTTTCTAAAAGGAAAGTAGCAAAACGATCATACCATGCTCTTGGCGCTTGCTTTAGGCCATATAGTGCCTTCTTTAGTTTGTACACGTGATCTGGATGTTTCAAATCTTCAAAACCGGGTGGTTGCTTCACGTATACTTCTTCTTGTATGAATCCGTTTCGAAAAGCACTTTTGACGTCCAGTTGATACAGTTTAAAATCTTTCATGCAAGCAATGGCAAGTAAGAGTCGTATAGCTTCTAAATGTGCTACGGGTGCAAATGTTTCATCGTAGTCTATTCCTTCTTCTTGATTATATCCTTGAGCTACGAGTCTTGCTTTATTTCTAACGACCTTTCCTTCTTCATTCATTTTATTCCTAAATACCCACTTTGTGCCTATTATTGTCTTATCTTGTGGTCGTGGCACTAAATCCCATACATCATTTCTAACGAATTGATTAAGTTCGTCATGCATAGCATCAATCCAAGATGAATCACTCAAAGCATCATGCACATTTTTGGGCTCAATTTCAGAAATCATAGCATGAAATTCATTTATTTCATCCGAAGTGATTCTTCTACGTGGTCGCACACCGTGAGTAATGTCGCCTATGATGAGATCTTGTGGGTGATCTCTATGCCATCTTGGTTGATTATTTTCTAAGTTATCATGCATTTCTATATGATCATGAATTTCTAGTGTCTCATTCATCTCATGCATATCAAAAGAATCATTATCTTCATCCAAAACGGGTTTCAATTCAAAATCATCGTCATATTCCTTATCTTTATCAATCTCTCCAAATTCATTGAATTTAACATGAATAGATTCTATGATTTGTCTAGTGAGAGGATCATAACATCTATATGCTTTTTGAATTTATGGAATACCCAACAAAAATGCACTCAATTGATTTGGATTCAAATTTATCTAAATTATCTTTTGTATTCAAGACAAAGCATTTGCATCCAAACACACGAAAATAATCAATCTTAGGCATGCGATCATTCAAAATTTCGTAAGGCGTCTTATTTATTTTCTTTCTTATAGATAGGCGATTTACAATATAGCATGCACAATTTACGGCTTCCGCCCACAGAAATCTAGGTAATTTATTTTCGCAAAGCATGGTTCTAGCAATTTCTTGTAGTGTGCGATTCTTTCTTTCTACTACTCCATTTAATTGTGGAGTTCTAGGTGGCGAAAACTCATGTTTAATTCCTTTTTCTTCACAAAACGAAATCATCTCTTTATTTTTAAATTCACCGCCTCTATCGCTTCTTATTCTTTTCACGTTTACGACGTATTGATTTTCAAGTTGTTTAATTAATTTAGCAATTTCTACGGCGCTATCATCTTTATGTGCAAGAAATAAAGTCCAAGTATAACGAGAAAAGTCATCAACAATCACGCATGCATAGTGACGCCCACCAAGGCTTGTAGTGCGACTAGGACCAAACAAATCGATATGCAATAGTTCTAGTATTCTAGTCGTGCTTATCTCATTTTTAGGCTTAAGTGACTCACGTGTTTGTTTGCCTTTTATGCAAGATTCACACAACTGAAAGTTGTCTAAATCAAGCGTAGGCAATCCCCGTACTAGGTTCTTTCGTTGCAATTTTTCTAGTGTAGAAATACCTATGTGTCCAAAACGTCTATGCCACAAATTCACATTGGGTTCATTTGACATAAAACATTTAACTTTAGCGTCTACTACATCATCCATAGATAGTGTAAAGATATTTCCTTCTCGTTTTCCTTTTAAAACGGTTTCTCCATTTTTATTTATTATATTGCAATAAGGGTGAGTAAAACAAACATTGAAGCCATTGTCAACAAATTGAGAAATACTAAGAAGATTGTAAGATAAGTTGCTTACCAGAAATACGTTGGAGATTTGAAGTGTATTCGGATTGCCAATCGTACCTTTTCCAATGATCTTCCCTTCATTGTTGTCTCCAAAGGTCACGGATCCGCCTTTTGTGACCTTCTTTAATTTGGAGAACAGGCTCGGGTCACCCGTCATGTGCCTCGAGCAACCACTGTCAAGGAACCACTTTATTGATGTGTCTTTTGATGAGTGGTCTCCCTGCAATGTGAAAAGGTGATTTAGGTACCCTTTTAATTTTGGGTCCTTTCGAGTTAGTTAATCACCTTTTGGTAAAGGTACCTTTCGGTACCCATACTTGGGTGATCCTTCTCGGTCTATCAAATGGCAAGAATGAAGGTGCGATATAATATACATGTGGTGCATGTACTTTGGGTCTTTGCCCAAGGACTCCTCTATACTCATTGAATGAAGGACGCTTTTGATATGTCCTTGTGTGCGTGTGCGTAGTGCGTGGATGATATGTATTTCGTGTATGCATTGTTCTTTTCTTCTATATCTATATGGTACAACGTTATATTTCACATGATATGAGGGAGTGGGGCGTGTGGAAGGGGGCGCTTTTTGCGTCATCTTAGACGCCACTTGATGCTTAGGGGTGTCTACTTTCTTAGACACAACAAACTTGGTTGGTTTGGTTGATACTTCGTTAGTATCAACATATCCCAATCCAGTTTTGTCACTGTCATGCTTTTGCGATAATATGATGCGATGCAGCATGTTTGACCCTGTATAGAATTGTTTCATCATTTTCTCTAAGTCTGTATTCCTTGATTTCAAATTTGAAATCTCGGATTTCATTTCATTATTTTGAGAAGTCAATGATGAGATCTCGGTTTTTAATGCAGTGATGACACATGAAGACTCTTTCTTTGAATCGCTTAATTGAGCGACAAGATTCTCGTTAGAAGATTCTAACAGTTTCTTGTCTTCAATTAAACGTTTCTTTTCTTTTGCGAGAGTCTTAGTAAATTTATGTAATTCAAGATACTGACTAAAAAGATCATCATAAGAAGGTTCAGAGTCAGAGTCAGAATCGGATGATACCTCATTAGACGCCTTTGAAGCGAAGCAAACTTGAGCGGTCTCCTCTTCGGTCTCAGTTTCAGAGTCTGATGAGTCACTCCATGTGGAGACCTTTAGTGCACGTTTCCTTTGTTTATGATCTGAGACGAGTCTATTTTTGTTCCGCTCCTTGTCAGGGTATTTATTAGTTTGCTTTTCTTTGTTTGGGCAGTCATATGATAAGTGTCCGAGTTTGCCGCATTCATAGCATTTAATGTCCTTATCATTTGACTTGTTTTTAAAACTCTTAGATGTAGTGCCCTTGTTTTTATTTCTAAATGACTTTCTCATGAATCTTCTTAGTCCTTTAGCCAATAGAATTAAATCATCATTATCCGATTCGGAATCACTATCATCTACGTGATCGGAGGGAGGGGAGACGTATTCATTTGATTTAAAAGCAATTGTCTTACCTTGTTTAGATGATTCCGATTTCCGAATAGTAAGTTTGTTTTCATAAACTTTGAGTGAGCCAATGAGTTCTTCCATTTTTATTGATTTAGTCTCCTTACTTTCTTCTATAGCAGTCACTTTAGGGTCCCATTCCGAAGGAAGGCTTCATAGGACTTTCTGTACCTTTTCCTGCGTAGTAAAAGCCTTACCAAGAGACTCAAGAGAGTTATAGATGTTAGTTAAACGAAGATCCATATCTAAAATCGACTCATTAGGCAACAATTTAAAAGACTCAAGAGTAGACATGAGCATATTAATTTTTGACTCTTTTACTTGACTCGTGCCTTCGTGTTTCATTTCTAAAATTCTCCACATTTCTTGTGCACTCGAACAATTTGACACATAACTAGACTCACTTTTACTTAATCCGTTTAAAAGCAATTGCATAGCCCTAGCATTCATACTAAGTTTCTTTTTATCATCACTCGTATATTCTTGTCTAGTTTTAATAACTTCTAAAGTAACTCCGTCTACAGTGGATACATTAGATGGGACATGTGGACCATCTTCAATTATTGACCAAAGATCTATATCTATAGCCATAAGAAAAAGTTTCATCCTAAGTTTCCATTGAATAAAAGACTCACCGTCAAAAAGTGGAGGCCTTTGGCTCGACATACCTTCTTGTTCGGTTTTGAGATTTGTGGATGCCATCTCACTGAATCGTTGGATTCCTTGTAGTGAGTATTCCTGCGCTCTGATACCACTTGTAGGATCTGCAAGGCACCACTAGAAGGGAGGGTTGAATAGATGATGCGGAAAGTGTGCTTTTTAAAATTTCTTTAAACTTGAACAATTCAAGTTCTGAAAACAGATTCTGTTTTCAGGACCAGTTTTAAAACGTTTTTAAAACCAGGTTAGAGGTCTCCAAAAATTATGCAATTTTGAGAGAACTTAGCCTCAGATGTTATGAGGGTCCCCTAAAAATTTCAAATTAAAATTCAACCTTTAACCCCTTCAAAAACCGTTGGTACTCAGATTGTGCAAATCTGCCAGAAACGGTATATGATTTTGAAAAATTAATTTCTATTTGTGTGAACGTCCAAATGATCTGAAAATTTTACCAATAACTCCTCACACACTATATTTAAATGGGTTGAAACAGTTTTTGAAAATTCGTTTGGGAAGTAGGTCAAATACCACCAAAGTCTCAACCTTTGCAAGTCTGAAAATCAGACTGCACTAGTCTCAGAACTTTTGATGTTTGACTGACCTATACTTGTCCAAAAGGGTTGAAACTTGTGCCAAATTAACCCTAGAACGTTTATGTATGTTTCTGGAAATTTTTATAATTTTTGGAAATCGTTTACTATTTTTCCGAACGTGAACAAAACGGATAAACAGTGCAGAAACTGAAAGTAAATGCTGAAAGTAAATTGCACCAAGAATTTTATACTAGTTCGGTTATAAACAACCTACTCCAGTCTTCAAGGAACACCTTCCTTGGTTCACACTAATCACACACCCGCAGTACACCTTACCGCAGGGTTGATAGAGTTACACCTAACTCCAACCCTTTACAAACCTTGTATGTCGAGTACAATTCACACGAACACCACCACCTCGCTAGAATGAAGATTGATCACACCTTGATCAATCTTTTACAAAGATGAATGAATGGTGGTTTCTATGAAGCCTATTCAAGATTGAAAGATGCAAAATACAATAGGCTTTTTACAAGAAAAGAGAGAAAGAAAGTGTAGGAGAAAAGAGGCTTGGCACTTTTATCACTTTAGAATGCAAATCTTGGTGTTGTATTTGTTTGTTCTCCTCTTCCTTCCTTATAGGTTGCAGCCGTCCCCCTTGGAGCCATCTCCCCTCTTGAAAATTTCCTTTTAAGTACTTGAGAGAGTGTAAGACATCATGGTGACAATGCTTTGCTTACTTGGCATCATTCCATTGGACCATCATTTAGTTGTTGCTTACTTGGCACCTCTTTATTGGCTCAATGTTGTCATCATTTGATGACATGGAAAATCTGAAATAAACACTTTAAAAATGTGCCAAAGATCATCACATAATACATTCCATAAATCAAGAGATATTCACATAATTTGTAAGACAATAAAATCCTTCCTTTCTCATCAAAAAATTGGCCATTATACTCCTTGCCATGCTGAATTTTTCAGCAAGTGCAACATCCATTTTTATTCAAGATAATCCCCAATTTACTTTGATTTTTCTCATTAAAATGAATCAACAATACATGGTAAGTCTTGCTATCAATTGAGAAATGAATTTGGACACACAATAGCCTTAGAATTCGTCCACCATCACTTCACACATGCTGAAAAATTTCAGCATGTTCCATAACTCCTTCAATTAATCCTTTAATAAAAAATTGACAAAATATCTTGTCTTAGCCATGAAGAATTCGGCCACCATGTGTGTAACATGCTGAAATTTTCAGCATGTGACATAAGAGAGGTATATGTTGAATACTTACCTTTTGTAGCTTCTCTCTTTGATTCATCAACATTGTATGATTGATCCTCGACCAATCAACATGCCAATAAGGCTCCACATGTGCTCCATATCAGCTGTAGTAACGTTGGAATGTGTATATACATGTGCTGAAATTTATTTTTGTTAACCTTGTAAAATAGTGCACATTTAATAATACACACATGTAATATTCCAATCAGCCCTTAATTTAATTTTCTAGAACACTTTAAGATGTATATTATATGTAAAAAGTGTCTAGATACGTGTCACATGATGTTCAAGAAAAACGTTCCATGTTATGTGCGTAGAAAACCGAATTTTCGATATTTATCGATTACCCGATTTTTCTCTAATTTAAATTCCAACTTTTGCACATGATATATATATTATGTTATACATAATATATATAATATATACTTTAAATCTCAGCACTTGGTTGATTTAAAGTGGTACCATAAACATGTGACAAAATTAAAATTGGAATCTTCACATTTTGGCCTAAATGTGGGGTGATTTGTGTGTGCCAACATGGAAAGTATTTTTGCCTGATTTTTCAGTGATGTACACGAAATTTACATCAATTTTTGATGTATATGGGCTGGCCATTTATTTATGGCAAGTACAGGACACGTTGGCGAAGTTTCGGTATTCGCCCGATACGACAAATTTCGGCTTAGAACCTTTTATCGTGTCGTATTTAATTTTTCATCACCATATCTTATATCATATGATATAAGACCTGAATATACTCATAAATATGAGTTAAGTATAGTGGTGTGATGTTAACGTACGTACGTAAGATATATAACGTGTCGGTAGTACGTTGGAATACATGTGTATGTGCCTTTTATAAAAAAATCTGAAAATATAGTATATATATGTATAAAAGGCGTGTGACATTGAATGTGGGGAGGAGGAGAAAACTTTCCTTCCTTAGCCTTGTTGCCTTTGTGCCTTTTCCAAATGAATCTTCCTTTAATGAACTACTTAGTTTATTAAACTAAGTACTTCACTTAATGAACTAATTTAGTTCATTAATGGTGGCACCTGAAAATAGTATAAATTCAACAAATGTTCGCCATATGATGTAAGCTTTAATGCTTCATGGCTCGTTAGTACGGCAACATAATATATAAGCTAAATAAGGCAAGTAATGACAAGTTATCATGCATACATGTACACACTTATACACGTTTGTATATATATATATATATATATATATATATATTCAACGTTTCTTATTTTGAAATGACTCAAACCCTCTTATTTCTACAATCTCCCCCTTTTGATGATTTTCAAAATAACTAGTGTACATGATTTAAGTGCTATCTCTCCCCCTTGAATTATGCACAGATTTGAAATTTGAATTTCGAATTTCAAATCTGGCTCCCCCTTGATTCATGCAATTAGGATCAATCAGTGTCTCTCTCTCCCCCTTAAATCATGCTTCTCTCTCCCCCTTTATTTTGGAAAGTTAATCAAATAGTATCACATTAAATCACATCAACGGGAATCATGCCTAATTTAGAACGAAGAGATTCAAATGTGGCTTGATTTAAGGCCTTTGTAAATATATCCGCTACTTGTGATTCTGTGTGTACGTGATCTATGACAATATTACCATTGTTAACGTGATCACGAAGAAAATGATAGCGAACTTCTATATGCTTAGCCTTAGAGTGTAATACGGGGTTCTTAGACAAATTTATTGCACTCATACTATCACAATATATAGGAATCTTATTTACGATGATTCCAAAGTCCGAAAGTTGTTGTTTTATCCACAACAACTGTGTGCAACAGAGGCTAAGAGCCATGTACTCAGCCTCCGTAGTGGACAAAGCAACACTTGCTTGCTTTTTGGAAAACCATGAAATAAGGGAATTTCCTATAAATTGGCAAGTTCCGCTCGTGCTTTTTCTATCTATCTTGCAGCCACCATAATCTGCATCAGTGTAAGCATGTAAATCGAATGTAGAGTCCTTATCATACCAAATACCTAAGGTGGGCGTGTGCTTAATATAACGGAATATTCTTTTTACCGCATTTAAGTGTGACACCTTAGGTTGACTTTGAAAACGAGCACACATGCATACGCTAAACATGATGTCAGGCCTACTAGCAGTTAAATATAGTAAAGAACCTATCATAGATCGATATAATCCATTATCAACGTCTTTACCATGTTCGTCTTTGTCTAATTTAGTAGTAACACTCATAGGCGTGGAGGATGGTTTCAAATTTTCAAAATTGAACTTCTTGATCATATCATTTACATACTTAGCTTGGCTTATATGAATTCCTTTACTCGTTTGCTTAATCTGCAAGCCAAGAAAATAATTAAGTTCACCAACCATAGACATTTCAATCTCAGCTTTCATATAATTTTCAAAATATTTAACGAGTCTATGTGAGGTAGAACCGAAAATAATGTCATCTACGTAGATTTGAATAATAAGTAAATCTGATTTTTCTTGTTTCAAAAATAGTGTACTGTCTATAGTACCACGTTTAAAATTATTTTCTAAAAGGAAAGTAGCAAAACGATCATACCATGCTCTTGGCGCTT
The DNA here is from genome assembly GCA_036186865.1 of Eustoma russellianum. Classification (NCBI taxonomy): domain Eukaryota; kingdom Viridiplantae; phylum Streptophyta; class Magnoliopsida; order Gentianales; family Gentianaceae; genus Eustoma; species Eustoma russellianum. The sequence continues at coordinate 17,579,824 of AP025061.1, forward strand.
GCTTTAGGCCATATAGTGCCTTCTTTAGTTTGTACACGTGATCTGGATGTTTCAAATCTTCAAAACCGGGTGGTTGCTTCACGTATACTTCTTCTTGTATGAATCCGTTTCGAAAAGCACTTTTGACGTCCATTTGATACAGTTTAAAATCTTTCATGCAAGCAATGGCAAGTAAGAGTCGTATAGCTTCTAAACGTGCTACGGGTGCAAATGTTTCATCGTAGTCTATTCCTTCTTCTTGATTATATCCTTGAGCTACGAGTCTTGCTTTATTTCTAACGACCTTTCCTTCTTCATTCATTTTATTCCTAAATACCCACTTTGTGCCTATTATTGTCTTATCTTGTGGTCGTGGCACTAAATCCCATACATCATTTCTAACGAATTGATTAAGTTCGTCATGCATAGCATCAATCCAAGATGAATCACTCAAAGCATCATGCACATTTTTGGGCTCAATTTCAGAAATCATAGCATGAAATTCATTTATTTCATCCGAAGTGATTCTTCTACGTGGTCGCACACCGTGAGTAATGTCGCCTATGATGAGATCTTGTGGGTGATCTCTATGCCATCTTGGTTGATTATTTTCTAAGTTATCATGCATTTCTATATGATCATGCATTTCTAGTGTCTCATTCATCTCATGCATATCAAAAGAATCATTATCTTCATCCAAAACGGGTTTCAATTCAAAATCATCGTCATATTCCTTATCTTTATCAATCTCTCCAAATTCATTGAATTTAACATGAATAGATTCTATGATTTGTCTAGTGAGAGGATCATAACATCTATATGCTTTTTGAATTTATGGAATACCCAACAAAAATGCACTCAATTGATTTGGATTTAAATTTATCTAAATTATCTTTTGTATTCAAGACAAAGCATTTGCATCCAAACACACGAAAATAATCAATCTTAGGCATGCGATCATTCAAAATTTCGTAAGGCGTCTTATTTATTTTCTTTCTTATAGATAGGCGATTTACAATATAGCATGCACAATTTACGGCTTCCGCCCACAGAAATCTAGGTAATTTATTTTCGCAAAGCATGGTTCTAGCAATTTCTTGTAGTGTGCGATTCTTTCTTTCTACTACTCCATTTAATTGTGGAGTTCTAGGTGGCGAAAACTCATGTTTAATTCCTTTTTCTTCACAAAACGAAATCATCTCTTTATTTTTAAATTCACCGCCTCTATCGCTTCTTATTCTTTTCACATTTACGCCGTATTGATTTTCAAGTTGTTTAATTAAGTTAGCAATTTCTACGGCGCTATCATCTTTATGTGCAAGAAATAAAGTCCAAGTATAACGAGAAAAGTCATCAACAATCACGCATGCATAGTGACGCCCACCAAGGCTTGTAGTGCGACTAGGACCAAACAAATCGATATGCAATAGTTCTAGTATTCTAGTCGTGCTTATCTCATTTTTAGGCTTAAGTGACTCACGTGTTTGTTTGCCTTTTATGCAAGATTCACACAACTGAAAGTTGTCTAAATCAAGCGTAGGCAATCCCCGTACTAGGTTCTTTCGTTGCAATTTTTCTAGTGTAGAAATACCTATGTGTCCTAAACGTCTATGCCACAAATTCACATTGGGTTCATTTGACATAAAACATTTAACTTTAGCGTCTACTACATCATCCATAGATAGTGTAAAGATATTTCCTTCTCGTTTTCTTTTTAAAACGGTTTCTCCATTTTTATTTATTATATTGCAATAAGGGTGAGTAAAACAAACATTGAAGCCATTGTCAACAAATTGAGAAATACTAAGAAGATTGTAAGATAAGTTGCTTACCAGAAATACGTTGGAGATTTGAAGTGTATTCGGATTGCCAATCGTAGCTTTTCCAATGATCTTCCCTTCATTGTTGTCTCCAAAGGTCACGGATCCGCCTTTTGTGACCTTCTTTAATTTGGAGAACAGGCTCGGGTCACCCGTCATGTGCCTCGAGCAACCACTGTCAAGGAACCACTTTATTGATGTGTCTTTTGATGAGTGGTCTCCCTGCAATGTGAAAAGGTGATTTAGGTACCCTTTTAATTTTGGGTCCTTTCGAGTTAGTTAATCACCTTTTGGTAAAGGTACCTTTCGGTACCCATACTTGGGTGATCCTTCTCGGTCTATCAAATGGCAAGAATGAAGGTGCGATATAATATACATGTGGTGCATGTACTTTGGGTCTTTGCCCAAGGACTCCTCTATACTCATTGAATGAAGGACGCTTTTGATATGTCCTTGTGTGCGTGTGCGTAGTGCGTGGATGATATGTATTTCGTGTATGCATTGTTCTTTTCTTCTATATCTATATGGTACAACGTTATATTTCACATGATATGAGGGAGTGGGGCGTGTGGAAGGGGGCGCTTTTTGCGTCATCTTAGACGCCACTTGATGCTTAGGGGTGTCTACTTTCTTAGACACAACAAACTTGGTTGGTTTGGTTGATACTTCGTGAGTATCAACATATCCCAATCCAGTTTTGTCACTGTCATGCTTTTGCAATAATATGATGCGATGCAGCATGTTTGACCCTGTATAGAATTGTTTCATCATTTTCTCTAAGTCTGTATTCCTTGATTTCAAATTTGAAATCTCGGATTTCATTTCATTATTTTGAGAAGTCAATGATGAGATCTCGGTTTTTAATGCAGTGATGACACATGAAGACTCTTTCTTTGAATCGCTTAATTGAGCGACAAGATTCTCGTTAGAAGATTCTAACAGTTTCTTGTCTTCAATTAAACGTTTCTTTTCTTTTGCGAGAGTCTTAGTAAATTTATGTAATTCAAGATACTGACTAAAAAGATCATCATAAGAAGGTTCAGAGTCAGAGTCAGAATCGGATGATACCTCATTAGACGCCTTTGAAGCGAAGCAAACTTGAGCGGTCTCCTCTTCGGTCTCAGTTTCAGAGTCTGATGAGTCACTCCATGTGGAGACCTTTAGTGCACGTTTCCTTTGTTTATGATCTGAGACGAGTCTATTTTTGTTCCGCTCCTTGTCAGGGTATTTATTAGTTTGCTTTTCTTTGTTTGGGCAGTCATATGATAAGTGTCCGAGTTTGCCGCATTCATAGCATTTAATGTCCTTATCATTTGACTTGTTTTTAAAACTCTTAGATGTAGTGCCCTTGTTTTTATTTCTAAATGACTTTCTCATGAATCTTCTTAGTCCTTTAGCCAATAGAATTAAATCATCATTATCCGATTCGGAATCACTATCATCTACGTGATCGGAGGGAGGGGAGACGTATTCATTTGATTTAAAAGCAATTGTCTTACCTTGTTTAGATGATTCCGATTTCCGAATAGTAAGTTTGTTTTCATAAACTTTGAGTGAGCCAATGAGTTCTTCCATTTTTATTGATTTAGTCTCCTTACTTTCTTCTATAGCAGTCACTTTAGGGTCCCATTCCGAAGGAAGGCTTCATAGGACTTTCTGTACCTTTTCCTGCGTAGTAAAAGCCTTACCAAGAGACTCAAGAGAGTTATAGATGTTAGTTAAACGAAGATCCATATCTACAATCGACTCATTAGGCAACAATTTAAAAGACTCAAGAGTAGACATAAGCATATTAATTTTTGACTCTTTTACTTGACTCGTGCCTTCGTGTTTCATTTCTAAAATTCTCCACATTTCTTGTGCACTCGAACAATTTGACACATAACTAGACTCACTTTTACTTAATCCGTTTAAAAGCAATTGCATAGCCCTAGCATTCATACTAAGTTTCTTTTTATCATCACTCGTATATTCTTGTCTAGTTTTAATAACTTCTAAAGTAACTCCGTCTACAGTGGATACATTAGATGGGACATGTGGACCATCTTCAATTATTGACCAAAGATCTATATCTATAGCCATAAGAAAAAGTTTCATCCTAAGTTTCCATTGAATAAAAGACTCACCGTCAAAAAGTGGAGGCCTTTGGCTCGACATACCTTCTTGTTCGGTTTTGAGATTTGTGGATGCCATCTCACTGAATCGTTGGATTCCTTGTAGTGAGTATTCCTGCGCTATGATACCACTTGTAGGATCTGCAAGGCACCACTAGAAGGGAGTGTTGAATAGATGATGCGGAAAGTGTGCTTTTTAAAATTTCTTTAAACTTGAACAATTCAAGTTCTGAAAACAGATTCTGTTTTCAGGACCAGTTTTAAAACGCTTTTAAAACCAGGTTAGAGGTCTCCAAAAATTATGAAATTTTGAGAGAACTTAGCCTCAGATGTTATGAGGGTCCCCTAAAAATTTCAAATTAAAATTCAACCTTTAACCCCTTCAAAAACCGTTGGTACTCAGATTGTGCAAATCTGCCAGAAACGGTATATGATTTTGAAAAATTAATTCCTATTTGTGTGAACGTCCAAATGATCTGAAAATTTGACCAATAACTCCTCACACACTATATTTAAATGGGTTGAAACATTTTTTGAAAATTCTTTTGGGAAGTAGGTCAAATACCACCAAAGTCTCAACCTTTGCAAGTCTGAAAATCAGACTGCACTAGTCTCAGAACTTTTGATGTTTGACTGACCTATACTTGTCCAAAAGGGTTGAAACTTGTGCGAAATTAACCCTAGAACGTTTATGTATGTTTCTGGAAATTTTTATAATTTTTGGAAATCGTTTACTATTTTTCCGAACGTGAACAAAACGGATAAACAGTGCAGAAACTGAAAAGTAAATGCTGAAAGTAAATTGCACCAAGAATTTTATACTGGTTCGGTTATAAACAACCTACTCCAGTCTTCAAGGAACACCTTCCTTGGTTCACACTAATCACACACACGCAGTACACCTTACCGCAGGGTTGATAGAGTTACACCTAACTCCAACCCTTTACAAACCTTGTATGTCGAGTACAATTCACACGAACACCACCACCTCGCTAGAATGAAGATTGATCACACCTTGATCAATCTTTTACAAAGATGAATGAATGGTGGTTTCTATGAAGCCTATTCAAGATTGAAAGATGCAAAGTACAATAGGATTTTTACAAGAAAAGAGAGAAAGAAAGTGTAGGAGAAAAGAGGCTTGGCACTTTTATCACTTTAGAATGCAAATCTTGGTGTTGTATTTGTTTGTTCTCCTCTTCCTTCCTTATAGGTTGCAGCCGTCCCCCTTGGAGCCATCTCCCCTCTTGAAAATTTCCTTTTAAGTGCTTGAGAGAGTGTAAGACATCATGGTGACAATGCTTTGCTTACTTGGCATCATTCCATTGGACCATCATTTAGTTGTTGCTTACTTGGCACCTCTTTATTGGCTCAATGTTGTAACAATACATGGTAAGTCTTGCTATCAATTGAGAAATGAATTTGGACACACAATAGCCTTAGAATTCGTCCACCATCACTTCACACATGCTGAAAAATTTCAGCATGTGTGATATGTAGAATATCACACTTTACTACCTTACATAATATTCAAATTATTTCCATAACTCCTTCAATTAATCCTTTAATAAAAAATTGACAAAATATCTTGTCTTAGCCATGAAGAATTCGGCCACCATGTGTGTAACATGCTGAAATTTTCAGCATGTGACATAAGAGAGGTATATGTTGAATACTTACCTTTTGTAGCTTCTCTCTTTGATTCATCAACATTTTATGATTGATCCTCGACCAATCAACATGCCAACAAGGCTCCACATGTGCTCCATATCAGCTGTAGTAACGTTGGAATGTGTATATACATGTGCTGAAATTTATTTTTGTTAACTTTGTAAAATAGCGCACATTTAATAATACACACATGTAATATTCCAATCAGCCCTTAATTTAATTTTCTAGAACACTTTAAGATGTATATTATATGTAAAAAGTGTCTAGATACGTGTCACATGATGTTCAAGAAAAACGTTCCATGTTATGTGCGTAGAAAACCGAATTTTCGATATTTATCGATTACCCGATTTTTCTCTAATTTAAATTCCAACTTTTGCACATGATATATATATATTATGTTATACATAATATATATAATATATACTTTAAATCTCAGCACTTGGTTGATTTAAAGTGGTACCATAAACATGTGACAAAGTTAAAATTGGAATCTTCACATTTTGGCCTAAATGTGGGGTGATTTGTGTGTGCCAACATGGAAAGTATTTTTGCCTGATTTTTCAGTGATGTACACGAAATTTACATCAATTTTTGATGTATATGGGCTAGCCATTTATTTATGGCAAGTACGTGACACGTTGGCGAAGTTTCGGTATTCGCCCGATACGACAAATTTCGGCTTAGAACCTTTTATCGTGTCGTATTTAATTTGTCATCACCATATCTTATATCATATGATATAAGACCTGAATATACTCATAAATATGAGTTAAGTATAGTGGTGTGACGTTAACGTACGTACGTAAGATATATAACGTGTCGGTAGTACGTTGGAATACATGTGTATGTGCCTTTTATAAAAAAAATCTGAAAATATAGTATATATATGTATAAAAGGCGTGTGACATTGAATGTGGGGAGGAGGAGAAAACTTTCCTTCCTTAGCCTTGTTGCCTTTGTGCCTTTTCCAAATGAATCTTCCTTTAATGAACTACTTAGTTTATTAAACTAAGTACTTCACTTAATGAACTAATTTAGTTCATTAATGGTGGCACCTGAAAATAGTATAAATTCAACAAATGTTCGCCATATGATGTAAGCTTTAATGCTTCATGGCTCGTTAGTACGGCAACATAATATATAAGCTAAATAATGAAAGTAATGACAAGTTATCATGCATACATGTACACACTTATACACGTTTGTATATATATATATTCAACGTTTCTTATTTTGAAATCACTCAAACCCTCTTATTTCTACAATTTTTATGCATTCAACCTTGAAAATTATCCAAACATATTTCTCAACATTCTCCCCCTTTTGGATGATTTTAAAAATAACTTAACATGATTTTAATATCACAACTTATAACGAAATGTTTTTAAGTTTTTACCAATTGAATTGTTTTGAAAACCTCACCAATTACCAATTGTTTCACCAATTCTATACCAAGTGTTTTCAAACTCTTATATGTTCATGTGCTCTCCCTCAACTTATACTCTCCCCCTTAACTTATGCTTCAAAACTTATACCAATTGAAACTTAGCATATTATTCAACCAACCAAATCATGACTTACCAACAAAAAATCATGTTCTTATTCTATCTCCCCCTTTATTTTGCAAATCATGCAAAAGATAGAACTATGCAATGGTATCGTAAGTCATCATACCTAACTTGGCTCGTAAGTTTTCAAAATTGTCTTGATTAAGGGGTTTGGTGAAGATATCAGCTATTTGGTGATCAGTTCTTACATGATCTATGGTTATGTCTCCCTTTTTGAACATGATCTCGAAGGAAATGATATCTTACCTCAATGTGTTTGACCTTAGAATGAGGTACCGGATTCCAAGAAAGATTGATCGCACTTGTGCTGTCGCAGAAAATTGGAATCTTATTCATTTTAATGCCAAAATCACTAAGTTGTTGTTTAAGCCAAAGTATTTGGGTAGTGCATAAGCTTAAGGCTATATGCTCGGCTTCGGTGGTAGAGAGGGATACACTATCTTGCTTTTTAGAAAACCAAGAGATCAAGTTGGTTCCTATGAATTGACATGTATCGCTAGTAGATTTTCTATCTAACTTGCAACCACCATAATCACCATCACTATATGCGTATAATTCCAACTTAGCATTTCTATCATACCAAAGTCCTAAGTGAGGTGTGTGTTTAAGATATCTACAAATCTTTTTCACTGCATTGTAATGAGATACCTTAGGACAAGATTGAAACCTAGCACACATACACACACTAAACATGATGTCAGGTCTTGATGCAGTCAAATATAACAATGAGCCAATCATAGGCCTATAAAGTGTGTCATCAAAAGGTTTACCATTTTCATCTTTATCAGTTTCGTGCTAACACTCATGGGTGTAGGCGTTGGTTTCAACTCTTCAAAGCCAAACTTCTTAATCATATCATTGACATACTTAAGTTGGCTAATGTGGATTCCTTGAGGGGTTAGCTTGATTTGAGGTCCTAAGAAGTAATTCAACTCTCCTACCATTGACATTTCCAACTCTGACTTCATACACTCTTCGAAGTCTTTTACTAAGGTAGGGTTGGCTGAACCAAAGATAATATCATCTACATATATTTGAACTATTAATAAGTCATTATCTTTTCTTCTTAGAAATAATGTGTTGTCTATGGTTCCCCTTTGATAATAATTTGCAATAAGAAAGTTTGAAAATCTATTATACCAATCTTGGAGCACGTTTCAAACCATACAAAGCTTTCTTAAGCTTGTAAACATGGTTAGGATTCTTTGGATCTTCGAATCCAGGGGGTTGTTTTACAAACACCTCTTCTTGGATGTATCCATTCAAGAATGCACTCTTGACATCCATTTGGAAGAGTTTAATATTGCTTAAACTTGCAATCTCAAGCAACAATCTAATTGCTTCTAGTCATGCAACGGGTGCAAAGGTTTCTTCATAATCTATTCCTTCTTGTTGATTGTAACCTTGTGCGACTAGCCTAGCCTTATTTCGTGTGATGTTTCCTTGTTCATCCATTTTATTTCTAAAGATCCATTTGGTTTTTATTATAGACTTGTTTCAGGTTTAGGTACTAAGACCCACACGTTGTTCCTTGTAAATTGATTCAATTCCTCATGCATGGCGTCTATCTATGATATATCACCTAAGGCTTCCTTTACATTCTTAGGTTCTAAGTGTGAGATTAAGCTATGTCCTTCAAGTTGACTTATGTTTCGACGTGTTCTAACCCCAAGACCTGGATTCTCAATGACTAATTCTTTAGGACGCCACCAATTCCTAGGTTGACTAGGTTCACCCCATCTTGTTCAAATGTTTCATTATTGTGAAGATTGTCGTATACAATTGTATCATCTTGTAAGTTAGTTGTATTATCTTCCAATTGCAAAATCTATTCATTTATTTCATCTAAAACATCAAGCATTTCTTGTTCATGGGAGCGGGTTCTAGATGATCAAGTACATGCTCAAGTAATATATCATCATCATCAAACATATTTTCAACATTATTCTCATGTTTATGTTGAGTTTTATCACTAACTTCAAAGCATGCATTTTCATTGAATTTCACATGTATAGATTCAATTATCTTTCTAGATGCAGAATTATAACACCTATATGCTCTTGAATTAGTTGAATAACCAACAAATATGCATTCAGTAGACTTTTGTTCAAACTTGTCTAGATTATCCTTAGTGTTCAACACAAAACACTTACAACCAAAAACTTTAAGATAATCTACTTTAGATTGTCTATTGTTTAAAAATTCATAAGGTTCTTTATTCAATTTCTTTCTAATAGAAAGCCTATTTATCATACAACATGCTTAACTAATAGCTTCAGCCCATAAATATTTTGGTGCTTTATTTTCACATAGCATTGTTCTAGCAACTTCTTGAATTGTTCTATTTTTAAATTCAATAACTCCATTGAGTTGTGGTGCTCTAGGTGGTGAGAATTCATGTTTAATTCCATGCAATTCACAAAACTTGATTACATATTTGTTTTTAAATTCTTCACCTCTATCAATCTTAATTCTTTTAACATTTTCTTCATAAATATTTTCGAGGTTCTTGATAAGAGTTTCAATTGCCGATGGAGCATCATCTTTGTGTGTTAAGAACAATGTCCATGTGTAGAGTGAGGAATCATCTACTATGACACACACATAGTAGTGTCCACCTAGACTTCTTGTCCTACTTGGAACAAATAAGTCTAAGTGAAGCAATTCTAGTATATGCTTATTTTGGTTTTAACGTTTCTTTAATGTGTTTTTCTTTAATACACTTTTCGCATAGTTGAAAATTATCTATGTCTAACCGAGACATGCCTCTAATTAAATTCTTTTTAGATAACTTTTCAATAGTTGAGATTCCTATATGGCCTAGTCGTCTATGCCATAAGTTTACATCTAATTCATGTGATATTAAACATTTAACCTTAGCATCTAACATATTATCTAAGGTAAGAGTATAAATGTTACCATCCTTATTTCCTTTTAAAACAATTTTTCCTTTTTCATTTATTATATCACAAGAATTGGGAAGAAAAGAAACATAATATCCGCAATATATAAATTGAGAAATACTTAATAAATTATACGGAAGATTGCTTACTAACAACACATTTCGTATTTTAAATGTGTTAGGGTCCCCAATTGTTCCTTTTCCAATAACTTGTCCATTGTTATTGTCACTGAATGTCATCTTTCCTCCATTCTTGATATGTTCCAACTCGGTGAATAGTTTAGGGTTGCCTGTCATATGCCTTGAACATCCACTATCTAAAAACCATTTAGTTTTTAGATTCTTTGACTTTGCCTCCTTCTTGCATTCCTTGCGATTTTCCTACAATGGAGACAAAGTTTTAGGTACCCTTTATTTGAGTCCTTGAATGTTAAGGGCACCTTCCTTGTTTAGATATCCCTTAAGTATCCAAACTTTGACATACCTTCTAGGCACATAATTGACATTAGTTGAATATAAAGAATTAACATGTTTTTGACCATTCCATTTAAAAGATGATGTATTGTCATTCATGTTATATCTTGGTTGATAAGTGTTAGTGTATGTACCCTAGGCCATGATTTGGATATTTATGTTATGCATTTATTATTAATAAATGAGGTTTTATTATCATTATTGTTGGTTAGTATGTTACACAATTTTGATATATGTCCCTGATTCATTATTGTTATAGAGATAAAATAATTTATAATCAGTATGAGTATTGATTTGATAATCATGAGATGATTATGTGTTTGGTGATACGAATCAATCTCATAGATACTTGTTAGAGAACAGTGTATTGGATAGACCTATCATGAGATTACTACATGGATTAGCGTCATAAGTAAATCTCATGATAGTCATGTTTTAATCCTTTGACTTGAGATTGTCATAGTTTCCAACATAAAGACTATTATATTTTGACATGATCAAACGTTATTCGTAATTGGATAATAATAAAGGTCATGATTGAATGTGATAGAAATTATGTAGAGGATATTGAACAATCAAGATAGAATTTGTCCCTCTATTTTGAGAGAGATATCTTTGGGCCCCTCGATTAGTGAGACTGTGAAATGCATGGCCGTGCTCAAATGGATTGATAGTGTGATCAGTATCATTTGTTTTATCAGTCTACTTAGAGATCGAGTAATCATATGTTTGAACAATATAAGTATGACGCTTACCATGACTTATGTTCAAACTAGATATCGTGTGACAAAGGGATTAATGCATATACTATTGTTAGGCTAGTTGGACTTTACTCGTATTAATTGGCTAGCTGTAATGCCTTGCTAGAGGCCAATTACGACTTGTTGGTTTAATAGCGATTTAATCAACTGCCAATTAATATGGGCCTATCGGGTCACACACAAGAATGCGTATGGCTGAGATTAATAATATTAATAATATTAATATTGGATATTAATTATTATTATTATTATTTTTGTTTTTTGATGATTATATATATATATATATGTATTATCGGATAATAACGAGAGAATCTATATCTGATATGGATTTTGAATATCCTGATAGAATCCGTATTTGATATGGATTTTGATTGGCATCAACTAATCCGATTAGGACTCGGATTTTGATGTCTACGTAAGTGTATATATATTTGTGTATCTCGTATACACTACACACAAGAAAAAAATTACAGAATCATCAAAGAAACCCTAGAGCCGTTTTTGTGAAAAACCGAGTTCTTCAGCCGCGCCGTTTGAAGAGCTAGCACTCTGGGCGGAAGCGTTCGTGTGGATACCGACAGAGGGTGTTCGTGATTTTGCACCTCTTCCATCTGCAGATTTCGAATCTACGGAGGTAATTTTGATTTCTTTTGCCGAATTAAGCGAGCAACATGGATCTTGGGTAGGAAATCAGAGATCAAGTTTTGTTTTCCCGCTGCGTGTTTTGCAGTGATCTCGTTCGATTTCCTAACAGTGGTATCATAGCCACTTGTTGATTTCGTTTAAATCGATTATATCATGCTTATGTGATTATATGTTTACTGTTTTTCGTATGGCATGATATGTACAAAAACCCCAACTCGGATTTCATATGATGAGAGAAGAATGGTGTTTTTCAAATCGTTTTCATGAGATGATTTCTATACGGTTGTTTTCGTTTGTCATGTGATGATCAAAACCGATTCTGTTTATATTAGATATAAACATACGCTATGTGTAAAACCCTATTCGAATCTCATCTGGTGAGAGCGGATTGATGTTTTCAATTCGTTTTCATGAGACGTTATGATTTGAGATTGTTATATGTGATATAAAGTTTTCGTTTTTCATGCGATGATCAAAAACGATTATGTTTATATCGATATGAACAACCGATAATGATTCTGTAAGAGTTATGCATATTCAAAACAGACAGATTATCAATTCGATTGATGATTCAGTTTTCGGATTTCGAATGGAAGATTGATTCTGTTTCGGATTTCAAACAGCAGATTATAAATTCGATTGATGATTCTGTTTTGGGTTTTGAATGATAACTCTTGGTTCGATCGGTGTTTCTATAAGGACTTACACGTATTCAAAACAGTAAGATCGTTAATATGATTGACGTGTCTGTGTTAGGGCTCTGCCCCTCGGAACCCTGCCCAGCGGCACTGCCCCTCGGAACCCCGCCCGCTAACCGGCTAGCGGGACCGCCGTATGTGTACGCCCTATAGTTTGTTGCCGTGACATTAAGAATGTCAATATATATTTATTTGTTATAGTATGTTTGTGTAAGATATATTATAATTGTTGATGTCTTTTCATGGTGCATAGCATGGCCTTAGGACCTATGTGATTGACTTAGTCATATTTATATTTTGAGTTATTATGGCCTGCATGCCGCTGTAGTTTTTGTTGTATTTTATTATACAAGTAGTTAGGTTTTTCCTTATTATTGTAATAAATGAAGAATCAAGCTACAAAAGTGGTAATGGCGACACATACCAAGGACGAGTGGATTCCATGCAGATGGAGGCACGAGCTCAAGAGTAGAAGATATGTATCATTGCAAATGTTGTAATAGGAAGTCTTTCACATAGGGTTTCCTTTATGATCTTCATTTGGTCTCATGAAGATCATATTTAGTTTGGCCATGCTATGTCACGTTTACGTATTTATCATTTTGTATGAGATGCGTGGATGATAGATTATATATGCATATAGGATGCTACGATATAATGATATGCAATGCAAGACATAAACTAAGTTGAACCCTCATTAATAATTTAAGTCTTGATGCCATCCATGTCTTAAACACCTATTAAAACTGGGATTGTATTAAAGTAGGTATTGCCAAAGCAATGTGCTTTAAACATTCCTAGCTACGTAGGATGAGTAATAGTGCTACTCATATGTTTAAAATTGGTTAGACTTAATTGGGCTATCAAAACGGTTTTGGGCCCAAGGCATTAGATGGAATCTAACATACGATGATATATGATGTCATTATTCCATAAAATCTAAGAGTTACATGAGATGTAATTGGTAAAGAAGTTACCTACCTAAATAACTTAATTTTAAGCGTCATGCCAAAGCTGAGTTTAGAATTAAGTCAAATATGGATCTTAGCTCACTAAAATATTTCTTTTGAGGGTTATTTTTTAGTGGGAGTTTTATAAATTTTAACCTCATTATTAATAAAGTGTTACTTTGCATGTTTTGTAGATCATATATGGCTGCTAATAACAATTCCACCTTATCGCTGCGATCAATCCTTGAGAAGGAAAAATTAAAAGAATGTGGGACTAATTTTGTTGATTGGTTTCGAAACTTGAGAATCGTTCTCAAGCAAGAAAAGAAGTCCTACGTGCTCGATGACCCTGTCCCTGAACCCCCTCCTGCTGATGCTTCTATTGCTGTTAACAACAAGTATAAGAAGCATGTGGAAGATTCTAATGACATAGGATGTCTAATGTTGGCAACTATGTGTCCAGGACTTCAGAAAGACCTGGAACACTTAGAGGCTTATGAGATGAGTGTGCATCTCAAACAAGCATTCCAACAACAGGCCAGGCAGGATAGGTTTGACACCGCTGTTGCACTTTTTGACTGTAAGATGTCTGAAGGTGAATCAGTTAGCGCTCATGTTTTAAAGATGAAAGGCTATATAGATCACCTTGCAAGACTTGGATATCCCCTGAGTTTGGAACTCGCCACGGATTTGATCCTACACTCTTTGCCTAGCAGTTTTTCTCAGTTCGTTATGAACTACAATATGAATAATTTGGAAAAGTCCATTCCTTAGCTACACAGTATGCTCAAAACTGCTGAGGGGAATATCAAAAAGCCTACCCACGTATTGAGTGTCAATATTAAACAAATGAAAAAGAAAGGCAAAGGCAAGGGTAAGGCAAAAGTTACCAAAGTTGCAAAAGTTGCAAAGTGGTCAAAGGGGCAAACTAAATCGAAACCTGAACCCAAGGCAAAGGTTCCTAAGGAAGGGACTTGTTTCCATTGCAACAAGCCTGGGCATTGGAAAAGAAATTGTTACATTTATTTGGAGGAGTTGAAGAAGCTGAAGGGTAGTGCGACTACATCTTCAGGTATTTATGTTATAGAAATTAATTTATCTACTTCTTCTTCCTGGGTATTAGATACTGGATGTGGATCCCATATTTGTACAAATACGCAAGGGCTCAAAAGGAGTAGGATGCTGAAGAAGGGCAAGGTGAACCTACGTGTTGGCAATAGAGCAAGAGTTGCTGCTATAGCTGTAGAGACCTATGAGCTTGTCTTGCCCAATGGGCTTTTGTTAGTTTTAAACAATTGCTTTTATGTTCCTACTATGAGTAGGAATCTTATTTCAGTGTCTGTTTTGGATGATGAAGGTTATTCATTTTTAATTAAAAATAAGAAGTGTTCTATTTTTGATAAAATTGACTTGCTTTATTGTATTGCAAGTAGTTATAATGGCATTTATGTCCTTAACCTTGATGATTCCAATGACGGTAATATTTATAACATATCTTCAAAGAGAACTAAGCCAAATGAATTAAACCCTGCATATTTATGGCATTTTCGCCTTAGCCATATAAATGAGAAGCGCATGTCTAAACTCCATCAAGATGGATTATTAGATTCATTTGATTTTGAATCATTTGAAAATTGCGAGTCTTGTTTGCTTGGAAAGATGACAAAGACCCCTTTTACTGGACATAGTGAAAGGGCTAATGACTTATTAGGCTTGGTACATACAGATGTATGCGGCCCAATCAACATTAGTGCCAGAGGAGGATTTCTGTATTTCATTACTTTTACTGATGATTTCAGTAGGTATGGCTATGTCTACCTAATGAAACATAAGCACGAGTCTTTTGAAATGTTTAGAACTTTTCAAAATGAAGTACAAAATCAGCTTGGTAAGACAATTAAAACACTTTGATCAGATCGAGGTGGTGAATATTTGAGCCAAGAATTTGACCAACATCTAAGAAATTGTGGAATCGTTTCATAGTTGACTCCTCCAGGAACTCCACAATGGAATGGTGTTTCTGAAAGGAGAAATCGAACTTTATTAGATATGGTTCGATCTATGATGGGTCGAGTAGATCTTCCTTTATCTTTTTGGGGTTATGCCTTGGAGACAGCTGCATTCATTTTGAACTGTGTACCATCTAAAGCGGTTGAAAAGACACCATATGAGATATGGACTGGTAAGAGACCCAGTTTGTCTTTTCTTAAGATTTGGGGTTGTGAAGCTTATGTGAAAAGATTTGTGTCAGATAAGCTAGCTCCAAAATCTATCAAATGTATTTTTGTGGGGTATCCTAAAGAAACTAAAGGTTACTATTTCTATATTCCCTCAAAGAACAAAGTGTTTGTTGCTCGAAATGGAGTCTTTTTAGAAAAGGAGTTTTTCTCTAAGAGAACTAGTGGGAGTATAGTACAACTTGAGGAAACTCAAGTTCCACAAGATATCATTGAACCGTCTTTAGAGACAATTTCAGAACCACAAACAGTTGTGGAGCCTGAAAATGTAACACAAGTCCAACGCAGATCTGATAGGATACATCGTTAGCCAGAGAGATATGGATTTCTTGTGACTGATGATAGTGAAGTTATGCTCATAGATCAAGAGAGCCTACTACCTATCAGGAAGCTGTGTCAGGTCCAGATTCAGATAAATGGCTTGGAGCCATGAATTCTGAGATGCAATCCATGTTTGATAACCAAGTTTGGTCTTTAATTGATCCTCCAGAGGGTATTAAGACTATTGGTTGCAAATGGGCTTTCAAGAAGAAAACTGACATGGATGGAAATGTGCAAACCTACAAAGCAAGGCTTGTGGCTAAAGGTTTCAAGCAAACTCATAGTATAGACTATGATGAAACCTTTTCACCAGTTGCTATGCTTAAGTCTATTAGAATTCTTCTTGCCATTGTAGCATACTATGATTATGAGATATGACAAATGGATGTCAAAACTGCTTTCCTTAATGGAAATTTACTCAAGGATGTGTACATGACACAACCTGAGGGTTTTGTAAATCCTGAGAATTCAAAGAAGGTTTGCAAGCTTCAAAGGTCCATCTATGGATTGAAGCAAGCATCTCGAAGCTGGAATCTTCGTTTTGATGAAACAGTTAAGAACTTTGGTTTCATCAAGAATGAAGATGAACCTTGTGTTTACAAGATGGTTAGTGGGAGTGCAGTAGTGTTTCTGGTCTTATATGTGGATGACATATTGCTTATTGGGAATGATATCCCTACCTTGCAAAAGGTTAAGGCTTGGTTAGGGAATTCATTTTCAATGAAGGACTTGGGTGAGGCTACCTATATCATTGGTATCAAGATCTATAGAGATAGATCTAAAAGGATAATAGGCTTGAGTCAAAGTACATATATAGATAAAATGTTGAAGAGGTTCAACATGCAAGAGTCCAAGAAAGGATTCCTGCCTATGTCTCATGGCATTCATCTTAGCAAGAATCAATGTCCTCGGACATCTGATGAGCGAGATCGAATGAATAAAATTCCTTATGCTTCTGCTATAGGATCGATCATGTATGCCATGTTATGTACTAGACCAGATGTCTCATATCCATTGAGCACAACAAGTAGATATCAAGCTGATCCCGGTGAAGGTCACTGGACAGCGGTCAAGAATATTCTTAAGTACCTCAGAAGGACTAAAGATGTATTCTTGGTTTATGGAGGTTTGGATGACGAGTTAGTTGTAAATGGTTACACAGATGCTAGTTTCCAAACCGACATAGATGATTTCAGATCGCAGTCCGGTTTTGTATTCACATTGAATGGTGGAGCTGTTAGTTGGAAGAGTTCAAAACAAAGCACTGTGGCTGATTCTACAACAGAGGCTGAGTATATAGCAGCATCAGATGCAGCTAAAGAAGCAGTTTGGTTGAAGAAGTTCATCACTGAGCTAGGAGTAGTACCTAGCATTGCAAATCCTGCGGACATTTATTGTGACAACAATGGTGCCATAGCACAAGCAAAAGAGCCTAGGTCTCATCAGAGATCTAAACATATACTCAGACGCTACCATCTCATTTGACACATCATCGATAGAAGAGATGTCAAGATATGCAAAGTTGACACAACCGATAACATAGCGGATCCATTGACTAAGCCTCTCTCATGGGTCAAGCATGATCAGCACACTAGATCTATGTGTCTTAGATATTTGTAGGCCTAGTGCAAGGGGGAGATTGTTAGTGTATGTGCCCTAGGGCATGATTTGGATATTTATGTTATGCATTTATTATTAATAAAAGAGGTTTTATTATCATTATTGTTGGTTACTATGTTACACAATTTTGATATATGTCCCTGATTCATTATTGTTACAGAGATAAAATAATTTATAATCAGTATGATTATTGATTTGATAATCATGAGATGATTATGTGTATGGTGATACGAATCAATCTCATGGATACTTGTTAGAGAAGAGTGTATTGGATAGACCCATCATGAGATTACTACATGGATTAGCGTCATAAGTAAATCTCATGATAGTCATGTTTTAATCCTTTGAATTGAGATTGTCATAGTTTCCAACATAAGGACTATTATATTTTGACATGATCAAACGTTATTCGTAACTGGATAATAATAAAGATCATGATTGAATGTGATAGAAATTATGTAGAGGATATTGAACAATCAAGATAGAATTTGTCCCTCTCTTTTGAGAGAGATATCTTTGGGCCCCTCGATTTGTGAGACTGTGAAATGCATGGCCGTGCTCAAATGAATTGATAGTGTGATCAGTATCATTTGTTTTATCAGTCTACTTAGAGATCGAGTAATCATATGTTTGAACAATATAAGTATGACGCTGACCATGACTTATGTTCAAACTAGATATCGTGTGACAAAGGGATTAATGCATATACTATTGTTAGGCTAGTTGAACTTTACTCGTATTAATTGGGTAGCTGTAATGCCTTGCTAGAGGACAATTACGACTTGTTGGTTTAATAGCGATTTAATCAACTGCCAATTAATATGGGCCTATCGGGTCACACACAAGAATGCGTATGGCTGAGATTAATAATATTAATAATATTAATATTGGATATTAATTATTATTATTATTATTTTCGTTTTTTGGTGATTATATATATATATATATGTATTATCGGATAATAACGAGAGAATCCATATCTAATAGGGATTTTGAATATCCTGATAGAATCCGTATCTGATATGGATTTTGATTGGCATGAACTAATCCGATTAGGACTCGGATTTTGATGTCTACGTATGTGTATATATATTTGTGTATCTCGTATACACTACACACAAGAAAAAATTACGGAATCATCAAAGAAACCCTAGAGCCATTTTTGTGAAAAACCGAGTTCTTCAGCCGCGCCGTTTGAAGAGCTAGCACTCCAGGCGGAAGCGTTCGTGTGGATACCGACAGAGGGTGTTCGTGATTTCACACCTCTTCCATCTGCAGATTTCGAATCTACGGAGGTAATTTTGATTTCTTTTGTCAAATTAAGCGAACAACATGGATCCTTGGTAGGAAATCGGAGATCAAGTTTTGTTTTTCCGCTGCGTGTTTTACAGTGATCTCGTTTGATTTCCTAACAATAAGTACTATGTCTTGGCCTATTTGATAGTGTGTGTAGGGCATATAATTTTGTTTCTTGAATGGCGCTATGTATGTGTGTTCATACGCATTTTTATAAGTCTTATATGAATGTTGCCTATATTTAGGTTCATAATAAGTTGGATGCATTTTATTATGTCTAGTTGCATTTGTATACATATAGGCATAATTTCTAGGTTGTCTAGATGCCTAATTTTGCCTAGTTGTACATTGATATGTGTCTGCTTTTGTGGGTGAATGTTGTATTTTTGCCTTAAAATAAACAGAAGAAGAAGTAAAAGAAGATGTAGCAGACAAAGTTGATTTCGTTGTATTGTGTGGCAGTTTTGTACTAGATGAAACAACCTTAGTATTTTTATCTACCTTTACATTTTCTTCTATATAGCCTAATCCAGTTTTATCGTTTCCATATTTTTGAGATGATATAAGTGTATCTAACATGGTTGTATTAGATTTAAATTGTTCTAACATTTTTTCTAAGTTTAGTTTAGTAGATTTAAGTTGTACTATCTCATTTTCACAACTTTCTAACTTAGATACATACTATTTTTAGTTTTTAATTTTTGTTCATTTTTCCTATATGATTCAATTTTAATCTCTAAAGAATCAAGAGTATTGAGAGACTCTTGTTTAAAAGATTCTAATTGATCGGAAAACTCCAAGTTGGACGTCTTCAATTTGTCGTTTTCTTCAATTAGTTTCTTCTTTTCTTTAGAGATCCTTTTACAGTGAGCATGCATCCTTAAAAATTCTTCATACATTTCATCGAATGACATTTCATTATCAGAACCTTCATCAGATGAAGAACTTACCTCGTTGGATACAAAGCAGACTTGAGCTTCTTCAGTGTCGGATTCTGAGTTGGACGAGTCGCTCCACGTGCTCGCCTTCATTGCTCGTTTGCCTTTCCTTGACTTGGTCTCTTTTGCCTTTGATTTTTTCATCTCCTTGTCTTGTTTATTGTTATTATTATTCTTGTTGTTGGAGTTTTTCTTTGTCGGACAATCATAAGATATGTGTCCTTTTTGACCGCATTCGTAACATTTTAACTCATTATTATACCATTTGTTGTTATTAGAGTTATTTTTCTTAGGTTGAGAAGAAGAAGAAGAAGAAGATCGTTGCCTATTCCTATTAGGCTGTTTAAGAAACTTTCTAAGTTTTCTAGCTATCAATATTAAGTTATCGTCTAATTCATTATCACTATGACTATCATCATTATTTGTATGTGACTCAGTTGATTTGAAAGCTATAGACTTACCGGGTGACTTAGATGACTTGGACTTCCGTTGGTTTAGTTTTACCTCATAAAACTCTAGGTGAACCAATCATTCATCCATCTTAGTGATTGACTTTGTTTCTTCGATTGCTGTTACCTTAGGATCCCATTCAGCAGGAAGGCTTCGCAACACCTTTTGAACCTTCTCATTGTTGGTAAATAATGTGCTTAAAGCTTCAAGGGCATTGAAAATGTTAGTAATCCTCAAATCCATAGATGTTATGGATTTGTTCGGCAACATTTTAAAAGATTCAAGCTTAGACATAAGCATGTTTATTTTTGACTCTTTTACACCGCTAGTTCCTTCATGCTTTAATTCTGAAGATTTCCACATGTCATGTGCACTTGTACAATTTGACACATATCCTGCTTTAGAAGTCGTTAGTCCATTTAAGAGTAATTGCATAGCCTTAGCATTCATGGACATTTTCTTTTTATCTTCGGAAGACCATTCGCTTTTGTATTTTTGTACTTCCTATGTGACTCCACTAACTTGTACGATTTTTATTGGAATGTACGGCCCATCTTCAACTATAGACCATAAATCGATGTCTATAGCCATTAAGAATAGCCTCATTCTAAGTTTCCAATGAACGAAATTATTTCCAACGAAAAGAGGAGGACGTTGTGTGGACATACCTTCCAACTCGCCTTTGTGAGAAACTATGGCCATTGTATGTACCTTTGATTTGAGATTAGCAGACTAATTTGAAATGTTTTTTCTTGGCCTTTTTCTTGTTCGTATGGTGTTGAATCTTGCTTCTTTGAGTGGTGTCGACCTCGCTCGGATACCAATTGTTGGATCGTGCACCTGCAATAAACACCACTAGAGGGGGTGAATAGTGGTTAGCGGAAATTACACTACTACCCTTGATAAAAATCTCCTTTGAAAATAGAATCTGAGACTACTTCAGATTCAAAACCCATTTTTGAAAATTTCAAAACTCCTTGTACACAACTCCTGAAATTCTGGAACTTAACTTCAATGTGTTACAAGACTGTATCCAAAAATTAGACAAAAATAAGATCGTTTGACCCTTCAAACAGATAAAAAGATTTAGATTGTCAATCTAGACAGAATTAGACAGAATGTTGCTGAAATTAAAAAATGTGTTTCTCTTTGAATACTTAACCAAAAAGGTGGAACTTTATGTTAAAACACTCCTTAGATGTCTAGTTTATGATTCCAAAAGGCCCTGATATTAAACAATTCTTGATTAAAATCAAAATTCAAGTTTTCTCAAAACTGGTTAGATTGCAGCCAGATTGGAGCAGTTATCTTGCAAAGATTGAAAGACTAACTTTCCCTTGCTCAAATCAAGTGATTCTTATTGTAAATGAAAGCTAACAGTATGAAGTATAACTCCACCAAAAATCACAAATTTGGAAAGTGTTTAGCTATTTTTTCAAAATGTGTGAATATGTGTGAAATGTGCAGTGAAAGAGGGCAGAATGCCGAAATGTAGAAACAAGATAAGAACACCAAGAATTTATCTTGGTTTTGCCAATGTGACCTAGTGCAGTTCCAAGGAACACCTTTCCTTGGATTTCACTATGGTATGAACCAAATTACAACAAGAACCAAGCTTTATCCTTGGGTTATACACCAACCCTATTCAAGACTTGGTTGAACACCTTCTATGCAACACTTAGTTGCAACACTTCTACCACCTATTCATGTAGCCTTATAGAATTGGCTAATCAATCTTACAAATGAAACTCAAGAGGCTTGTAGCTCTCTAACAAATACAACAACACCACCTTGGCTACAAAGAATGAAACAAGAATGACAGGAGGAAGATAGCTAGACAAATCAACTATTACTTTCAAGTGAGATTCAACTGTGTTCTTCTTTTTCATCCTTTGCCTCCTATTTATAGTGTGAAATGGCTCTTGAAGAAAAGACCTCCAATGTGTCACCATCTTCATCATCAAGTCTTAGTTGTCTTCACATCAATGGTTGACATTGTGCACTTGGCAACATCAAGCAAAATGATTGGTCTGCCTTGGCACAACTTATGTTGGCCGTTTTTCCACCTAGGCAAGTCTCAATTATCCTTTGCAAACTGAAGATAATGAGAAGAAGATAGAATGACATATTCCTCCACTATCCCCTCAACTCCTTGTCTTGATAATAAGAATGTGGGAGTTGAAAAATTCAAACCAAAAACAGCTCCAAAAACACCTTAGTAGCCGTTGGCTACTACTTTAAAAATTCAAAGTTGCCAATTTTACCAACTAACTTCTTTTTGGTTGGTCCACTTGTCACCAAGCCATAAAATGAATAATATATCATCGCCAACTGCATATGCATGTTTTTCAACATATATACATGTACATCAACTCAGATTTTTGAAGAAGAAATCAACAAATAATAGTTGACAAGATTATGTCACCATGTAGCACCAAAATTCCCAATATTTCTTCTTGTATGTTGTGATCATTTCCACACCTTTAACACTTAAATTCTCTGTAAGATGATGATAAATATACTCCAATAACATATAAAAGAAGGTCTTCAAGAAAGAAATAGAATGTGACAACACAACTCGTCACATATCCCGCTACTGTCGATAATATCCTCATTTGAGAAAAATAATATAAAAACACCATATAATTTTCAAAATAATCATAAATCTACTCTAGAATGAAGATAAGAATATACTCAAGAGATTCCTTGAGTGAATATACCAAAAACACCCTCAAGGATAAAATGACCAAAATGCCCCTGGTGAGAGAAAACTCCAGAAATGACCCCGATGGTCAAAAATGAATATAATAACACCTTTGTCATGATAAATAAGATGAGAATAGGTCTTTGAAATATTTTCACCATATCATGTTCCTACAAAACTCAAAATACCAATTTTGCCCTTTTGGTAAGTTGTAGAGACTTCCAAGGCACATTAGTCACAATGTATTAATAATCATCAAAAATACATAATAATCACATAATGAACATATATCAAACATGTACAAATGAAAACAACCACTTTGTCACATTTTAGAAAAAATATTTCTAAAAACAATAGACATCGATCGATCGAAGTGCCTCAGCTTCAGAGATCGATGTCTCCAGTGAGTTTCAGAGTTTGTCTCTGAGCTACATCGACCGATCGAAGTGAGGGTTCGATGTATACATCGATCAATCAATGTGTCTCAGGTTTAGAGATCGATATCTCGTAGTAAGGTCTTGAACTTTCACTGCCTTACATAGATCGATGTTAGGGATCGAAGTACATCGATCGATCGAAGTGCAACAACTTGAGAGATCGATGTCATTTTTCTCAACGTTTTGAACTTTTAATCACTTATACTACCATGTGTGAATTTTTATGCATTCAACCTTGAAAATTATCCAAACATACTTCTCAACATGTCCAATATATCTTGAGTGCTCTAATAACAATTCTTTCACTTCGGCTGCCTTCAGATATTTGGATGTTTGGTCTACACATTCGAATTTTGATAATTTTGTCACTCATCAAATATGATGAGGCAGTAGGCGGCATATGGGGTTTCATTCCAAGCTTCGTCGACTTAAGCGTCATTTATGACAATGAAACAGGGATGTGTTTGGTAATATTTTTGATGCAGTCGCAAAGGCTAAAGCTGAAACAATCATATGTGAAAGGGAATATGATACTAGTCTGTAAGATGACACACGGACGTCATATCATCAGAGTATGGCGGCCTTGAGGCAGGCACAATCTCGGTCCCATTTATTTTGGAAACAAAAACCGAATGTCAAGTGGATGAAGGAGGGAGATGATAATACTCGTTTTTATCATCAAATTGTAAAAGATAGGCGCCGCAGGGAGACAATCCGCAGAATTGTCTGGGAAGATAAGGTGGAAAGCAACAGTCTTTAGGACATTGAACGGGAGGTTGTAAGATATTATCAAGCATTATTTTTGGCTAGGTCAACTTCATCTGCTGATTCTTTACTCCAACATATTCCATCTATTTTATCGTCAGAAGATAATAGACATCTTCTCGCATTGCCAGATTTACAGGAAGTTCAACAGTCCGTTTGAGATCTTAGTCCTACAAGTGCAGCTAGTCCAGACGGTTTTCCAGGTTAATTTTATAGGCGGTTCTGGCTTGTAATAAAATTGGATGTCCATAAAGCAGTACAGGAGTTTTTCATTAGCGTTCAACCGCCTAGTCAGCTTTCTTCGTCGATAATTACACTTATTTCTAAGGTATCAAATCCGCAAACATTCTCTGATTTTTGTCCTATTTGTCTGACCAATTTCTTGTCCAAAGTTATCACAAGACTGGTGGCGATGCATCTGTCTACTTTACCTCCGAGATTGATATCTCCAGAGCAGGCTGGATTCATGAAAGGTAGAGGCATAACGGAGCAGATTCTGTTGGCCCTGTAAATAGTGCATATGTTGGATAAGACAGTTCGGAGGGTCATGTTATTGTTCAATTAGATATGGCCAAAGATTTCGACAGGGTGGATTGATCCTATCTACGTCAGCTATTACTGAAAATGGGGTTTCATTCTAGGTTGGCGAGGATTCTTTTGAATAATTTATCTGCCACTAGATGCTCTATCCTCATTAATGGCAAGCCAGTGGGCTTCTTTCCAGTTACGAGAGGGGTGAAACAAGATGACTCTCTTTCACTTCCTTTATTTATTTTGGCTTCCAAAGGCTTTTCACGAGGCCTCAAATCACTGATGATATCGGGGGAGATCTAAGGTTTTCAGACAGGCCATGTTCCGCAGGTATCACATTTGGGTTTTGCTGATGACTTGGTAATATTTTAAACGGCTCTGTCCCCAATATGAGACAATTTCGATGATTCTTGGATGATTATCAGTCTGCCTCGGGTCAGCTATTTAATTTCTATAAGAGTCAACTGGTGGTTGGCAAGGAGTGACGGGCTCACGGGTTGCAAGGGAGCTAGGCATGTGATTAGCAGCTTTGCCAATTAAGTATCTTGGATCATAGTTACATAATGGTATTAATAGAGCTGCATATTGCACTTCTTTATTGACGCACTTTGATTCAAAGCTCTATTCATGGTCATCTAAGTTACTTTCATCAGCTGGTCGACTGGTCTTGATAAGGCATGTGCTTGCTACCATGCCGTTACATATAATTGCTGGCTTGCGGTTACCCAAAAGTGCAGTCAGCGCTTTGAATAGAAAAATGGCGTCATTCTTTTGGAATGATCGTCATCATTGGCAGTCTTGGACAAACATTTGTCGGCCCACAGAGAATGGCGCTTAGGTATACAAAACCTTGACATGGTGCAGTGGGTCTATGATGGTCTTTTATGGTGGAAATACCACCAATCAGATTCATTGTGGGCGAACTTCAGTCGAGCAAAATATAGACAAAGAGACATGGTCTATGCAAACATCTATGATTCATCAATTTGGAAGCGAATTTGTGGAATCCATTCTTATTTGCAGCAAGAGTCGAGCAATCACCGAACGACCTTAATTGGTGGCGGATCCGACAGGGCAATATACAATCAAATCAGCATGTACACAGCTTTATTCAGACTCAGCGTTGCTTGATTGTGCTAAATATATTTGGTGGCTTAGATCTCCCTTAGGGCCTCGTCTGTTTCTGAGGAAGCTTTGGTGGCGCTCATCACCACTCCCAGATAATCTTTGTGCCTGGCAGACTATATATCCATCTCAGTGTGCCTTCTGTCAAAAGCAATTGGATATGCAAGATCATGTTTTTCTCAACTGCCCAGAGATTAAACCGTTATGTTACGAAATCTCCATTCTGTTATCTAGCCCATTGCCCAGGCACTCGACTATTGATGTTTATTTACTTTTTTTGTGGCGCACTTCTTCTTTTGCCTCCATGCTTGGTAAATTTACGTGCAGTAGCTCCTTCATTGGTTGTATAAGTTATTTGGAAAGAGTATACATCAATTCGATTTGGGGACATCAGCTTCTCTTATAGACATTTATTTGAAAGAGTGCGACATCATATATACACTAGGTGTGCTTCGACGCAGGGCCGCAAATTTTCTGAAACTCTCTCGCAATTAATGGCTCTTTCTTTTTCGCCACCGGTACGAGTTCGCCGCCATCGACTAGTCCGGTGGGAATTACCGCCCTCAAGTAAGATGAAATTAAATGTTGATGCCTCAGCAGGACGTCATAAGGCTGCAGCTGGTGCAATATTGCGCAATGCTCGTGGGGAATTTGTGTCAGCTATTTGCTTTGCTTTGCCATTTGTTTCCCCGCTCCGTGCTGAATTAATGACTATATTGTATGCCCTAATTTTCTATGCCAAAAATCATGACTATCTCTTTTTTGAGACTGGCTGCCGTATACTACTTAGCAGGCTATCTAATCCTTCACGATATACGGGGTCCTTACTGGCGGATCTACGTCGCACATCGAGTATGTTATGTCTCAATGCTTCCACACTATGTTATAGCCCTAGAGAGACTAACATGGCGGCACATACATTAGCACGCTATGGTCTGCATGCGACAGGTGTCATATGTCCTTCAATTACTGCTTTGTCATGTGACGTTCGTGGCTCAATGGCACTATATGCATCGCTTCCAAATCTACGGCTGTAAGTCTCCCTATGAGTTGGCGTATTTCCACACGATTTGCATGTGTCATCAGTTGACATAGACAACGTTGTACGAGGCACAACAACATCTTAACCTGGACGCTCTTTCGATTTTGGTCCATCGTTGGCTTGGCAAATTCTCTTGGTCGTTGCCCGTTGTCGTTTGGCTACAAGAAACTTGGGTATACCTTCATTTCCTCGAATCAAATTCTTGTTTTATACTATATTTAACTTGCTGCATTAATGTGATTTTTATGGCTGCTTTCCTAGGCGTACTTCATTTCGCTTTAATATGGCGCAACGCCTCCCATATGGGTTGGCGATCTCATTTCTTTTGTTGCCTTGGTCAGCTCCTTGCCAAGGTAACGGTGGTATGTCTCTTAACCTCTCTTATTTTCTGTCAGCTTATTCTACTCATCTTTAACTGTCTTTTGACCCCTCTTTTCGATCATTCTGGCAGGTGCAAGCTTCCGAGCCGTTCCTGGTGATCAAGCTGTTTACATCATGATCCGCAGAGCCACATTGTCAATTTCACAGGTTTGTTCATTGTTTTATTTCTGTTTCGTAGGAGAAATTGTATTCAATTATTCTTGGACATATACATTTTGTGTTTTTCTTTCGGGAGTCTCCCATATGCATAGGAAAGCTAATGTAACCACGGTATTCTTCTGCCACAAGTGAGGCTACACATTAATGAAACACTGGACGGTACCGCCCATCTTTATCTAAAAAAATAGTCAAATATCATCAACTCACATCAACATGGACACTTGGCCGAAATTTGATGCACACATGTAGAGAAAAAGGGGTTTGAGTGATTACAAAATGCATGATTTAAATAAACGTGTACTAAAGAAATGCTTGACATATTTCATGACAAGACATGTTGTTGCATAAAACTTGCCTTATATAGTTCATATATAATGTTGTCGTACTAACGAGCCATGAAGCTTTAAAGCTTACATCAAATGGCAAACATTTGTTGTGTTTGAAATATTTTCAGGTGCCATCATTAATGAACTAAACTAATTCATTAAGTGAAGTACTTAGTTAAATAAACTAAGTAGTTCATTAAAGGAAGCCATATTTGGAAAAGACACAAAGGCAACAAGTTGAAGAAAGGAAAGTTCTCCACTCCCTTATATCACATGTTTTTCAATATATATATATATATATATATATATATATATATATATATATATATATATATATATATATATATATATATATATATATATATATATATATTCAGATGACACGAAGATAGAAGGCTCCGGCGATCACGGAAGTTCCGCCGCGATCACGTCTCTGCGGCCTGCCGCCGCTGACTTTGATCGTTCTCCGACGACGGCCTGCCATTGCTAGCTGATCCGTCCAAAGCAACTAAAACCAACAATCCTGCTGATTTATTCACCGCATCAATCTGCAATTTTTGGGCATTGCGATGACTAGCGAACCACAACCTTCTTTCACAGCTGTCGTTACCAGAGCTTCTTCTTCACAAGCGATTAATATTGCACCAAAAACAGTCTCTCGCTATAAAGGTATTCATTTAATCTCTTTTTTGGATTCGGAAATTGAAGAACTTGCTGCGCCATTCAAATACTCTTTAGTGTGTACATTTTGGTATGGTCGACCACCTTTGAAGGTTATCAGAGATGTGTTTGAAAAAATAGGATTCCATCATGATCTTCGCATCACCTCATTAACGCTACACATATTTTGTTAAATTTTCGTAATGAGGCAGATTACCTGCGATGCTTCTATCGACGATCATGACATATTTCAGGATGCCATATGCACATCAGAAAATAGACAGTTGACTTTGATCCCACAGCTGATGTCCCCATTGTCCCTATACGGGTTGCTTTGCCGGGCCTCCCTATTCATTTGCATTGTCGGGAGGCATTATTTGAAATTGTACGACCTGTTGGCACACCGATTAAATTGGACGTCACAACTTCCGATGGCCTGCGACCATCTGTCGCTCGAATTTGTGTTGAGGTGGATGTTTCTCAGGAACTTCCTCAGAAGATTTACTTGCAGGCAAGAAATAAATATATACTGCAGCCTATTATCTATGAAGATCTTCCTTTATTCTGCACTACCTGCAGACGTTTGGGACACGCACCGGGGGCATGTTCTATCACGACTTCTTCTATACCACCGCCACCCCGCCTCCACCATCTCGCCCAAAAGCGCAGCGTTGGACGCCTATTAAGAAAAAGAAAGTGACAGAGCCATCATTACAGGATCCGCCCATTACGACCCCAGCACAGGAACCTCCGACTGCCTCTATTGATGAGCCCGTCCCATTACGTGAACAAGAGGATGAAACTCATGCAGAAATCTTCTGTGATGCCCCAGAACCTCCCCTTCCAACCCATCCATTGAATAATGATTTTGGTCATTCGTCAGACACCGAATTACCTCTAGAGGATGCAACGGTGGAATTGAGATCTGTCCCAGAAGAGTTAGTTCAACGGGTGCAGTTGCTTTCACCATCACCAGATGATGAGGTCTTGATATCACGCCTCCAAGAATCCCCCGCAGAGACAGAATTTATTCCAGTTGTCCCTCGTCGTAAACGCCGGGCGTGGAAGGACTTACCTCTATTTCCACCATCTACGATTCTTACGCGGAGTGCATCGCACGTTATCCAGGGAAGTGATACCACTCTTTCTCAATGAATACATTAATATGGAATATTAGAGGCTTGCGTGCCTCTTTACCTAGATTGCGACAGTTAATTACTGAACATCGTTTACATTTACTTGTTTTGATTGAACCAAAGCATGCCCCATCTAATATTGATGTGTTTGGATTACGACTTGGCTTTACCCAATGGTATGTATCTCAATCCGAAAAAATATGGGTTTTCTGGAAGGATTCGGATTTCTGCTTACTTGCTACATGTGATCAAGAACAAGTTGTCCATTTTACTATGCTGTTTCTTCCGCTGTAATTTCAGTTTGTTTTCTCTGCTGTCTACGACCAGCATACGGCGTCTTCACGTCGCCCACTATGTGATTCTTTGTGTGCCTTTGGTGATTCCTCCACACTCCCTTGGTTAATTGGCGGCGATTTTAACACTTTTCGTGAATTGGCGATCATCAAGGCCGTTCACAACCCTCATTGACGGTTTTACAAGATTTTAATGATTGCATCGAACATTGTTCACTTATGACACCATCTTATAGGGATCCAGATTTACTTGGGCAGATGGTAGGGGCCTTGGTCGTGTTCGTCGCAGGCTAGATTGGATATTTATTAACTCAGCATTCCAAGATGTGTTTGAGGACATGCAGTTAACACATCTTCTGCGAGTTACTTCAGACCACACGCCTCTACTCTTTAAATGTTGCCTCAATACTGCTAGTGGGCATAGAATGTTCCGTTTTTTGGATTCTTGGTTGCTTCATCCGGATTTTTACTCTTACATACAGAATGTATGGTCCTCATATCCTACAACAGGAGGTATGTATGGTTTTTATTCAAAATTATTTTTGCTGAAAAAAGACATCCAGCGTTGGAATAAAGATATTTTCGGGAATATTTTCCAAAATCTTACACATGCCGAATCACATTTAAACCATGCTGAGGCACTCTGGGAGGCTGATCCTACCGACATAAACAGACACGCATACCACCGTGCTAAGCGGAGTACTTGCAAGAAGCTAATTATGAGTTACACTTTTGGAAGCAGAAGGCGAGGATCAGATGGATACATGAGGGTGATGCAAATACCCGATATTTTCACTCTATTGTTAAAGGACGGCGCACCACACTCCACATTCAACAAATTCGTTCAGCATCGGGCATGCTACATACAACTCCATCGGATATAATGGAAGAAGCAGTTTCTTTTTACATAGCCTTATTTGCAAGGGAGACTACATATGATCATTCAGTCATATTATCACAAATACCATGCTTAATCACGGACGATGATAATGGTATGCTTACGCATTTGCCAACAGCCGCGAAAGTTAAGGATGCAATATGTCATTTAGATCCACAGAGTGCAGCTGGGCCAGATGGCTTTCATGGAAAATTTTATCAGGCGTGTTGGAAAATTATTCATGCTGACGTTGTTAAAGCAGTACAGGAGTTCTTTCTAGGTGTTCCCCAACCCACAGTTATGGAAAGTGCAATGATTACATTGATCCCAAAGACTCAATCTCCTCAGACTTTCAGTGACTTTCGACCGATACGCCTTACAAACTTTCTGAGTAAGGTTTGTACCAGAATTATTGCTACTCGTTTGGGCACTTTGCTTCCTAAGTTGATATCTCTAGAACAGACAGGTTTCTTACTAGGTCATGATATATCTTCCCAAGTTCTTATGGCACATGAGATGATACATATGCTTGACAAAAGGGGTTCTCAGCTATGCTTGAAATTTGATATGATGAAAGCATTTGACCGCGTCAGCTGGGAGTATTTGGAATTATTATTGCGTCAATTCGGCTTCTCTGCTTTCTTTGTTCGAATAATATTTAACCACTTGAGTGCGACAACATTATCAGTATTAATTAATGGGCAGCCCTCAACTTCTTTCAGCCCATTCAGAGGTGTAAAACAAGGTGACCCGCTTTCTCCGCTATTATTCATTTTATCGTCAGAGGGTTTTAGCAGGGGCATCAAAAGCTTAGTTGCTTCTAATAGACTGCAACCTTTTTGACTGGGACGCATTCCATTTACTGTCACGCATTTAGCATATGCAGATGATCTCCTTATCTTTCTTTGGGGTACACAGCGTAATCTGCGCCACTTTCGTACTTTCTTAACCTCATATGAAAATGCATCTGGCCAAAAAATAAATTTCCACAAGAGTAGCTTTATATCATCTGCAAGCACTTCATCTCAGCAGGATCGTGCTTTCCAAACCATATTTGGAATGCGCAACACCACCCTGCCATTTTGGTATCTTGGATCATATTTACACAAAGGAATAAATCGCGCAAGATTTTGCACATCCCTGTTGAAGCACATTGACGACCGCATACAAGGATGGCATTCACAGTTTTTATCGACAGCTGGTCGTTTGGTACTGCTTCGCTTAGTGATCTCAGCTCTTCCACTGCATCTTTTCGCTGCTGGAGGTTTACCAAAGTCAGTCATTAAGATCATTGACAGGAAAATGACCTCTTTTTATTGGGGTAATCGCCATCATTAGGTTGCTTGGTCTAAGTTGACTACGCCATTTGAAGAAGGTGGACTCGGCCTTCGTGATCTTCCAAGTTTACAAAAGGCATATCATTGTCGCATATGGTGGTTATATCACCAATGAGACACCCTATGGAGTAACTACATGCATGAAAAATATGGGCGCAGTGGTGATTTCATACCGCGGCTTCCAGATTTTCCAATAAGGAAACTGATTTGCCGAATTCATACTCACTGCATTGCTCAGACAGAAGGTTCAGGACAGCATCTAACATGGAAATCCGCATATACTGTTTGCCGTATGCCGCGACCGACACTGCTTTCTGCAAAGTTTATATGGTACAAACATCATTCACCATCCATTAAATTGTTTTTGTGGCGCATCTTCAACACGGCATTACCATTTGAGGATTACATTAGTAAATATTCTGCTTTTCCGCCCACACAATGTCCATTTTGTAAACAACAGTCGGCAACAGTGGATCACATTTTCCTCTACTGCACTCACATTCTTCATGTTTGGCATTACTTTGCGGTTGAACTATCAGGTCCTCCACCCACTTCGTTGCATCTACGACAGTATTTGTTATCTTGGTGGTATCGTTCCTCCTTCTCATCTCTATTTGGGATTTTAAAAATCGTTGTTCCTGCTATAATTGTCTACAACATATGAAGATCATATACTGCACTAGTATATGGGGATTCAACTTTGTTTGCTACTACTACTCTTCGAGCATCAATTCATTATGACATTGAGATATGGGTAAAGTCCATCAAAGGTACAAAAATTGCAATGTCACACCCTTTGCATCTTTCCTGGATCCCCAGAATTTGACCTCCACGGCCGCATCTCGTTCGCTGGCAAACCCCTCCATCCGGCCGCTTAAAGTTGAATATTGATGCTTCAGTTGGTAGGAATTCCGCTGCCGGAGGGGCAATTTACGGGATCACTTGGGTACCTGTGTGGGGGCAATCTCTTTTCGTCTACCACATTGTACTCTTTTTGCTGCAGAGACCCAGACTGCATTGTTTGGTTTGTTATATTTTCTTCCTCTTTTTCGTGCCATTGTTCTGGAAACAGACTGTGCCCAACTTATTGCGCGTTTGAAGCAACCAATTCAGGTCTTTGGGAGCTATCATCTTCGGCTTTTATGGGAACTATTGCGCCATCATCATTTGGATTATGTTCATGTATACCGAGAAGCAAATATGGCCGCACATTATCTTGCACAGCATTCCATGATGTTTCCTCGTACTCAAAATTACACTCGACATACACTGCCGTCACTTGTTCGTGGTGCAATTGCTTTGGACCTCTCCTCCGCAAATTTGCGCGTCCCTTAATATTCAAGTCTTCCAAATGGATTGGCATCTTACTGCAGTCTCTGTCTGTCCCTTGCTTGGGACAGGCAGGCTGGGTATGATCTTTTTTCACTACATCTTCATACTTTACATCTGGTTCATACATGGGCTTCTCTCAGAATTTCATATATTATTTGCATTGATGACTTTATTTTACATATTTGCTTGGCCGGATGAGCGACATTTATGGTGGTTACATATGCACTATTCGGGTCTCATCCAAGTCTTCCATATGGATTGGCGTTCCATCTATTTCTCTGCCAGCACTATACTTAGTGCAGGCAGGCCTGGTATGATCTTCTTTCAACTCATTTTCCACACTTCACAATACTACATGCCTCTGCTTCGCTCAGCTATTATTATTTTGAATACATGGACGGAAACATGGCTCGCTTTTCTCCTCCTGGGCGCTGGCGAAACAACTGATTGGACAAGGCCTACCCATCGGATGTGGATGATCACATGGCAGTTGCTTTTATTACGTTTATGTGTCATTTGGTTTTTGAGTATTTTCATATTACAGAATAGCGCATATCAACAGTCCATTTATATAAATATGTACGCTTTTCCCTTCGCCAAGGTTTTGTCCACAAGGGTGGTTTTACTTGGTAAGGTTTTAATGCGGCATATCATATATCAAATGGATGTTGATAATCATACACTGCTACTATCTTTTTTGTTTCGTTTGATGTAATAAGGTTTTCCTCCGCCACAAGTGAGGTTTTTTCATAAAAAAATTTCCTTTATAAAAAAATATTCAGATTTTAACATTCTCCACTTCCGTTCATTTCGCATCATCGCAATTCAGAATATGACTGTGCCGCCGCCGTCATTCGCAGCCATAGTTTCCGGTGACACTTTATCTCAATCAATCAGCATTTCGCCAAAAACTGTTTCTCGATATAAAGGTATTCCCTTAATCTCGTTTTTGGATTCAGAAATTGATGAACTGGCTGCCCCATTCAAATATTCGTTGGTGGGTACATTCTGGTATGGAAGACCTCCATTAAAAGTTATCAGAGATGTTTTTGAGAAAATTGGATTTCATCATGATCTTCACATCACTCTCATTGATCAGACGCACATCCTGTTAAATTTTTGCAATGAGGCTGATTATTTGCGTTGCTTTTATCATCGATCATGGCATATATCCGGCTGTCATATGCGTATAACCAAATGGACAGTAGACTTTGATCCATCCACTGATGTGCCAATTGTACCGGTTTGGGTAGCCCTTCCTGGACTCCCTATCCATCTTCACCGCAAAGAGGCATTGTTTGAAATTGTTAAACCGATTGGAAGCCCCATCAAACTTGATGTCGCAACAACAGAAGGAATATGACCCTCAGTTGCTCGTGTATGTGTAGAAGTAGATGTTTCCCAAGAATTGCCACAAAAGATTTATCTACAGGCAAAAAGCCGATTCATACTGCAATCAATTGTATATAAAGATTTGCCGTTATTTTGCACATCCTGTAGACGGTTAGGTCATGCTGTATCTTCATGCACTCCGCAAATAGCAGCAAAGATACCACCACCGCCGCCCCCGCCTCCACGTCGAACATCAGCACAATGCTGGACTCCAGTGAAGAAGAAGCCAGTTGCACCAACAGACCCTGCAGTGGTTGATCACCCTCCGGCAGAACCATAATCCGCTGAGGATCAGCCCCCCACGGACAATAATCCTATGGAAAATTTAAATTATGAGGAGCCGGCTGAACCAACACAGGCACATCCAGACACCTGTGATATTGGACATTCCTCAGATAATGAGTTACCCATGGCAGATAATCTAGAGATACCTACAGTTCCAAACGAGGTCGCCCGCCGCATGCAGCTGCTACCCCCCTCGCCCGACACGGATACTTTAATCTCGAGGCTACAGGAATCGACTGAGGAATTTATTCCAGTTGTTCCACGTAGAAAGCGACGCGCCAAGAAAGATCTTCCTCCATTGCCACCATCCACCATTCTCACACGCAGTGCTTCACATGCAATTCAGGGAAGTGATTCTACTCTCTCTCAATGAATATTATGATATGGAATATAAGAGGCCTGCGCGCCTCAATACCACGACTACATCAATTGATACGTGATCATCGGTTAAATATACTTGTTTTACTAGAACCTAAACATGCACCGACTACTATTCATCGTTATGCTCTAGATTTCGGATTTTCTAATTCCTATGCATCACAGTCCGAATGTATTTGGTTTTTCTTGCGCGACTCACACTTCACTTTGGTAACAGTGCAGGATGAAGGGCAAGTTGTTCATTTCACACTTTTATATCAGCCCCTTCAATATACTTTTGTATACTCTGCAGTTTTGGCAATCACACTTCATCTCTTCGCCGTTCGTTGTGGGCTTCATTATGTACATTCTCAGACGCCTCTGATTTACCTTGGGTGCTAGGTGGAGATTTTAATACATTTTGCTCTATATCTGATCATGAAGGCCGTTCACAGCCATCTCTCACTGCTTTACAGGATTTTAATGATTGCATAGAATCATGTGGATTGATGACGCCACAGTTTCATGGATCCAAATTTACATGGACTGATGGTCGGGCCTTGGAAGAGTCCGCCGGAGATTAGATTGGCTATTTCTTAATATTGCATTTCATGACAAATTTGATGACCTACAACTTACACATCTTCCCCGCATTGCTTCAGATCATACTCCATTATTGCTTTTATGCCGTATCAGTCCATCTCCGACGCGTCGTTCTTTCCGGTTTCTTGACTCTTGGTTGCTGCATGGACTTCTTATCCTACTACTGGCGGAATGTATGGCTTCTACACAAAGTTATTCAAACATAAGAAGGATGTGCAACGGTGGAACAAGGAAATATTTGGTAATATCTTCTCTAATGTCCAACAAGCCGAAGTAAATCTCACACATGCTGAAAACCTTTGGGACACAAATCCAACGGATGAAACTCAGACAGAGTATCATAGAGCGAAGGCAGAATATCTTCAAGCCTCGTCTTATGAATTGCACTTTTGGAAACAAAAAGCACGCGTCCGATGGCTAAAAGAAGGTGACGCTAACACCCGATATTTTCACTCCATTGTCAAAGGAAAAAGATTTAACCTACGGATCCAACAAATACAATCAAGTGCCGGAATTATCGGCACTGCACCTGACGATATCATGGCTGAAGCAGTTTCTTTCTATACATCTTTATTTGCTCGTGAGCCTACTGCTAATTATGATAATATTCTGCGACATATTCCGACATTAGTTTCCTCGGCGGAAGTGAAATCTACGGTTTGGCATTTGGACCCTCATAGTGCAGCCGGTCCAGTTGGTTTTAACATCAACTTTTATCGATCCTGCTGGCCCATTATTTAAACAGACGTCATTAAAGCGGTACAGGAATTCTTTCTTGGCGTTCCTCAGCCTACCGTCATGGCTAGTGCATTAATAACTTTGATTCCAAAAAAGCATTCCCCTGCTAGTTTCAGTTATTTTCGTCCTATATGCCTCACTAATTTTTTGAGCAAAGTCTGTACCAGATGTGTTTCTAGCCGTTTGAACACATTATTGCCACGTTTAATATCTCCAGAACAATCGGGCTTTCTACCAGGTACTGACATCTCTACCCAAGTACTATTGGATCGTGAGATGATCCATATGATGGATAGGGGTGGCTCACAATTATGTTTAAAGTTAGATATGATGAAAGCATTTGACAGAGTCGGCTGGGAATATTTGAAGTTATTACTACACACATTCGGCTTTTCAGATTTCTTCACTCGTATTATTTTGAATCATTTGAGTGCCACTACGTTAGCAGTATTGATTAATGGCCAGCCATCTTCAACTTTCCGGCCGTATCGAGGAGTTAAGCAGGGAGATCCATTATCTCCATTATTATTTATTCTGGCATCTGAAGGTTTTAGCTGGGGCTTGAAAGCTTTAACAACAACTGGAGTGCTACAGCCTTTCCGCCTGGGGTGCATCCCACTTACAATCACACATTTGGCCTATGCGGATGATTTGCTGATATTTCTACGAGGTACACATCAGAACCTTCGACATTTTCATACTTTTCTTACGCAATATGAAAACTGCTTCAGGTCAAAAGGTGAATTTCCAAAAAAGCAGTATTGTTCCGTCTGCCAGGGTAACTACACATCAACGCCAGAGTTTTGTAAATATTCTAGGCATGCGTCTTTCGAGTCTCCGATTTCGATATCTTGGTTCTTATTTACACAAGGGTATCACCCGTTCAAGATATTGTGTTTCTTTACTTCAACATATTGATGATAAACTACAAGGGTGGCACTCCAAATTGCTTTCAGCAGCAGGTCGACTAGTATTACTAGGTTCAGTAATAGCCGCATTACCACTTCATGTCATGGCGGCAAGTGGCTTACCGAAATCGGTGATTAAGATGATACATCGCAAGATGGCTGCATTCTATTGGGGACGTCGACACCATTGGGTCTCCTGGACTACTATTTGCAAGCCACGGGATGAGAGAGGTTTAGGTCTACGAGACATAAACATGTTACAAAAAGCATATCATTGCCGAATCTGGTGGTCATACCAACAAAATTCCACACTATGGAGCAAATACATGCATGCCAAATATAAACATCGTCAAGATTATCTCCCACGGTTAACGGACTCGCCCATATGGAAGATTATTTGCCGAATCCATTCCTTCTGCCTAACACAGACTGGCGGTCAGGGAGGACACATTACATGGTTACCCACGCCTATGGGAGAATTTTCGCTGAAAAGTGCTTATGATACTTGCTGGATATCTTCTCCCAAACTACTCTCTGCATCATTTATTTGGTACAAACATCACTCTCCTTCTACTCAGCTATTTTTATGGCATCTTTTTAATTCGGCAATACCGTTTGAGGATTATATTGGACAATATTCAACGGCTCGTCCAACGCAATGTCCATTCTGTGAAAGCGAGTCAGCCACGGTGGATCATGTCTTCTTATATTGTTCTTATGTGCGTCCCCTATGGCAATATTTTGCTAGTGAGCTACATTGCCCTCTTCCATCCTCATTACGGCTTTGTCAGTATCTTCTTTCTTGGTGGTATCGTTCATCCTTTACCTCTCTCATTGGAGTTTATAAAATAGTAATCCCAGCAATTATCGTATATAACATATGGTGTGGCTATACATCAATAGTATATGGGGACAAAACTCATATAGCGGATACTTCACTACGGCACTCCATACGCTATGATATTATTTTGTGGCACAAAAAAATCACGGGCTCCAAAATTGCTACTGGATCACGACGACATTTCTCTTGGCTACCATCGTTCCAACATCCGAGGCCTCTGATGATTCGCTGGGTCACCCCGCCCTCTGGTCGGTTGAAATTAAATGTAGATGCTGTTGTGGGTAGACAATATGCAGCAGGGAGTGCGATATTGAGAGATCACATGGGTTCATGCATAGGAGCGGTTTCTTTTAGACTTCCTCCATGTGCACCACTACATGCAGAGATTCAAGCCGCCGTGTTTGGAATTCTTTATTTTCTTCCATTCTATCGCACGATTATCCTGGAGTCGGATTGTGCTCAACTGATAGATCGTTTGTCAAGGCAGCACCTTCTACACGGAAACTATCATCTTCACCAGCTACACACACTGGTTCATCTCCATCAACTTGACTACCATCACATTAATCGCGAGGCAAATATGGCAGAACATTACTTAGCGCAACATGCTATGTTAAACCCACGTACTCAGCATTGTACTGCTCATACTCTGCCTTCATTAGTACGTGCTGCAATCTCGTTGTATCTCATGGATTGGCGCTCTTTCAGACTTCCTGCCTGTTTCCTTTGGGATCCAGGCAGGCACGGTATGGTTGACTATCCATTTGTCTACATT
Organism: Eustoma russellianum; assembly: GCA_036186865.1. NCBI lineage: Eukaryota > Viridiplantae > Streptophyta > Magnoliopsida > Gentianales > Gentianaceae > Eustoma > Eustoma russellianum. Next base: position 17,619,275 of record AP025061.1, read on the forward strand.
TTATACTGCTTCATTCACATACATAACATACATCATTTTCTTTTCAATGGAACATCCTGGTTGACATGTGACAACACTCCTTTACCATCGATCATTCGAGGACAACATTGCTTGACCAAATACCACTCATGCGATGACCTCCTGGCGAAGAATGTTTGTTTTTGTGGTGCTGGAACTTTACCACTGTCGCCTTGGCTCCTTAGTCAAGGCGACTTGGGTATGCATTCAGACTTTCTGCTTATGATTATTACTATTCTCACTCCTGTTGGATTAATATACTCTTTCCACTGTCACGAGGTACATCCCATTCTGCCTCCCTCAATCTCCCCTGGTGGACATCATACGGCAATCTGGCGATCACTCCAAGCTTGGATACCAACACGCCCCACATCTGCGACCTACGGCTTTTATACATTCCATATCAATGATAGCCGTGTAAATATGTACGCTTTTTCCTTCGCCAAGGTTTTTTTCACAAGGGTGGTTTTACTTGGCAAGGTTTTAATGCGGCATATCATATACGACTGGAGATATGATATTATTAGTTCATTATTTCATTTATTCGCATACTCTGATGATTGTAATATGGTTTTTCTCCGCCATAAGTGAGGCTCGTCATTTATAAAAGTTTTCGTTTTTTAAAAAAAAATATATATTCAGATTTTTTTTAAAAAGGCACATACACATATATTCCAACGTACTACCGACACGTTATATATTTTACGAACGTACGTTAACTTCACACCACTATATTTGACTCATATTTATGAGTATATTTAGGTCTTATATCATGTGATATAAGTCATGGTGATGACAAATTCATTACGACACGTTAAAATGTTCTAAACCAGAAATTGTCGTATCGGGTGAATACCAAAACTTTGCCAACGTGTCACGTACTTTCCATAAATAGATGGCCAGCCCCTACACTTCAAAAATGGCACAAATTTCGTGGCTTACATGGTATGTGCAGCCATAAAATCATTCCATGTTGGCACACACAAATCACCTTCAATTAAGGCCAAATTGTGGAGATTCCAAATTCAATTTTGTCACATGTTGGGCGCCACTTTAGATCAGCCTAAGTGTTGAATATTAAATTTTAGTTTTTGTATATTATGTGTAACATAATATATATAACATGTGCAAAAATTTGGAATTTAATTATAGAACAATTGGATAATAGATAAACGTCGAAAATTCGGTTTTCTACGTACACGGAAAATGGAACATTTTTAGCATGGCATATAACATGTATCTAGACACTTTTTACATACTTCATACATTCTGAAGTGTTCTAGAAAAATCAATTAAGGGCTGATTGGAATATACCATGTGTGTATAATTATATGTGCACTATTTTACAAAGTTTGCAAAAATAAAATTCAACACATGTAAAACTATCATACACGCATAGATCAGTATTATTGGAGCATATGTGGAGCTTTGTTGGCATCTTGATTGGTCAAAAATGAAGCATACAATGTTGGTGACATAAAGAAAGGAACTACAAAAGGTAACATTTCAAAATTTATCACATTTGTGACACATGCTGAAAATTCAGCATGTGTTGTCTTGAGCTGACCGATTTTTTACACTAAGTAATGCCATATTTTACTATCTTGAATCATGTGGATTAATGGAAGATGTTATGGAAATGTTTTGAATATTTTATGGAATAAATAAAGTGATATCTTTGAATATCACACATGCTTTGACTAATTTTTATTCCAAAATTAGTGTAAATGCTATGTACTAAATGATGATTGATTTCTTCTTTATTTTCAAGGCATAAATCAAATACGAACTTGGCAATAATTTGAATTAAGAGAGAATGTCACATGCTGAAATTTCAGTATGCACATGGCCGAAATTTTGATGGAAATTTGGAGTTAGTTGTCTTGCTAATTATGTGGGATGATTATGTGATTTATGGAAATAATTTTATGGCTAATTGGCACATGCTTTTTGAGGTTTATTTTCAGATTTATCTAGTCATCAAATGATGACAACTTCCATCCAATCAATGAGTGCCAAGTAAGCAAGAGGTTAATGATCATCCAATAAGAAGTTGCCAAGTAAGCAAGGAAATGTCACAATGATGCAATATACTCTTCCAAGGACTCACACGATAATTTTCAAGAGGAAGAGGAGGGAAATAGGGGGCGGCCATCATTGATAAAAGGAAAGAAGAGAGCAAGACAAAAACAACACAAGTCTTACAAGCTTAAGAGATTTAAAACCTTTTCCTCTCTTCTTTTACGCTCTCTTTCTTTCTTCTATCTAAAAGCCTATTGTACTCATATTTATAAATTTGAATAGGCTTCATATAGACCACCAGATACTCTCATTATTGTTGTAAAAGATTGATCAAGGTGCGATCAATCTTGCACTTGCAAGGTGGTGGTGTTCGTGATCGTTGTATTCATATATAAGGTTTGTAAAGGGTTGGAGTTGCTGTGTAACTCCATCAACCCTATGTGGTAAGGTGCTCTTTGTGTTTTTTGATTAGTGCTAACCGAGGAAGGTGTCCTCGAAGACTTGAGTAGGTTGTTTTAACCGAACCAGTATAAAATTCCTGGTGTTATTTACTTTCAGCACTTACTTTCAGTTTCAGCACTGTGTATCGTTTTTCATCACGTCAATAAAAATAGTAAACGAATTTCAAAAATCACAAAACTCTCCAGAATCATAGCCACACGTCTTAAGGTTAATTTGGCGCAAGTTGCAACCCTTTTGTACAAGGATAAGTTAACCAAACGTCTAAAGTTTTGAGACTAGTGCAGTCTGATTTTCAGGCTTGCAAATGTTGAGACTTTGAACGTATTTGACTATCTTCCCAAAAGAATTTTTCAAACCTGTTTCAACCCAATTACATAAAACTAATAAGGGGTTAGTCATTAAATTTTCAGAGCATTTGGAGTTACGGATAAGTAGAAATTATTTTTCAAATCAGACTATCGTTTCTGGCAGATTTGCGCAATCTGACCACGAACAATGTTTCAAGGGGTTAGAGGTTGAATTTTAATCTGAAATTTTTAGGAGATACTCAAAACATCTAAGACTAAGTTCTCTCCAAATTTCAGAATTTTTAAAGAGCTGCAACCTAGTTTTCAAAACGTTTCAATACTGGTCCCAAAAACAGAAACTGTTTCAGAAGTTGGGTTTTTGGTTTAAAACTATTTTAAAACCCACATTTTCCGCACCCACTATTCAACCCCCGCTTCTAGTGGTGCCTTGCAGATCCTACAAGTGGTATCAGAGTGCAGGAACACTCACAACTAAAGGATCCAACGATCTAAGTGAGATGGCAACAACAAACTTCAAAACCGAGCAAGAAGGTATGTCCAGTCAAAGGCCTCCTCTCTTTGACGGTGAGTATTTCATTCAATGGAAATTAAGAATGAAACTTTTCTTATGGCAATTGATATTGATCTTTGGTCAATTATAGAAGATGATCCATTTGTTCCATCAAAATTATCGACTGCAGATGGAGTCACACTAGAGGTCGTTAAGCCTAGACAAGAGTATACTAGTGATGATAAAAAGAGACCGAGCATGAACGTTAGGGCTATGCAATTACTTCTAAATGGACTAAGTAAAAGTGAATCTAGCTATGTTTCAAATTGTTCTAGTGCTCAACAAATGTGTAGAATTCTTGAAATGAAACACGAAGGCACTAGTCAAGTAAAAGAGTCCAAGATCAACATGCTTATATCCACACTCGAGTCATTGAAATTATTGCCAAATGAATCTATCGTTGATATGGATCTTCGCTTGACTAACATTTATAATTCTCTTGAGTCTCTTGGCAAAGCCTTTACTATGCAGGAAAAGGTACAAAAGGTCTTGCGAAGCCTTCCATCCGAGTGGGACCCTAAAGTAACGGCCATAGAAGAAAGCAAAGAAACTAAATCGATTAAGATGGAAGAACTAATTGGATCACTTAAGGTATATGAGAACAAACTCACCATAAGGAAATCGGAATCATCATCAAAACAAGGTAAGACTATTGCATTTTAAATCAAATGAATACGTCTCTACTTCTTCCGATCACGTAGATGACAGTGATTCTGAATCAGATAACGATGACTTAATTTTATTGGCTAAAGGCTTAAGAAAATTCATGAGAAAGTCATTTAGAAACAAAACCAAGGCTACTTCGACTAAAAGAAATAAGAACAAGACAAACGACAAGGATGTTAAACGTTACGAATGCGGTAAACATGGACATCTATCATATGACTGCCCTAATAAGGACAAGCAAACAAACAAACACCCTAACAAGGAACGGACCAAGAATAGACTCGTCTCAGAACCTAAGCAAAGGAAAAGAGCTCTCAAGGCCTCCACTTGGATTGATACATATGATTCCGAGACTGAAACAGAAGAGGAGACTGCACAAGTATGCGTTGTGTCCAAAGCATCAAACGAGGTATCATCTGAATTTGATTCTGACTCCTAGCCTTCTTATGATGATCTTTTTAGTCAGTACTTAGATATGCATAAATTTACTAAGACTCTCGCGAAAGAAAAGAAGCGATTAATTGGAGACAACAAGCTGCTAGAATCTTCTAATGAGAATCTTGTCGCTCAATTAAACGATTCAAAAGAAGAGTCTTCATGCATTATTAATGCATTAAAGTCAGAGATCTCATCATTGACCACGCAAAATAATGAAATAAAATCCGAGATTTCAAATTTGAAATCAAGGAATACGGACTTAGAGAAAATGATGAAACAGTTTGATACGGGATCTAACATGCTAGATCGTATTATTTTATCACAAAATCATGATAGTGATAAAACGGGATTAGGATACATTGAAACAAATGAAGTATCCATTAAACCAACCAAGTTTGTCTTTTCTAAGAAAGTAGACACTCCAAAAGCAAATATGGCGTCTAAGATGACGCAAAGACCCCCTCTCCCCTTATCTCGTCATACTTCTTCTTCATATCATGCGAAATATAATTATGTGCCATATATATATGAGAAGAAACAAGTGATGCATACACGACATTCAATTCATCCATCTTGATCACGCACTATGCACACCAACACAAGGACATATCAAAAACGCACTCAATATGACGCATATAAAGGAGACTCTGCCAAAGGCCCAAAGTCCACTCACCATATGTCTACTACATTGAACCTTCATCTACATTCTTGCCATTTGCTAGACCGAGAAGGATCACCCAAGTATAGGTACCGAAAGGTACTTTTACTAGGAGGTGAATAACTAACTCGTAAGGACCCAAAATTAAAAAGATACCTAAATCACTTGTGTACATTGCAGGGAACCCACACATTAAAAGACAAATCTACCAAGTGGTTCCTTGACAGTGGTTGCTCGAGGCACATGACGGGTGACCCGAACTTGTTCACTAAATTGAAGAAGGTCACAAAAGGAGGATCCATGACCTTTGGAGACAACAATGAAGGCAAGATCATCGGAAAAGGTACAATTGGAAATCCAAGCACCCTTCAAATCTCAAACGTCTTTTTGGTAAGCAACTTATCCTATAATCTTCTTAGCATTTCACAATTTATTGACAATGGTTTTGATGTATGTTTTACTCACCCATATTGCAATGTAATAAATAAAAATGGAGAAACAGTCTTAAAAGGAAAACGGGAAGGAAACATCTTTACACTTTCTATGAATGATATGGTAGACGCCAAGGTTAAGTGTTTCATGTCAAATGAACCTAACGTAAATTTATGGCATAGACGTTTAGGACACATTGATATTTCTACACTTGAAAAACTTCAGCGAAAGAACATAATACGAGGATTGCCTACACTTGATTTAGACAACTTTCAGTTGTGTGAATCTTGCATAAAAGGCAAACAAACACGCGAGTCACTAAAACCTAAAAATGAAATAAGCACAACTAGAGTTTTAGAATTATTACAACATCGATTTGTTTGGTCCTAGTCGCACTACGAGTCTTGGTGGACATCACTATGCTTGTGTGATTGTTGACGATTTTTCTCGATATACTTGGATTTTGTTTTTTGCACATAAGGATGATGGTGCCATTGAGATTGCAAAACTAATAAAACAACTTGAAAATCAACATGGTGTCAATGTGAAAAGGATAAGAAGCGATAAAGACGGTGAATTTAAAAACAAGGACATGATTTCATTTTGCGAAGAAAAATGAATTAAATACGAGTTTTTGCCACTTAGAACTCCACAATTAAATGGAGTAGTAGAAAGAAAAAATAGGACATTACAAGAAATTGCTAGAACCATGTTGTGTGAGAATAAATTGCCTAGATTTTTGTGGACGGAAGCCGTAAATTGTGCATGCTACATAGTTAATCGTTTGTCTATTAGAAAGAAAATTAATAAGACGTCTTATGAGATATTAAACAATCGCATGCCTAAAATTGATTACTTTCGTGTATTTGGTTGTAAATGCTTTGTTTTAAATACGAAAGCTAATTTAGATAAGTTTGAATCTAAATCAATTGAATGTATCTTTGTTGGATATTCTGTGAATTCAAAAGCATATAGATGTTATGATCCCCTCACTAGACAAATTCTAGAATCCATCCATGTGAAGTTTAATGAATTTGGTGAGATTGATAAAGATAAAGAATATGATGATGATTTGGAATTGAAACCCGTGTTGAATGATAATGATGGCACGCATGATATGCATGATATACTAGAAATGCATGATCACTTAGAAATGCATGAGCACATAGAAAATAATCAACCAAGATGGCATAGAGATCACCCACATGATCTCATTATAGGCGATATCACTCACGGTGTGCGACCACGTAGAAGAATAAATCCGGATGAAATAAATCAATTTCATGCCATGATTTTTGAAATTGAACCTAAGAATGTGCATGATGCTTTGAGTGATTCTTCTTGGATTGATGCTATGCATGATAAACTTAATCAATTTGTTAGAAATGAGGCATGGGATTTGGTTCCACGACCACAAGATAATACTATAATAGGCACAAAGTGGGTGTTTAGAAATTAAATGAATGAAGAAGGAAAAGTTGTTAGAAATAAAGCTAGACTTGTAGCACAAGGATATAATCAAGAAGAAGAAATTGATGATGATGAGACATTTGCACCCGTAGCACGCTTAGAAGCCATACGACTTTTACTTGCTATTGTCTGCATGAAAAATTTTAAACTCTATCAAATGGACGTGAAAAGTGCATTCTTAAATGGCTTTATACAAGAAGAGGTATACGTGAAACAACCACCCGGTTTTGAAGATTTGAAACATCCCGATCATGTGTACAAACTAAAAAAGGCACTATACGGTCTAAAGCAAGCACCTAGAGCATGGTATGATCTATTTGCTACTTTCCTTTTAGAAAATGGTTTTAAAAGAGGCACTATAGATAGTACTCTATTTTTAAAACAAGATAAATCAGATTTACTCATTATTAAAATTTATGTTGATGACATCATTTTCGGCTCCACTTCACATAAACTTGTTGAAGATTTCGAAATTTGCATGAAATCGGAATTTGAAATGTCTATGGTTGGTGAATTAAATTACTTTCTTGGCTTGCAAATTAAACAAACCAGTAAAGGTATCTATATTAGCCAAGTTAAGTATATAATTGATATGATTAAAAAGTTCAATTTCGAAAATTTAAAACCATCTCCCACCCCTATGAGTGTCACAACTAAATTAGATAAAGATGAACATGATAAGGATTTTGATAATGACTTATATAGATCTATGATTGGTTCTTTGCTATATCTTACTGCTAGTAGGCCTGATATCATGTTCAGTGTATGTATGTGTGCACGTTTTCAAAGTCAACCTAAGGTGTCTCACTATAATGTCGTGAAAATATTAAGCACACACCCATCTTAGGCATTTGGTATGATAAAGACTGCGAATTTAACTTGCATGCCTACACTAACGCAGATTATGGTGGATGTAAAATATATAGAAAAAGCACGAGTGGCACTTGCCAATTTATAAGAAATTCACTTATTTCATGGTTTTCTAAAAAGCAAGCCAGATTTGCACTATCCACCACTGAAGCTGAATACATGGCACTTAGTTTTTGTTGCACACAATTGCTATATCTAAAACAACAACTCTCTGATTTTGGTATCACAGTACAACGTATTCCTATATATTGTGATAGTATGAGCGCTATCAACTTGTCTAAGAATCCCGTACTACACTCTAAGGCCAAGCATATAGAAGTACGTTATCATTTTCTTCGTGATCACGTAAGTAATGGTGATATTGTTATAGATCACATACGCATAGAGGCACAAGTAGCGGACATTTTTACTAAGGCATTAAATCAAGCCACGTACAAAAATCTTCGTTCTAAATTAGACATGATTTCTGCTGCTTTGATTTGATTGTCTTTCCATATTTACATGCATTTTTGATTGACTTTCCAAAATAAAGGGGGAGAGAATGCATGATTTAAGGGAGAGAGAGAAACTAATTGCATAAATCAAGGGGGAGCGAATTTGAAATTTGAAATTAAAAATTTGAATTTATGCACAATTGAAGGGGGAGCAACAAGATTTAAATCATGTATGTAGGTTATTTTGTAAATCATCAAAAGGGGGAGATTGTAGAGAAAAAGGGGTTTGAGTGATTACAAAATGCATGATTTAAATAAACGTATACTAAAGAAATGCTTGACATATTTCATGACATGACATGTTGTTGCATAAAACTTGCCTTATATAGTTCATATATAATGTTGTCGTACTATCGAGCCATGAAGATTTAAAGCTTGCATCAAATGGCAAGCATTTGTTGTGTTTGAACTATTTTTAGGTGCCATCATTAATGAACTAAACTAGTTCATTAAGTGAAGTACTTAGTTAAATAAACTAAGTAGTTTATTAAAGGAAGCCATATTTGGAAAAGGCACAAAGGCAACAAGTTGAAGAAAGGAAAGTTCTCCACTCCCTTATATCACACGTTTTTCAATATATATATATATATATATATATATATATATATATATATTCAGATTTTTTTTCGAAAGGCACATACCCATATATTCTAACGTACTATCGACACGTTATATAATTTGCGAACGTACGTTAACGTCACACCACTATATTTGACTCATATTTATGAGTATATTCAGGTCTTATATCATGTGATATAAGTCATGGTGATGACAAATTTATTACGACACATTAAAAGGTTTCAAACCAAAAATTGTGGTAACGGGTGAATACCGAAACTTCGCCAGCGTGTCATGTACTTGCCATAAATAGATAGCCAGCCCCTACACTTCAAAAATGACCACAAATTTTGTGGATTACATGTTATGTGCAGCCATAAAATCATTCTATGTTGGCACACACAAATCACCCTCAATTAAGGTCAAATTGTGAAGATTCCAAATTCAATGTTGTCATATGTTGGGTGCCACTTTAGATCAGCCTAAGTGCTGAATATTAAAGTTTAATTTATGTATATTATGTGTAACATAATATATATAACATATGCAAAAATTTGGAATTTAATTAGAGAAAAATCAGGTAATGGATAAACGTCGAAAATTCGGTTTTCTACGTACACGACACATGGAACATTTTTGGCATGACATATAACATGTATCTATACAATTTTTACATACTTCATATATTCTAACGTGTTCTAGAAAAATCAATTAAAGGCTGATTGGAATATACCATGTGTGTATAATTATATGTGCACTATTTTACAAAGTTTGCAAAAATAAAATTCAGCACATGTAAAACTATCATACACGCCTAGCTCAGCATTATTGGAGCATATGTGGAGCTTTTTTGGCATATTGATTGGTCAAGAATCAAGCATACAATGTTGGTGACATAAAGAAAGGAACTACAAAAGGTAACATTTTAAACTTTGTCACATTTGTGACACATGCTAAAAATTCAGCATGTGTTGTCTTGAGCTGGCCGATTTTTACACTAAGTAATGACATGTTTTACTATCTTGAATCATGTGGATTAATTGGAAGATGTTATGGCAATGTTTTGAATATTTTATGGAATAAATAAAGTGATATCTTTGAATATCACACATGCTGAAAATTTCAGCATGTGTGGAAATGTATGCTGGCCGAATTCATGGCCATATTGGTGACTAATTTTTATTCCAAATTTAGTGAAAATGTTATGTACTAAATGATGATTGATTTCTTCTTTATTTTCAAGGAATAAATCAAATACACACTTGGCAATAATTTGAATTAAGAGAGAATGTCACATGCTGAAATTTCAGCATGCACATGGCCGAAATTTTGATGGAAATTTGGAGTTAGTTGTCTTGCTAATTATGTGGGATGATTATGTGATTCATGGAAATAATTTTATGTTCAATCGGCACATGCTTTTTGAGGTTTATTTTCAGATTTATCTAGTCATCAAATGATGACAACTTCCATCCAATCAATGAGTGCCAAGTAAGCAAGAGGTTAATGATCATCCAATGAGAAGTTGCCAAGTAAGCAAGGAAATGTCACAATGATGCAATATACTCTTCCAAGGTCTTAGAAGATAATTTTCAAGAGGAAGAGGAGGGCTATAGGGGCGGGCATCATTGATAAAAGGAAAGAAGAGAGCAAGACAAAAACAACACAAGTCTTACAAGCTTAAGAGATTAAAAACCTTTTCCTCTCTTCTTCTACACTCTCTTTCTTTCTTCTCTCTAAAAGCCTATTGTACTCATATTCATACATTTGAGTAGGCTTCATATAAACCACCACATACTCTCTTTATTGTTGTAAAAGATTGATCAAGGTGTGATCAATCTTGCACTTGCAAGGTGGTGGTGTTCGTGATCGTTGTATTCATATACAAAGTTTGTAAAGTGTTGGAGTTGGTGTGTAACTCCATCAACCCTGTGTGGTAAGGTGCTGTTTGTGTTTTGTGATTAGTGCTAACCGAGGAAGGTGTCCTCGAAGACTGGAGTAGGTTGTTAACCAAACCAGCATAAAATTCCTGGTGTTATTTACTTTCAGCACTTACTTTCAGTTTCAGCACTGTGTATCGTTTTTCATCACGTCAATAAAAATAGTAAACGAATTTCACAAATCACAAAACTTTCCAGAATCATAGTTACACATCTTAAGATTAATTTGGCGCAAGTTTCAACCCTTTTGGACAAGGATAAGCCATCCAAACGTCTAAAGTTCTGAGACTAGTGCAGTCTGATTTTCAGGCTTGCAAAGGTTGAGACTTTGAACGTATTTGACTATCTTCCCAAAAGATTTTTTCAAAACTGTTTCAACCCAATTGAATAAAACTAATAAGGGGTTAGTCATTAAATTTTCAGAGCATTTGGAGTTACGGATAAATAGAAATTATTTTTCAAATCAATCTATCGTTTCTGGCAGATTTGCGCAATCTGACCACCAACAATGTTTCAAGGGGTTAGAGGTTGAATTTTAATATGAAATTTTTAGGAGATACTCAAAACATCTGAGACTAAGTTCTCTCCAAATTTCAGAATTTTTAAAGAGCTGCAACCTAGTTTTCAAAACGTTTCAATACTGGTTATTCATTTAATAAGAATTTTTCAAAGCTGTTTCAACCCAATTTAATACAACTAATAAGGGGTTATTCATTTAATTTTCAGAACATTTGGAGTTACGGATAAATTTGGATTTTGATAATTTTGTCACTCATCATTGGAAATCGTATGAGGCAGTAGGCGGCATGTGGAGTTTCTATTCCAAGCTTCGTCAACTTAAGCGTCATTTATGACAATGGAACAGGGATGTGTTTGGTAATATTTTTGATGCAGTCTCAAAGGCTGAAGCTGAAACGATCAGATGTGAAAGGGAATATGATACTAGTCCGTAAGATGACACAGACGTCATATCATTGGAATATGGTGGCCTTGAGGCAGGCACAATCTCGGTCCCATTTATTTTGGAAACAAAAAGCGAATGTCAAGTGGATGAAGGAGGAAGATGATAATACTCGTTTTTATCATCAAATTGTAAATGATAGGCGCCGGAGGGAGACAATCTGCAGAATTGTCTGGGAAGATAAGGTGGAAAGCAACAGTCTTTAGGACATTGAACGGGAGGTTGTAAGATATTATCAAGCATTGTTTTTGGCTGGGTCGACTTCATCTGTTGATTCTTTACTCCAACATATTCCATCTATTTTATCGTCAGAAGATAATAGACATCTTCTCGCATTGCCAGATTTACAGGAAGTTCAACAGTCCGTTTGAGATCTTAGTCCTACAAGTGCAGCTAGTCCAGACGATTTTCCAGGTTCATTTTAGGCGGTTCTGGCTTGTAATAAAATTTGATGTCCATAAAGCAGTACACGAGTTTTTCATTGGCGTTCAACCGCCTAGTCAGCTTTCTTCGTCGATAATTACACTTATTCCTAAGGTATCAAATCCACAAACATTCTTTGATTTTCGTCCTATCTGTCTGACCAATTTCTTGTCCAAAGTTATCATAAGACTGGTGGCGATGTGTCTGTCTACTTTACTTCCGAGATTGATATCTCCAGAGCAGGCTGGATTCATGAAAGGTCGAGGCATAACGGAGCAGATTCTATTGGCCCTTTAAATAGTGCATATGTTGGATAAGACAGTTCAGAGGGTCATGTTATTGTTAAATTAGATATGGCCAAAGCTTTCGACAGGGTGGATTGATCCTATCTACGTCAGTTATTACTGAAAATGGGGTTTCATTCTAGGTTGGTGAGGATTCTTTTGAATAATTTATCTGCCACTAGATGCTCTATCCTCATTAATGGAAAGCCAGTGGGCTTCTTTCCAGTTACGAGAGGGGTGAAACAAGGTGACTCTCTTTCACTGCTTTTATTTATTTTGGCTTCCAAAGGCTTTTCATGAGGCCTCAAATCACTGATGATATCGGGGGAGATCTAAGGTTTTCAAACCGGCCGTGTTCCACAGATATCACATTTGGGTTTTGCTGATGATTTGGTAATATTTTAAACGGCTCTGTCCCCAATATGAGACAGTTTCGACGATTCTTGGATGATTATCAGTCTGCCTCAGGTCAGCTAGTTAAATTCTATAAGAGTCAACTGGCAGTTGGCAAGGGAGTGACGGGCTCACGGGTTGCAAGGGAGCTAGGCATGCGATTAGCAGCTTTGCCAATTAAGTATCTTGGATCATACTTACATAAAGGTATTAATAGAGCTGCATATTGCACTTCTTTATTGACGCACTTTGATTCAAATCTCAATTCCTGGTCATCTAAGTTAGTTTCATCAGATGGTCGACTGGTCTTGATAAGGCATGTGCTTGCTACCATGTTGTTACATATAATTGCTGGCTTGCGGTTACCCAAAAGTGCAGTCAACGCTTTGAATAGAAAAATGGCATCATTCTTTTGGAATGATCGTCATCATTGGCAGTATTGGAAAAAAGTTTGTCGGCCCAAAGAGAATGGCGGCTTAGGTATACGAAACCTTGACATGGTGCAGCGGGTCTATGATGGTCTTTTATGGTGGAAATACCACCAATCAGATTCATTATGGGCGAACTTCAGTCGAGCAAAATATAGACAAAGAGACATGGTCTATGCAAACATCTATAATTCATCAATTTGGAAGCGAATTTGTGGAATCCATTCTTATATGCATCCAAGGGTCGAGCAATCACCGAACATCCTTATTTGGTGGTGGATCCGACAGGGCAATATACAATCAAATCAGCATATACACAGCTTTATTCAGACTAAGCGTTGCTTGATTGTGCTAAATATATTTGGTGGCTTAGCTCTCCCTCAGGGGCTCGTCTGTTTCTGTGGAAGCTTTGGTGGCACTCATCACCACTCCCGGATAATCTTTGTGCCTGGTAGACTATATATCCATCTCAGTGTGTCTTCTGTTGAAAGCAATCGGATAGGCGAGATCATGTTTTTCTCAACTGCCCAGAGATTAAACCGTTATGGTACGAAATCTCCATTCTGTTATCTAGCCTATTGCCCAGGCACTCGACCATTGACGCTTATTTACTTTTTGGTGGCCCACCTCTTCTTCTACCTCCATGCTTGGTAAATTTACGTGCAGTAGCTCCTTCATTGGTCGTATAAGTTATTTGGAAAGAGTATACATCAATTCGATTTGGGGACATCGGGTTCTCTTATAGACATTTATTTGAAAGGGTGCAAGATCATATACACACTTGGTGTGCTTCGACGCAGGGCCGCAAATTTTCCGAACCTCTCTCGCAATTAATGGCTCTTTCTTTTTCGTCACCGGTACGAGTTCGGCGCCATCGACTAGTCCGTTGGGAATTACCACCCTCAAGTAAGATGAAATTAAATGTTGATGCCTCAGTAGGGCATCATAAGGCTGCAGCTGGTGCAATATTGCGCAATGCTCGTGGGGAATTTATGTCAACTATTTGCTTTGTTTTGCCATTTGTTTTACCGCTCTGTGCTGAATTAATGACTATATTGTATGCCCTAATTTTCTATGCCAAAAATCATGACTGTCTCCTTGTTGAGACTGACTGTCGTATACTACTTAGCATGCTATATAATCCTTCACGATATACGGGGTCCTTACTGGCGGATCTACGTCGCACATCGAGTATGTTATGTCTCAATGCTTCCACACTATGTCATAGCCTTAGAGAGACTAACATGGCGGCACATACATTAGCGCGCTATGGTCTGCATGCGACAGGTGTCATATGTCCTTCAATTACGGCTTTGTCATGTGACGTTCCTGGCTCAATGGCGCTATATGCATCGCTTCCAAATCTACGGTTGTAAGTCTCCCTATGAGTTGGCGTATTTCCATATGAGTTGCATGTGTCATCAGTTGGCATAGACAACGTTGTATGAGGCACAACGACATCTTAACCTGGACGCTCTTTCACTTTTGGTCCATCGTTGGCTTGGCAAATTCTCTTGGTTGTTGCCTGTTGTCGTTTGGCTACAGGCAACTTGGGTATGCCTTCATTTCCTCGAATCAAATTCTTGCTTTATACTATATTTAACTTGCTGCATTAATGTGATTTTTATGGATGCTTTCCTAGCGTACTTCATTTCGCTTAAATATGGTGCAACGCCTCCCATATGGGTTGGCGATCTCATTTCTTTTGTTGCCTTGGTTAGCTCCTGGCCAAGGTAACGGTGGTATGTCTCTTAACCTCTCTTATTTTCTGTCAGCTTATTATACTCATCTTTAATTGTCTTTTGACCCCTCTTTTCGATCATTCTGGTGGGTGCATTTGTCTAAGCTTCTCGTTCCTGGTGATCAAGCTGTTTACATCATGATTCGCAGAGCTGCATTGTCAATTTCACACATTCGTTCATTGTTTTATTTCTGTTTCGTAGGAGCAATTGTATTCAATTATTCTTGGACATATACATTTTGTGTTTTTCTTTCGGGAGAGTCTCCCATATGCATAGGAAATCTAATGTAACCACGGTATTCCTCTGCCACAAGTGAGGGCTACACTTTAATAAAACACTGGACGGTACTGTCCGTCTTTATCTAAAAAAACTAGTCAAATATAATCAACTCACATCAACATGGACACTTGGCCGAAAGTTGATGCACACACACCAGTGTACATTGCAACTTGTTGATTACATTTTTATGCAAGATACATATATGTATACTCAATTTCCTCTTCAAAATGGCATCATTTCATATAATTATGGCCACCTGGCCGAATGATGATACACCCACCCTCTTATGCATATTGCAACCTGTTAACCACATTTTTATGCAAGATTCACATATGTATGCTCAAGAAATTCTTAAAAAAATCATCATGACGCCATGTATAGCTACTTGGCCAAGGCACACAAGCACATATATACATATCCTCACTTCCACTTATTATTTATATTCTATATGCAAGTTGACCCCCTCACTTACTAACCCGTTTATGTAATATGTCCTGTCCCGATATTATATGCAAGTACCTAGCTAGACATAATAACGACTTTATTATCTATGAATATAGGCACTAGGCCGAGGGACATATGATGTAAATACATCACTTATACATTTTCTACAACACATATCACATACATGCATCAATGTAGCTAAATACATGCTATGATGAGTACTCACATTTTCCCCTGGTTGAGACCACTATGCATACACATACACCATTTTTTATTTCTTTTAAACACATGCAAGATAGTCACCTATACACTCATACACACATTTTTCATTATCACATATTATTTAGTCATGCATGATAATATCCATCACGATGATGAAGGTAGAACTATGATGATGGTGATGATCATGATGATTTCACATTCAAGTGCATATGAGACAGTAGTCCACCCTATATTTATCATGCAAGAAATTCCCTTCTTTCATCATAATGATGATTATGCATATCCATTGAAATCATGCTAAGCTTATCATGAAAATGACATGCAACACACTTTCTTCAAGTTTATGGTTAACCATCATTTGAAGCTAAGAATGCATGATCTAATCTTTTGATATGATCATAAAGGACTCTTCATTGAACATGCATGAAGAAACTAGGTAGAATACTTGTCTTTTTCTTTGAATCTTAGTCTAAAATAGAAGAAGTTTCCTTCTTTTCCCCTTGGGTGGAACTTTTGTCCTGTAAGGCCAAGTAGGTAGAGAAAATGTTAGTTGTTGAAAGATAATAATAGTCAAGAATGTTATAAAATCAAACCTTAAACATGTTTACTCTTTTTAAATCCTTGTGGTTCTTTGCTTTTCCAACTCAAAAAAGCTTCCTCCTCCTATGGTGATGTGCACAACCTGAACGGCTAGAAGAGAAGGTAATTAAATTTTTGTAAAGTAGGAAGATTTAATAGCTTCTAACTTTAATTCTTGGTAAAGGCTTTACCTTTGGTTTTTTGTTGAGGGTTCCTTAGACTTGCATATATTTTCTTCACTTGAAATTTACAAAATCTTCTTCTTTCCTCCTTATGGAAGCCATGGGTGGAAGCCCAAAGGGGAAGAAAAACAGATTGTCTTCAGAGGATGAATGAAGAACAAGATGTTCCAATGATGGTATGCTTCCTTACCTTATGAAATCCTACACATGCAAGCTTGGATCTTCAGTTTATCTTGAAGAATTCAGTTCCCTCTTGTCTTGGAAGTGGCCACAGTTTGAGCCCAAAAAAGGGGGTAAAATGAACTTTGTTCTTGTCTTGACAAGAGGAAGGAGGAGTGTTCTAGGCTTGGTTATGGAATTAGAATAGAGGTAATATGAAGAAAGAGAATGAGGCTTGGCCTCTTACACTCTTGATTCCATGGTGATAGAGGAGGGTAAGGAAGGTTGAGAGCTTTTGAGAGTTGTAAGAGGGGCGAAGGAGTTAGTATAGAGAAAGTGGAGATAAAATAGAGAAATAAAGTGATTCTTGTTGGTTGTTTGGGGGTAGGCCAAAATTCATAAGGCCTTGGAGAAAGAATGAATCTTATAATGATGTTTTTGTGTTGGGAAGAGAGCGAGAGGATGATGGGAGGCTTGGATGAATGGTGAGTGGTGAGGAGAATAAGGGGAAGAAGAAAATATTTTTCTCTCTCCTTATGGTGAAGCCGAGGTAGTGGGAAGGGAAGGATGGGGAAGAATCATCATATGGTATATGGGTATTAAAAGGAGAGATGTGATGGAAGAGAATGTGCACGAAGATTTATTGGTGGAGGAAGAACGATTATATTTGTACTTGTGGAGAAAATGAAGAAGGTGTGATGGAAGAGTTTGTCTTCTTCCTTTCATTATGTGGCCGAATTTATAAGGTAGTGGAGAAAAATTTGTATCCTTTTGTTTTTTGAGAAAGGAAAGTGTAAATACATAAGAATGCATGCATTGTGAGTGGTGGACAAGGGCTGTGCGTAAGAAGGTATAATGTGGTGTATTGTAATGGAAGACATGGAAAAGATTTTCATTTTGTCTTGCATGGGGATGAGTTAGCCGAGATGCATGTGATGGGGAAAAGAGAAGAAGATGGTGGAATGGAGAGCTTGGAAGAGTGTGAATAAGAACAATTAAGTGGGAGTCTTCCTATTTCTTAGTGTAACTGAGAATTGAAAGGAAAGGATGTGATTGTTATCTTATGGTGGTTTTGGGGAAGATTGAGGAAAGGATGGGTGTAAGAAAACTAGAAAGTTGTGTAAGAGTGAAATGATGTAAGGAGAGAATATGGATTGAGTAAAACAAGTTGTCTTAATCCAGGGGTGGGGCGGTCAATGGCTAGGGGTAGGAATTTACCACTTTGTCCCTCCTCTCCTTCCTTACGTGTTACTTTTCTTTTTTTTTCTTTAATTTAATTTAACTTGTTTTGGCTTATGTATTGTTTTTGACTAGCATTTATTCATTCTCCTAATTTAGTCATTACCTAAGGTTTTTGTTATTGCCTTTAGTTCTTTTTAAAAAAAATTTAATCTATTCGTTCAATGCGGCACAACAATCGTACCTTAGTTGCTTCGTAATTTACTTTGTTTACTTTTTCCACTAGCCCAGGGGTGTGGGACATAACATTTCTTCCCCCTTATAAAAAGGTTCGACCTTGAAACTTGTAAGTTTACTCGTAATTAACTGCTTAGCGTTACTCTACTGATTTTACTCTTATCACATGTCGCGACTTTATCCATTGTACTGATTTGGCGTTTAGACATGCTTTTCTACGATCATAACCTATGTGGCTCTATTTAGGAATCTGATTATTTGGTTATTGGTGCATCTATCCATTTCCGAGAGTCTTTTAAATCACTTGCTAGGGTATACTAACTTCCGCACTTCCGTCGTGCTACTCAGGTCAATTCTCTTCTTATTTGATTAATTTGTTGTTCCTAGTTCAGTCAAAATTTCAAACTATAATAACACTGATCGTAATATAACACATAGCTTCCTATACCTACTACCGTATCCAGGCATCTGGAGTATCTGTTTCTGGCCTATTCTAATCTTGAACATCGGTCTGTGATGGCCCTTCTTGCTATTGTGCATCACCTGGAAAGCCTCTTCTCCTCCTTGGGCAGTCCCTCATCATGTGCCTGATCTCTTCGCATCTAAAGCATGCATCTGTCCGCAAGCGGCACTCACCAGGGTGTTGTCTCTGGCATCATCAACATATCAGGATAGCTACTGGTGGTCTCCACTGCTGTTGTCGATGTTGTGACTGAGGCCGCCTGGATATTGCTACGGAGGCCTCCTGCATGCCCTCCGCGGATATAGGACCCATCTCTTTGTATGTTCCTTGATATTCTCTCGAGGTCTCCTGTTTATGGCCTCATGTCTTGCAGTGCAATAATGCGCTCTACTCTGTAGCAGTCATCCAGTAACTCTTCGAAATTTCCTGATTGTGCATCAACTAAGGATCTGTGAATCTAGCTCGCGTATGAACTTAACCATCTAAAACCTTTCATCAACCATCATGGAAGGAACATAGCGGCCTAGTGTGATGAAACGACGGACTTACTCAGATACTGAGACTCTTGCTTCCTGCTTCAGTGCGTCGAACTCTCCAATCTTCTGTATCATCAGTGCCGGAGGAAGGTAGAATCTGGAGAACTCCTCTAAAAGCTTCATCCAAGCTACCGATCGAGGTAGTGGCTGGATATAAATCCTCCACCACTGACTGGTCCTACTTACCAAAAACAGCTGAATAATCTGTGCCTTCACCTCTTTAGGCACCTGCGCAAGCTGGAAACCACTCTCAATTTCATCTAATCATCTTTCTATCTTACATGTATCTGGTTCTCCGTCAAAACTCAGAATTCATGTTCTTACTAGATGCCTATAATAAAATCCACTGCTTCTTTTCTGAGGCTGTGGCTGTGGAGGTGAAAGTGGTGATGAGGTCTGTGCTGACCCGTCTGTCTGACTCAGCTGTATCAGGGCCTCAAAAAATGAGTGAAATATCTCTCTCGGAAAGTGTGTCTGTGGATGTGGAACAGGCGATGGTGGTGATGGTGCCCGTTTTGAGGCTGACGATAACCCCTGTGGGGAAGGTGATGGAGTCCGTCTATTGGGTCGTGATGCTATCCTATTTCAAACAGTTAGGTTGACGTAGTTAGTAATATATAAAAACATATTTAAAATTTTTAGATTTTTCAGTGTGCCATTCAAATTCTGAAAGAGGCAGTCTAAGAATATGATACTAATTTAATTCAGTAGCTACTAAGAGGACAGAGTTATTGCAGATATTTTCACTAAACCATTATAGGGAAGCTATTCAAAGGCTGTCGCACTCAATCTAACATTATATGCTTAGACTTTACAATCTCCGCTTAAGTTTTACAATCATAACTTAAGTTCTACAGTCATAACCTATTACTTATCGTTACTTTATGTTACCCGCTGTGGACCTAGAGCCTCGGCTCTGATATCACCTGTAGCGCCCCGCCTAGGACTAGGGTCTCGGTATGGTGCACCTGTCGTACTCTACTACAAGAAGTATAAGGCGTCGATAACATTCGTATGCACGTCAGCATAAACATGTATCCAGGTTGTGGAAGCATCATAAATATATACAAAGCGTAATCGACATGCATAATACGGAAAACTAAAATTTGAATACATCTGAAATGTCACTAGAACAAAGTCATGATACAAATCCGAAATAATATAAATGAAACTGCATAATCTGGACCCATACAATAATCACTGGTGATCAATCCTCGAGACATCCTAAACTGTGTTTGAAACTAGCTCCTGAGCCTCTACAATATGGCAAAAGATGGGGTGAGCGATAACGAATCGCACAACAAGTATTTCTTTCTAGGTTTGTCATGTGGATCATGCATGGCAGACAGTAAATAAAAGCACATTCAATGACATAATAAGTACGTAATGCATCTCTGTATCACAAATGTAATGACAGACAAGATAGATAGCAGCAACCACATATAGACAAGAAATGTAAAATCACAGAGCAAATTATCTCATTTTCGTATTTCTTATCTTCTTACGTAGCCATTAAGTTTTTATCTAGTGTCTTGTATTATGTTTTCTTTGGCTATGTCTATGCCCCAAGCTCTGCTCTATACGGTAATCTTCTGTCTCTTAAGGGTCTAGGCGTATGTCAAATATGATGACACGGGTAAACATACGTATGCTCATATGATGGAAATTCATGCATCATTTTTTAGAAAACTTCTCAAAATATAACATTTCTGAAGTCATCGTATCAAATCTGTCATAGTTGTGCACATAGCATAACCTATATGAACGGTACACAAGACACACCGACTGAATTCCCCATGTAGTGCTATGTACCGACCATGAATCCCAATGGTTCGACTATGGTGGTACATCATGGGTACATAGATCTAACGGTGACGTGTTTTGGCAAGGATCCCGGGCCCCAGACACAGTGCTACACTCAAGCCAAAACGTAAGAGTAGATGCCATTTAAAAGGCGGAGACCCTTTGTCCAAGACAAGGTGTTACACTCAGGCCCACAGACGAATATCTCTTTGCCAAGTGACACCAATCCCTCACCTGAGGTCCAGTGTCAGGAGGTGCTCATAGCATATTTTGGCCCTGACATCCTCACTACTACACCTGACGTCAGGCGGGCTCCAATCATAAAATGTAGGCTGTCGGAACTGCGTAACATATCGTAATTGTCTCATATGGAATCAGTCGACGGAAGGTACGGTTCGTTAAAATTCTTTTAAAACTTTACACGTGATAAAAACATGTCTCGTAAAACTCTTTTTAAAATATTTCGTGACAACCGTTTCTGTAAATATGTGACGTATAATAAAACGTATCGTTTGGAAACTTCTTTTCGTGTATGAATGGATGTATACTCGGTTTTAGGCTGGTTTTATAAATCGAAGAATTTCAGCACTTAAGGTCATCTTTTGGCTCTTGTTCTCTACCGTTTATCTTACGTGAAATACCTGTTTGCCCCAATTGGGCAGCCTCAGTTTATTAACCCAAGTTCAGCCATCCTTTGGCTTTTCAAGGCACTATTTTCTTCCTTTGATTTGTCCCATACTTGGTTCGTCTATTTACTTCCTTTTACATACCTAGGCACATAGCAACTTGTTGATTACATTTTTATGCAAGACACATATATGCATACACAAGTAGCTCTTCAAAATAGCATCATTCATATTATTATGGCCACTTGGCCGAATGATGATACACCCACCCTCATGCATATTGCATCCTGTTAACCGCTTTTTTATGCAAGATTCACATATGTATGCTCAAGTAATTCTTTAAAACATCATCATGACTCCATTTATAGCTACTTGGACGAGGCACACAATCATATATACACATATGCTCACTTCCACTTAATATATATATTCTATATGCAAGTTGACCCCCTCACTTACTAACCCATTTATGTAACATGTCCTGTCCCGATATTATATGCATGTACCTAGCTAGACATAATAATGACTTTAATATCTATGAATATAGCCACTAGTTTGAAGGACATGGTGTAAATACATCACTTATACATATTCTACAACACATCACCTACATGCATCAATGTAGCTAAATATATGCTATGATGAGTACTCATATTGTCCCCCTGGCTAAGACCTCTATGCATACTCATACACATTTTTATTTCTTCTAAACACATGAAATGTAGTTACCTATACACTCATACACACATTTTTCATTATCACATATTATAAAGTCATGCATGATAATATCCATCACAAAGATGAAGGTAGAACTCTGATGATGGTGCTGATCATGATGATTTCACATTCAAGTACATATGAGACAGTAGTCCACCCTATATTTCCCATGCAAGACATTTCCTTCCATCATCATAATCATGATTATGCATATCCATTGAAATCATGCTAAGCTTATCATGAAAACGACTTACAACACACTCTCTTCAACTTTATAGTGAAGCATCATTCGAAGCTATGCATGCATGATCCAATCTTTTGATATGATCATAAATGACTCTTCTTTAAGCATGCATATAGAAACTAGGTAGAATACTTGCCTTTTTCTTTGAATCTTAGTCTAAAATGGAAAAAGTTTCCTTCTTTTCCCCTTGGGTGGAACTTTTGTCCTATAAGGCCAAGTAGGTGGAGAAAATGTTAGTGTTGGAAGATAATAGTCAAAAAGGTTATAAAATCTAATCCTAAGAAGGCTCACCCTTTTTAAATATTTGTGGTTCTTTGCTTTTCCAACTCAAAAAAACTTCCTCCTCCTATGGTGTATGCATGGTATAAATGGCTAGGAGAGAGGATGATTAAATTTTTTTAAAGAAAGAAGATTTACTAGCATCTAAGTTTAATTCTTCGTAAAGGCTTTACCTTTGGTTTTTGGTTAAGGATTCCTTAGATTAGCATGTATTTCGTTCACTTGAGATTGAGAGAATCTTCTTCTTTCCTCCTTATGGAAGCACGAGTGGAAGCCTAAATCGGAAGAAAAATGGATTCTCTTCAGAGGATACATGAAGAACAAGATGTTCCAAATGATGGTATGCTTCCCTACCTTATGAAATCCTACACATGCAAGCTTGGATCTTCAGTTTATCTTGAAGAATTCGGTTGCCTCTTTTCTTGAAAGTGGCCACGGTTTGAGCCTAAAAGGGGTGAAATAAACTTGGTTCTTGTCTTGACATGATGAATGAGGAGTGTTCTTGGTTTGGATTTGGAATTAGAATGGAGGTAATATAAAGAAAGCGAATGAGGCTTGGCCTCTTAATCTCTTAATTCCAAGGTGATGGAGGAGAGGGAGAAAGGTTGAGAGCTTTTGAGAGTTGTAAGAGGGGAGAAGGAGTTTGTTGGAGATAGAGAAAGTGGAGAGAAAATAGAAAAATAAAGTGATTCTTGTTGGTTGTTTAGGGGTAGGCCAAAATTCATAAGGCCTTGGAGAAAGAGGAATCTTATAATAATGTTTTTGGGTTGGGAAGAGAGTGAGAGGATGATAAGAGGCTTGCATGAATGGTGAGTGGTGGGGATAATGAGGGGAAGAAGAAAATGTTTTTCTCTCTCCTTATGGTGCAGCTGAGGTAGTGGAAAGGGAAGGATGGGAAGAATTATCATATACTATATGGATATTAAAAGGAGAGATGTGATGGAAGAGAATTCGCATGAAGATTTATTGGTGGAGGAAGAATGATTATATTTGTGTGGGTGGAGAAAATGAAGGAGGGGTGTTGGAAGAGTTTGTCTTCTTCTTTCTTGATGTGGCCGAAATTATAAGGTAGTGGGGGAAAATTTGTATCCTTTTGTTTTGTTGAGGAAGAAAAGTGTAAATATGTAAGAATGCATGTATTGTGAGTGGTAGACAAGGATTGTGCGTAGGAAGGTATAATGTGTCGAGTGTAATGGAAGACATGAAAAAGATTTTTCATTTTGTCTCGCATGGGGGTAAGTTGGCCGAGGTGCATGTGATGGGGAAAAGAGAAGAAGATGGTGGAATGGAAAGCTTGGAAGAGTGTGAATAAGAACAATTACTTGGGAGTCTTCCTATTTGTTGGTTTAACCGAGAATTGAAAGGAAAGGATCGGATTGTTATCTTATGGTCGTTTTGGGGAAGAGTGAGAAAAGGATAGGTGTAAGAAAAGTAGAAAGTTGTGCAAGAGTGAATTGATGTAAGGAGAGAAGATGGATTGAGTAAGACAAGTTGTCTTACACCAAGGGGGTGGGGTGGTCAATGTGCTAAGGGGTAGGAATTTACTGTTTTCTCCTTCCTTATGAGTTATTTTTCTTTTTTTAATTCTATTTTATTTTGTTTTGGCTTATATATTGCTTATGACTTTTATTTATTTATTTTCCTAATTTAATCATTACCTAAGGTTTTTAGTTATTGGCTTTAGTTCTTTAAAAAAAATTATGTATCTGTTCAGTGCGGCGTAACGATTGTACTTTAGTTCAATCGTAATTTTTTTTGTTCTCTTTTCCCACTAGCCCGGAGGTGTGAGTCGTAACAACACGCATGTCTATACATGTACATATACATCTATATATGTGTGTGTGTATACATAGCCACGTATATCACACACGCATTCATACACACACATACACACACACACATATATATAGTTGGAGGTCTCACTGGAAAAAGCTCTCTATCACTTGAGATGAAGGTATTGTTTGTCTGCCTTTCATCCTCCCAGACCCTAGCGATAGCTTTTGCTCTCGTTGGGATATATATATATTTATATACACACAGATACCTCTATATGCATACATATATATATATATATATATACATATATATATACATAATATATATATATACATATATATATATATACATATATATATATACATATATATATGTGTGTGTGTGTGTGTGTATTATACTTGTATTCGCATTTGTATTTCTACCATGGTTTGATTTTAAAACTTCATGATTGTGATTGAAAGAAGACAGACCTTAGAGCAACTGGTAAGGTTGCTGCTCTATGACCTTGAGGTCACGTGTTCAAGCCACAAAAATAGCCTCTTGCACAAAGTGTACAATAAGACTACGTACACCATATCGCCAAACAATCCGACCCCTCTCTGGATCCTATGTAAACGCGGTAGCCTAATGTATTGGGAACGTCTTATGACTGATTGGAACAGTGTTTCAGATAATAACCACGAAGATCATGATTTTTTTAATATCATAATCTTGTCAAACTCAAAACTGATCTACAAAGTGTGGGTTAGATTTATGTCAACCTGTGAGTCGGTCTGTCATCCCGTTTCACAAGCGAAAAATATGACCTTTTTAATTCTTCCTTGCAAAAATGCAATTAAATAAAAATTGACAAAAGTAAACATGTCTCACAAACTCAACCCAAACATAACATGTCTGCGTAAGTATTATCCGTCAACTTGATCTGAACACTACCGACCAACACAAACATTACCAACCAACCCCTACCTTAAATATTCTCAAACATCTAATTTGTGAGCCAGCACATATTCGACCCTTTTACATGGTGAGTTTAGATTTGCGTCTAGAATTGCAAACCCAATATATAAATAGTCATGTTCAAGTTGCATCTCCAAATCAGTGAACCAAAACATGGCTCACTCGAAACCCCTATGTCACAAGCCGTGTCCCAAGACAAAGGAATGACTGGTCATGACTCTTATGTTATACAATCAAAGAGTCATAAAGCTTTTATATCATGTTACAATCATGCAAAAGACTGAAATATAGCAATAAATATAAAAACACCATCTTCATAAATAAATGTAGTCAACATTTAGCTCAATCATCTGAAAGGATAAAAATAGAATGTGGTAAGCTCCTGCATGCTCGGTGCAGAAGATCACCATGCATCAAACAAACTTCATACATATCTTACTTCTACTAACCCAGGACAAGGTATTAAAAAGAGTTCATAAAAAGACCAATATCATAAACATCTTACAACTTAGGTCATCTCTTATCATGTGATTATGTCATATCATTTCCTCTCTAATCATGTCATAACAACAAATCACTGGTTCGTTTTTAAGATAGTTAATTATTAATCATGACTTGCTACTAATGGTGAATGTATCATCAATCGACAGCTTCCTCACACACAATACGTTATGGGACTATAAATTGTGTATCATAGTATCGAGTTGCATAGTTTTGTGAGATGTGATTGATTGCATGGTATGCTTACCTGAAAGTCAAAAGTCATAGGAATCATATACCGTGAATCATAGAATCATGTATCATCTATCATCCTCACAAGTAATGTCGTGTCTTAATCATGCAAGCAAAATATAATAATTTACCATACATTATATTTACTCGTTATTGATATGTATCTTGATAAATTAGTTTGACTCTAGAGATCAGAATCAGGATTCTAAACATCTTTAATAACCTGAGTCCAAGTTTTGAATAATAAGATATAATTAAAATATATTCAACTAACGCATAGGCCGTCCCAAACTCTTCGCCCACCCATTTTAGGGTTCGGACAGACACCAATGTATGCCGAACCTTAAATCATGTTCGACAAGCCTATAGGACAATTTCTAGCTTCTTTTAACTAAGAAAAACCTACCTTTTTTTAATCCAAAACTCATGCATTCAACCTCAATCCATCCAAGATCATTCGTATGCCCCAACAAGACCTTCACAATGACCCCAACAATATATTACACATGTTCACCATCAATCTTTAAGAATCTAACATAATGATGTAAGCAATTAAGTCTTTAAGATATAGAAATCTATACTTTTACATACACCATCATTTGACAACTACAAAAGAAATTTTAGGAGAAGCGTACCTTTCACCATGACCGATGTACGAAAGCATCTTTGATGAGCGGAAGCTTTAACTTTGATGTTGACAATCAGCAACATTTAATGGAGGTTTCTCTCCACTTACCCTTACTTTAATGTTTAATTTGATGGATAAGTAAAATCAATAACTAGGATGAAGAGAGGACCTTCATCGATATTTATAGACAACCAAAAGGTATTTCCATCATAATCTTTGGATTTACACCCCTTTCATAAATGGACATGTTCCTTTAATGAAGAATTGTATATCTTAACTTAAAATGCATAGCCCTTCAAGATAACTCTTCGCAAATAACCAATTAGGATTTAATTATAAATCATATAACCATTATATCACAAGTTACACAACCTTACAAATGATTCATCCGAACTCAAAACATAGAAATAAAATTTAGAAAAAACGTACGATTAAAAATCCTTATCTTTGACCGTTTGTAGCAAAATCCTAATTCATTCTATTCACTGTAGATTTCACAACCTACATAAATTCCACCATCAATTTACATCAAGTAGCACTAGAACTGCTCATTATCATAGGAATTCAATCTCACAATTCCACCATGAATTTACATCAAGTAGCACTAGAACTGCTCATTATCATAGGAATTCAATCTCACAATCTCTAATTTGGGTTGAAGAACCTTAGAAATTCATAACCATAAAACTTGAAGAAGAATAGAAGATCTTACCACTGTGAGAAAGCTCTCTTTGATGTTATTCAACTTCTGATATTAGATTAGCATTTGGAGTTTTTGATGTTCTTCTGTATTATCTTTGAACTGATAGCAGTTCGTTTGTCACCGACACGACGTGCGTGTAATTTGGGAAGAGAGAGAGCGCTATTCTAAATTCTGATCAAGGATATCTTGTCAATGATGGATGACACTCCTTGACGGTTACAAACTTTTTTGACGCTCCTTGACGGTTACAAACTTTTTTGACGGTTACAACTTCTCACCGTCGTTCGGGCAACATTCCGACGACAATTCCGACGTCGAATCCGACGTCTGACTATATCATGTCTTCTCCAACAATGAGTGTCGACCCCCCACTAGAAAGAAGTACGGAGGAACTGGATCAAGTCCATCGTAGCGTGAAAAAATATAAACGTCCTGCTGTCGGAGAGCCTTTGCTTGATCATGAGCCGGTCATTAATAGGCAATGGGCAGATCTTCTTCGCAGTACAGTCGAAAGTGATGCATCTGTGGAATCCGGCATTTACACAGGCGAGGGTGAGGCAGAAGAAATGATTGATGAAGATATACATCTGGGCAATGTGAATCTGAATTATGATGTGGACAATCTTGGACCTGGCCGTGTGACATTCGACGTCCCTTCTACCGAATGGCAACAGTTGTGGCGTCCATGGTGACGTGCCTTGGTGGTGAAACCATTGGGTCGTAATCTCTCGTTTCGAATTCTTTCACAACGTCTGTCTGATATGTGGACTTTAACTAAACAGTTGGATATCATTGATCTTGATGGGGGGTACTATGTTGTACGCTTTTACTCCAAAGAGGACTATGCCTATGTATTGAAAAATGGGCCATGGGTGATCCAGGGACACTATCTAACAGTCAATAAATTTCGGCCAGGTTTTCAGTCTTCCATGGCAGCGCCAACTTCGACTTTTGTTTGGGTAAGGATTCCATGCCTTCCTTTAGAGTTCTTTAATGAAAATGTCTTATTGCGTGTTGGAGACAAATTGGGACGTGCAGTTAAAATCGATCATAACACGATGCATGTATCTCGGGGAAAGTATGCACGGGTTTGTGTTGAAGTAGATCTTCAAAAGCCATTGATCTCAACTGTCATTCTTAACGGTTATCTATTAAAAGTCGAATATGAAAGCTTGCATCAAATTTGCTTTGTTTGTGGTCGCTATGGTCACCGGGCTGAGTCATGTCCATCCCAAGTGCCGGAGTCCTCTACTCGATTGCCTACAGAGACTGATGATACCACGGATAATCTGCCAGCTGATCCGTTTGGACCGTGGATGATCGCGCAAAATACCGCAAGAAGACGTAACTCTAAACCGTTTGTTGTGGAAGATAATGTGGTTCCAGCAGTAGCTCCAAACGGTTCCTCTGCCAACAAGGAGATGGCAACTGGTTCGAAAAAGCCTATTGGGGGTTCTCGTTTTATGCCTATTGCAACGGAGGAGTTGCCTGAAGATCTGTACACAAATGTCGGTCCGTCATTCGGACCTCCTCCAAGCGTCCGAGATTCTGGCCCGCCAGTTACGTTCAGAGTTACAACTAGGGATCAAGTCTTGAAAACAAGGGAGCGTAAAACCAAAGGAGTTCCGGTGAAACAGCCGACGAAAGTCAAATTTCAACCTCGTCTATCTTTTGTTGGCGGAAGCAGTAGTGAAGCTAGACCTACACATCTGGACGTTGGATCTACATCTCTTACGTGCAATGATCCCCAAACACATAAAACTGGCAGTTTACGTCTACTACAGCGTCCGTTACAGGACATTACCAACAGTTCTTTTCCCAGTGATAATGTTACTGTGCCTGCATCAGTTGCTAGTCATATTGCATAGGACATGTTCGATTCTCCTAAGGACCCTTCTTCGGCCCTAGGTGATTTAACAAAACAACATCCATCTGATTGCCCCATGGATGTTTCAATCATTCCCGCACCAACTGCACATACTGGAGATATTATAGCCGATATGGTGCCAGTTTCCGAGAATACTGATGGCAGCAGTCATCAGTCTGAATCCATTTCTTCTGTGGTTATTATTCCATGAAAGTGCTAGCATGGAATTGTCGTGGGGCAGGATCACCCACTACATTGAGGCAAATAACCAGATTGGTAAGGGATTATAAACCATCAATATTATTCCTAATGGAGACTAGGGTCCCCAGCACTCGTGCTAGGTATATAATGCGACATTCGAGTTTTACAAATCTAGCTGCTGTGGAGGCTTCGGGTTTTTCGGGTGGCCTATGGTGTTTTTGGGACTCAAATATTGTCTCTCTACGTATCCTGAGTTATACATCCCAAACTCTTAATGTGGAAATACTATCTGGGGATGTCGTTGAGTGGACGCTATCTTTGGTTTATGCATCACCAAAGCTCTCTGTTCGACAGGTGTTTTATGAATACATGGAGACCTTCGCTACCTGCATCTCTACACCATGGTTGATGCTTGGTGATTTTAACCAAGTAGTCCAGCAGGAAGATAAACAAGGTGGGAGGTTTGTTCATGGTTATGGTATGACTAGAATGCGAAGCATGTTGGATGCGTGTATGTTAATGGAAGTTGAATTCACCGGACCACGTTTTACTTGGACGAATGGACAGTCGGGTCGTTTTCGTATTGACCAACGCTTGGATCAAGCATGGGCTAATGCAGCATGGAAGCTGAAATTCGACAGTGCATCCTTACTTCACTTACCACGCACACATTCTGATCACTGTCCCCTGCTTCTTGACTTAAATATTCGCCTCACACCTCCATTGACAAAGCCTTTCAAGTTCCAAGCCTGTTGGCTCAAACACAAAGATTTTCCCACGTTTATGAATTCAGCATGGCGGGAGACGGATGGGAATTTCTGTGAAATAGTTAAGGGATTTACCAACCGTATGGCACGGTGGAGCCGTGAAGTCTTTGGGAGCTTCTCAAAACGAAGACAACGGTGCTTAGCCCGACTTGCAGGTATCCAACGCTCGCTGGAGAAACATCCGTCTCGTTTCCTATCCGCTCTTGAATCTGAACTTAAGGATGAATATAATGAGATCTTAGACCAGGAAGAAGTATTTTGGCGACAGAAATGCAATCTCGATTGGCTAGCTACAGGTGAACAAAATACTAGATACTTCCATTTGACTACACAAACACGGCGCATGGCTAAAATCATTGGTAGTCTCAGAGATAAGCAGGGGAACTGGTGTCATGATCCTTCCACAATCAAACATATCATTCATGACCATTTCAAAGCTGTGTATAATATTTTTACTCACCATGACCGTTGCGAGCCACTTCTTTTAGATCAGTTTACAGAACATGATCGCATGGTACTTAATCGACCGGTAACTGCAGATGAAGTTGAGACAGAAGTTTTTCAAATGGGAGCATACAAAGCCCCAGGCCCGGACGGATTACCACCCGTTTTCTTCCAGGAGAACTGGGCTATTGTCGGTCCTGCAACGGTACGTTTTGTGATGGATGCTTTTCATAATTGTTCTTTCCCTGCAGAACTTAATCATTCACTCATATCGTTGATTCCTAAAGTGGAAACCCCTGTAGAAGCCACACACTTCCGGCCTATAGCTCTTGCTAATGTTGTCACAAAAATTATCACGAAGATAATCGCCAATCGGTTGAAACACATAATAGGCAACATTATTTCTCCCACGCAATGTGCTTTCCTACCTGGCCGTCAGGCGGCGGACAACATAATAATTGCACAAGAATTAATGCATACAATACGTATTAAGCAAGGAAAATCCGGATACATGGCTGCCAAGATAGATTTGGAAAAAGCCTACGACAAAGTACAATGGTCTTTCTTGAAGCGGATCCTTCAACACGTGGGTTTTAGTACACAATTGGTGGATTTAATCATGTTCAGTTTATCATCTGCCTCACTTTCGGTTATTTGGAATGGCGAGGTCTTGGAGCGCTTTAGTCCACAACGAGGAGTAAGACAAGGGGATCCGCTGGCACCGTATCTCTTTTTGTTATGCATGGAGGAACTTAGTAAACGTATTGACAATGCGGTTGCCCAAAAACGTTGGACACCTATACGTACGTCCAGGTCAGGGCCTAAGATCTCTCATTTATTTTTTGCGGATGATCTCTTGCTTTTTGGTACTGCGACTGATGCACAAGCGGAGGTCATGGAGCAGGTTCTGCGGGATTTTTGTGAAGTATCCGGACAAACTGTAAGTGTTTCGAAATCTCAGATACTTTTGTCCAAAAATATCGTTGGTCATTTTGTCCCACAAAGTTTTGTGGGGTTGGGTTTACACTGTACCAGTGACATTGGGTCGTATCTTGGCATGCCGTTATTATTTGGACGTGGAGGACAGCAAGCGTATGCTTATATTATGGACAAAGTGAGAATGAGGCTGGGGACTTGGCAGCTGAAATTTCTCTCCCTTGCCGCAAGGTGTCTTCTCATTCAAAGTGTTGTTTCGGCAATGCCTATGTATGCTATGCAAACTGTCCTTCTCCCAAGGGGTTTGATTGATGAGATTGATAAAATTACACGTCGGTTTATTTGGGGAGATACTGCTAATTCACGTAACCTCCATTGGTGCTCGTGGGACGTTGTTTGTAGACCGAAAAGTAGAGGAGGTTTGGGTATTCGACGTTTGCGTGACATGAATATAGCTCTTCTTGCTAAACTTGGTTGGAAGTTGATTACTCGACCGGATATCTTGTGGGTCCAAGTCCTACGACATAAGTATGGAGATTTGATAGTTCCTAGTACACGCTCAAATACGTCTGCGTTATGGAAGCATCTTCGTTCCACTGTAGCACTCTTACGCATGGGGTTGGAACCTTCGCATGATGTTGAAATTGGGATGCAGCATCAACCAACATGGATGGGGACTTCTTCTGGCTTATTCACGGTTTCCAGTGCTTATGAACTGCAAACTTCGCAGGCACTCCCACCCATCAGCCGTATATGGGAGCAATTCTGGACAATGAAGGGACCTTTGCGACTAAATATCTTTCTTTGGCAGTTGTATAATGGTTATGTTCCTACTGCACATCTTTTGTTCTCGCGTCACATTGTGCCTGCGGCTGGCTGTTGTATTTGTGCCAACACGGCAGAAGACACCTTGCATGCTTTTCGTGATTGTTCGTGGGTACGCAAGTTATGGAGTCATCTTCTTGGTCCTTCAACTTGGGTTTACTTCTTTCGGCACTCTGATGTTAAGGCCTGGATCATGGCCAACATTACATCGTGCTTTCATCATCAACATTCGGGTTTGTAGTGGAGATATATTTTTCGGGAGACCCTACATACAATTTGGTATTGGCGCAATCAAGTCGCCCATGGAAACATCACCATTTGTCCGCCAACTTTGTCTATTTGTAAAGATATTATACATAGGACAAAGAATTTGTGTAGTGCTAGAGGTGTTAATTTGGTAGCAGTAGGTGTTACGTGAAGTTAGCATGTGTTTTGGTGTGGCTGTACTGAATGTAACCTTTTGACGTTTTTTTAATAAAATGTTCCATTTCCGAAAAAAAAATTTCTGATCAAGGGAAATTAAATATGCAATTAGCACCCTCTTTTAATTTATTAACCAAAAGACTAGTGGACCCTTCCTTTTGATAATATTTTTCTGGGTCAACATATATCGACCTCCTTGAAAAAGTTATTTTTTTTTCCTTTTGGAAACTTGTCATATCTTATTTTTCCTAAGTAGAACTCCGGTCGATCAACATCTTTCTTAAGATACATGTCGTCTGTGTCTTATTTTCTGCACTCTGATATTTATTATTAATTCCTTAGTCGTCAAACAGGTGGAAGGTGATGGTTTTACCTCATCATCAATTTTTATACTTTTTCATTCACTTGATTACTCTCGTAATCCCTTCGCAATCTTATCATAACGTCATTTTTCTTGATCAAAATATTTTAGTTAGCATAAGTAGTTTTCTAAGACTACGATCATCATAATACAATTAAGACATCCAGCTGTCACTATGCAGTACTCTGTTCTTATACTAAACTCTCATCCATATATTTGTAAATGATCTTAAAGTCTCATAACATACTCTTCCAGAATAAAGCTAGCACCTAATTCTTTTCCTATGATCTCGATCACTCTAATCTCACTTACATCATCCACCGATCATTTACCCATTAGAGATTTTTTTGCCACATCTGTTATGACCCGTATGTTGTAAAGAAAAAAAATATAAAATAAGAAGGAAAATAATTAATAGGAGAAGTGTAGTTATATAATAAAGGATAATATTTATCCCAATACTATTAGGATTGAAAGAGGAGATATGCATATGAATTAACTACTCAAAAGATATACTTTACATAAACTACCTATACCTAATAGGAAACCTAATTAAACTCATATATATATATATATATATATATATATATATATATATATATATACATATCCCATCTTGCATATACAAGACAAAACCCTAATTCTTTTCCCCTCCCCTCAGTTGACGGCACTCATTCTCCCCAACAACAACTCCAGCCGCCATCCCTTTGTCACCATGAGAAATATTTGTGGCCATTCTCGGCAGCCACCAAATAGGAAGAAAGAAATTCACTTTCTTTATAATATACATGTGTATATAGTGATATATATATATATATATACACACCCTAAACCCTACACCACAGTATAACATTAGCCGGCCACCATTCGACGCACCAAGCATAAGTCAGCCACCCTTGAGAAAAAGGAGGAAGATTTTGCTTTGTAAACGATTTCGGTATAGTATGAACGATCGATGTAAGAATCCTTTCTGTCCTTACTATGAATTTGTAAAATCCATACTTTTATTTTCGTATCAAGTCATGGATCATGCATGAGTATTCTTGAATGCATAGTTGCATGAATTCTTTGTATATATGTATATGTGTGCTGTATATGTATAAATATAGATTTAATATGAATTTGATTTAAAAAAAAATTTGTGATACTACCCGAAAGTTTGATTGTAAAACTTTGAAAGAGAAAAGGAAAGGTTCGACTGGCATGAAGTTGTTTGAAAATAATACATATGATATGTAATGTGTGTGTATATATATACGTGTATGATCGCGTAGGTATGTATATAAATATGGATGTTGAGCTTGGGTAATTTCTTTATATATGGTAAAGTGATATTTATGTTTTAGCAGGGCAGCCTTATTCGGCCAGCACCTTATTTTGGTGAAACCTATATAATTTCATGCACATAATATATATAAGTATAAGATTATATACATTGGCGTGAGTGAAATGATAATTGATGTAGTTTCTGTATATGGAGGCCGAGGAATAGGGTGTATAAAGGGGATATGGATTTCAGCAAAAAGATTTTGGCATAGGTTATCATGTAAATTTCACAAGTATGTGATTTATAACATATGATATAAGTTGTTATGTTTGTGAAAATCTATACGCTATTTTGATATAAACTTCGGATCATGCATTCGTATATGTGTTTGAATACATTGGTGCCCACTAGATGAGAATCCAAAGTTTGGAAATTTTTATGAAAAGGGCCGAATAGTGTTGCTGTGGGTATTGTTAGAAATTAAAGCGGTTGTCGTAGCCAACCTTAAATAAACGTAAAAGTGTGCATGACTTTAGATTTTATAATATTTAATATATTAATATATTAATATATGTATATATATGAAGTTTTGCAATTTGGTTCAAAACGTAACCGAGCATATCATTTGGAGGCAGATTAAAGTATAAGTTCTATATATATATTATATAAAGTGTATATATATATTTGCATAATTTTCTGGAAATATAATATAAAGTATATACATGCTGGTATGACAAATAGGGAAAAAAAACAACAGAAAGCTATGAACTAATTATTTTAAGTAAATCAAATTAACCTTTGTTATTAGGTATTGATTTTATACTACAATTGTTTAGATTCGGGCCTTTAGGAAGAAAGGAAAGATTATCCCAACACCAAGCATAGATGTCAGCGGGTTGGAAAGAAAAGATTCCGCGTAGGAAGTTAATTCGTCAAAAAGGTAGGTGCCTCTTCCCCCTCAAACGGGTATGATTCATGCATGCTTTGATGGTATACTAATGTGTTTCGTTGTTTTATTTGTTTTTATTTGTTTAATTTGTAAATTTTGTTCCGTTGTTTTTATTTGTTTAAGTTGTAAATTTTATTTTGTTGTTTTTATTTGTTTAAGTTGTAAATTTTGTTACGTTGTTTTTATTTGTTTAAGTTGTAAATTTTGTATATGTTGGAAAGCATGAGATATATTGTTTATGGCTGCTATGTGCGTGTATGTGTGTGAAATTGGTGGTATGATTGAATCGAAAACAAAATATCCTTAAAAAATGGGGAAAAGGGGAACTTTTACATTAGGAGCCTTTAAAAAGTTGTGTTTTGGCCTTAGAATAAGTTCCTATAGACTGGAAATATGACAAAATGGGGGTTGGATCGAAAAACAAATCACAGCGCGGGTTGTCACCGGTGGAGCAGCAATTAAATAAATAAATAATTAATTAATTAAAGTAAGATGGAGAATAGGCCAGCCAACGGACCGGGTCGACTGGCCAGCGGGTCGGACCGAAGGCGGCCCATTAATCTCTCAAAAAAAATGTATCGGGTCTGGCAGATCAGGCCAGAAAAATATAATGAAATATCAATAAGAATTCAAATAAATTCAAGAAATATAAAAGGTTAAAATTAAATTATTTTCACTTAATTTCTGAAGTTTGGTAAATTTAAGTAATTAAAAATTAATAATAATAGATAGAAGTAAGTAATGGAAACATAGGAGAAATTAGTAGAAAATTCTAGTAAATTAATACAAGCTAAGGAAAAAAATAAGGGGATGCTAAATAACAACTTTCCAATATTCGTAAAATTTATGAAACCAAATATTGAGTGTCGGAGATGGTGAGGATGGGCGTACGGGCCCCAGGCGACTTTGTTGTTGAGTGCCGGAGTTGGTGAGGATGGGCGTACGGGCCCCAGACGATTTTTGTTGTTGCATTCATGGCACGTGCATTGCATTTGGAGTGGGCTGAGATGTACGGGTCTCAGACGCTCGAGTGGAGTGGACCATAGTGTACGGGCCATGAGTATGTGGTTATGATGGATCATGGTGTACGGACCATGGATACTTGGTTATTGTGGATCGTGGTGTACGGGCCACGGGCATCAGTTGGGGTGGATCGTGGTGTACGGGCCACGGGCATCCGCAAGGGTGGATTGTAGTGTACGGGCTACAGGCATCCAGTCAATCCCGGGATCATGCATTGCATATAGGTCTAGGGCATATTGCATGACATGATTCTTGTTGCGTGTGACACGTTAATTGAGCATGCATCACGTACTTGCGCATTTTTATGTGGAGTGCTTTACTTACCGCATTTACTTTATCTTATGCATGTTATCTTATATGTATGTGCTATATGTTATATCATGTTTATGTGCTATGTGGCTATATCATTTCGGTATGTACGTTTTGTATTTGTTTGAGGCGGGCATCTACTGGGTGATTTCTGTCACTCACCCCTACTTCCCAGGTGAGCTGGATGAGGACTATGAGCACATCTTCACTGAGGACGGGACGGATATAGCGGAGTGGGCTGGTTGAGAGCTACAGCTAGGACATAAGGGACTCTGCAGCTGTTTTGTTCTTATTTATACTTTGAGGATTTTCACCATACTACTTTACTACTTTTATTACCAGAACTTTTATTTGGCAATGTAATGACGATTATTGGGGTTTAAGATATGTTATGGTTTACGTTTCCGCGAAAAAATTTCTACGTCATTTTTGACAAGAGATTGATTCGACGCTTTGTATTCTCCTTAGTGAGATACGGCGGGTGCACTGCTACTGAGGCTAGGGCTCGGGAGCGGGGCGCTACAGGTGGTATCAGAGCCGAGGCTTCAGATCCACCTCGGAAACGTAGGTGAGTTTTCTCTGTCTAATTACCGTTTTACCCCGTGTCCAACCCTTTTAACTCGCTATTGACTAATCTGATTTCTTTTCATGAACTGTAAGTACAGAAATGCCTCCACGACGTGAGCCAGCTGGAAATGGTGGTGAGATCACCGAAATCAGAAGATCATCCCCAAGTAGTTGAAGATACCATAGTCGCCATGACCAACACCTCAGCGTAGTAGCACCAGCTGCTGAACTAGCATGCACCGCCTCCACCACCATCGCACTCGGACCTGAGATTCTTCGACAAGGAGATGCGGAGGAGTGATGACGCAGCATAATTGACATCACCGATCACTTGGATGTAATTTTAGAATGAGTTTAAGAAGTACTACGTGTTCGACAGTGCGACCTTTCAGAGCATGGCTCCATATCACGGCGGAAGCATAGACTTAGGCTATGATTTTAGAAAATTAAGTTCTCTTAAGTCATGATCTTAGACATAAGTATCGATCTTTAGTCGTAAGCAATGAGTATATATTAAGCATGTTATTGGAATAAGACGTGACTTTAGAAGTTAAGTGATGATTTTGCCCGTACGTTATGATTTTGGATTTAAGGAATGACGATACGTAATATCGGCTCTAGAAATTGAGTGGTGATCTAAACATAAGGTGATGATTTGAACATAAGGACGGATCTTAGTCATAAGAGATGATTATACTAAGTAACGATCATAGACATAAGCGATGATTATACTCTAAGCATTGAACTTAGAAATAAGTAATGATTTTAGATGTAAGAAATGATGATACCAAGTATCGGTTCTAGAAATGAGTCATGACGTTAGATCTTAGTGATGATCGGATAAGGGATATACCCACGTATACGTAGGGCATTCCATACAACTCTAAATTATTTACCGTAGTGTAGATGACAACCACTTGTATAACTCCATAGGTCCGATCCCTGCAAACCCGGTATCGTTGTGATAAAGGAAGCGGGTTCACACATTTACCTCGACAATAGTGTCGGAACGCGACTAGGTCTGAGTTGGGATCGTAGTTCTTAAGGAATGATTTGTAGTAAAATTATTGTAATTAAGAAACAATTTAGTAGCGTTATGACCAGTAGATCTTAGCAAAGAATACCGTACGAAGGGGTTTATATTTATGATTAAGACGTTGAATTTTAGAGTATCAAATAAGCCGAAGATATTAGTCCAATTAGGGATATTGATTGATAGTGATAAGCGAGCATCACTAAAATGAGTACAATGGAAAAGAATGATGTACCTTCAAATAATTAGCACTACATGAACTTTTTCTTATGTTTGCAGCTTAACGAAAAATAGTTCCATACACATATTTCGTATACTAGGCTGTGATGATATCTCCGAAGAAGTAAGGGTATGATCATAGGATTGATTTTGAAGACCTAGTTTTATATTAAGGGAAAGTGATTATTAACGAATTGGAGGACTTGATGGATATTTTAGACGGTCATATAACTAAGAGATGGATCATATATGATGAATTTAAGAATACGACATTTTAGATTGCAAAAAGTTGAATGATACACGTCAGGTGGTATAAAATAGAAGCTTACAAGTTGTAATTATGTATAATTAAGTTAAAGATTGTAGTACACCTAAGAAATGATTTTAGAAGGTTGCAGAGGACAGTAGATATAAGTACGATATCAATGACGATTGTGCTATAGAATCCTAGTATGATGACAATACCCTTAAGTTGATCTTGATCTTAAATAAGCGGAGAATAACGGACTCAGAAATTTCCTTGTTAGTATAGAAGGAATGATTTGGAGGCCTCAGCCTTGATAAGAAAGTGAATGGTTAACGTATCGGAATACACAATGGGGGGTTTAGCATGGTCATTATCTAGGTAAATGAATTAAGTAGAACTACACTAAGTCATTGATTATGACATACACAAGTTCCGAGGACGAAACTTATTGTAAGAGGGGAAGAATGTTATGACCCGTG
Organism: Eustoma russellianum; assembly: GCA_036186865.1. NCBI lineage: Eukaryota > Viridiplantae > Streptophyta > Magnoliopsida > Gentianales > Gentianaceae > Eustoma > Eustoma russellianum. The sequence goes on from AP025061.1 coordinate 17,659,054, forward strand.
TGTTTTAAAGAAAAAAAATATAAAATAAGAAGGAAAATAATTTATAGGAGAAGTGTAGTTATATAATAAAGGATAATATTTATCCCAATACTATTAGGATTGAAAGAGGAGATATGCATATGAATTAACTACTCAAAAGATATACTTTACATAAACTACCTATACCTAATAGGAAACCTAATTAAACTCATATATATATATATATATATATATATATATATATACATATCACTATATATATATATATATATATATATATATATATACATATCACATCTTGCATATACAAGACAAAACCCTAATTCTTTTCCCCTCCCCTCAGTTGACGGCACTCATTCTCCCCAACAACAACTCCAGCCGCCATCCCTTTGTCACCATGAGAAATATTTGTGGCCATTCTCGGCAGCCACCAAATAGGAAGAAAGAAATTCACTTTCTTTATAATATATATGTGTATATAGTGATATATATATATATATACACACCCTAAACCCTACACCACAGTATAACATTAGCCGGCCACCATTCGACGCACCAAGCATAAGTCAGCCACCCTTGAGAAAAAGGAGGAAGATTTTTCTTTGTCAACGATTTCGGTGTAGTATGAACGATCGATGTAAGAATCCTTTCTGTCCTTACTATGAATTTGTAAAATCCATACTTTTATTTTCGTATCAAGTCATGGATCATGCATGAGTATTCTTGAATGCATAGTTGCATGAATTCTTTGTATATATGTATATGTGTGCTGTATATGTATAATTATAGATTTAATATGAATTTGATTTAAAAAAAAATTTGTGATACTACCCGAAAGTTTGATTGTAAAACTTTGAAAGAGAAAAGGAAAGGTTCGGCTGGCATGAAGTTGTTTGAAAATAATACATATGATATGTAATGTGTGTATATATATACGTGTATGATCGCGTAGGTATGTATATAAATATGGATGTTGAGCTTGGGTAATTTCTTTATATATGGTAAAGTGATATTTATGTTTTAGCAGGGCAGCCTTATTCGGCCAGCACCTTATTTTGGTGAAACCTATATAATTTCATGCACATAATATATTTAAGTATAAGATTATATACATTGGCGTAAGTGAAATGATAATTGATGTAGTTTCTGTATATGGAGGCCGAGGAATAGGGTGTATAAAGGGGATATGGATTTCAGCAAAAAGATTTTGGCATAGGTTATCATGTAAATTTCACAGGTATGTGATTTATAACATATGATATAAGTTGTTATGTTTGTGAAAATCTATACGCTATTTTGATATAAACTTCGGATCATGCATTCGTATATGTGTTTGAATACATTGGTGCCCACTAGATGAGAATCCAAACTTTGGAAATTTTTATGAAAAGGGCCGAATAGTGTTGCCGTGGGTATTGTTAGAAATTAAAGCGGTTGCCGTAGCCAACCTTAAATAAACGTAAAAGTGTGCATGACTTTAGATTTTATAATATTTAATATATTAATATATTAATATATGTATATATATGAAGTTTTGTAATTTGGTTCAAAACGTAACCGAGCATATCATTTGGAGGCAGATTAAAGTATAAGTTCTATATATATATTATATAAAGTGTATATATATATTTGCATAATTTGCTGGAAATATAATATAAAGTATATACATGCTGGTATGACAAATAGGAAAAAAAACAACAGAAAGCTATGAACTAATTATTTTAAGTAAATCAAATTAACCTTTGTTATTAGCTATTGATTTTATACTACAATTGTTTAGATTCGGGCCTTTAGGAAGAAAGGAAAGATTTGCCCAACACCAAGCATAGATGTCAGCGGGTTGGAAAGAAAAGATGCCGCGTAGGAAGTTAATTCGTCAAAAAGGTAGGTGCCTCTTCTCCCTCAAACGGGTATGATTCATGCATGCTTTGATGGTTTACTAATGTGTTTCGTTGTTTTATTTGTTTTTATTTGTTTAACTTGTAAATTTTGTTCCGTTGTTTTTATTTGTTTAAGTTGTAAATTTTATTTTGTTGTTTTTATTTGTTTAAGTTGTAAATTTTGTTCCGTTGTTTTTATTTGTTTAAGTTGTAAATTTTATATATGTTGGAAAGCATGAGATATATTGTTTATGGCTACTATGTGCGTGTATGTGTGTGAAATTGGTGGTATTATTGAATCGAAAACAAAATATCCTTAAAAAATAGAGAAAAGGGGGAACTTTTACATTAGGAGCCTTTAAAAAGTTGTGTTTTGGCCTTAGAATAAGTTCCTATAGACTGGAAATAGGAGAAAATGGGGGTTGGAATCGAAAAACAAATCACAGCGCGGGTTGTCACTGGTGGAGCAGCCATTAAATAAATAAATAAATAATTAAAGTAAGACGGAGAATAGGCCAGCCAACGGACCGGGTCGACTGGCCAGCGGGTCGGACCAAAGGCAGCCTATTAATCTCTCAAAAAAAATATATCGGGTCTGGCCGATCAGGCCAGGAAAATATAATTAAATATCAATAAGAATTCAAATAAATTCAAGAAATATAAAAGGTTAAAATTAAATTATTTTCACTTAATTTCTGAAGTTTGGTAAATTTAAGTAATTAAAAATTAATAATAATAGATAGAAGTAAGTAATGGAAACATAGGAGAAATTAGTAAGTAATGGAAACATAGGTACCCGTTGTATCCTGGGAGACTGTTGCTAACGCCAGTTAGGCACAGTATACCAGAGCAATACGTCTTACGAACAGAGTCTTCGACTCGTCCCGAGTTTGGTTTACTATTTACTGTTTTCATACGCACACACTAAACGATTACATCTTGGTACAAGATTGATTGTTTTCAACAATATTAAGACGTACTCGATTCAATTAATTTCTGTACTGTTTCCAAATTCTATACGCAAAGCAGTGTTCATACTGATTTGCAGTCTCTTTCTACCCATTTCTTATATCCGACATTGTTCTGATCTATATATTTTAATCGAACTGAACATGAATGGAAAACGAAAGCTCGAACTCTATTCAAGGCTTTAATGGTGCACACTCCGTATCTGCACCTAACGGGGCCAATAACGTTGCTGCCAGTGCGTCGTTTAACACGGTTCCTTTGGCACCTAGCGGAGGGCCTCAGATGAATCCGGCGGCTACAACTGCACACGTAGAGAAGCTGAAAAGATTTGCTGGCAGTTTCTTCAAGAGATGACAGCAAAAGATGCTGTTTTATCTCACAGCACGGGGATTGGCCAAGATGCTGAGCGAGGATCCACCAGTGGTATAACCTATGGAGGATCAAAATCAAAACATGCAGAATGCCTTGCGTGCTGAAGCATGGGCGTATACTAATTTCTGTTGTTTGAATCTGATTCTGAGTTGCCTGGATAATACTATCTATGACGTTTTTTGTACTTATAAAACTGCAAAAGCATTATGGTCAGCTTTGGATAAAAAATATCGCACAGAAGATGCTGGCACGAAAAAGTTGATAGTTGGTAGATTTCTCGACTATAAAATGTTAGATTCCAAAACTGTCATTTTGCATGTTGAAGAAATACAGATGTTGGTATCTGAAATGAAAGAGGGGGACATGACGCTCAATGAATCTTTCCATGTTGCTGATGTGATTGAGAAGCTGCCTCCTTCGTGGAGGGAATTTAAGAGCTATCTCAAGCACAAACGAAAGGAAATAAAGATGGAAGATTTGATTGTCCGACTTCGAATAGAGGAGGACAATCGTCGTGCTGATAGGAAGCCAACCACGCAGTCTGGTCAAGCCAAGGCTCATGTTGCTGAGGCAAAGAACAAAAACAAGAATAACACTTTGGGCGTGAACGTCAAGGGCAAGGAGATTGCAAAGAAGTTCACGGGTAAGTGTTATAACTGTGGGAAACTGGGGCATCGAAGCAGTGACGGTCGTAAGCCCAAAAAGAATCAAAATCAAACCAAAGCAAAAGCGAATCTTGTCGGCGCAATGGAAGATCTGAATCTCTACGCAGTGGTGACTGAATGCAACGCAGTGGGGAATCTGCATGAATGATGGGTGGACACAGGTGCCACTCGACACGTATGTGCCAACAGGGCAATGTTCAATGACTATGTGCCCACAACAAATAATGAACAGCTCTTCATGGGAAATTCTGACAGCTCGAAGATTGAAGGATCGGGCAAGGTGGTCCTGAAACTGACCTCAGGAAGGGAGCTGACCCTGCAGAATGTGTTGCATGTTCCTAACATCAGGAAGAACTTGGTATCTGGCGCAGTACTAGTTAGTCATGGTTTCAGACTTGTTTTTGAAGAAAATAAATTTACACTTTCTAAGAATGGCTTGTTTTTAGAAAGGGGCACCTTAGTGATAACATGTTTAAGTTGAATGTTATGACGATTGTACCCAAGAAAGTTGCGCCCATTGAGGCTAATAAAATTGTTTTCTCTTCTGCTTACATGCTTGAGTCTTCTTGTTTATGGCATTTTCGTTTGGGACATGTTAATTACAAGTCAATACAACGAATGATTAGTCTTGACTTATTACCCAAACTGGACTTTACTAATAATGAAAAATGCCAAATATGTGTTGAAGCAAAAATGGCAAAAGCACCATTTCCTTCAACTGTACGCAACACTGAACCCTTGGATTTAATTCATACAGATTTGTGTGATTTAAAGTTTGTGCTAACAATAGGAGGTAAAAAGTATTTTGTAACTTTCATCGACGATTGCACTAGATACTGTTATGTTTATTTGCTAAGTAGCAAAGATGAGGCCATTGAAGCTTTTAAAGATTACAAGAATGAAGTTGAGAATCAACTAAGCAAACGAATTAAAACAATTCGAAGTGATAGAGGCGGGAAATATGACGCATCTTTTAATGAATTCTGTTCAGAACATGGCATTATTTATCAAACAACTGCACCATATTCACCTCAATCGAATGGTATTGCAGAACGCAAAAACCTTACTCTAAAGGAAATGATGAATGCTATGTTAATAATTTCGGGTTTACCTCAGAACTTGTGGGGGGAAGCAATTCTCTCTGCCAACGTCATTTTAAATAGGATTGCGTCTAAGAAGATGGATAAAACCCCATATAAACTTTGGAAAGGCTATAAGCCTAGCTACAAATACTTGAAAGTGTGGGGTTGTCTGACGAAGGTAGCTGTACCTAAACCAAGACAAGTTAGAATCGGGTCTAAAACAATTGATTGTATATTCATAGGTTATGCAACGAACAGTAGTGCATATCGTTTCTTAGTGCACAAATCGGACATTCCCGAGATATATGAAAATGTTGTCATGGAGTCGAGGAATGCAGTGTTCTTTGAAAATGTCTTTCCGAAGAAAGACAAAAACAGTGAAGAAGCTAGAACTAGTAAGCGAGTGCGTGAGACGACTCCTCAAGAGACTGAGGAACCTCGTCAAAGCAAACAAGCCAAAATACCGACATCTTTTGGACCAGATTTTCTAACCTACATGGTGGAAACTGAGCCAAGATCTTTCTCTGAGGCAATGACAAGTCCAGAAGCTCCTTTCTGGAAAGAGACAGTGAATAGTGAGATATGTTCTATTCTTCAAAATCATACTTGGAAGTTGGTAGATTTTCCACCAGGAAGTAAACTACTCGGATGCAAGTGGACTTTTAGGAAAAAATTGAAAGAAAATGTATCTATTGACAAGTATAAGACCAGATTGGTTGCCAAGGGCTACAGATAAAAAGAAGGCTTTGACTTCTTTGACACCTACTCACCAGTGACTAGGATCACTTCCATAAGGATGCTAGTGACTATTGCTGCAATCTATGATTTAGAAATCCATCAAATGGTTGTGAAGACTGCCTTTCTGAATGGTGAGTTAGAGGAAGAAATTTATATAGAACAACCTGAAGGGTTCGTCATCCTAGGACAAGAAAGGAAAGTGTATAGACTTGTTAAGTCTCTGTACGGACTTAAACAAACACCCAAGCAATGACATTTAAAGTTTGATCAGGTAATGATGTCAAACGGCTTCAGGATCAACGAGTGTGACAAGTGTGTGTACATCAAGAGCACACAAATGCCTATGTGATAGTATGTCTCTATGTAGACGACACGCTAATCATGGGCAGTACTCGTGACATCATCTTGAATACAAAGAAGATGTTAACACGGAATTTCGATATGAAGGACATGGGGGTTGCCAATGTTATTCTAGGAATTAAAATTTCTCAGATAGCTGATGGTCTTGTTATGTCGTAAACTCATTATATTAAATCTGTTCTCAAACGATTCAATGTTTGAAACAAAACCAATAAAGACCCCACTTGACTTAAGTATACACTTAAGGAAAAACCGACGCGAACCTGTAGCTCAATTAAAACACTCGTAGGTAATCGGGAGTCTGATGTACATAACGAATTGTACAAGACCAGACATAGCTTGTTCAGTAAACAAATTGAGCAGGTTTACCAGTAATCCAAGTGATGATCATTGGAAAGCTCTAAATAGAGTAATGAGGTATCTGAAATACACAATGAACCTTGGATTATATTACACGAGATATCCAGCAGTAATAGAAGGATATTGCGATGCAAATTGGATATCAGACAGTGAGGACTCGAAGTCCACCAGTGGATACTTGTTCACTGTTGGTGGTGCTGCTGTGTCGTGGAAATCCACAAAACAAACGTGCATAGCTCGGTCCACTATGGAAGCTGAGTTTATAGCACTGGATAAAGCTGGAGAAGAGGCTGAATGGCTTCGAAATTTCCTAGAAGATGTTCCATGCTGGCCTAAGCCAATCGCTCTTATTAGCATATACTGTGATAGTCAGTCAGCTATAGGACGTGCTCAAAGCAGCATCTATAATGGTAAGTCATGACACATACGTCGGAGACATAACACCATTAAACAGTTGATCTTGAATGGCATGATTTCCATTGATTACATAAAATCAATAGAGAATCTTGCGGATCCGCTTACAAAAAGCTTGCCTAGAGATTGGATATCAATTTTGACAAACGGAATGGGGACTAAAGCCTATAATGCAAGAATCTTTGTAATGGTAACCCAACCTTGTTGATTGGAGATCCCAGAATCTTGGTTCAATGGGACAACTAAGTTATGAAGTTTCAGTTTAGCACTTACTCATTCCGTCACATAAAAGTGCTGTCTGCAGAGAATATTTAGGGTAAGCTAAAGCTTTAAATGATGTCCTATATCTTGATACATCAAGTGGAGTATGGCGGAATACTCTTGATAGGAATCACCTATGTTAGTGTGAAGTGGGGCCGCTTCTATGAGAAGTCTGGGAGGCAAGATTTCTCTAAAACACTTTCTGAAACCAGGTTGTTCATGGCTAAAACGAACACAACCATGAGAACCAAAAGGGTGTTAAAGGAAATGTTGTGTGAGTATCATTGTCTAGGTTCACAGCAAAGGCTGACTGGTTCAAGACATCAAGTCACTAATTAGCCGAGTGAATCCGATGGTACATCACTATTAAAGGTTCAAAGCCAGAAGCTACCTCTTTTGATGCAACATTTTCTTGTCTGACTTCTCCTTAGAGTTTGCGTCTGCATTTACATTAATTCTCATTCATGTGGGGGATTGTTGGAGGAATTAAAGTTAGGAATTAAAGTTTGGGCTTTGGCCCATTAAGGAAGGTTGCAAAACTTGGTTTAGCAACATACTTTGAGCTTAATTATAATTAGTTCCGTTAATAAAAAATGGAAACTAATAAGCCTTTAATTATCTACGTAACGAGTAGTTAATTTTAGGCTTTGGAATCACTCAATTACGATACCGGGTGAATGAGAAATTAATACTCAAAGTAGATGGAAAACATGATTTAATGGGTGATGTGTCCTATTCTTAGAAGGCCACATCACCTTTATGGAGGAATACCACATTGGGCAATTGAACTCATTAAGCCACCTTATAAATGGCGAGAATGGACACTTTAGATGTGCCCTTGGGGCATGAGAAGTTTTTGACCAGAGGGAAGACCTAGAAAGTGCCACACGCGCGCACATGGGTGCACACGCACGTACGCGCGCATCGCCGCCACCCGCCCGTCTGGCCGGCCGGCTCGTGGCTCGTGGCTCGTGGCTCGTGTACACCTTGGCCGGGCCGGTTCCTATCTTTTTGGAGAAAATTTATGTGGGCTTTTGGATTAATTATTTGTTGTAAATAGTTAAAAGGCTTCGGGCCTAGCTGCGCAGCCCAAATGCTCTCCGTTTCAGGGTCCGGTCCAGTACGTATGTTAACCGCGGTTGAGTTTAAATCAAATCATGGTTATGGTTTAAATCGAAGATTAGGCATTTAAACAATCGATATGGTTTAAATCGAACGGTTATGATTTAAACGATCTCCTTCTAAATCGATAAGATCAAACGGTTTTGATCTAACGATGGCGAAAAAGGAAGCTTGGATCTAATGGCTAAAATTCGGACTGACCTAACCACCCGACCGAATGTGGTTTTCATCCGACGCTCCAAGTTGAATTGTGCAGTTTTGTTTCCATCTAACGGCTGAGATTTGAATGGTTCAAATCGCCAATAGATGATGCGTCGGTTTTCATCCGACGGCTCTGGCTCATCTACGGTTTTGATCCCACGGTTACAGATCCATCTGCATAACCGATTCTCCAACCGACTCCCCTATATAAACAGAGGCAGGGTGTGCGATCAGAACACACACTGATCCTTTGCATTCGTCGCTTTCTGCATTCGTCTTCATACTTTCTTCATCACGTCCTGGAGAAGTCAAGAAACTCGAAGGTTCGCCTGTAGTTTAAGTTCAGCAGTGCCGCTCAACTGAATAGGTACCCGTTGTATCATGGGAGATGGTTACTAACGCCGGTTAGGCACAGTATACCAGAGCAATACGTCTTAAGGACAGAGTCCTCGACTCGCCACAGGTTTTGTTTACTGTTTACTGTTTTCATACGCACACACCAAACGATTGCGTCTTGGTACATGATTGATTGTTTCCAACCGAAATAACATAAAAATACGTGGTTCAACCAAGATTAGCTTCCACCTATTGAGGATTAAGAGTAAGGTACTTTAGTTGTTTTTCTTATAGTCTTGATTGGTTCACGAAAGGTTGAGTATCCGCCCTTCAGCCTATCACCACTCATTAACACCATAACTTCGCATTATAGAACTTACATCTATTTATCAACCCTTCAATCAAAAACATCGAAAACTGTTGGAGAAAATTGAATTTGTTAAGTTACAAACCATGATTAGTAACATACTTTGAGCTTAATTATAATTAGTTTACATTAATGACAAGCGAAAACTATCGAATCCTTAATTATCTACGTAACAAGAAGATAATTTTATGCTTTGAAATCACTCAATTATGATACCAGATGAATGAGAAATTAATGCTCAAAGTAAAAGTAAAATAAGTGGAAATCGGCTCAGCTCGGGCTCTGGCTCGGGTTGCAGACGCTGCGGGTTGGATCATATCTGTTGGGAGAAGTTTTATTTAAATTTAAATTTATCTCAGGTAGTCGTGATCGGCTAAGGCTGCAATTTGAAAAACGGTTAAGGCTAACCGTACTAGGCAGACCCGAAGTGGTTATCTGATTTGAGGGTTCAGAATAGGCAGTTATCTGATCCAACGGCTGTGGACAGATCTGACGCATTTATCTTATTTGAGGGTTCAAGCTGAGCAGGTATCTGATCCAGCGGCTGTGGTGAACTGGCATTAACCAGTTGACCTCAGTTTACCCCTACCTCTGTGGTGATCCAGAAATCAATCAGTTTTCTCCTCTTCTCTCTACATACAATCTCCCTCTCTGCAAATCATCTTCTCTCTACATACACTTCATCTCTGCATTTTCAAGTCATCTGAGAAGTCAAAAACATCTCATATGTTCTTTGAGTTCATACGCTGCAGTGCAGCTCAACTGAACTGATTCCGTTGTATCCTGGGAGACGTTTTCTACATCTGGTTGGACACAATATAAAGGAGCAATAAGTCTTAAGGAAAGAGTCCTAGACTCACCTCGGTTTGTCTGCTCGTTAAACTACTGAGCTGCTGTTAGCACAGCACTACTGATCTGTAGTACTGCCGTGCTAAGCCCAGTTGATCTACTGAGCTGCTGCTGTGTTGAGCTCGGTTGTTTGGCTATTAGCACAGTAATTTTGTTCTGCATTGTTGCTGTGCTGAGCTTGGCTGGATGGCTGATAGCACAATATTGCTGTTCTACAGTGCTATTGTGCTGAGATCGACAGATCGGCTGTATGTACAGGATGTAAACTTATTTGCGCTGCTTGGATCGATCTGACCTGATGGACCAACTTGACCTGCCCTGAGCTTTGCAGGTGGGCAGTTGCTTAATTTCATACAAGCACACTACATAATCGTTTTGTCTGACAAGCTCTAACAAGCTTAAGACATATTTGCGTATTGATCTTATATTGTCCGCTTCTACTCCTGTTTTATTATACTGTTTCACAGTTGTATGTTTCTGCATCTTACAGAAACTGAAATGGAGAATGAAAGTTTGAGCTCGTTCAACACTGTGAATGGTGCGTATTTAGGTGCTGACGGACTGAACAATGCTGTTCCTGTGGCACCAAACGCTGAGTAGCCTCTAAATGTTCCTGCACCAGGTCCTGCTGTGGCCAAGTGGAGAAACCAGTGAAGTTCGCTGAGAGCTTCTTAAAAAGGTGGCAGCAGAAGATGATGTTCTTCATGACTGCGCTGGGACTGGCCAAGTTGTTGACCGAGGATCCTCTTGTGGTGGATCTGGTTGATGTCTAAAACAAGAATATGCAAAACAATCTTTTTGTTGAAGCATGGAACTTTAACAGTTATGTTTGTTTGAGTAATATTCTGAGTTTTTAGACAATTCTTTGTATGGATTGTATTATACTTATAAAACTGCAAAGTCTTTGTGGCAGGCTTTGGAGAAGAAATATCGCAAGGAAGATGTGGGTACAAAGAATTTTATTGTCGGCAAATTCCTCGAATTCAAAATGTAAGATTCCTGGACTGTTGTTTTTCAGATTGAGGAACTACAGATGTTGGTAGTCGAAATGGAAGAGGAGGGCATGTTGCTCAGTGAATCTTTCGTCGTGTCAGCGGTGATTGAGAAGCTACCTCTTTTAGAGGGAATTCAGAAGCTATCTCAAACACAAGAGAAAGGAAATGACATTAGAAGATTTGATTGTCTGACTCTGCATAGAGGAGGATAATCGAAGATCTGAGAAAAAGCCACATGTGAGTTCTGGTCATGCCAAAGCGCATGTTGCAGAGGCGAAGAAAAAGAAAGGCCATCTCAGAGTGAACAAAAAAGGTAAACAGATAGCCAAGAAGTTCATGGTGAAATGCTACAACTATGGCATTCAGGGCCATATCAGCAGTGAATGCTGCAAGCCCAAGAGGAAGCAAACCAAGGCAAAACTGAATCTCGTTGATGGCATGGATGATCTGAACATGTGTGTTGTAGTCTCAGAATGCAATGCCATGGGGAACATGTAGGACCTGTATAGCACCACTAGAAGGGGGGAGTTGAATAGTTAGTGCAGAAAAATTGGTTTTTAAAATATTTTAGACCAAATAGCTCACTTCTTAAAATAGTTTCTGTTTTCAAATCTGATTTTAATTAACTAGTTGACCAGGTTGTAGACCTCCAAAAATCATGAAATTTTGTAAAAATGTGCTCTCAAATGTATTTAGCGTGTCACAAAAATTACAGATTAAAATTCTAAGTGTAACCACTTGAAATTGTTTTTTGCACAGATAGCATCAATCTGCCAAAAACTGTGCTCGGAAATGAAAAATTTATTCCTATTAATTGGCAACTCTAAATGACCTGAAAATTTTATGGTATGACCCTTAAGATATGTACTTTAACGGGTTAACACAGTTTTTTAAAATTCTCTTGGTAAATATGTCAACCACGTTGATATTCTCAACCTTTGAAGATGTGAGAATCAGATTGCACTAGTTTCAGAACTATGAATATTTGACTGACTTATATTTATCCAAATGTGATGAAACTTGTCCCAAATGAAAGATAAGACACATGGTTATGTTCATGAACACTTTTGGAAAATGTTTGCTATTTTTTCCACAAGTATGAAAACGATTCAGAAAACTGAAAACTGAAAGTAAAAGTGCTGAAAGTAAATAACACCGAGATTTTTATACTGGTTCGATTAAATCAACCTACTCCAGTCTTTGAGGACACCTTCCTCGGTATTCACTAATCACAAATACACCTTGACACAAGGGTGACTGGAGTTAAATGCCAACTCCACCCTTTTACAATCAAACTCACAAAAACAAATACACGAACACCACCACCGAACAAATGAAGGTTTGATCACACCTTAATCAACCTTGTACAAGAGATAAACGTATGTGGGTGGTATAAAAAAAGCCTATATAGTATATGAAATATAATAATGATAGGCTTGAGGCTAAGAGCAAGAGAAAAGAATAAGAGAAGAGAATAGTCTTGCTTGAATCATCTTGCCCCTTTTCTATACTTGGTTGGCCGCCCCTTTTGGGGTTGTAGTCTTCCATAAAAATTGTCTTGAATACCCTTGGAAGATTACTTTATATAAATGATGACACAACCTTGCTTACTTGGTGCAATACGATTGGAGGAATGACTTGTCTTCCCTAGTTGTCACTTCTTGACAGTCAATTGATTATCCATCTTGGCACTCCATAAAATAGCTGGAAATTCCATCAAAAAATCTGAAACACATGCTTAAAATAAAGATTTTTAATTACCAATTAATCATGATATGGTTCCTCCACAATTTTGGAAGAAAATTGAAGACAATAATGTGCAAAAATCGGCCAGCTTTCCATGTGTTGAATAATTTTCAGCATGTGTGTTATTTTAAATTGTTTCCATGTGTGTCTTGTCCTCTTCAATGTCACCAATCATGTTTGTCTTATCCTCCACCAATTCAAGTACCAAAAAAGCTTCACCTAGGCTCCAACAAGGATGAAATAGGCATGTATACCTCAGCTGCATGTGCTAAAATTTCCTTTTGAATATTTGTGACATTGATGCACATTCTTCACACACATAGTAAATTGCAATCAGCCCTAAATTTATTTTTCTAGAACACTCTAATATGTCTTGAATGTGCAAAGTTGTGTAGATACATGTTACATACACACCAAACCCGTCCCATGCATGTAGAGGTGCAGAAAACCGAATTTTCGACTTTCGTCGATTACGCGATTTTTTTCCGATTAAACTCAAACTTCTTAGACATGTTATATACATTATGTCACACATAATATACATAAAATAAAATGTATATTCATCTCCAATATCTGAATGAAAACCGCCATATGCCTTTAAAAAATGAGTTTGAATTCTCCGAAAATTTAGGCCAAATTGTGGGTGATTGATGTGTGCAAGCATGGTATGACTTTGAGTCTAAATTTGACATGTAGAGAACGAAATGTTTGAGTATTGTTAGTGTATATAGACTGGCCATATTTATATGGTAAGTACGTAACATGTCGGTGAAGTTTCGGTAGTCACCCGATACGATAATTTTTGGTTTATGACCTCGTGGCATGTCGTTATAATTTTGATGGCAATATGAATTGTAATACATGATATGAGACCTGTATATAGCCATAAATATGAAGTGTATATGGTGGTGTGCTGTCAATGTACGTTTATGATATGTATGACGTGTCGGTGGAACGTCGTGATTAGAAACGTATAATTCATTTTTATAAAGAAAATATGTATATATATAATTTATATATATGTGGGGTGTGTATAGGTGTGAAAATAAAACTTTCCAGTTCAAATTTGTTGCCAAATAGCTCTCTCCAAATATGTCTTTATTTAATGAACTAGTTAGTTCATCTCCTTAAGCACTTTACTAAATGAACTAGTTTAGTTCATTAATCAAGTCACCTGAAAATAGTATAAAGACAACAAATATTTGCCATATGATATAAGCTTTAACGCTTCATGGCATGTTAGTACGACAACATTATATATAAAAATGTAAAGCATTTTTATCACGTGCATATGCATTTCGTAAACACGTAACACTTAAATCATGCATTTTTAAATCATTCAAAACCCGATTTCTCAACAATCTCCCCCTTTTGATGATTTGCGAAATAACCTTTATCCATGATTTAAATGTGATTGCTCCCCTACAATTATGTGTAAATTGAAAATTTTGAATTTCATGATATCGTGTCATCGTGCTCCCCCTTAACTTTATCTCTCTCCCCTTAAATCATGATTCTCTCCCCCTTAAATCTTGATTTTCTATCCTCCTTTATTTTGTAAGTCACATAAAACATTAGTAGCAATAAAAAGAAAGATCAATTTATATCGAGAGAAATCATGCATTTCTGATGCGTCTTTATTGATTCAACCCTTTGCAAGAGTACCTTTTGGTACCCAAACTTGGATGACCTTTCTCGGTCTTACAAAAGGTGAGAAAAGAGATGGAGAAGCAGTATAATATATGTTAGGGGAATTCCTATTTGGCCTATGGCCAAAATAATCAATGTGATCATAATGTGATTTCGGTTTTGATATGCATTTCGGTTTGTATGAATAGTTCGTGATCTAGATGCATTAGTGTTATAAGAGTGTTGTATATGCATCAATGACTTTTTTCATATTTATATGACACATGATTGTACTTTTCACGTGATGAAGAATGAGTGCGATGAGATATGATCGGTGTCATGCTAGTTTTCTTCTTAGACTGTACAACCTTCTTAAATGCATGCGGTTGTTTAGATGAAGATAGAATAAAGTTTGTGGACTTGTTTTGTACCTTATTATTTTCTACCTTATTATATTCAACATGCCCTAATCTGGTTTTATCATTTTCATGCTTTTGAGAGAAAATAAGACGATCTAACATGCAAGTACCCGTATTGAATTGTTTTATCATCTTTTCTAAATTGGCGTTTCTTGATTTCAAATTTGAGATCTCGACTTTCATTTCATTATTCTCGGATATCAAGGATGAAATTTCATATTTTATTTATCATGCAAGACGACTCTTCTTTTGAATCATTTAATTGAGATACAAGAATTGTGTCAAAAGTAACTAAAAATTTATTTTCTTCAATTAACCGTTTCTTTTCTTTTGAAAGAGACTCAGAAAACTTATGCAACTCAAGATATTGACAGAATAAATCATCAAAAGAAGGCTCAGAATCAGAATTAGAATCAGAATTTACCTCACTGGATGCTCTGGATTTAAAGCTGTTATGCCCTGCACCCTCCGTAAAATAAATAAAGGATAAACGGAAATTAAATAGGTTAGGAACAATTAATGATAATGAATTAAGAATTAAGTATTAGGATTAATTAGAATTTATTGAAAGGATTAAATATAGAATTAAGTAGTATTTAATTTTAGAATTCAATATTAGGAATTAATCCTTTAAGATAAATAAGATAATAGGATATAATTTAGAAACTCCAAATTTCATCCCTTCCCATATCAAAACTGACAAACGTCAGTTTCTCTTCCTTATTAGAAAAGAAAACCGACGTTTTTCCCTCTCCCTCCCCATAGGCGATTTCATCTTGCAACCCTAGGAGAAAAGATTTTTCAGGAGTAAATCCGTAGGTCGTTCGTTCTTCAATCCGTCTTCAAGTAATCAATTAATCTACCTATAAGTTCCTGCGTTTTGCGAAAGAAAAAGGCCTAATTTTGATATCAAATTGGATCATCATGCAGTAATTTTCTTTCTGTAAATTTATATGTGCCTTATGTGTTTTGGTTTCGGATTTTGGCCACTATATGTTGAAATCATTGTTGTTGTTGTTGAAATATGTGAGATCATGCAAAACCTAATCCCATGAACCCTATTTTGTGTTATTTTCGGATGAAGGGAGAAGGGGGTGAAAAAGGTGAGATTTTGGGTTGGTTTTGTTAAAGATTTGAGTTTTAAGATTGAATCCTTGTGTGGTACGTTAAAGGTGATGTTTTTGGTGGATTAAGAATAGATTGATAGGGAAGATTAGGCTTGGAATGGTTGGAAGAAAGTTAGAAAGACGTTTGGTTGAAGATCTGCAGTTTCTGCAGAAATTTTGCAGAGGAGATTCTGGAGAAACACTGACATCGATCGATCGATGTCAAAGTTCAAAGTACATCGATCGATCGATGTCTGATGGGTGAGAGATCGATGTGTCTCAATAGTACGTAGATCGATCGATGTATAAGGGGTTGAGAGTTTGATGTTCTCTGATGAACTTCGATCGATCGATGTGAGGGTTCGAAGTCACTTCGACCAATCGATGTAGAAAGGTGTGAGAGATCGATGTTCTCTGATGGACATCGATCGATCGATGTGAGGGTATGAAGTCACTTTGATCGATCGATGTGAGGGTATGATGTCAAGCAGTTTTGTGGGAAAATAAGGGAAGAAAGAGGGAAACTAGGGGACCCTTTGTGTGACCTTAGGAACTTCTTAGGACCTGATTGAGGTTAGTCTATGTCTTGGGAACATGACTTAAGATGGTGAATCAAATGTGGAGACTTCGTAGGATATTCGAATCGGACTTTAACGTGGATGACCTAAGGGGTTAGGAATGAACGTATGTGGCTTTACAGATTTCAAAAGGAGGAATGTGAGGGTTCCTACATTAACCTTTAGGTTCTAGAATCAATGTTTAGGCGATGTTGACCTGCCAGGAAGAATAAGCTCGAGTGGGTAAGTGAGATGAGTCTCGTGTGACTGGTTGATATGTGAATGTGATTTGAAGTATGTGATTAAAGAATGTGATTGATATGAAGATCCTTGCACTCTTGCATCATGGCACTTGCATTTGCATAATGTTTTGAAAAGAGCTGTGCTTCGGCACAGGGTATAAAGTTTGCGAAATGTGCTGTAATGTGTCATGGGATGGAAATATAAGTCATGGCACATTACAGGGTATAAAGTTGGCTGTAATGTGACATGGGATAGAAATATAAGCCATGGCACATTACAGGGTATAAAGTTGGTTGTAATGTGACATGGGATGGAAATATAAGCCATGGCACATTACAGGGTATAAAGTTGAGCTGTGGTGCATCATGGGATGGAAATATAAGCCATGACCCACCATAGGGTATAAAGTTATGTGACCGGACATTGTGACATGCATTGCACTATTTTGAAAAGAAATTGCATACGCATTTGTGACTGTGTAGTGTAGTGCATATTTTGTCATGCACCACGCGAGTCGTTATGTTATGATTGGTTTGTAACTGGATTGTCATTGAACTATCAAATGCGTATGAATTACGGTTCTTGTTCTGGTATGCTACTAGTCTATATTTATTTTTTTTGAAGTTATACAGGACATGTGCCCCATCAATCCCTTGAATTATATATTACTCATGTCTTGCCATGTGTTGATCCCGTATGTCTTATAAGCGGGTTACTTGCTAGCGTTTTTTTCTATGGGTACTACCTTTATATTTGCAGATGAGCATAGCTATGATATGATCTTCATAGAGGACGATGGCGATTGGGACAAATGGGATGCTTAGAGTCTTATTGGGAGATAGTTGAGGCTATTGCTAGTTATTTCAATTTCTTTCATTCACTCGAGGATTTAGTCGGCTTACCATGAACACTCTTTTGTAATTTCCTTACACTTTGATGTACAAATTGGATGGTTTGGATTTTATTTTGCACGCGTCTCCGTGCTTATTCTTTTACGTCATTGATGATGTGTATTTGAGAGATGAGACGTCTTGTAGTCTTCTCAGTAAGCTACGACGGGTGCACCGGTTCGGATCTGCTGTCCGGGTCGGGGCGCTATAGGTGGTATCAGAGTCTAGGCTTCAGATCTATCTCGGAGGCCTAGGTTATGTCATGTAGAGTCGTAGGTTATGATTTTGACCCTAAGTTGATCTTTAGGTCTAAGTATGTGATCTTAAATATAAATTTGATTGGGATGGGTGTGTGCGAGCGCGATAAAATTTAATCAATAAATGTTATTTTATTTTAGTTTACGAATTCCACTTGTACAACGCATATGGGCCTTCGGTGTTTACTTTTGGAATTACTGAATGCTAATAAGCATTGGTTTTGCAGAAAATGCCTCCCCGAAGAGATAACCAAGGAAACGGTGGCAATGGGAACGAGAACCCTCCACCACCACCAGTGTTAGTACCCCAGGCATTGATAGACGCTATCACAGGGATAGCACAAGGAGTTGCCCAGCAGCAACAACAACCCCTCCGTGTAGCGCCCCAGCCAGATACCGTTATCGGAACCAGTGCACCCGCCGTAGTCTACTATGAGAACTACGAAGCGTCAAGCAGATCAAGCATACATCCTTCATAATGTAAGATAAAACCAGCGGGAACGTCATAAAATCTAAACCTTCATTGTCAATATTACAACCAAAAACTGCAGCGGAAATAAAACTGTTTGTTCATCTAGCCAACATAGGTTTTAGAACAACATAATAACAATAAGTTTTGCAAACTTAAACAAAATAGTCCAGCATCTATCTATTCCCTTGTCCATCGTCCCATTGAGCCCACTCGCCGTCGTCTTCCATAAATATCAACTCATAATCAGGCTCACCTGAAAAGAAGATAGAATGATTGTTCTTAGCGAAAACTTCGCCAGCAAGTAACCCGTCTATACACCTTACGGAATCACACACGTCGAGTCACCAGTGTATAAAACATTGCCCAAAAATAAGGTGCTCGGGTTAGCAAATAGCATCTTAATAAGGATTACTCAAAACAGATAAAGTCCATATAGGTATACAGTTACGAGAACCAACATGTATTAAAACAACGTATCACATAAGCAAGTCATAGACTAATCACGTTTCTTGCATGTCAAGTCTTATGCTTCGTGTATCATGATGCATGTACTTCTTTAAAATCACACACAACACCCATGCATATGCCTTCTTTCATAAACATGTCATGCATGTCATTTCACAAACATTTCATCACTTTACATATCATATTCTTCGCGTAGCAGAACTTTATACCCTGTGGGTGATCAGTCCACAGCCATCATAACTTTATACCCCGTGCTGAAAGGTCCACGGCCCCATAACATATACTTTATACCCCGTGCTGAAAGGTCCACGGCCCCATTACATATATCATATATCCGTGCTGATAGGTCCACGGCCCCATAAAATACTTCATTTTCCGTGCGGATAGGTCTACGGCCCCATAACATACTTTATACCCTGCTGTTGATTCACAGATCACGCTCTTTATACCCTGCTTTCGCAGACGTGACTTTTATACCCTGCGATCAACCAGCAGCGATTTTGTCTTTCGAAAACTTTAAACCTTTCTTGTTCTTTTGCAAAACATATCTCAAATCAAATACAAGTGCCCATGTCATGATGCAGGATGCACAAATAGCTTCATATCAACATGTAACACACACACCTACATCTTGCCTATCAAGCATACGGTCTTGCACCTCAAACACTCTATGGTCGTGTCTTCCCAAGCTCATCCTTCTTACAAACTCACTCAAGATTCAATCTTATTCTAACTTGATCAACCTACCATCCACACCTCAAATATACCTCAAATACCCTTGCATTTTATGTCCAAAAGAAGTGTATAAAGTTACTACACTTACATAGGGCGCTTAAAGGGTCAAAAATACTTCCAGAATACTTGGAACGCCACTTCGAGCGCCTAATGTGGACATGGAGCGCCTCTACTAGGCGTTCGAAGTGTTCGGGGATGATTCAGGACACATTGAACACCACATGAAGCGCCTAATGTGACTTGAAGCGCCTCATGTAGGCGTTCGAAGTGTTCTGACGGTTCTAAATTGCAGTTTTTCTGTACGGGAAAGCTCCAGGACACAGGGAACGCTACATGAAGCGCCTATAGTGACATGAAGCGCCTCATGTAGGCGTTCGAAGTGTTCTGACGATGCCAAACTGCAGTTTTTCTGCAGTAACTTCCACCCAACTCCTTTCTTCTTCAACCCTTCCAGATTCAACACTTAAAGATCCATCTTAACAACTAGATTCATCATACTTAACATACATCTAATCATGAATTGATGCTTAGTTATGCCCAACAACATCCACTCTAACTCTCCAATCATACACCACCTTCAAAGGTTATCATCAACAATTCCCACACAACAAGTCTACAACAATGTCATCACTCATCCCTCAATTTCCTGCACTTACTCTCAACGTCTAAGTGTAGACAAACAACATAAGAGTAGAGCAAGACAATAAGCATGTCAAAATATATACTTTCATGGGCATGCTTGGTAAATAACAAGACACCACACAACTATTTTCAGAATTATGGCCCAAAGAACAAGACTTTACTCAATTAGCAACAAGACTCACATATAACGAAGCATTTAAGATAGGCAAGACAAGAATACTAATGTGTGATTCATGTTTTCTCTTTGTAAGAACATAGGGCCTAAAGTATCAAAATTTGCGTAAAGCGTATAGAAAGATTACTTGCCTTGAATTCTAGATAAGCTTACGGATTTACTGCAGAACCTTGATAAGGATTGATCCTAGATTGGCCTTTTCCTTCCTTTCCTTCCTCTCTTCTTCTTCTTCCTCTCCTTTTCTCTTCTCTCTCTTTTTCCTGCGGTTTCCCTCTCCCTTTTTGATGTTAAAACCGTCCCCCCCTTAATGCCAATGGGGAGTTATACCAAAGTGTGGTGTAACTCCCCTATCTTTAGTAGGGGCTTTTATGCAATTACCCGTAATTACCTTTAATTCTATTTTGAACCCTTCTTTCTTATTCTTCTATGTTTTAGGTGACTAAGTCTCATAACCTACGAAATTAATTAAGTAGTATCTAAGGTTAACCTCTAAGTATTGAATATCGTGCTTAAAAGTCACGGGGTGTAACATTCCACCCCCCTTACAAAAAGTTTCGTCCTCGAAACTTACGTACCTTAGTCAAAGAGCTGAGGATACTCCTTCCGCATTTGTTCTTCGAGCTCCCAAGTGGCTTCACGTTCCGTGTGATTGCTCCATTGAACCTTTACATAAGGGATCACTCGCTTCCTCAACACTTGATCCTTTCGGTCCACAATTTTCACGGGTACTTCCTCATATGTAACATCGTCCTTGAGTTCCAAAGGTTGAGCTTCAAGTACATGACTTGGATCCGCCACGTACTTTCTTAATTGTGACACGTGGAATACATTGTGAACTTGCGCCAACACCGGAGGTAATGCCAACCTATATGCCAAGGCGCCTACCTTCCCCAGTATTTCATAGGGACCAATGAAACGAGGGCTTAGCTTGCCTTTTACTCAAAGCCTCATGACGCCCTTCGTAGGTGATACCTTCAAATAAACTTTATCACCCACATCAAAATCCAATGGTCGTCGTTTGGAATCTGCCCAACTCTTGCTACGGTCCTGAGCCGTCTTGAGTCTTTCCTGAATGACCTTCACCCTCTCTAACGTTTTCTCTAATAGCTCAGGTCCAGTAATGGTCCTCACGCCCACTTCGTCCCAATAAATCGGAGACCTACATTTCCTTCCATACAAAGCCTCAAAAGGAACCATATCAATTGCGCTGTGGTAACTATTGTTATAAGAAAACTCCATCAGCTTTACCATTCCGTCCCAACTCCCTTTAAAATCCAGCACGCAAGCTCTTAGCATATCTTCCAAGGTTTGAATTGTCCGCTCGGACTGTCCATCAGTTTGAGGATGATACGCCGAACTCAACCTTAATTCCGTACCCATGGCTTCTTGGAATGCTGTCCAAAACTTAGATGTGAACCGTGAATCTCGGTCGGACACTAGACTCCATGCAAACTAACAATACTGTCCATATATAAACTCACTAACTTGTCAAGAGGTGCTTCACTTGAAACGGGTAAGAAATGGGCAGACTTTGTTAAACGATCCACGATAACCCAAATCATGTCACATCCACTTCTTGTCTTTGGTAAACCAGCTACAAAATCCATTGTGACATGTTCCCATTTCCATTCCGGAATTTCCAACGGCATCAACAATCCACCAGGCCGTTGGTGTTCCGCCTTGACTTGTTGACACACCAAACACCTCTCTATGAATTCCGCAATATGTCTTTTCATCCCAGACCACCAATAGTAACGCTTGAGATCTCTATACATTTTGGTGCTACCGGGGTGTATTGATAACCTCGAATTATGAGCTTCTTGCAAAACTTCTTTCCTAAGTTCGTCAGCGTCCGGCACGCATAATCTTTCCTTAAACCATAAGCTCCCATCTCCTTTGGTCTGAAATCCTTCAACTTGACTGTGTTTCACCCTTTCCATTATCTCACTTAAAGCCTTATCTTTCTTCTGAGCCTCCTTTATCCTATCAATCAAACTCGGTGTGATGGTCAATGCTGTCAGGATGTTCACCGTGGATTCCACCAACTCCAAACCAAATTCCTCCATCTCTCTTTCCAATGGTGATTGTCGTGCATGGCTGGACTTTCTACTTAAGGCGTCGGCTACCTTGTTAGCCTTTCCCGGGTGATAATGAATAGTTAGGTCGTAGTCTTTTAGCAACTCCAACCACCTCCGCTGCCTCATATTCAATTCCTTCTGTGAGAACAAATACTTTAGACTCTTATGGTCCGTGAATACCGCGCACTTCTCTCCATACAAATAATGCCGCCAGATCTTCAAGGCGAACACAACCGCGGCAAGTTCAAGATCATGTGTGGGATAGTTTTGTTCATAAGGCTTTAGCTGTCTTGAGGCATACGCGATGACTCGTTTGTTTTGCATTAAAACACAACCTACAAACAAGGTGTTAGTCTAAACTTAATGAGTATATAAGATCATAACCTTATACTATAATTTACGTACCTAACCCGTTCTTTGACGCATCACTATAAATCACAAATCCATCCGTTCCAGAGGGTTGAGCTAATACTGGAGCTGTCGTTAATCTCTTCTTAAGCTCCGTGAAACTTTGCTCGCATTCCGCCGTCCACTCAAACTTGGACTTCTTTTGAGTAAGACGACTGAGAGGTACGGCAATTCTTGAGAATCCCTCAACAAATTTTCTGTAATAACCTGCTAGACCCAAGAAACTTCGCACTTCGGTGAAATTGGTAGGTCTAGGCCATTCAGTTATGGCTTCCACCTTCTTCGGGTCAACAGCAATCCCCTCTTCTGATATCACATGACCCAAGAAAGCCACACTTCTTAACCAAAACTCACACTTGCTAAACTTTGCATAAAGTTGTTTCTGCCTCAAAATGCCTAGTACGGTTCTCAAATGCTCAGTGTGAGTTTGCTCGTCAGGAGAGTACACAAGAATATCATCTATGAATACCACTACAAACTTATCCAACTGTTCTCGAAAGACGGTATTCATAAGATCCATAAAAGCCGCAGGGGCATTTGTCAATCCAAATGGCATCACTAAAAATTCATAGTGGCCATACCTTGTGCGGAAAGCTGTCTTTGCGATGTCCTCGGCCTTCACTCGCAACTGATGATATCCTGATCGGAGATCGATTTTAGAGAAAATCTTGGCACCTTTGAGCTGATCAAATAAATCTTCGATTCGCGGAAGGGGATACTTATTCTTGATGGTAACTTTATTCAACTCTCTATAATCGATACAAAGCCTCATGCTACCATCTTTCTTCTTTACAAACAAAACAGGCGCTCCCCATGGCGATACACTAGGGCGGATGAACTTCTTGTCCAATAACTCCTGCAGTTGCTCCTTCAACTCTCTCAGTTCTGCCGGAGCCATTCTATAAGGAGCTTTAGAAATAGGTTATGTCCCTGGAATCAAGTTGATCTCGAACTCAACTTCCCTCGGGGGTGGTACTCCTGGTAAATCTTCCGGAAACACATCAAGGAATTCATTGACCACTGGAATTTGCTCAATAGACGGTACCTCCTGAGTAACATCCATGACATACACTAGAAATCCCTCAGCACCTTTCTTTAATGCCTTGCACGCTTGTGCAACCGACACGTACACCTTTTTGGGTACCTTCTTTCGTTCCGCATCTCCTTGAAATATTACCTCCTCCATCTTGGCATTCTTGATTGTCACTTGTTTCAACCGACAATCAATATTAGCGTGATTCTTGGCTAACCAGTCCATTCCTAATATGACGTCAAAGTCATACATCTGAATAGGGATCAGTGTGGCAGGGAATGTTTGTCCTTCAAACTCCAATTCACAATCCCGGTACCGATGATACGAAACCATAATTTGATCTCCGGCCGCTTGAACACGATACGGAGTTTCTAACCACTCAGGCAGACTACTCAGGTGTTTAGTGAATCTTTTTGCTACGAAGGAGTGGCTTGCGCCGCTATCAAAGAGCACGTTGGCAGGTACCTTATTTACTAAAATCGCACCTAAAGCCATATCAAGTTATACACGGAAAATTAAGCACATAATACTCAATTCATTAAATATTTAAACTTAGTTTAAATGGTACCTGCTACTACGTCGGTAGCCTCCTGCACATCCGTATCCGTCATGAGATGTACACGGGCATTTGCTCTAGACTTCACTCTCGGCTGCTGGGCCGCCTCTCCAGGGTTATTTTTCTTCATTTCCGGGCAGTCCCTAATCATGTGGCCCACTTGACCGCATCGGAAACATGCTCCAGCCACTTTCCTACACTCTCCAACGTGGTTCCTGTTGCAATGTGGACAAACTCCTACAGGCTGCTGAGCTACTTGATTCTGTGGTGGCAGTCTCTGAAAATTTCCAACTGGGCCTCTCTTCGGAATCTTGACCCAACGTCCGGGTCTTCCACCAATTCTCACATCCTCTCTTGGCCTCTTGCCTCTTTCAGCTCCTCCTGTGCTAGCTGCTCTTGCCGCCACTCGGCGAAAATCACTCTCAACACGGTAACACGCATCTAGCATATCCTCATAAGTTTTCATCCCTGCATTCACTATCGCCGATTGTATCCTCGAGTCCAAACCCCTCTCAAACTTTGTCATCTTAAGACGATTATCAGTCATGATTGCAGGGGCAAACTTACCCAAAGCATGGAAACGATCTGCATACTCCGACACCGTCATCCTTCCTTGCTCCAATCTGTCAAATGCTCTTATCTTGTCCAATATTGTAGTCTCCGGTACATAGTACTTAAGGAACACATCACAGAACTGAGTCCATGAGATTGGTGGGGTCATTCTTAACACCATTCCTTCCCACCATTCGCCAGCCTTGCCACTTAAAAGGGGTGTGGCCACCTCAACTTTTATCTCATTCGGAACTTGCACCAGCCGGAAACATTTCTCAACCTCAGCCAACCAATGCAGAGCCTCTTCAGGATCCGTACATCCACCGAACTCTGGCACCCTCATCTTCCTCATCTCTCCATAAAAGAACCTGATGTTATGATGTGGCTGTGGTGGAGGCGGAGGCTGATGCTGCTGCACATACCCTTGTGCAATAACCGTCAGTGCATTAGTGAGTACTTGGGGTAAAACCACTTGTGGTGGCTGGTTCTCCTGTCCATTGCCAGAGTTGCCTGTGTTATCTCTTCTGGGAGGCATATTTCTCTGAAAAGGTCAACATTATATTGGCATTCAGTGAATACAAGGATTACTGAAAGCTCGAACGCGTGCTACTAGGTAAGGTGTGTAGTACAACTATTAATACAAAGTTAGATAATAAGACGCGCTCGCACACACCCAACCCATATCATACTTAACCAC
The DNA here is from genome assembly GCA_036186865.1 of Eustoma russellianum. NCBI lineage: Eukaryota > Viridiplantae > Streptophyta > Magnoliopsida > Gentianales > Gentianaceae > Eustoma > Eustoma russellianum. The sequence continues at coordinate 17,684,664 of AP025061.1, forward strand.
TAAGAGATTAGTACTTATAACTAAGGATCAACCTTAAGGGAGAATCATAGCTTAAAGAGTCTAAAAGATCATGAACTTAAGTTTCCGAAATAGATCTGAAGCCTAGGCTCTGATACCACCTGTAGCGCCCCAGCCCGATACCGTTATCGGAACCAGTGCACCCGCCGTAGTCTACTATGAGAACTACGAAGCGTCAAGCAGATCAAGCATACATCCTTCATAATGTAAGATAAAACCAGCGGGAACGTCATAAAATCTAAACCTTCATTGTCAATATTACAACCAGAAACTGCAGCGGAAAAAAAACTGTTTGTTCATCTAGCCAACATAGGTTTTAGAACAACATAATAACAATAAGTTTTGCAAACTTAAACAAAATAGTCCAGCATCTATCTATTCCCTTGTCCATCGTCCCATTGAGCCCACTCGTCGTCGTCTTCCATAAATATCAACTCATAATCAGGCTCACCTGAAAAGAAGATAGAATGATTGTTCTTAGCGAAAACTTCGCCAGCAAGTAACCCGTCTATACACCTTACGGAATCACTCACGTCGAGTCACCAGTGTATAAAACATTGCCTACAAATAAGGTGCTCGGGTTAGCAAATAGCATCTTAATAAGGATTACTCAAAACAGATAAAGTCCATATAGGTACACAGTTACGAGAACCAACATGTATTAAAACAACGTATCACATAAGCAAGTCATAGACTAATCACGTTTCTTGCATGTCAAGTCTTATGCTTCGTGTATCATGATGCATGTACTTCTTTAAAATCACACACAACACCCATGCATATGCCTTCTTTCATAAACATGTCATGCATGTCATTTCACAAACATTTCATCACTTTACATATCATATTCTTCGCGTAGCAGAACTTTATACCCTGTGGGTGATCAGTCCACAACCATCATAACTTTATACCCCGTGCTGAAAGATCCACGGCCCCATAACATATACTTTATACCCCGTGCTGAAAGGTCCACGGCCCCATTACATATATCATATATCCGTGCTGATAGGTCCACGGCCCCATAAAATACTTCATTTTCCGTGCGGATAGGTCCACGGCCCCATAACATACTTTATACCCTGCTGTTGATTCACAGATCACCCTCTTTATACCCTGCTTTCGCAGACGTGACTTTTATACCATGCGATCAACCAGCAGCCATTTTGTCTTTCGAAAACTTTAAACCTTTCTTGTTCTTTTGCAAAACATATCTCAAATCAAATACAAGTGCCCATGTCATGATGCAGGATGCACAAATAGCTTCATATCAACATGTAACACACACACCTACATCTTGCCTATCAAGCATACGGTCTTGCACCTCAAACACTCTATGGTCGTGTCTTCCCAAGCCCATCCTTCTTACAAACTCACTCAAGATTCAATCTTATTCTAACTTGATCAACCTACCATCCACACCTCAAATATACCTCAAATACCCTTGCATTTTATGTTCAAAAGAAGTGTATAAAGTTACTACACTTACATAGGGCGCTTAAAGGGTCAAAAATACTTCCAGAATACTTGGAACGCCACTTCGAGCGCCTAATGTGGACATGGAGCGCCTCTACTAGGCGTTCGAAGTGTTCGGGGATGATTCAGGACACATTGAACACCACATGAAGCGCCTAATATGACTTGAAGCGCCTCATGTTGGCGTTCGAAGTGTTCTGACGGTTCTAAATTGCAGTTTTTCTGTACGGGAAAGCTCCAGGACACATGGAACGCTACATGAAGCGCCTATAGTGACATGAAGCGCCTCATGTAGGCGTTCGAAGTGTTCTGACGATGCCAAACTGCAGTTTTTCTGCAGTAACTTCCACCCAACTCCTTTCTTCTTCAACCCTTCCAGATTCAACACTTAAAGATCCATCTTAACAACTAGATTCATCATACTTAACATACATCTAATCATGAATTGATGCTTAGTTATGCCCAACAACATCCACTCTAACTCTCCAATCATACACCACCTTCAAAGGTTATCATCAACAATTCCCACACAACAAGTCTACAACAATGTCATCACTCATCCCTCAATTTCCTGCACTTACTCTCAACGTCTAAGTGTAGACAAACAACATAAGAGTAGAGCAAGACAATAAGCATGTCAAAATATATACTTTCATGGGCATGCTTGGTAAATAACAAGACACCACACAACTATTTTCAGAATTATGGCCCAAAGAACAAGACTTTACTCAATTAGCAACAAGACTCACATATAACGAAGCATTTAAGATAGGCAAGACAAGAATACTAATGTGTGATTCATGTTTTCTCTTTGTAAGAACATAGGGCCTAAAGTATCAAAATTTGCGTAAAGCGTATAGAAAGATTACTTGCCTTGAATTCTAGATAAGCTTACGGATTTACTGCAGAACCTTGATAAGGATTGATCCTAGATTGGCCTTTTCCTTCCTTTCCTTCCTCTCTTCTTCTTCTTCCTCTCCTTTTCTCTTCTCTCTCTTTTTCCTGCGGTTTCCCTCTCCCTTTTTGATGTTAAAACCGTCCCCCCCTTAATGCCAATGGGGAGTTATACCAAAGTGTGGTGTAACTCCCCTATCTTTAGTAGGGGCTTTTATGCAATTACCCGTAATTACCTTTAATTCTATTTTGAACCCTTCTTTCTTATTCTTCTATGTTTTAGGTGACTAAGTCTCATAACCTACGAAATTAATTAAGTTGTATCTAAGGTTAACCTCTAAGTATTGAATATCGTGCTTAAAAGTCACGGGGTGTAACACTCCGCCACCACCGCCTCAGCATGGCATTCGTTATTATATTAGGGAGATGCGGAAGATGCATGCCCCCACCTTTGAAGGGACCACCGATCCAGAGGTGGCCGGATTTTGGTTACACGAGGTGGAAAAGTGCTTCAGGCTGGTGCAAGTGCCTGAAGAACTTAAGGTTGATGTGGCAACACCGTTGCTGATCGGCAGAGCAAACGCATGGTGGAATGGTATTCTGCCCAAGATGACTCCCCCTATTCTATGGAGACAATTTGTACAGGCCTACAATACTATGTGCCTGAAACTGCCATTTTGGAGAAGATGAGGCAGTTTGATAAATTTGAACAAGGGAGGATGTTTGTTTCCAACTATGCTGATAGATTCCATGCCTTGGGCAAATTCACGCCCATGGTGTTGGAAAATAACAGAATGAAGATGCTGAAATTTGAGGAAGGTCTGAACCCCCGCACACGGACGGCTATAGCGGGGTCTAGCTTGAAAACTTTTGAAGAGATGTTGGATGCACGTTACCGTGTGGAGAGTGACATACGCAGGTCACAGCCTAGAGAGACTCGTGACGAATCTAGCAAGAGGCCCAGGGAGGATAGAAGTGGAGGTAGACCAGGACGTTGGGTCAAAATTCCCAGGAAGGGCCAGATAGGACTGGTTCAGAGGGCACCGCAACCGAATCAGCCCGACCGCCAAGCACCAGTAGTATGCCCACACTGCCAGAAAAGCTATGTGGGTGAATATTGGAAAAGGACCGGAGCGTGCTTCAAGTGTGGGAAGACCGGCCATAGGATAAAGGATTGCCCCGAGTGGAAACCAAAGCCGCAGAGAGAAACAGGGCCAGCACAGCAGCAGAGGGACAGGCCCAACGCGAGAGTCCACGCGATGACGAACGCTGAAGTATAGGAGGGTACTGACGTTGTGACAGGTACGACTTAAGTTAAATATTAGTTGCTTAAGTTGAATTTTAGTCGTTTAAGTTGGAGATTAAATGCGCTTTATGTGAAAACCTTTACGTGCTACACTTTTTGTGTTTAGGTGTGATTCTAGTTAATAAAGTACCTGCGAATGTATTGTTCGATAGCGGAGCGAGTCACTCATTCATTTCTAAGCGATTCGCCAAAGGACTCGACTGTCTACCCGAATGGCTTGAAAACCCCTTCAGGATGCAGGCAGCCGGCGAACAAGTGCTGGTTTCCCACCATTAGTACAAAGATTGTGAGTTGGAGTTGGATGGAAAGGTGTTTTCGGTGACATTAGTTCCAATTCCGATGAGGGATTTTGATGTGATATTGGGTATGGATTGGTTGACCAAGAATCATGCCAATATTGACTGTAGACTTAAGCAAGTGACCGTTAAGGACCCTGAGATGAATGAGATAACGGTACAAGGAAACATCAAGCTACCCAAAGCCCCGAAAAAGATATACTTGACGGCGATTAAGGCTTTTAAGGCTTTGGAAAAAGAAGCAGAGGGATTTATGGTGTATGCTGTAGATGATAAGCAAGAAGTTCCCTCCATAGATCAGATTCCGGTAATCAATGAATTCAAGGACGTATTTCCGGATGATTAACCGGGAGTTCTGCCATCGAGAGAAGTGGAGTTTGAAATCAATTTGATCCCAGGAGCCGAACCTATATCCAAGACACCTTACAGAATGACTCCAGCTGAACTTAAAGAGCTAAAGGGACAACTTCAGAAGCTGTTAGATAAGAAGTTGATTCGTCCCAGTGTATCACCTTGGGGAGCTCCAGTATTGTTTGTGAAGAAGAAAGATGGCAGCATGAGGTTGTATATTGATTGCCGAGAGTTGAATAAGATTACCATCAAGAACAAATATCCTCTACCAAGGATTGAGGATTTATTTGATCAACTAAAGGGAGCCCGATGGTTTTCAAAAATTGACCTTCGTCAGGGATATCATCAGCTGCTTGTGAAAGCAGGAGATGTACCTAAAACAGCTTTTCGGACTCGATACGGGCATTATGAATTTTTGGTGATGCCTTTTGGATTGACTAATGCCCCAGTAGCCTTTATGGACTTGATGAACATCGTGTTTCGAGCCTAGTTGAACCAATTTGTGGTGGTGTTCATCGAGGATATCTTGGTCTACTCGCCAGATGAACAATCCCATGCAGAACACCTAAGAGTGGTGTTGGAAATTTTGAGACAACAGAAGCTTTATGCCAAATTCAGCAAGTGTGAATTCTGGCTAAGAAGTGTCGCTTTTCTCGGTCATGTGATTTTAGAGGATGGGATTTTTGTGGATCCTAAGAAGATAGAAGCCATCATGGAATGGCCAAGACCCACAAATGTGACCGAAGTCAGAAGCTTCCTAGGCTTGGCAGGCTATTATAGGAAGTTTGTCGAGGGATTCTCCACCATAGCAGTTCCATTGAGTCGACTTACGCAGAAGAAGACTAAGTTCGAGTGGACTGCTGAATGCGAACAGAGCTTTTCTGAGCTCAAGAAGAGATTGACCACAGCCCCGGTGTTGGCACAACCCTCCGGCATCAACGGTTTTGTGATCTATAGTGACGCGTCCAAGAAAGGACTAGGTATGTACATCATCACAATTAATGCATTGTATATACATATGCTAGTCTTGAACTAACTTTCTGTTTATAGATTGTGTCTTGAGGCAAAATGGACGAGTCATTTCGTACGCGTCAAGACAATTGAAACCATATGAGCAGAACTACCCGACGCATGACTTGGAGCTCGCAGCTATGGTATTTGCTCTTAAGATCTGGAGACACTATTTGTATGGAGAAAAGTGTACCGTGTTCACTGATCATAAGAGCTTGAAGTACCTATTCTCGCAGAAAGAGCTAAATATGCGACGGAGAAGATGGTCGGAGTTACTTAAGCATTATGATTTAACCATCAACTATCATCCGGGTAAAGCAAATAGAGTGGCGGATGCGCTGAGCAGAAAGTCTAGTCACGCTAGAAAGTCCCCGTTGGAAATGGAGATCGAGGAGTTTGGTCTCGATGTGGTGGATTCGGTAGCGAATGTTCTCACAGCTCTATCTATCAGCCCAGACTTGGTAGACAGAATTAAAGGAGCGCAGTATGATGATACAACACTGAAAGAAATCCACGACAAGTTGTCTACGGGACCCGTAAAAGATTTTCATTTGAGGGAAGATGGAAGTCTATGGTTCCAGAATCGGTTATGTGTACCTGATAGTGACGGGCTTCGGAAGGAGTTTCTACGCGAAGCTCATAACTCAAAGTTATCTATCCACCCCGGCAGCACTAAAATGTATAAGGACCTCAAAAGGAATTATTGGTGGATAGGGATGAAGAGAAGCATAGCGGAGTATGTTGAGAGATGTTTAGTGTGTCAACAAGTCAAAGCTGAACATCAACGACCTGGTGGTTTGATGATGCCACTAGAGATTCCAGAATGAAAGTGAGAGCACGTGACTATGGACTTCGTGATGGGATTACCCAAAACCAAAAATGGGAATGAGATGATTTGGGTAATTGTAGACCGTTTGACGAAGACAGCTCATTTCATATCAATGCCACATGGTACTTCTTATGAGAAATTATCCAACATCTGTGGATAACATTGTGAGCTTGCATGGAGTCCCCGTCAATATTGTGTCGGACCATGATCCCAAGTTCACTTCTAAGTTTTGGAGGGCATTTCAGAAGGCGATGGGTACCGAGCTAAGAATGAGTACCGCATACCACCCTCAAACGGATGGACAATCCGAGAGAACTATCCAAACTTTGGAGGACATGTTGAGAGCATGCACCTTGGATTTCAAAGGAAACTGGGATATCATGCTGAAGTTGATGGAGTTCTCATATAATAACAGCTATCACAGTGCAATTGGCATGGCACTGTTTGAAGCATTATACGGACGTAAGTGTAGGTCCCCGGTTTGTTGGGACGAAGTTGAGGAAAGGACGATCACTGCACCAGAGTTGGTTGAACAAACAATTGAGAAAGTGAAAGTGATAAGAGCGAGGCTAAGGGTGGCTCAAGAACGCAGTAAGAGTTGGGACGATACTAAAAGACGACCCTTGGAGTTTGAGGGAGGCAAAAAGGTTTATCTACGAGTCTCACCTACTAAGGGAGTTGCGAGGTTCGGAATGAAGGGCAAGTTAAGCCCTAGATATATTGGTCCATATGAAGTGCGCGGCCGAGTTGGTGAAAGAGCATATCTTGCCTCCGAGCTTGTCACAAGTCCACAATGTATTTCATGTGTCCCAACTAAGGAAATACGTATCGGACCTGAGCCATATCCTTAAAGTTCAACCATTGGATGTTAAAGAAGATGTCTCGTATGAAGAACATCCAATGAAGATTGTGGATAGAAAAGATCAAGTCCTACGCAAACGTATAATTCCGTATGTCAAAGTTCAATGGAGTAATCATACGGAGCGTGAGGCCACGTGGGAGCATGAGGAGCAAATGAAGGAGCTACATCCACAGCTTTTCCTATAAGGTACGTCAGTTTCGAGGACGAAACTTTTTGTAAAGGGGTGAAATGTTATGCCCCGCACCCTCCGTAAAATAAATAAAGGATAAATGGAAATTAAATAGGTTAGGGACAATTAATGATAATGAATTAAGAATTAAGTATTAGGATTAATTGGAATTTATTGAAAAGATTAAATATAGAATAAGTAGTATTTAATTTTAGAATTCAATATTAGGAATTAATCCTTTAAGATAAATAAGATAATAGGATATAATTTAGAAACTCCAAATTCCATCCCTTCCCATATCAAAACTGACAAACGTCAGTTTCTCTTCCTTATTAGAAAAGAAAACCGACGTTTTCCCCTCTCCCTCCCCATAGGCGATTTCATCTTGCAACCCTAGGAGAAAAGATTTTTCAGGAGTAAATCCGTAGGTCGTTCGTTCTTCAATCCGTCTTCAAGTAATCAAAGGCAAGTAATCTACTTATAAGTTCCTGGTTTTGCGAAAGAAAAAGGCCTAATTTTGATATCAAATTGGATCATCATGCAGTAATTTTCTTTCTGTAAATTTATATGTGCCTTATGTGTTTTGGTTTCGGATTTTGGCCACTATATGTTGAAATCATTGTTGTTGTTGTTGAAATATGTGAGATCATGCAAAACCCAATCCCATGAACCCTATTTTGTGTTATTTTCGGATGAAGGGAGAAGGGGGTGAAAAAGGTGAGATTTTGGGTTGGTTTTGTTAAAGATTTGAGTTTTAAGATTGAATCCTTGTGTGGTACGTTAAAGGTGATGTTTTTGGTGGATTAAGAATAGATTGATAGGGAAGATTAGGCTTGGAATGGTTGGAAGAAAGTTGGAAAGACGTTTGGTTGAAGATCTGCAGTTTCTGCATAAATTCGCAGAGGAGATTCTGGAGAAACGCTGACATCGATCGATCGATGTCAGAGTTCGAAGTACATCGATCGATCGATGTCTGATGGGTGAGAGATCGACGTGTCTCAGTAGTACGTAGATCGATCGACGTATAAGGGGTTGAGAGTTCGATGTTCTCTGATGAACTTCGATCGATCGAAGTGAGGGATCGAAGTCACTTCGATCGATTGATGTAGAAAGGGGTGAGAGATCGATGTTCTCTGATGGACATCGATCGATCGATGTGAGGGTATGAAGTCACTTCGATCGATCGATGTGAGGGTATGATGTCAAGCAGTTTTATGGGTAAATAAGGGAAGAAAGAGGGAAACTAGGGGACCCTTTGTGTGACCTTAGGAACTTCTTAGGACCTGATTAAGGTTAGTCTAAGTCTTGGGAACATGACTTAAGATGGTGAATCAAATGTGGAGACTTCGTAGGATATTCGAATCGGACTTTAACGTGGATGACCTAAGGGGTTAGGAATGAACGTATGTGGCTTTACAGAGTTTAAAAGGAGGAATGTGAGGGTTCCTACATTAACCTTTAGGTTCTAGAATCAATGTTTAGACGATGTTGACCTGCCGGGAAGAATAAGCTCGAGTGGGTAAGTGAGATGAGTCTCGTGTGACTGGTTGATATGTGAATGTGATTTGAAGTATGTGATTAAAGAATGTGATTGATATGAGGAGTCTTGCACTCTTGCATCATGGCATTTGTATTTACAGGGCATAAAGTTGAGCTGTGGTGCGTCATGGGATGGAAATATAAGCCATGACCCACCATAGGGTGTAAAGTTATGTGACCGGACATTGTGACATGCATTGCACTGTTTTGAAAAGAAATTGCATACGCATTTGTGACTATGTAGTGTAGTGCATATTTTGTCATGCATCACGCGAGTCGTTATGTTATGATTGGTTTGTAACTGGATTGTCATTGAACTATCAAATGCGTATGAATTACGGTTCTTGTTCTGGTATGCTACTAGTCTATATTTTTTTGAAGTTATATAGGACATGTGCCCCATGAATCCCTTGAATTATATATTACTCATGTCTTGCCATGTGTTGATCCCGTATGTCTTATAAGCGGGTTACTTGCTAGCATTTTTCGCTAAGGGTACTACCTTTATATTTGCAGATGAGTCTAGCTATGATATGATCTTCATAGAGGACGATGGCGAGTGGGCCGAATGTGATGCTTAGAGTCTTATTGGGAGATAGTCGAGGCTGTTGCTAGTTATTTCAGTTTCTTTCATTCACTCGAGGATTTAGTCGGCTTACCATGAACACTCTTTTGTAATTTCCTTACACTTTGATGCACAAATTGGATGGTTTGGATTTTATTTTGCACGCATCTCCGTGCTTATTCTCTTACGTCATTGATGATGTGTTTGAGAGATGAGACGTCTTGTAGTCTTCTCAGTAAGCTACGACGGGTGCACCGGTTCGGATCTACTGTCCGGGTCGGGCGCTACAAAAGCATACTTGAGCAATTTCCTCTTTGGCTTCTTCACTTTTGAAATCGGATGAATCATTCCATGTGGATGCTTAAAGGGCTCTTCTTGTTCTCCTTTTTTTATATTCTGAGACGGGTATAGTTTTTGTCTGATCCTTGTCACAGTTTTTGCTCATTGTTTTGTCCTTGTTCGGGCAATCATATGATAGGTGTCTAAGTTTTCCACATTCATAGCATTTTATATCTTTATCATTATTCTTATTTTTATTTCTCTTAGTTGAAGTATGCTTAGGTTTGTTTCTAAACGACTTTCTCATGATCATTCTTAATCCTTTAGCCAACATGATTAGATCATCATTATCGGAATCCGTATCACTATCATCTACACGATCAGAAGAGGTAGAGACATATTCTTTAAATCCTTATCTTGTTTAAAAGTTGATTCAAAATTTCTTAGAGTGAGTTTGTTCTCATATAACTTTAAAGATCTGATCAATTCCTCCATTTTTATTGACTCGGTATCCTTACTTTCTTTGATTGCCGTGACTTTAGGATCCCACTTGGATGTGAGACTTCTTAATACTTTTTGCACCTTCTCCTGCGAATGAAATATTTTTCCAAGAGACTCAAGAGAATTTTAAATGTTAGTTAATCTTAGATCTATATCAACAATAAATTCATTCGGTAATAATTTGAAAGATTCAAGAGTTGACATAAGCATGTTTATCTTGGACTCTTTTACTTGACTATTACATTCATGTTCCATTTCAAGACATCTCCTTATTTCTTGGGCACTAGAGCAATTGGACAAATAACTTGATTCATTTTTGCTTAAACCATTTAGAAGAAGTTGCATAGCTTAGCATTCATACTTAATCTCTTTTTATCGTCTATGGTATACTCTTGCTTAGATTTTACTATTTCTAATGTAACGCCTTCAATAGTAGTTATCTTAGACGGAACAAAAGAATCGTCTTCGATGATGGACCATAAGTCTATATCAATAGCCATAAAAAAAGTTTCATACGAAGTTTCATTGTATAAAAGACTCACCATTGAAAAGAGGAGGCCTTACGCTTGACATTCTTTCTTGCTCAGTTTTATAACTAGTGGATGCCATCTCACAAAAATTGTCATATCTTCTTGTAGTGAGTGTACCTCACACTGATACCACTTGTATGACATGTATATCACCACTAGAAGGGGGTTGAATAGGGAGTGAGGAAAAATCTCCCTCTCCTCTTCTCTCTGCAAATCATCTTTTCTCTGCATACACTTCATCTCTGCATTTTTAAGTCATCCGAGAAGTCAGAAACATCTTACAGGTTCGCTAAGTTCATATGTTGCAGTGTCGTTCGTCTGAACTAATTCCGTTGTATCGTGAGAGACGGTTTCTACCTTTGTTTGATCACAGTATACCGGAGCAATACGTCTTAAATAAAGAGTCCTGGACTCACATCGGTTTGTCTACTCGGCTAAACTGCTAAGCTGCTGTTAGCGCATCAATACTGATCTGCAGTACTGCTGTGCTAAGCTCAGCTGATCTGTTGAGCTTGGCTGATTGGTTGTTAGTGCAGCATTGTTGTTCTGGAGTGCTGTTGCGCTGAGCTCTGCTGCTGTCCTGAGCTCGGCTGGACGGCTGATAGCACAATAATAATGTTCTGCAGTGTTGCTGCACTGAGGTCGGCAGGTCGGCTGTCTGTCCAGGACGCAAATTCATTTGCACTGCTTGGACCGATCTGACCTGATGGACCAACTCGACATGTCCTAAGCTCGACAGTTGCTTTATTTCACACGAACAGAGTACATAATCGTTTTTTATGACAAGCACTAACAAAAACAACACAATCAACAATGTATAATTCTAACTAATATAAATTCCTATATTTAAATGCAACCATAAGGTTGCACTCACCATGAGACTTTTCGCACCTCACCTACTAGCAGAAATTCATTTAATAATCTAGGAAGAATATTATAAAGGTTTATTTACTATGTTATGAGTGATTTGCATTAGTTTCCTAACCTTTGACGGCTCAGTGACACAACTAACAAGTATGGTTGCATTCAATACAAGAGGAATAAAGGTCATACCTACAGGTACTTGCATCCTTGGTACTCCAGCATTTCACCTAGGACTACCACGGGATATATATCCCTTTTTGGCACATCAAAAACGTGCTCTGGCCTTAAGTATGCATTCACATGGGTGTTTCCTATCGCAGGGTTCACACTTGTTAAAGTTTTTGCTTGCAAATTTGTCCTCTTGACCCGGAGCATAAGTATGATCTTTATATCTTTTAGCATTTGTCTTTTTGTCTTCTTCATGGGAGTGTCCATTTATTGTATGGTACTTGATAGTTCAGTTGGCTCTTCATTCTTTCACAGGTACGTCAACTCTTGACCCTGAGGTGGAAATTCTCTTCTAAAGCCGTTGCCTATGCTGCTGCTTGAATTAGTAGGTCCATTTCGTAAACCTGATAGTTAGCGAAACAGCAAAGCAAATTATCATGTTAAACACAGCATATTATGACAGTATATTTTCCACACACACATATGTGTGTAGATAGTCCATTTTGTAAAGTACGCGATATTACTGTCATCCATATTTTCCTCACTTGCCCAGCAGTATCTTTAATTTGGAATATTTTGGACATCTAGTGGATGGTCCGATATTTGCTTTGCGTGCTTCCATCCCTCGCATTCACTTGATGCAATGGTGGTTGCAATGTAATTTTAAGAATCTTCCTCGTCTTGCTTATACGATTTTACCTCCCGTAATATGCTGTTGTATTTGGGTAGCCTATGCAGGCATTATGTTTGGGACTGCAAACTGGAATTCACGTCATGCTTTTGAACATATTCGTTCCACAATCTATATATGGAGCTCTTCTCTAATTGGGACGAAATGTGCGGGTTATGCTCCAATACTCGTAAATGCTCGGTTGTCTCCCTTCATGCGCCATCCGCGGGTTCGAGAGTTGGATTTTGCCCTCTGCGGGTCGGCTGAAGCTCAATACCGATGCTGCTCTTGGCCGTTTCTCTACTGCTGAAGGGGATATACTTCGAGATCACACTGGTTGTATACTTGAGGCTTTCACCTTTCCCATTTATGGCGTAGATCCCATGTATTTGGAACTACAGACAGCCCTCTTGGCTTTTATATATTTCAGCATTGGCTATTCGCATTTTGATGTTGAGGTTGATTGTAGTGACTTGCATCGGGAACTGTTTGCTTTTTGGGCTGACTGTCATTCATGCCATGCCTTCCACTCTATACTTCATCATTTGCACACTTTTCTACGGTTAAATAACTCCAAGGTCCTTTTAATTTCCCGGGAAGCAAATACGGTGGCGCATTATTTATCACAAGATAGTTTTCAGCATTGTGAGCTTCGTGTTTACAACACAGTGCAGTCCTTACCTACTTTAGCTCGTGGTGCTGTTTCTTCTGATGTTACCACTGCATCTATTCGGGTTTAATTTCATGGTCTCATATTGGGTTGGTATGTCATTTGTGATGTTGTCTGTGTCTTCAATATGATCACTTTCCTTTCGTTCCTATTATTTTTTTGGTCACATGCAATGTTACGTGGTTATTGCTTTAATATGGCTATTTTTGTTGAGGATTTTAGTGGTGGCTGTCCGTTCATAACGCTTGCGAACAACAACATGGGTGGATTACTTGTCCGCTTGGTCATGCTCTATTTCCTGCTGCCATACGTGTCCTTTGCATACTTTAACATCGCGTCGGACTACATCATACACTCGGTTTACATACATTTGGATGAGATATATTATACATTGTCAATGGTCCGAACATATAAATATATACACTTTTTCCTTCGCCAAGTTTTTATCCACAATATGATGGTTTTTTCTTGGTAAGATTTTAATACGACATATCATATATGTTTGGAGATTGTCAATATTTACCAATTTACATTCGATTTTTTCGTATGATGACATTATTTTATTGTACCACGGTGTTCCTCCGCCATAAGTGAGGTTTCATAATAAATGCACTATATTTCTACCAAAAATATATGTGTGTATATATATATGTGTATATATGTGTGTGTATGTATATATGTGTATATATGTGTGTGTGTATGTATATATATGTGTGTATATGTGTGTGTGTGTATGTACATATAATTCACACACACATGTATGTGTGTATATGTGTGTGTATGCATATGTGTAAGTATCATCAACTATTACCATAGTTTTAAAAGAGGGGGCGTAATTGATTTAACATATACTTCCTCCGTTCCAAATTAAGAGTCACTTTTCGAATTCCAACATTTTTAAAAAAATATCATTTATTTTGTCTAACCATTAAAATTATCATTAAATCTTAATTTTACTATTTTTTTCTTTGTTGAATATCGTGTATTGTATTATCTTTTTTACTACTAAAGACAATTTTAGAAGATCATATTAATCACTTAAGACTAGAATTAAAAGGACATCCTTTTGGAACATCTGAAAAAGGAAAAATGACTCCAATTTCAGAACCAGGCAGTATCAATTATGCTATCATCTTCAGTCCGGAATTGTATAACTTTGATTTTATGGTTTATAGTTTTAAGTGTGGTTTTTAGTAAATGACAAATGTTTCCGCTTTTCCTTTTTTATATTAATTTGGAAAGCGAAAGTGTCATATTTGCGGCGGTTACAGCCTGAGGCCGAAGGCTGTGTTGAGAAAAAGGGGTTTCAGTGATTCACAAAATGCATTATTTAAATAACATGAGCCAAAGAAATGCAGAGTTAATTGCACCTGATATCCATTCTTTTCTACCAAGTTTTAAGTAGCATCCAGCGTTTCATGAAACACACTTGCCATCCAGACTTATAGGGTTAATAGACACCTGGCATCCATGCTGACGTCATAAAGGCAATTTTCATTTATTTTTTAAAGTTTATAGAAAAAATAATTCAAAAATAAAAAGAAAAACCCCACCCCACCCCACCACACCCCCCACCCCCACAATCGACCTCCCTCCCCATCCTCCCCATCTTCCTCTTCTTCCTCCATCTTCTTCTTCTTCCTCCATCTTCATCTTCATCTTTTTTCCAACCATGGTTAAAGCTAATTCCCTCCTTTTTTTTTGCCGGTACAGCAACCAGGGGGAGATAGCCATGGACAATGCTGACATCGTAGAAATCTTTGCCATCTCCAGTGCCAATAGTTATCTCAAAGAAACAGGGGGTGCGGCACCCATGGCATCACACTGCAGCCTTTCCCCCAGGTCCCCTGTCTAACAGCGGCCAACACCGGAAGTGTCAAATTTGCAACAAGTTCTTGCCCATATGCGACGTGCCCATCCTGGGAAACTTGGGCATTCGGACATTTTGTCCAAGGTCAAGTCGGAATACTGTTGTTGGCAACGCAGGTGTGCCCTGCTTCGGCTAAACTCCCGGGCCATATTTTTTGGGGACAGTAATTTCTCACTGTAAAAGTGGAGGCAAAAGAGCAAAAAGGAATTAACAACAAAAGATTTACAAACAATACGAAGTTGTTGCATGATATCATCACTGGGAAATATTGTGACCTCGTACCTAGTTGGTAACAGAATGATGCGTAAGAGTTTGTGAAGGAAGTTGGCCGTGAATTTGTGGGCGGGAAAGATTCAATAATGGTGAAAATTCTTACCATGAGAGAGAAGAGCAGATTGTTACAGGATCAGCAGCAGATCCTTTTGCTGCTTCTGCTGGTGGGGCTGATGAAGATGACCATGGTTGGAAAAAAGATGAAGATGAAGATGGAGGAAGAAGAGGAATGTAGCGCCCCGGCCCGATACCGTCATCGGAACCAGTGCACCCGCCGTAGTCTACTATGAGAACTATGAAGCGTCGAAGCGGATCAAGCATACATCATCTATGACAAAAGATAAATCAGCGAAAACATTGATAAATTTAAAACTTCATCGTCATTAAAACCAGAAAATGCAACGGAATTAAAAAGTGTTTGGTCTTCTAGCTAACACAAATGTCAGAACAACATAATAACATTTAGTTTCCAATCTCAAGAAAATAATCCAGCATCTATCTATTCCCATGTCCGTCTTCCCACTGAGCCCACTCGCCATCGTCCTCGATAAATATCAACTCATATTTAGGCTCACCTGAAAAGGAATAGAGAACTGTTCTTAGCGAAATTATCGCCAGCAAGTAACCCGTCTATACACCTTACGGAATCACACACGACGAGTCACCAGTGTATAAATCATTGCCCAAAATATAGGTGCTCGGGTTAACAAATAGCATGTCAATAAGAATTTCTCAAAACAGATAAAGCACATATATGGTACACGGGTACGAGAACTAGCATGTGTTAAAACAACGTATCACATAATCAAGTCATAAACTAACCACGTTTTTTTCATATCAAGTCTTATGCTTCGTGTATCATGGTTCATGTACTTCTTTAAAATCACACACAACACCCATGCATATGTCTTCTTTCATAAACATGTCATGCATGTCATTTCACAAAACATTTCATCACTTTACATATCATATTCTTCGCGTAGCAGAACTTTATACCCTGTGGGTGATCAGTCCACAGCAAACAGAACTTTATACCCCGTGCTGAAAGGTCCACGGCCCCATAACATATAACTTTATACCCCGTGCTGAAAGGTCCACGGCCCCATTACATATATCATATATCCATGCTGAAAGGTCCGCGGCCCCATAAAATAACTTTATTTTCCGTGCTGATAGGTCCACGGCCCCATAAAATACTTTATACCCTGTTGTTGATTCACAGATCACGCTTTTATACCCTGCTTTTGTAGGCGTGACTTTTATACCCTGCGACCAACCAGCAGCCATTTTGTCTTTCGAAAACTTTAAACCTTTCTTGTGAACACATGTTCTTTCGCAAAGCAAATCTCAAATCAAATGCAAGTGCCCATGTCATGATGCAGGATGCACATGTAACTTCGTATCAAACATGTAACACACACACACATACATCTTACATATCAAGTATACGGTCTTGCACCTCAAACACTCCATGTTCGTATCTTTCCAAGTCCATCTGTCTTACTAATTCACTCAGGATTCAATCTTATTCTTACTTGATCAAACTTACCATCTACACCTCAATTATACCTCAAATACCCTTGCATTTTGTGTTCAAAGGAAGTGTATAAAGTTACTACACATACACAGGGCGCCTAAAGGGTCAAAAAGACTTCCAGTATACTTGGAACGCCACATGAGGCGTTCGAAGTGTTCGGGGATGTGCCGTAGACATTGAACGCCTACATGAAGCGCCTAATGTGACATTGAACGCTACATTAGGCGCTTAATGTGACTTGAAGCGCCTAATGTAGGTGTTCGAAGTGTACGGGGATGCTTCAGGACACATTGAACGCTACATTAGGCGCCTAATGTGACTTGAAGCGCCTAATGTAGGTTTTCGAAGTGTTCTGACGGTTCTAAACTGCAGTTTTTCTGCAGTAACTTCCACCCAACACCTTTCTTCTTCAACCCTTTCATGTTCAACACTTCAAGATCCATCTTAGCTCCTGGAATCATCATGCTTAACACACAACTAACATGATTTGATTCTTAAACAAGCAAACTAATATCCACCCTAAACCTTCTATCACCCACAACCTTCAATAGATATCTTCAAACCTTCCAGCCCAACAAGTTTTACAACAATGTCAACATTCATCCTTCCACTCCCTGCAAACACACTCAAAGCATCTAAGGTGTACTTACCAAACTTAAGAACTTACACAAGGATAATGAACGCATCAAGTATAACACTCTTGTGGGAATATTTAACAACAAAGATCACAACATAATTATTTTCAGATATTGGCCCAAAGAACATAACTTTACTCAACAACAACAACAATTACACATATAATAAAGCATTTAGCATAGACAAGACAAAACTACTAATGTGTGATCCAAGTTTTCTCTTTGTAAGAACATAGGGCCTAAAGTATCAAAATTTGCGTAAAGCGTATAGAAAGATTACTTGCCTTAGAATCTAGATAAGCTTACGTGTAGCGCCCCGTACTCGGCTACCCCTCGTACGGTGCACCCGCCGTACCTTCCCTTTCGGAAAAGTACAAAGCGTCGATACTTAACTCGTAAAACCCATGGATAAACATGGATTACAAAGTCACGATCTTAACCGGTAGATAAAAATACGGCAGAATTTGAACCTTAATCCGAAAGCGTCAAATCGCGAATACATAGCAAAATCATACAAACTGAACAGGTAGCAAACTACTCCGCGAAATTATACAAACATTATCCGAAGAGAATCCGAAATAGCTAAGTCCCAAAATGTCCCAAAGGCTCATCAAAAGCTTCCATCATCATTCTCTTAACGGCAATTTCAATAACCTACGGGTATGGCATCCTTGGCTCATCATCAATCCACTCGACTTCATTACCTGGCTCTGGGGGAAAAAATAAATGGGTGAGCGACAGAGTCGCCAGCAAGTATACAAGAACACCGTACAATAAAGAGAAAACAGCATACAAGAATCAAACCCCAATTCCTTAAGTTAGAACATACCTGCCATTACCTTTCTGAAGCATCGTACTTAAAGTCATATCAATACTTAGCTAAGATCTAAGTGTCATCACTTAGTTAGATTCTACATGCCATAGCCAAACCTTACTTCTATGAAAAGGTATCATGCGTAATGAGTATGAAAATGTGAATGCGATGCAAATGCAACGGAAAACATTCTTTCTTTCATTTAGACATGCTCATAAAGATACTTGAACCTTCTTTCTTTCTTTTAAATCATGCTCATCATAAAACAAGAGAGTGTGTCAGCCTATTATACCGGGCATGACTCGGTTCTTATAACATGATCACCTTCAGGTCTATTATACCGGACCTGGCTCGGTTCTTACACTCTTCAGACCTATTATACCGGGCCTGGATCGGTTCTTATAATCTTCAGACCTATTATACCGGGCCTGGATCGGTTCTTATAATCGTGATCATCTTCAGACCTATTATACCGGGCCTGGATCGGTTCTTATAATTCTTCAGATCAATTAACCCCGGATCTGTGGCGGGTTAAGCTGGCCAGAAGGGATGGAATTCTTTCAAAACAGAAACTTTATATAAAACTTCGATAAAATCATGAGCATGGAACATATGAGCATGTCAATGCAAGTGCATGGGATGCAACATGGTAAAATGCACTTATAACATCATAAACAACTTTCTTCATGGGCTGGAAAACGAACCAGCAGCATGTCCTGTATTGTCCGGCCTTAAAATCAACCTTTTTAGCCTATTTTCCAGAAACTAAAAATATGGACATGCACCACATGATCTTAACTACATTCTGTACAAATTTCATGTGATTTCGACAAGCGTAGATACCTCAATAAAATAATTCCCAGCAAGGGTACAACAGAAATTCTGCTGCACTCTCAACTCCATTCCTTACCTTGTCTCCATCCATAAACTCATTATGGGGCTCACTTAGCACCTGGAAATCTTTACTATTTCCTTTGTGAACAATATTCAAATGCCCATTCACCAAAACAGGTTAAAATAAATACGATACAATTCATACAAGCACAAAGGGTCAATCTGTCCTGTTTTCCAGAATGTTACACCGACTTTCCTTCAATGGTTTACCATCAAGATCAATAGATAAAATCAATTTCTTTACATGTATATTTAGCTCTATGTCTTAAGTACCTCCTGTAAAAATTTCAGGTCAATCCAAGATGTTTAAGGTACTTAAATAATTTTTCTCCCTAAGGTGCTACGACCAGAAGCTGTTTTGACCCCTTGATACTAAAAATTCATTTCTGGCCAATCCACAAAGGATTTTCCAGAAATTCCAACGCCACAATAAACTAGACATAATAAGCTACGACCATACCAAAAATAAGCTCAATCCAACGCTTAGAAGGTCCTTAACTAAGTCCATCAATTTGGCATAAAATCTGTCCAGAATTCTGTTTTCAGCCAACATGCATAGAAATATCCTTTCCTTCCTAATTTTGTTCTTTAGCCTATAATCCAAGTTAATGGTCATTCAATATACATGATAAGGCTTCCCTACACTAATTCAAGTCTCCTTTAGCATGCAAAAGTCGTTCACATGGGCTTCTCATTCTTCCAAACAAAACAGTCCCCTAGTCCAACACATTCAAAATATAAGAAAAAAAAAGGTAACAACTTAGGCATATTTTCACTAAAGTCATATCTTAGGCTTCTAGACATTCAAGTATGCACATAATCACATATATTGTAAGGGGTTAAAGTATACTTGCCTCTTCAAGCTAAAGCTCTTGCCTTTGCTTGGTTATGAAGTGAGATGTGATGAATCCTTCACCTTCTTCACCTTAAGTATACGGTTTTAAGGAAATGAAATGAAAAGGTTAGTCTTTATTCAATAGAGGAACTAGGTTATCTTTAAGGCTAGAGCATCTTACCAAAATGAGCTTGGAATGGAGGTTCAAGCACCTCAATGTAACACCACCTAGAAAAGTTGAAGGCTTTCACCTATTTCAACCATGAAACCCACGGTTTTGGCATGGAGAAGGAGAGTTCATGTGAGCTTCATTCTTTACCAAAATGAGAATTTTCTTAAGGGAACTTAGAATAAGACTTACCTAGATGTCTTCTTGAGTCTTGAAGTTGAAGTTAAACTCCCATCCTTCAAGATGTTGGGGGCGAAACTTTGGTGAGGGGAATGGAAATTGTCTAAGTGTTTTGCTCTTGCATGATGAGAAGATAGATGTTTCTAGAATGGTTTGATTTAAACATGTTAGAGACTTAGGAGAGGGGGGACGGTTTTGGAGGGATTTTTGTGAGGGTTAGGGCTTTCTTGAGTGTTAATCAAGGTTAAGTTAGTATAACCTTGGTTACTTTATTCAAACTATAGTTACTTTTGTGCTAACCCAAGTTACTTTATTAAATCATGGTTACATTAACCTTGGTTTAGAGAAAAGTAACCATGGTAGGATTTAAAATCCTCCATGTCTAGACATTAAGGGGAGGGCGGTTTTGGTTGGGGTCTTTATGACCTCAACCATACTACTTCCTTCTTTAATGAGTTGTCTCAACTTGTTCCTTAAATGCATGTCTATTTTATTTTCTATTTATCTCTTTGCATAATAACTTCTTGTCTAAATGATGTAGTAGACATTAAGTAATTATTTTAGCTAATAAAATTGGCTAGAGAATTCTAGAATTTCCCATGTATAGGCCGAAATTTTGGGCCTCTTAGGCATCTTGATATTCCTTGTAATTTTAATCCATATGCCATATTGTTGCCTATATTTTATTGTATTCCAAGATTAGTATATGTATCTATACAATTACGTACACGCCTAGGTGTACCATGTGTTTATACCTTCCCTACATATATCATATATACGCACATACATATATATATTGGTATGGTTTATATCACTCTATATCTCATAGACTATCTCAAGAGTATTTAAGTAAAAAGAGTTACGTGGATTTAAGTAACACGCTCTAAAAGAAATTGTCGCTTTCATTCCATCTCATATTCATAGTTTTTACGTACCTAATTGTTGGGGTACAACATCCTTCCCTCCTTCAATAAAGTTTCGTCCTCGAAACTTATGAATTGTCAAAGAGATATGGGTACTTTCGCTTCATGTCTCCCTCTAACTCCCAAGTGGCCTCATCAACTGAATGGTTCTTCCATTTCACCTTGACCATAGGAATAGACTTATTCCTCAATGCTTTCACTTCCCTATCAATTATCCTTTCGGGTTCTTCAACATATGATATATCAGCTTCAATCCTCAAAGGTTGCTCATCCATAATATGGCTCGAGTCATGCACATACTTACGCAATTGAGATATATGAAACACATTGTGTAATTGAGACAACGATGGCGGTAGTGCAAGTCTGTAAGCAACTTCTCCAATTCTTTCCAAGATCTCAAATGGTCCAATGAATCTAGGACTAAGTTTCCCTTTAATTCCGAACCGCTTTACTCCTTTCGATGGAGATACCTTCAAGAATACTTTATCTCCTACTTGAAACTCAAGTGGTCGACGCCTCACGTCGGCCCACGCCTTGCTTCTATCCTGAGCAGCCTTCAATCTTTGTCTTGCAATCATAACCTTTTCCTTGGTTTGCTCCACTAAGTCAGGTCCTGTGAAAATTTTATCTCCAATCTCATCCCAATACAATGGCGATCGACATTTTCTTCCATAAAGAGCTTCATAAGGAGCCATTCCAATAGATCTATGGTAGCTGTTATTGTATGAAAACTCAACCAACTTCAAACTCTTATCCCAGCTACCTCCAAAGTCCAACACACAAGCACGCAACATGTCCTCCAACGTTTGGATTGTTCTCTCTGATTGACCGTCAGTCTGGGGATGAAAAGCTGAACTCATGCGAACTTCCGTACCCATCGCTTTCTGAAATGCCGTCCAAAACCTTGATGTGAAGCGGGGGTCTCGGTCACAAACTATGCTCATAGGAACTCCATGCAAACATACAATCTGATCAACATACATAGAAGCCAACTTTTCCATGGGTGCTTTAATCGACATTGCCATGAAATGCGCACTCTTCGTCAGACGATCCACAATAACCCAAATAGTGTCATATCCACTTCTTGTCTTAGGTAAATCGGTCACAAAATCCATAGCGATGTGATCCCACTTCCACTCAGGCACCTCAAGTGGTTGCAACAATCCAGCTGGCCTCTGATGTTCTGCTTTGACTTTCTGACATACAAGACATTTCTCGACAAACTCTGCTATCTGATTCTTCATTCCTGGCCACCAAAACTTTTGCTTCAAGTCATGATACATCTTATTTGCTCCTGGGTGAATAGACAAGCGTGAA
Organism: Eustoma russellianum; assembly: GCA_036186865.1. NCBI lineage: Eukaryota > Viridiplantae > Streptophyta > Magnoliopsida > Gentianales > Gentianaceae > Eustoma > Eustoma russellianum. The sequence goes on from AP025061.1 coordinate 17,707,106, forward strand.
TTATGGGATTCCTGAAACACTTCACTCTTTATCGCATCATCATTAGGCACACACAATCGACCTCTAAACCACAAACTGCCGTCACTACGGACTTTAAAATCGTCAGATGGCTTCTCCTTCAGCTTGCTCTTAACTTTCATCAATGCATCATCCTTAACTTGAGTCTCCTTAATCCTATCGATCAAAGAAGGAACCACTACTAATTTTGCAAGCACGTCGGAAATCGAATTTACTTCTTCCAGACCAAACTCTTCCATATCACGCTGTAAAGGTGGTTGACGGGGATGACTCGTCTTACGACTCAAAGCGTCGGCAACTTTATTAGCTTTACCTGGATGGTACTGAATAGAGATGTCATAATCCTTGATCAATTCAAGCCATCGCCTTTGGCGCATATTCAGCTCCTTTTGAGTGAAGAGGTATTTCAAACTCTTATGATCCGTGAAGATCTCACACTTCTCTCCATACAGATAATGACGCCAAATCTTTAGAGCAAATACAACTGCTGCAAGCTCAAGGTCATGTACTGGATAATTCTGCTCAAACGGCTTAAGCTGGCGAGACGCATACGCGATCACACGCCCATTCTGCATAAGAACACAACCCAGTCCATTCTTGGAAGCATCACTATAGATCACAAACTGTTCTCCTGAAATGGGTTGAGCCAAAACTGGTGCAGACGTCAACCTTGCTTTCAGCTCAGAAAAGCTACTTTCACAATCCTCATTCCATACAAATTTTGTCTTCTTCTGAGTCAATCTAGTGAGTGGCATAGCTATCCTTGAAAATCCTTCAACAAACTTGCGGTAGTAACCGGCCAGTCCAAGAAAACTCCTTACTTCAGTGACATTGGTCGGTCTCGGCCACTCAGTAATTGCCTCAATCTTTCGGGGATCAACCGAAATCCCATTTTCAGTAATAATATGGCCCAGAAATGACACACTATGCAACCAAAACTCACATTTACTAAATTTCGCATAGAGTTGATGCTTCCTTAGAATACCAAGTATTGTCCTCAGATGAGCTGTATGAGTTTCCTCATCAGGCGAATAAATCAGGATATCGTCAATAAAGACTACCACATACTTATCCAATTGGTCCCGAAACACCCGATTCATAAGATCCATAAACGCTGCAGGGGCGTTGGTCAGTCCAAAAGGCATCACGAGAAATTCATAATGCCCATATCTCGTCCTGAATGCTGTCTTAGGAATATCCTCAGCTCTTATCTTCAATTGAAAATATCCAGATCTTAGGTCCACTTTGCTAAACACCCGAGCTCCCTGCATTAGGATACTTTAGATATTATTCATGATTATTATATTGAAATAAGACTTGGTAATTACTGACCCGAAGCTGGTCGAACAGATCGTCGATCCGAGGCAACGGATACTTATTCTTTACGGTGATCTTGTTGAGTTCTCGATAATCAATACACAGTCGCATACCTCCATCTTTCTTCTTTACAAATAAAACTGGGGCACCCCATGGCGACACACTTGGACGAATCAACTTCTTTTCCAATAACTCGTGCAATTGCTCTTTTAGTTCCTTCAGCTCAGCGGGTGCCATACGGTAAGGAGCTTTAGAAATGGGCTCAGCTCCGGGGATGAGATTTATCTCAAAGGAAATCTCTCGATCAGGGGGAAGTCCTGGTAGTTCCTCTGGAAAGACATCAAGAAACTCTTGAACTACTGGAACTTGCGAAATGTCCACTGCTGCCTGCTCGACACTAAGAGCATAAACAAGATAGCCTTGACATCCCTTTCGCAACGCTCTACGGGCACGTACTGTATTCACAAAAATATTCTTTGACTTCTTCAACTTGGGACCTCCTTGAAATGATACTTCCTCTTGCTCCGGGGCTCTGAAAGTGACTTTCTTCTGATTGCAGTCAATATGGGCATGGTTCTTAGACAACCAGTCCATACCAAGAATAATGTCAAAGTCACTCATAGCAATCGGGATCAGATCAGCCGCGAACCGATGGTCATCGAGCTCGACCGCGCAATTCTTATACAGATAATGAGACGTAAGCACTTGATCACCAGCGGCTTGGATTCGATAGGGTGATTTAAGCCGGATGGGATTGTGGTCTAATCCCTTTGCAAATTTCTTAGATATAAAGGAGTGGCTGGCGCCACTATCAAACAACACATTTGCGGGCATACAACATACAAGAGTAGCGCCTGAATCATATAGAGTTTTAACTACGCAGCAATATAATATTTATCAACTTAGTATTGCATAATTTTAAATCATACCAGCCACGACGTCTCCAGCTTCCTCAACTGCAGCATCAGTCATCACATGCACACGCGCATTCGGGCGCTGACGTTGGTTCCTCTGCTGCTGACCACCACGCTCACGACAATCTCTCAGAATATGCCCAGTCTTTCCACATCCAACACAAGCAGCTCCCTTATCAGGACAATCCCTAATCATATGACCAGTCTTGCCGCAACCAAAGCACTTACCAGCTTGTACATAGCACTCGCCCAAATGATTCTTCTGACAATGGGGACACATGGGAATGGCCTGCTGCTGCTGTCCTTGATTTCCTTGATTATTTCTCTGATTATTCTGATTCTGCCCACGGCGCTGTCCACGATTCTGATTTCTTCTTTGGTTCTGATTCTGCTGTCCTACCTGGCCTCCCATGAAAATTCTGTCTAGTCATTTTCCTTGCTCCTTTATCACCGGAAGTGTCCCTTCCTCTTTTCTGGCCCACTGTCGCATCGCGACGAATGATATCCTTCTCGATCCGATAACATGCGTCAACAAGTGCCTCAAAATCAGCAGAGATAACATTTACCAACCAAGTGCGAATCCTTGGGTTCAGCCCACTCTCAAACTTCACCATCTTAGATTCCTCATCATTCATCGTAGCCGGAGAAAATCTACCCAAAGCCAGAAACTTGCTCACATATTCAGACACAGTCATACCAGGTTCTTGCTTCAACATTTCAAAATCATGCCTCTTTTGCATCTTCACTGACGGAGGAAAATAAAACTTGTTGAACTCTTGGATGAATCTCTCCCATGGAATAGGTCGGGGCAAAGGTTGCAGCTTAGCCTTCCACCACTGGTTCGCCTCACCAAGGAGGAAAGGCCTTACAGCTTGGGTTTTCATATTGTCAGGGGCTCCATTCAGTTCAAAACAGTTCTCCACTTCATCTAGCCATTTTTCAGCCATATCGGGGTCAGACTTGCCTTCAAAAGGCGGCACATTCGCTCGCTTGAGCTTCTCAAAGTAGTACTGCGCATCTCTTATCGGTTCATATGGAGGAGGAGGGGCAACTTGCTGTATCATTCCCTGGCCAATCTGAGTTACGGTCTGACAGAATGCTTGGAAATCCGGAATAAGAAGTGGCACTTGCGGAAGAGGGTTTCCTTGAGCTGGTGGGGGATTTTCATTCTGCGGTGGAGGAGGAGGCGGTGGATTCTGATTCTGAGGAGGAGGTGGAGGGACTTGATCTTGAGGTTGTGGAGGGTTTGGTTCGGGTGCATGGGCAGCATCTCTGCGAGGTCTACCACGAGTCCGAACCATCTGTATACGGAGCAGAAAGGTATATTTATGTATATATAGATCGAGATGACTGACTAAATTTAGACATGCTTGGAAAAGGAATTTAAAGCAGGAAAAAGAGTCAATACGCGACATATCGGCTAACAGGTTGACCAAGGGACCCTATTCCCAATCTAAGTTGTCTAAGCTAAGGCTATCTTTCTTCTAAGATCATGACTTAAGTCTAAGATCAATTCTTAGTTTTCTAAGATCATAACTTATCTTCTACGTTCTGCCCGAATCTAGAGCCTAGGCTCTGATACCACCTGTAGCGCCCCGTACTCGGCTACCCCTCGTACGGTGCACCCGCCGTACCTTCCCTTTCGGAAAAGTACAAAGCGTCGATACTTAACTCGTAAAACCCATGGATAACATGGATTACAAAGCCACGATCTTAACAGGTAGATAAAAATACGGCGGAATTTGAACCTTAATCCGAAAGCGTCAAATCGCGAATACATAGCAAAATTATACAAACATTATCCGAAGAGAATCCGAAATAGCTAAGTCCCAAAATGTCCCAAAGGCTCATCAAAAGCTTCCATCATCATTCTCTTAACGGCAATTTCAATAACCTACGGGTATGGCATCCTTGGCTCATCATCAATCCACTCGACTTCATTACCTGGCTCTGGGGGGAAAAATAAATGGGTGAGCGACAGAGTCGCCAGCAAGTATACAAGAACACCGTACAATAAAGAGAAAACGGCATACAAGAATCAAACCCCAATTCCTTAAGTTAGAACATACCTGCCATTACCTTTCCGAAGCATCGTACTTAAAGTCATATCAATACTTAGCTAAGATCTAAGTGTCATCACTTAGTTAGATTCTACATGCCATAGCCAAACCTTACTTCTATGAAAAGGTATCATGCGTAATGCGTATGAAAATGTGAATGCGATGCAAATGCAACGGAAAACATTCTTTCTTTCATTTAGACATGCTCATAAAGATACTTGAACTTCTTCTTTCTTTCTTTTAAATCATGCTCATCATAAAACAAGAGAGTGTGTCAGCCTATTATACCGGGCATGACTCGGTTCTTATAACATGATCACCTTCAGGTCTATTATACCGGACCTGGCTCGGTTCTTACACTCTTCAGACCTATTATACCGGGCCTGGATCGGTTCTTATAATCTTCAGACCTATTATACCGGGCCTGGATCGGTTCTTATAATCGTGATCATCTTCAGACCTATTATACCGGGCCTGGATCGGTTCTTATAATTCTTCAGATCAATTAACCCCGGATCTGTGGCGGGTTAAGCTGGCCAGAAGGGATGGAATTCTTTCAAAACAGAAACTTTATATAAAACTTCGATAAAATCATGAGCATGGAACATATGAGCATGTCAATGCAAGTGCATGGGATGCAACATGGTAAAATGCACTTATAACATCATAAACAACTTTCTTCATGGGCTGGAAAACGAACCAGCAGCATGTCCTGTATTGTCCGGCCTTAAAATCAACCTTTTTAGCCTATTTTCCAGAAACTAAAAATATGGACATGCACCACATGATCTTAACTACATTCTGTACAAATTTCATGTGATTTCGACAAGCGTAGATACCTCAATAAAATAATTCCCAGCAAGGGTACAACAGAAATTCTGCTGCACTCTCAACTCCATTCCTTACCTTGTCTCCATCCATAAACTCATTATGGGGCTCACTTAGCACCTGGAAATCTTTACTATTTCCTTTGTGAACAATATTCAAATGCCCATTCACCAAAACAGGTTAAAATAAATACGATACAATTCATACAAGCACAAAGGGTCAATCTGTCCTGTTTTCCAGAATGTTACACCGACTTTCCTTCAATGGTTTACCATCAAGATCAATAGATAAAATCAATTTCTTTACATGTATATTTAGCTCTATGTCTTAAGTACCTCCTGTAAAAATTTCAGGTCAATCCAAGATGTTTAAGGTACTTAAATAATTTTTCTCCCTAAGGTGCTACGACCAGAAGCTGTTTTGACCCCTTGATACTAAAAATTCATTTCTGGCCAATCCACAAAGGATTTTCCAGAAATTCCAACGCCACAATAAACTAGACATAATAAGCTACGACCATACCAAAAATAAGCTCAATCCAACGCTTAGAAGGTCCTTAACTAAGTCCATCAATTTGGCATAAAATCTGTCCAGAATTCTGTTTTCAGCCAACATGCATAGAAATATCCTTTCCTTCCTAATTTTGTTCTTTAGCCTATAATCCAAGTTAATGGTCATTCAATATACATGATAAGGCTTCCCTACACTAATTCAAGTCTCTTTTAGCATGCAAAAGTCGTTCACATGGGCTTCTCATTCTTCCAAACAAAACAGTCCCCTAGTCCAACAATTCAAAATATAAGAAAAAGGTAACAACTTAGGCATATTTTCACTAAAGTCATATCTTAGGCTTCTAGACATTCAAGTATGCACATAATCACATATATTGTAAGGGGTTAAAGTATACTTGCCTCTTCAAGCTAAAGCTCTTGCCTTTGCTTGGTTATGAAGTGAGATGTGATGAGATCCTTCACCTTCTTCACCTTAAGTATACGGTTTTAAGGAAATGAAATGAAAAGGTTAGTCTTTATTCAATAGAGGAACTAGGTTATCTTTAAGGCTAGAGCATCTTACCAAAATGAGCTTGGAATGGAGGTTCAAGCACCTCAATGTAACACCACCTAGAAAAGTTGAAGGCTTTCACCTATTTCAACCATGAAACCCACGGTTTTGGCATGGAGAAGGAGAGTTCATGTGAGCTTCATTCTTTACCAAAATGAGAATTTTCTTAAGGGAACTTAGAATAAGACTTACCTAGATGTCTTCTTGAGTCTTGAAGTTGAAGTTAAACTCCCATCCTTCAAGATGTTGGGGGGCGAAACTTTGGTGAGGGGAATGGAAATTGTCTAAGTGTTTTGCTCTTGCATGATGAGAAGATAGATGTTTCTAGAATGGTTTGATTTAAACATGTTAGAGACTTAGGAGAGGGGGGACGGTTTTGGAGGGATTTTTGTGAGGGTTAGGGCTTTCTTGAGTGTTAATCAAGGTTAAGTTAGTATAACCTTGGTTACTTTATTCAAACTATAGTTACTTTTGTGCTAACCCAAGTTACTTTATTAAATCATGGTTACATTAACCTTGGTTTAGAGAAAAGTAACCATGGTAGGATTTAAAATCCTCCATGTCTAGACATTAAGGGGAGGGCGGTTTTGGTTGGGGTCTTTATGACCTCAACCATACTACTTCCTTCTTTAATGAGTTGTCTCAACTTGTTCCTTAAATGCATGTCTATTTTATTTCTATTTATCTCTTTGCATAATAATTTCTTGTCTAAATGATGTAGTAGACATTAAGTAATTATTTTAGCTAATAAAATTGGCTAGAGAATTCTAGAATTTCCCATGTATAGGCCGAAATTTTGGGCCTCTTAGGCATCTTGATATTCCTTGTAATTTTAATCCATATGCCATATTGTTGCCTATATTTTATTGTATTCCAAGATTAGTATATGTATCTATACAATTACGTACACGCCTAGGTGTACCATGTGTTTATACCTTCCCTACATATATCATATATACGCACATACATATATATATTGGTATGGTTTATATCACTCTATATCTCATAGACTATCTCAAGAGTATTTAAGTAAAAAGAGTTACGTGGATTTAAGTAACATGCTCTAAAAGAAATTGTCGCTTTCATTCCATCTCATATTCATAGTTTTTACGTACCTAATTGTTGGGGTACAACATTACGGGTGTTCTGCAGAATTTTGGTAAAGATTGAATCTAGGTTGACCTTCTTCTTCCTCTTCTTCTTCCTTTCTCTCTTTCTCTTCTCTCTCTTTTCCTCTTCTCCAAGCGTTTTTCCCCCCTCTTTGGTGTACTACCAACGGCTGAAATGGGGGAGGTTATACAATTGTTGTATAACTTCCCCCATAAACAGTTGTCAACTCTTGGTATTTGCCCAAGTTCCCCTCAATTTCCCTTTTGTGTCTATTTTCCCCTTTATGTTTTATTTAATTAAACTTCATAACCTAAATATTTCTTGCAGCTACAAGTTTAGTTGTTTTCTAGTCATTAAAAACCGGACTAAAAATTCACGGGGTATAACATTCCACCCCCCTTACAATAAGTTTCGTCCTCGAAACTTACGTACCTTAGTTGAAGAGTTGAGGATACTTCTCTCGCATTTGTTCTTCGAGTTCCCAGGTGGCTTCACGTTCCGTGTGGTTGTTCCACTGGACTTTCACATAAGGAATCACCCGCTTCCTCAACACTTGGTCCTTTCGGTCTACAATTTTCACAGGTATCTCCTCGTATGTAACATCATCCTTAAGTTCCAAAGGTTGAGCTTCAAGTACATGACTTGGATCCGTCACGTACTTCCTTAGTTGTGACACGTGAAAGACATTGTGAACTTGCGCCAACACGGGAGGTAACGCTAACCTATATGCCAAGGTTCCCACCTTCTCCAGTATTTCATAGGGACCAATAAAACGAGGACTTAGCTTGCTCTTGACTCCAAACCTCATAACGCCCTTTGTAGGCGATACTCTCAAGTAGACCTTTTCACCTACCTCAAATTCCAATGGTCGTCGTTTGGAATCTGCCCAACTCTTGTTGCGATCCTGAGCCGCCTTGAGTCTTTCCCGGATGACTTTCACCTTCTCTAGCGTTTTCTCCAATAGCTCAGGTCTCGTGATGGTCCTCACGCCCACTTCGTCCCAATAAACCGGGGACCTACACTTCCTTCCGTACAATGCCTCAAAAGGAGCCATATCAATTGCGCTGTGGTAACTATTATTATAAGAAAACTCCATCAGCTTTACCATTCCGTCCCAACTCCCTTTAAAATCCAACGCGCAAGCTCTTAGCATATCTTCCATGGTCTGAATAGTCCGCTCGGACTGTCCATCGGTTTGTGGATGATACGCCGTGCTCAACCTTAACTCTGTACCCATGGCTTCCTAGAATGCTGTCCAAAACTTAGAAGTGAACCGTGAATCTCGGTCAGACACTATACTTACCGGGACACCATGCAAGCTAACAATATTGTCCACATATAAACTCACTAACTTGTCAAGAGGTGCTTCACTTGAAACGGGTAGGAAATGGGCAGACTTTGTTAAACGATCCACGATGACACAAATCATGTCATATCCACTTCTTGTCTTCGGTAATCCCGCTACGAAATCCATTGTGACATGTTCCCATTTCTATTCTGGAATTTCCAACGGCATCAACAATCCACTGGGCCGTTGGTGTTCCGCCATGACTTGTTGACAAACCAAACACCTCTCTATGAATTCCGCAATATGTCTTTTCATCCCAGACCACCAATAGTATTGCCTGAGATCTCTATACATCTTGGTGCTACTGGGGTGTATGGATAGCCTTGAGTTGTGAGCTTCTTGCAACACTTCCCTCCTAAGTTTGTCAACATCAGGTACACATCGTCTTTCTCTAAACCACAAGCTTCCATCCTCTTTGATCCGAAATCCTTCAACTTGACTATGTTTCACCCTTTCCATTATCTCACTTAGAGCCTTATCTTTCTTCTGAGCCTCCTTTATCCGATCAATCAAACTCGGGGTGATAGTCAATGCTGTCAGGATGTTCACCGTGGATTCCACCAAATCCAAACCAAATTCCTCAATCTCTCTCTCTAGTGGTGATTGCCTCGCATGGCTGGATTTCCTGCTTAAGGTGTCGGCTACCTTGTTAGCCTTTCCCGGGTGGTAATGAATAGTCAGGTCATAGTCCTTTAGCAACTCCAACCATCTCCGCTGCCTCATATTTAATTCCTTCTGTGAGAACAAATACTTTAAACTCTTATGATCCGTGAACACCGCGCACTTCTCTCCATACAAATAATGCCGCCAAATCTTCAAGGCGAACATAACCGCGGCAAGCTCAAGGTCATGTGTAGGATAGTTTTGCTCATAAGGCTTTAGCTGACTTGAGGCATATGCGATGACTCGTTCGTTTTGCATTAAGACACAACCTACAAACAAGGTATTAGTCTAAACTTAATGGACATACAAGATCATAACCTTATGCTATAATTTACGTACCTAAACCGTTCTTTGACGCATCACTATAAATCACAAACCCATCAGTTCCGGAGGGTTGAGCCAATACTGGAGCTGTCGTTAGTCTCTTCTTAAGCTCCGTGAAACTTTGCTCGCATTCCGCCGTCCACTCGAACTTGGACTTCTTTTGAGTAAGGCGACTGAGAGGTACGGCAATCCTTGAGAATCCCTCCACAAACTTTCTGTAATAACCCGCTAGACCCAAAAAACTTCGTACTTCGCTAACGTTGGTAGGTCTAGGCCATTCAGTTATAGCTTCCACCTTCTTCGGGTCAACAACAATCCCCTCTTCTGATATCACGTGACCTAGGAAAGCCACATTTCTTAACCAAAACTCACACTTGCTAAACTTAGCATAAAGTTGTTTTTGCCTCAGAATACCTAGTACGGTTCTCAAATGCTCAGTGTGAGTTTGCTCCTCAGGAGAATACACCAGAATATCATCTATGAATACCACTACAAACTTATCCAACTGTTCTCGAAAGACGGTATTCAAAAGATCCATAAAAGCTGCGGGGGCATTTGTTAATCCAAACGGCATCACCAAAAACTCATAGTGGCCATATCTTGTGCGGAAGGCTGTCTTCGCGATGTCTTCAGCCTTCACTCGCAACTGATGATACCCTGAGCGGAGATCAATTTTAGAGAAGATCTTGGCACCTTTGAGCTGATCAAATAAATCCTCAATTCGTGGAAGGGGATACTTATTCTTGATGGTAACTTTATTCAACTCTCTATAATCAATACAAAGCCTCATGCTACCATCCTTCTTCTTTACAAACAAAACAGGTGCTCACTAAGGCGATACACTAGGGCGGATAAACTTCTTGTCCAATAACTCCTGCAGTTGTTCCTTCAACTCTCTCAGCTCTACCGGAGCCATTCTATAAGGGGCTTTAGAAATAGGTTCAGTTCCTGGGATCAAGTTTATCTCAAACTCGACCTCTCTCGGGGGTGGTACTCCTGGTAAATCTTCCGGAAACACATCAGGAAATTTATTGACCACTGGAATTTGCTCAAGGGACGGTACCTCCCGAGTAACATCCATTGCATACACTAAGAATCCCTCAGCACCTTTCCTTAAGGCTTTGCACGCTTGTACAACTGACACATACATCTTCCTAGGAACTTTATTTCGTTCCGGTTCCCCTTGAAACATTACCTCTTCCATCATAGCATTCTTGATTGTCACTTGTTTCAATCGACAGTCGATATTGGCATGATGCTTGGTCATCCAGTCCATTCCCAATATAACATCAAAATCGTACATCTGAATAGGGATCAGTGTGGCGGAGAATGTTTGGCCCTCAAACTCTAACTCGCAATCTTGATACTGCTGATACGAAACCATAACCTGATCTCCGGCCGCTTGAACACGATACAGAGTCTCTAACCATTCAGGCGAACTACCAAGGTATTTAGTGAATCTCTTTGCTACGAAAGAGTGGCTTGCGCCGCTATCAAAGAGCACGTTGGCAGGTACCTTATTTACTAAAACCGCACCTAAGGCCATATAAAGTTTTACACACAAAAAGTTAAGCACATAAACACTTAATTCATTTAGGATTTAAACTTAATTCAAATGGTACCTGCTACTACATCGATAGCCTCCTGCACATCTGTGTCCGTCATGAGATGTACACGGGCATTTTCTCGAGGCTTCACTCTTAGCTGCTGAGCCGCCTCTCCAGGATTATTCTTCTTCATCTCCGGACAGTCTCTATTCATATGGCCCACTTGACCGCATCGGAAGCATGCTCCAGCCACTTTCCTACACTCTCCGACGTGGTTCCTGTTGCAGTGTGGACATACTCCTATAGCCTGCTGGGCCACCGAGTTCTGGGGTGGAGGTCTCTGAAAATTTCCAACCGGACCTCTTTTTAGAATCTTGACCCAACGTCCGGGTCTTCCACCCACTCTCACATCCTCTCTTGGCCTTTTGCCTCTATCAGACCCTCCTGCGCTAGCTGCTCTTGCCGCTACTCGGTGGAAATCACTCTCAACACGGAAACACGCATCTAGCATATCCTCATAAGTTTTCATCCCCGCATTCACTATCGCCGATTGTATCCTCGAGTCCAAACCCTCTCAAACTTCGTCATCTTAAGACGATTATCAGACATGATTGCAGGGGCAAACTTACCCAAAGCATAAAAACGATCTGCATACTCCGACACCGTCATCCTTCCTTGCTCCAATCTGTCAAATGCTCTTATCTTGTCCAATATCGCAGTCTCCTGTACATAGTACTTCAGGAAAACATCACAAAACTGAGTCCAGGAGATTGGTGGGGTCATTCTCAACACCATTCCGTCCCACCATTCACCAGCCTTGCCACTTAGAAGGGACGTGGCCACCTCAACCTTTATCTCATTCGGTACTTCCACTAGCCTAAAACATTTCTCTACCTCAGCCAACCAGTGCTGAGCCTCCTCAGGGTCAGTACATCCACCGAACTCCGGCACCCTCATCTTCCTCATATCTCCATAAAATAACCTGATGTTATGCTGTGGTGGTGGTGGAGGCGGAGGCTGATGTTGTTGCACATACCCTTGTGCAATCACCGTCAGTGCATCAGTGAGCACCTGGGGTAAAACAACCTGTGGTGGCTGGTTCTCCTGTCCATTGCCAGAGTTGCCTGTGTTATCTCTTCTTGGAGGCATATTTCTCTGAAAAAGTCAACATTGCATTAGCATTCAGTAAATACAAAGGGTTACTGAAAGCTTGAACGCGTATGAAGGGGGTGAGGTATGTAATCCAACTATTAATACGACATTAGATGATAAACGCGCTCGCACACACCCAACCCATATCATACTTAACCACAAAGATTAATCAATACTTATGTCTAAGGGTCAAACTTAAGGGAGAAACATAACTTAGGTGCCGAAAAGATCATGAAGCTAAGTTTCCGAGATAGATCTGAAGCCTAGGCTCTGATACCACCTGTAGCGCCCCGGCCCGATACCGTCATCAGAACCAGTGCACCCGCCGTAGTCTACTATGAGAACTACGAAGCGTCGAAGCGGATCAAGCATACATCATCTATGACGAAAGATAAATCAGCGAAAACATTGATAAATTTAAAACTTCATCGTCATTAAAACCAGAAAATGCAGCGGAACTAAAAAGTGTTTGGTCTTCTAGCTAACACAAATGTCAGAACAACATAATAACATTTAGTTTCTAATCTCAAGAAAATAATCCAGCATCTATCTATTCCCATGTCCGTCTTCCCACTGAGCCCACTCGCCATCGTCCTCGATAAATATCAACTCATATTCAGGCTCACCTGAAAAGGAATAGAGAACTGTTCTTAGCGAAATTATCGCCAGCAAGTAACCCGTCTATACACCTTACGGAATCACACACGACGAGTAACCAGTGTATAAATCATTGCCCAAAATATAGGTGCTCGGGTTAACAAATAGCATCTCAATAAGAATTTCTCAAAACAGATAAAGCACATATATGGTACACGGGTACGAGAACTAGCATGTATTAAAACAACGTATCACATATGCAAGTCATAAACTAACCACGTTTCTTGCATATCAAGTCTTATGCTTCGTGTATCATGGTGCATATACTTCTTTAAAATCACACACAACACCCATGCATATGTCTTCTTTCATAAACATGTCATGCATGTCATTTCACAAAACATTTCATCACTTTACATATCATATTCTTCGCGTAGCAGAACTTTATACCCTGTGGGTGATCAGTCCACAGCAAACAGAACTTTATACCCCGTGCTGAAAGGTCCACAACCCCATAACATATAACTTTATACCCCGTGCTGAAAGGTCCACGGCCCTATTACATATATCATATATCCGTGCTGAAAGGTCCACGGCCCCATTACATATATCATATATCCGTGCTGAAAGGTCCGCGGCCCCATAAAATAACTTTATTTTCCGTGCTGATAGGTCCACGGTCCCATAAAATACTTTATACCCTGTTGTTGATTCACAGATCACGCTTTTATACCCTGCTTTCGCAGGCGTGACTTTTATACCCTGCGACCAACCAGCAGCCATTTTGTCTTTCGAAAACTTTAAACCTTTCTTTTGAACACATGTTCTTTCGCAAAGCAAATCTCAAATCAAATGCAAGTGCCCATGTCATGATGCAGGATGCACATGTAACTTCGTATCAAACATGTAACACACACACATACATCTTACATATCAAGTATACGGTCTTGCACCTCAAACACTCCATGTTCGTATCTTTCCAAGTCCATCTGTCTTACTAATTCACTCAGGATTCAATCTTATTCTTACTTGATCAAACTTACCATCTACACCTCAATTATACCTCAAATACCCTTGCATTTTATGTTCAAAGGAAGTGTATAAAGTTACTACACATACACAGGGCGCCTAAATGGTCAAAAAGACTTCCAGTATACTTGGAACGCCACATGAGGCGCCTAAAGTGACATAAAGCGCCTATACTAGGCATTCGAAGTGTTCGGGGATGTGCCGTAGACATTGAACGCCTACATGAAGCACCTAATGTGACATTGAACGCTACATTAGGCGCCTAATTTGACTTGAAGCGCCTAATGTAGGTGTTCGAAGTGTACGGGGATGCTTCAGGACACATTGAACGCTACATTAGGCACCTAATGTGACTTGAAGCGCCTAATGTAGGTGTTCGAAGTGTTCTGACGGTTCTAAACTGCAGTTTTTCTGCAGTAACTTCCACCCAACACCTTTCTTCTTCAACCCTTTCATGTTCAACACTTCAAGTTCCATCTTAGCTCCTGGAATCATCATGCTTAACACACAACTAACATGATTTGATTATTAAACAAGCAAACTAATATCCACCCTAAACCTTCTATCACCCACAACCTTCAATAGATATCTTCAAACCTTCCAACCCAACAAGTTTTACAACAATGTCAACATTCATCCTTCCACTCCCTGCAAACACACTCAAAGCATCTAAGGTGTACTTACCAAACTTAAGAACTTACACAAGGATAATGAACGCATCAAGTATAACACTCTTGTGGGAATATTTAACAACAAAGATCACAACATAATTATTTTCAGATATTGGCCCAAAGAACATAACTTTACTCAACAACAACAACAATTACACATATAATAAAGCATTTAGCATAGACAAGACAAAACTACTAATGTGTGATCCAAGTTTTCTCTTTGTAAGAACATAGGGCCTAAAGTATCAAAATTTGCGTAAAGCGTATAGAAAGATTACTTGCCTTGGAATCTAGATAAGCTTACGGGTGTTCTGCAGAATTTTGGTAAAGATTGAATCTAGGTTGACCTTCTTCTTCCTCTTCTTCTTCCTTTCTCTCTTTCTCTTCTCTCTCTTTTCCTCTTCTCCAAGCGTTTCTTTTCCCCCCTCTTTGGTGTACTACCAACGGCTGAAATGGAGAGGTTATACAATTTTTGTATAACTTCCCCCATAAACAGTTGTCAACTCTTGGTATTTGCCCAAGTTCCCCTCAATTTCCCTTTTGTGTCTATTTTCCCCTTTATGTTTTATTTAATTAAACTTCATGACCTAAATATTTCTTGCAGCTACAAGTTTAGTTGTTTTCTAGTCATTAAAAACCGGACTAAAAATTCACGGGGTATAACAAGGAAGATAGAGGAAGAAGATGAAGATGGGGAGGATGAGGGAGGGAGGTCGATTGTGGGGGGTGGGGTGGGGGTGGGGTTTTTCTTTTTATTTTTGGATTATTTTTTCTATAAACTTTTAAAAAATAAATGAAAATTGCCTTTATGACGTCAGCATGGATGCTAGGTGTCTATTAACCCTATAAGTCTGGATGGCAAGTGTGTTTCATGAAACATTGGATGCTACTTAAAACTTGGTGGAAAAGAATGGATACCAGGTGCAATTAACTGAAGAAATGCATGACACATTTTATGACTTGACACGTTTTTGCGACAAACATGCCTTATATACTTTATATATAATGTTGCCGTACTACAAGCCATGAAGCTTTAAAGCTTACATCAAATGGCAAACATTTGTTGTGTTTGAACTATTTTCAGGTGCCATCATTAATGGCAAAGGAATCTATATTTGGAAAAGGCACAAAGGCACAAAGGCAACAAATTGAAGAATGGAAAGTATCTCCTCCTTTATACACGCCATTTACCATATATTTTTATATATATTCAGATTTTTTATAAAAAGCACATACACATATATTCCAATGTACTACCGACACGTTATATATTTTACGAACGTACGTTAACGTCACATCACTATATTTACCTCATATTTATAAGTACATTCAGGTCTTATATCATATGATATAAGTCATGGTGATGACAACTTTATTACGACACGTTAAAAGGTTATAAACCAAAAATTGTCGTATCGGGTGAATACCAAAACTTCACCAACGTGTCACGTACTTGGCATATATAGATGGCAAGCCCCTACACTTCAAAAATGGCCAAACATTTCGTGGCTTACATGGTATGTTCAGCCATAAAATCATTCCATGTTAGCACACACAAATCACCCCCAATTAAGGCCAAATTGTGGAGATTTCAAATTCAATATTTTTGTCACATTGGGCGCCACTTTTAATTAGCCATTAGAGCTGAATATTCAAGTTATTTTATGTATATTATGTGTGAAATAATATATATGTGCAAAAAGTTTGAATTTAATCGGAGAAAAATCGCGTAATCGACAAAAGTCGAAAATTTGGTTTTCTACGAACATAACACATAGAATGTTTTTGGCATGACATGTAACATGTATCTAGACACTTTTTACATATTCAAGACATATTAAAGTGTTCTAGAATATTCAAATTAGGGCTGATTAAAATTTACCATATATGTGTAAATATTGTACATTATTTGGCAAAGTTTACCAAAAGAAAAATTCAGCACATGTGCAGAAATTTCACACACCATTTTCAGCTTTGTTGGAGTCTAGATGGAGCTTATTTGGCTCTTTAATCGGTGAAAAATAAGCCACACATGATGGGTGACTTTGAAGAGGGCAACACACAGGGAAAGATTTCAAAAATGCAACACATGCTGAAAATTTTCAACACATGTGAATAGTGGCCGAATTTACTATTCATTTGTCTTTAATTTGCATCCCAAAATTGAAGGGATTGAATGGTGATTATTTGGTAGTGTTTTGAATTCTTTTTGGCACATGTTTTTCAAGTTAATCTTAGATTTTTACAGCACACTAAATGGTGACAAGGTTGGACCAATCATGAAGTGCCAAGTAAGCAAAGCCAAGCCATCCATCCAATCATGTTATGCCAAGTAAGCAAGTTGATGTCACATTTACACAAGGCATTCTTCCAAGGACTTAAAAGAGAATTCTCAAGATGGAAAAGAGCCCTAAGGGGGCGGCCAAAAGGCTGATTAAAAGGAGAAGAGATGTAGCAAACAAAAGCAAGACAAGTCTCATAATTTCCAGATACAAAAAAAGTCTTCCACTTTATTCTTTCACATTTCTTTCTTCTTCTTCTCTTTCAAAACTATTGTTCTAATATTCAAATATATTGAATAGGCTTTGTATAGACCACCATATACATTCATTGTTGTAAAAGGTTGATCAAGGTGTGATCAAACCTTCATTCGTTCGATGGTGGTATTCGTGAAAGGTGTGATTACTTGTATCGTTTGTAAAGGGTTGGAGTTGGTGTGTAACTCCAGAAACCCTTTGTGGTAAGGTGTTATTTTGTTTGGTGATAACTTAGGAAGGTGTCCTCGAAGACTGGAGTAGGTTGTGTTAATCGAACCAGTATAAAATTCTCGGTGTTATTACTTTCAGCACTTTACTTTCAGTTTCCAGCACTTTGCATCGTCTTTATTGTATTAGTAAAAATATCATACGACTTTCAAAAATTACCAAAATTTGCAGAAACATATCCAAACCTCTTAAGTTTCATTTGGCGTAAGTTTCAACACTTTTGGATAAGTATAAATCATTCAAACGTCAATAGTTCTGAGACTAGTGTAGTGTGATTTTCAGACTTTAAATTAGACTACTGTTTCTGTCAGATTTGTGCAATCTGACCACCAATGATTTTTAAAGGGGTTAAAGTTTGAATTTTTATCTGAAATTTTTAGGAGATACTCAGAACATCTGAGACTAAGATCTCTCCAAATTTCAGAATTTTTGAAGACCTGTAACCTAGTTTTCAAAACGTTTTCAAAAAAGATCCTGAAAACAGAAACTGTTTTCAGAAGTTAGTTTTTTGGTTTAAAAAAATTTTAAAAACCAAATTTTCCGCACCCACTATTCAACCCCCCTTCTAGTGGTGCCTTACAGGTCCTACAAGTGGTATCAGAGCGTAGGCACACTCACAACAAGGAGATCCAACAATCTAAGTGAGATGGCAAACACTAGCGATAAAACCGTGCAATAAGGTATTTCAAGGCAAAGGCCTCCACCCTTTGATAGTGAGGTAAATTCTGATTCCGATTCCGATTCTGAACAATCTTTTAATGATTTGAATGTTGAATATCTTGAATTACATAAGTTTGCTAGAACTCTTACAAAAGAAAAGAAACGCTTAATTTAAAACAAGAAATCGTTAGAATCCTCTAAGCAAATCTTGTATGTCAATTAAACGATTCAAAACAGGAGTCGTCAAATTTGATTGTGTCATTGAGATCTGAAATTCAATCCTTGAAATCCGAAAATATGGTAATGAAAGCCGAGATCTCAAATTTCAGATCAAGAAACGAAGATCTAGAAAAGACGGTAAAATAATTCGATAGAGGAACTTGCACGCTAGATCGTCTCATTTCTTCGCAAAAGCATGAAAGTGACAAAACTGGATTAGGATACCTTAAAGATAACGAGGAACAAAATAAATCTACAAACTTTGTCTTGTCTTCATCTAAGCAACCATATATGTCCAAAAGGATTGAAAAGCCTAAGAAGGTGAACATCAAAACTAGCGAGTCACCTATTATACCTCATCGCATTTTTTCTTTCTCGTCACGTGCAAAGTATAATCATGTACCATATAGATTTGAAAGGAAAACAGCGATGCATATGCGACGATCATACAACACAAATCCATTTAGATCACGCAGTATACACATGAATACAAATGCATATCAAAGACAAAGATCACACTATGTGCATGATGGAATTCTCGGCCAAAGGCCAAACGCATTTGCCCCTAACATATATTATATTGCGTCTTCATCTCTTTTCTCACCTTTTGGACGGTCTAGAAAGGTCACCCAAATTTGGGTACCAAAAGGGACATTCCCAAAAGGGTTGAATAAATAACCCTTAAGAACGCACTTTTGATATTATTGCACAATACACTTGAAATGCATGATTTTTGTTGTTATACAAATCGCTATTTCTTTCTTACATGGACTTTTGATTTTATTTCCAAAATAAAGGGGGAGAGAGTGAATGATTTAAGGGGGAGTGAGAGTGATTGATTGCAAAAATCAAGGGGGACAGAATTCAAAATTCAAAATTTGAATTTGTGCACTATTAGAAGGGGAGCGACTAAATTTAAATCATGAACTTAGGTTATCTTGTAAATCATCAAAAGGGGGAGACTGTTGAGAAAAAAGAGTCTGAATATTAGACTACACTAGTCTCAAAACTATTGACGTTTGAATGACTTATACTTATCCAAAAGGATTGAAACTTGCGCCAAATGAAACTTAAGAGGCCTGGCTATGTTTCTGCAAATTTTGGTAATTTTGAAAGTCATTTGATATTTTTACTAATGCAATAAAAACGATGCAAAGTGCTAGAAACTGAAAGTAAAGTGCTGAAAGTAATAACACCGAGAATTTTATACCGGTTCGGTTAACACAACCTACTCCAGTCTTCAAGGACACCTTCCTCGGTTATCACTAAACAAAATAACACCTTACCACAAAGGGTTTCTGGAGTTATACACCAACTTCAACTCTTTACAAACGATACAAGTAATCACACCTTTCACAAACACCACCATCGAACGAATGAAGGTTTGATCACACCTTGATCAACCTTTTATAACAATGAACGTATATGGTGGTCTATACAATCCTATTCAAAAATCAAAAGGGAGAGAATTCAAAATTCGAAATTTGAATTTATGCTCAATTGGAGAGGGAGCGACTAAATTTAAATCATGAACTTAGGTTATTTTGTAAATCATCAAAAGGGGGAGATTGTTGAGAAAAAGGGGTTTGAGTGATTCACAAAATGCATGATTTAAATAACGTGTGCTAAAGAAATGCATGACACATTTTATGACTTGACCCGTTTTTGCGACAAACCTGCCTTATATACTTTATATATAATGTTGCCGTACTAACAAGCCATGAAGCTTTAAAGCTTACATCAAATGGCAAACATTTGTTGTGTTTGAACTATTTTCAGGTGCCATCATTAATGAACTAAACTAGTTCATTAAGTGAAGTACTTAGTTAAATGAACTAAGTAGTTCTTTAAAGGAAGCTATGTTTGAAAAAGACACAAAGGCAACAAATTGAAGAATGGAAAGTCTCTCCTCTCCTTTATACACGCCATTTACCATATATTTTTATATATATTCAGATTTTTTATAAAAGGCACATACACATATATTCCAACGTACTACCGACACGTTATATATTTTACGAACGTACGTTAACGTCACACCACTATATTTACCTCATATTTATGAGTACATTCAGGTCCTATATCATATGATATAAGTCATGGTGATGACAACTTTATTACGACACGTTAAAAGGTTCTAAACCAAAAATTTTCGTATCGGGTGAATACCGAAACTTCACCAACGTATCACGTACTTGGCATTATAGATGGCCAGCCCCTACACTTCAAAAATGGCCAAACATTTCATGGGTTACATGGTATATTCATCCATAAAATCATTCCATGTTGGGACATACAAATCACCCCCAATTAAGGCCAAATTGTGGAGATTTCAAATTCAATATTTTTGTCACATGGGGCGCCACTTTTAATCAGATATTAGAGCTGAATATTCAAGTTATTTTATGTATATTATGTGTGATATAATATATATGTGCAAAAAGTTTGAATCTAATCAGAGAAAAATCGCGTAATCGACAAAAGTCGAAAATTCGGTTTTCTACGAACATAACATATGGAACGTTTTTGGCATGACATGTAACATGTATCTAGACACTTTTTACATATTCAAGACATATTAAAGTGTTCTAGAATATTCAAATTAGGGCTGATTGGAATTTACCATATATGTGTAAATATTGTACATTATTTGGCAAAGTTTACCAAAAGAAAAATTCAGCACATGTGCAGAAATTTCACACACCATTTTCAGCTTTGTTGGAGTCTAGATAGAGCTTATTTGGCACTTTAATTGGTGTAAAATAAGCCACACATGATGGGTGACTTTGAAGAGGGCAACACACAAGGAAAGATTTCAAAAATGCAACACATGCTGAAAATTTTCAACACATGTGAATAGTGGCCGAATTTACTATTCATTTGTCTTTAATTTGCATCCCAAAATTGAAGGGATTGAATGGTGATTATTTGGTAGTGTTTTGAATTCTTTTTGGCGCATGTTTTTCAAGTTAATCTCAGATTTTTACAGCACACTAAATGGTGACAAGGTTGGACCAATCATGAAGTGCCAAGTAAGCAAAGCCAAGCCATCCATCCAATCATGTTGTGCCAAGTAAGCAAGTTGATGTCACATTTACACAAGGCATTCTTCCAAGGACTTAAAAGAGAATTCTCAAGATGGAAAAGAGCCCTAAGGGGGCGGCCAAAAGGCTGATTAAAAGGAAAAGAGATGTAGCAAACAAAAGCAAGACAAGTCTCATAATTTCGAGATGCAAAAAAAGTCTTCCACTTTCTTCTTTCACATTTCTTTCTTCTTCTTCTCTTTCAAGCCTATTGTTCTAATATTCAAATATATTGAATAGGCTTTGTATAGACCACCATATACATTCATTGTTGTAAAAGGTTGATCAAGGTGTGATTAAACCTTCATTCGTTCGATGGTGGTGTTCGTGAAAGGTGTGATTACTTGTATCGTTTGTAAAGGGTTGGAGTTGGTGTGTAACTCCAGCAACCCTTTGTGGTAAGGTGTTATTTTGTTTGGTGATAACTTAGGAAGGTGTCCTCGAAGACTGGAGTAGGTTGTGTTAAGCGAACCAGTATAAAATTCTCGGTGTTATTACTTTCAGCACTTTACTTTCAATTTCCAGCACTTTGCATCGTCTTTATTGTATTAGTAAAAATATCATACGACTTTCAAAAATTACCAAAATTTGCAAAAACATATCCAAACCTCTTAAGTTTCATTTGGCGCAAGTTTCAACACTTTTGGATAAGTATAAATTATTCAAACGTCAATAGTTCTGAGACTAGTGCAGTCTGATTTTCACACTTGCAAAGGTTGATACTTTGGACGTATTTGACATACTTCCCAAATGCATTTTGTAAAACTGTTTCAACCCAATTAAATAAACATAATAAGGGGTTTGTCATTAAAGTTTTAGACCATTTGGAGTAACGGTTTAATCGGATATAATTTTTTAAATCAGACTACTGTTTCTGACAGATTTGCGCAATCTGAGCTCCAACGATTTTTGAAGGGGTTAAAGGTTGAATTTTAATCTGACATTTTTAGGATATACTCAGAACATCTGAGACTAAGACCTCTCCAAATTTCAGAATTTTAGAAGACCTGTAACCTAGTTTTCAAAATGTTTCAAAACAGGTCCTGAAAACAGAAACTGTTTTCAGAAGTTGGTTTTTTGGTTTAAAACAATTTTAAAAACCAAATTTTCCGCACCCACTATTCAACCCTCCCCCTTCTAGTGGTGCCTTGCAGGTCCTACAGGCTGCCTCCCGAAATAGTTGAAGATGGTTCCAAGCTGACATATACACTGCACAGTTCACTACGGCGAATAAAGCAAAAATGACAAATCTTACCATATGTGTAGCGACCCGTCCCGAGCCCTAGTACTCGAAACAACTCACCCACCGTATTTCGCTAAGGAAGATACAAGGCATCAAAGTCAAAATAAATACACGTCAACGGAAGTCAAAATTCAAACCTCGAAATAATCAACATCATAAATATCAATGTCTAGCCAAATCTAAATCCGATACAATGGTCAAACGTAGATAAATACTAAATCTCCAAAATTACATAAAACTCGAGTAGCAAAAATAACTGTCTCTACTAAATTCTCAACGAGTCTCATCGGAATATTCTCAATCCTGAAACCTCCATTCTTGATCATCCTCGGATGTACTAACTCAATTACCTGTCTATCTGCAAAAAATGTTAAAGCTTAGTTTGAGCGACAAGTAGCTCAGCAAGTAATCCTATTATACTTACCATGGATCATACACAGAGAAGCAAGTGTGATAAAAATATATAACAACATAAAATAATATCATACTTCTCTTCGCAAGTAAATTTACAATTCTACCCCTAACATTCAAAATCAAATAGAGCAAATAGATCCAACAAGGTTTGCAACAAAGTCCAATCAAGTACGTAACAAAGTCCAATTAGGGGTTATTCCAAATCCAAAATCGATGATGCAATTTTCCAAATATGCAATGCCAACATGTCCAAAGTCAAAGGCCCAAAATTCCAAATGTTCAAAATTCCAAAGTTCAAAAGTCCAAAGTTTCCTAATCCGAATTAGCTGGTCCAATGTCCAAATACCAAAGTATCCAAAATCCAAAACCCGGCTAAAATGGTCCAAAATAATGCAATGGCTATAGCACTTTCCCTACAATTGACTTATACTGTAAGACTTATGAATTGGTCCTCCAATAGTTAATATACCATAGACTCCCTGAACATTCTAGGTAGTTATGTCTATGGCACCCTAATGGCAGCCAATATGTCCGTGCTCCCTGAACATTCTAGGTAGTTATGCCCAGACGCTCTGTTTGTTTGGAACGAACCCGGCTTAACAATATATGTCAAATGTAGGGGTGAATTTCCAAAAAATGCAAATGCAACCTTTCAAAATCATTTCCAAGTACCAAAGGTAGTCCAATTTACCAGAATATGCCAAAATGTCAAATTTGTCAAAAATTACCAAACTGCCCTCCAAATACCAGATAATTCCAAACAAATAATCCAAATAGTTCAAACATCCAAAATACCAAATTCCATCACACTCAGCCCGTGTATGTATACCCATGTATATGCCCACGCCTATACATGTGTATATACACGTATATACGTACACGTTACTCCCTCATGCCACTTTTCTCCCAAGTACGGTTATACTCTCGGCCTTTACATATGTACTATACAAAATTTTAACTTCAAATGCTTATAAATACAATATGGTACATATATGCACATATATATACATATACGTATAATATACACATATATTCCATACATATATATATATAAATATATATATATATATATATATATAAACTATATTTCAAAACATGGCCTTTGATATTTCGGCCAATTTCCAAAATACGCACATATATAAACATAAATACCATATATTATAATTATATAATAATTTTGCAAAAAAATAAAAACCTTATTTCACCTTTTGAACATCTCAGATTCCCCCTTACACATTAAAAGACCTGCCTACATTTACACATCCCACATCGCCAAAACAACCCAAGCCCCCAGCATGCCTCAACAATGAAAGCAAAAACTACAACCCAACAAATGTAGCAGCACCTTTTTACATATAACATATATATATATATATATATATATATATATATATATATGAAATATATGACTTTATACATCAAAATATTACATTTGAAATATAAATTCAAAAAGGCAGCCAGTGTTCCGCTGCAGCACACACTTCGCTTTCAATTTTTTTAAACCATTTAGGCACATATATGCCACGACTCACATACGTATATATATAACCATACACACCATAAATTTATACAAATATTAGCTTTGCAACAAAAAAGCAAAAATTTCTTGTCTTTCATGGCCATTCGGCCAGTGAACCCAAATTCCCAACAAATATAATTTTCAAACAACTCACACAACACCTTCAGCGCGTACACACACACACACATATATATATATATACCATAAATTATACACCATGTATTTATTAATATATATTTTCATATACACCTTCACGGCAGTATGCATTTAAGCACAAAAAAAACCTTTGGTTTGGATATTATTCCATAGCTTACATAATTTAATTTGCACACACATATTCCGACACGCGGCACATATATACATATAAATTCATCCATCTATACAATCACATATACTTATGTATGATCCGTAATTTGATACAAAAATAAGAGTATTAATTTTTACAAATTCGTAATAAGTACAAAAAGTATACTTTTACATAATTATAGATATACATATATCCAACATCATCATAGGTCGGAAATACATCAATTTTACATATGTATAGATATAACAAACTATGCAATCAAGAATACTAATGCATGATCCAATGTTATACTCAACATAAACATATAGATTTTCGTAACACATAGCAAGTATAGAAAGATTACTTATATATCTCAATTTACTATACCGTACGATTGAATCTAAGGTTGAATGATTGACGCAAAATCCTTTCTTCCTCCCTAATGTGCCTCTCGGCTGATGGCACAAATCAAAGCTTTACCATTCTCTTTTTTTTGTGTCTAAGTCACGGCTGGGAAAAACAATTGATGGGAAACACCTTTTTTTTCTTGGCTTTTTGTTGGCTGCTGGCATAGAGGGAAGATATAATTGATGTTGTTGTTTACTCTGCTGTGGAACAACGTAGGGTGGACAAAGGGCAAAGGGAGGGCTGCGTTTTTTTTCTCTTCATCTAGGCGGCCGAATGGAGCAGGGTATGTGGGTGTGTATAATTTTTCTTGGTTAGAGAATTATATAGATGAGTGTATATTGAGTAGTTTAGATTTATACCAATTAGGTTTAAGATTTATATAAAGTATATCTCCTACTTAGATTCTATCCCATTGTATTTGATTTAAGACTTATCCTAATTTCCAAATGTTAAATAGATTAAGAGTTTATCATCTTTGTTTTATTTATTATTATTATCCATTTATTTTTATTATTTCTACGGGCAGGGACGTAAGAGACCTCCCTCCTTACAAAAAGTTTCGTCCTCGAAACTTTTATATTAGGTAATTGATAACTTAGTATAGTTTTACTTGATACATTCACCTAGTATATGTCACGAATATCATCATATCAGCCTCACGTTTAAGTTGTTATGCCCTCAATTTCACTCGTACAACATAATCGTCGGTCATTCAACTTATATCATTGTAATCTACAATTTCAAATTCTTAAACTTATCATATATGATTCATCTCCTAGGCACACAACCAAAATAAACATCCCTTGAGTTCTCTAATAGGTTAATCATTACACTTCTTAACACACCGAATCAAGTCCTGAAAATCAATTTATACTTACGAACTAGCTCTATAATCATATCCTTACTCTTTTGGCGCACCATCAGTAGCCTACTATACGATATATATATATGGACATGCTTTTATTTAAATAAAAATATAGCTTAAGGGGCTATAATTTTGAATATAGCTTTAATTATTTAAAATGGTATCCATTCTATTTTTTATAAATACAAGAACCAAAGTATTATAAAATCGTTTTCGCAAGCAGTGTCTCACGTGACCTCTTATAAAAATAATGATGCCCTTGTTTGTAAAAGTAGTACGAGCAAACTACTTTAAAGCAATTGAAACACATTGATCGTAACAATTTCATTTTATGAAACAATTTGAACACGGTGTCTTTTTCTTTCAAAAATATATATTTGAAAGCTATGTGTTGTTTCGCAAAAAAAAAAATTAGTGATTTCATCGCAAGTGGGTAAATAACTTTAAACATTTAATGGATAAAATGGCTTGCAGTATTGATAGTCGGCAAATAGAATTTATTTTGTCAAAACTGTTGTAACCAAAAATGAAATTTAAAATATTGTATAAGAAATATGTAGATATATTGTTCTTCCAAAATATCGACATTCAAAAATATGTCTATTTTTCTTTCAAATTTGTCAGAGGTAGTCTAAGTTCTATTGGGTTGATATACAAATTCGAAAAGAAAACATAGTCTTGTAATGTTAATTGACTATGTAAATAAACAAACTAGTTGAAATCTCGGGAGTAAAATCCTTGGAAAACCTTTAAAATGTAAGATATATCTTTGTGTACGTGCTTATCAGAAAACCTTTAACTACTTAAAAAATAATAGTCTAATAATTTGTTTAATTTTTCTAAGTCACCCCTTACAGTCAATTGAGAATCCACCTATATACCGTCTCTTATAAGTCTAGTATTCGTCTACTCCTGATAAAATCTTTAACTTAAATTCCCCAATCCTAGCATGACACATTGAATATTGATCGACTTAAGGTATTCCAATTCACCATGCTTCCGTGCATCACCCTGATCCACCGTGCTCCTTTACTTGGTTATGTCAACCGATAATTTTAACCCAGTTAAATTTCACCTGAAAGACAACCAATACTTGTTTATGCTTACTCTATTTCAATTCGTACCTACTAGATTCAAGCCAAGTAACTCGACGTTTCTAGGAATCAACACTTAGCTAAAGATTTTGTGTCAATTTATCATTCCAAGGCACATACTATAGTCGATTCTCGTATGTCGCTATCAATCAATATCTCTAATAAGACTAATATCTTCGGCCTATTTTGATAACCCTAAGATTCAACATCTTAATCATAACTATAAACTCCTTCGTACGGTATCTTTCACTAAACACTACTAGTCATAATGCTTATAAATCGTTACTTGGCTTCTATCATTCTACTATATATCATTCCTTAGTAGCTACGATCTCAACTTAGACCTAGTCGCGTTCTCGATACTACTGTCAAAATAGAGGCATGAACCCGCTTCAGTTATCCTAATAGTGTCGGATCTCATGCTGCTGTTAAGAGGAAGCAGCCCTAGTAACTACCGGGCCTGTATGAATTTATGCATCGGCGCTTGCGGTAAGGCACCCTTGTTAATATTGCAATTTATGTAATTTAATTATATACTATTCACTTAGGGTTACTAAAATCATGGCTAAAGGATGGTGCAAATGTTATGATCAAAACTGAGATAATGTAATTAGCCAAAATCACAGAGACATAATATCGTTCTTGTTCTGTATACCCCTCAACCGATCGTCACTTAAGCCTAAATCATTTCTTAGTTCTAAGATCATGCTTAGAATATAATCATTGCTTATGACTAAGATCAGTACCTATGTTCAAATCATCGTCTAATGTTCAGATCAACTCTTAATTCAAATCGTCACTTATGTCTAAGATCGTGCCTTAGGGAAAGTTAAAAGCGTAACTTAATTTCTAAGATCATGGCCTAAATCTACGTTTCTGCCGTGGATCTAGAGCCATGCTCTGATACCATCTGTAGCGACCCGTCCTGAGCCCTAGTACTCGAAACCACTCACCCACCATATTTCGCTTAGGAAGATACAAGGCGTCAAAGTCGAAACAAATACACGTCATCGGAAGTAAAAATTTACACCTTGAAATAATCATCATCATAAATATCAATGCCTAGACAAATCTAAATCCGATACAATGGTCAAACATAGATAAATACTAAATCTCAAAAATTACATAAACCTCGAGTAGCAAAAATAACTATCTCTACTAAATTCTCAACGAGTCTCATCGGAATATTCTCAATCCTGAAACCTCCATTCTTGATCATCCTCGGATGTACTAACTCAATTACCTGTCTATCTGCAAAAAAATGTTAAAGCTTAGTTTGAGCGACAAGTCGCTCAGCAAGTAATCCTATTATACTTACAATGGATCATACACGGAGAAGCAAGTGAGATAAAAATATATAACAACATAAAATAATAGCATACTTCTCTTCGCAAGTAAATTTACAATTCTACCCCTAACATTCAAAAGCAAATAGAGCAAATAGATCCAACAAAGTTTGCAACAAAGTCCAATCAAGTACGTAACAAAGTCCAATTAGGGGTTATTCCAAATCCAAAATCGATGATGCAATTTTCCAAATATGCAATGCCAAAATGTCCAAAGTCAAAGGCCCAAAATTCCAAATGTCCAAAATTCCAAAGTTCAAAAGTCCGAAGTTTCCAAATCCGAATTAGCTGGTCTAATGTCCAAAATCCATATCCGAGTACAACTCGGTCCATATCCAAATACCAAAGTGTCCAAAATCCAAAACCCGACTAAAATGGTCCAAAATAATGCAATGGCTATAGCATTTTCCCTACAATTGACTTATGCCGTAAGACTTACGAATTGGTCCTCCAATAGTCAATATGCCATAGAATCCCTGAACATTCTAGGTAGTTACGTCTATGGCACCCTAATGACGGCCAATATGTCCGTGCTCCCTGAACATTCTAGGTAGTTATGCCCAGACGCTCCGTTTGTTTGGAACCAACCCGGCTTAACAATATATTTTAAATGTAGGGGTGAATTTCCAAAAAAAATGCAAATGCAACCTTTCAAAATCATTTCCAAGTACCAAAGGTAGTCCAATTTACCAGAATAGGCCAAAATGTAAAATTTGTCAAAAATTACCAAATTGTCCTCCAAATACCAGATAATTCCAAACAAATAATCCAAATAGTCAAACATCCAAAATACCAAATTCCATCACACCCAGCCGTGTATGTATACCCATGTATATGCCCACGCCCATACATGTGTATATACACGTATATACGTACACGTTACTCCCTCGGGCCACTTTTCTCCCAAGTACGGTTATACTCTCAGCCTTTACATATGTACTATACAAAATTTTAACTTCAAATGCTTATAAATACAATATGGCACATATATGCACATATATATGCATATACGTATAATATACACATATATTCCATATATATATGTGTGTGTGTGTGTGTATATATATAAACTATATTTCAAAACATGGCCTTTTATATTTCGGCAAATTTCCAAAATACACACATATATAAACATAAATTCCATATATTATAATTATATAATAATTTTGCAAAAAAAGAAAACCTTATTTCCCCTTTTGAACATCTCAAATTCCCCCTTACATATTAAAAGACCTGCCTACATTTACACATCCCACATCGCCAATACAATCCAAGCCCCCAGCGTGCCTCAACAATGAAAGCAAAAACTATAACCCAACAAATGTAGCAGCACCTTTTTACATATAACATATATATATATGAAATATATTACTTTATACATCAAAATATTACATTTCAAATATAAATTCAAAAAGGCAGCCAGTGTTCCGCTGCAGCACACACTTCCCTTTCAACTTTTTAAAACCATTTAGGCACATATATGCCACGAGTCACATATATATATAACCATACACACCATATATTTATACAAATATTAGCTTTGCAACAAAAAAGCAAAAATTTCTTGTCTTTCATGGCCATTCGGACAGTGAACCTGAATTCCCAACAAATATAATTTTCAAACAACTCACACAACACCTTCAGCACACATATATATATTTATATACCATAAATTATACACCATGTATTTATTAATATATATTTTCATATACACCCTCACAGACAGTATGCATTTAGGCACAAAACAATAACTTTGGTTTGGATATTATTCCATAGCTTACATAATTTAATTTGCACACACATATTCCGACACGCGGCACATATATACATAAGAATTCATCCATCTATACAATCACATATACTTATATATGATCCGTAATTTGATACAAAAATAAGAGTATGAATTTTACAAATTCGTAATAAGTACAGAAAGTATACTTACATAATTATATATATACATATATCCAACATCATCATAGGTCCGAAATACATCAATTATACACATGTATAGATATAACAAACTATGCAATCAAGAATACTAATGCATGATCCAATGTTATAATCAATATAAACATATAGATTTTCGCAACACATAGCAAGTATAGAAAGATTACTTACATATCTCAATTTACTAAATCTTACGATTGGATCTAGGGTTGAATAATTGACGCAAAATCCTTTTTTTCTCCCTAATGTGCCTCTCGGCTGATGGCACAAAGCAAAGCTTTACCATTCTCTTCTTTTTTTGTGTCTGAGTCACGGCTGGGAAAAACAATTGATGAGAAACACTTTTTTTCTTGGCTTTTTGCTGGCTGGTGGCATAGAGGGAAGATATAATTGATGTTGTTGTTTACTCTGCTGTGGAACAACGCATGCTGGACAAAGGGCAAAGGGAGGGCTGCGTTTTTTTTCTCTTCAGCTAGGCGGCTGAATGGAGCAGGGTATGTGGGTGTGTATAATTTTTCTAGGTAAGAGCATTATATAGATGAGTGTATATTGAGTAGGTTAGACATATACCAATTAGGTTTAAGATTTATATAAAGTATATCTCCTACTTAGATTCTATCCCATTGTATTTGATTTAAGACTTATCCTAATTTCCAAATGTTAAATAGATTAGGAGTTTATCATCTTTGATTTATTTATTATTATTATCTATTTATTTTTATTTTTTCTACGGGCAGGGACGTAACAATATTCCTCTTTTAATTGATTGAAAAAATAATGATAATATTATAAACTCGAGTGATGATATAATGAGAATAAGAAGAAGTAGATTATATGATATATATTCTTCAAAGGTATATCAATTCTTACAATAGGTTGTCTGATTTAAAGGGTATAACAAGTGTAACATCTTCCTAAGATTAATGCCCACTACTCCATTATCCTTAGTGGGTTTTAATGTTTGGACATCCACTAACCCCATTAACATCCATAATAATTTCACAATACTCCCCCTTGGATGTCCAACTTTTATAAAATATGCATCTTTAAAACATTGGCAAGAAAAATCCAGTGGGATAAAAACTTGGTCGAAGGAAAAAGAGTACACATTCATAAAAAATTGGTGCGTGTGATACACTGCCTCGTTAAAACCTTGCCAAGAAAAACCTTATGGGATAAAAACTTGGACGAAGGAAAAAGAGTACATTGTGTATAGTAATCACACTCCCCCTGATGCTGACAAGAGATCTTTGAGTTGACACATTCCAATGCTATAGACCATCTTTCTAAATGTAGTTGTTGGTAGTGCTTTGGTGAACAAATCAGCAAAATCATTGTTTGATTGTATCTGTTGGATATCAATATCGCCATTCTTCTCAAGATCATGAGTGTAAATTTTTTTTTGTGATATATGCTTTGTTCTGTCTCCTTAGTTGTAGCCATTCTTAATTTGAGCAACACATACAGCATTGTCTTCAAACAATATCGGTGGAGTCATTCTTAGTGAAGATAATCCATATGATTCTTGAATATGTTGAATCATCGACCCTAACTATACGCATTTACGACTTGCTTCATGTAATTCTAAAATCTCAGGATGGTTGGAAGATGTGGCTATTAATGTCTGCTTCACTGATCTCCATGATATAAATGTACCTCCACAAGTAAAAACATATCCACTCTGTGATCTTCCCTTATGAGGGTCAGATAGATGCATATCCTACTAATCGTGACTCAGAATTCTTTGAATAGAATAAACCCATATATATTGTTCCACGAAGATAGCGTAAAATATGATTGACACCATTCCAATGTCTTCGTGTTGGTGTAGAGCCATATCTCGCCAATAAATTCATTGAGAATGCTATATCTGGTCTCGAGCAATTTGCAAGATACATTAAAGAACCAATAGCACTAAGATAAGGTGCTTCTGGACCTAATAATTCCTCATTATCTTCTGGTGGTCGGAATGGATCTTTCTTTATATCTAATGATCGTATCACCATAGGACTACTCAATGGGTGAGCTTTATCCATATCGAATCTCTTCAAGATCTTATCCCTGTATGCAGATTGATGAAGAAAGATTCTATTAGGCAAATGCTCGATCTGCAGGCCGAGACAAAATTTGGTTTTTCCAATATCTTTCATCTCAAGTTCTTTCATAAGATAATTAGCAGTTTTGTTAAGCTCTTCAGGAATTCCAACAAGATTTAAATCATCAACGTATACAACAATTATAGAGAACCCATTTTCAGATCTCTTGATAAATACACAAGGACAAATTGGATTATTTACATATCCTTCTTTAATGAGATACTGACTGAGGTGATTATACCACATTCCTCTAGATTTTTTTGTCCACACAAGGATCTCTGTAATTTGATTGAGTGTAGTCCAAGTGTCTTTTGATCACATGGTGTAGGAAATTTTAATCCTTCAGGGATCTTCATATAAATATCATTATCCAAAAATCCATATAAGTATGCGGTAACCGCATCCATTAACCGCATATCAAGGTTTTTAGCAACTGTCAGGCTGATTAGATATTGTAATGTTATGACATCAATTACTGGGGGAATATGTTTCATCATAATCAAGCCCAGATCTTTGTGAAAAACCTTGCGCAACAAGACGTGTCTTGTATCGCACAATCTCATTTTTCTCATTGCATTTTCGTACAAAAACCCATTTATATCCAATAGGTTTTATCCTTTCAGGGGTTTGGACTACATGTCCAAATACTTTGCGACTTTCTAATGATTTCAGTTCTGCTTGGATTGCATCTTTCCACTTTGGCCAATCATTTCTGTGTCAACATTGTCCAATGGATCTCGGTCCTGGATCCTCATTTACAATTTCACATGCAATACCACAAGCAAAAACGTGATCAATAATAACCTTTTGTATATCCCAATTTTCTCCTGAACTTACATAATTCAAAGAGATTTCCTCAAAATTTTGTTCACTTGCTTCTTCAAGAGCAACTTCTTTATCAATTTTAGACTGATCAGTTTCAATTTCTATAGCGCTTTAAGGTTGTGAGCTTTTTTGTTCTTCTAGAGTTTTCTCTTCATGAGCATTAACTTGTACCCTTCTCTTTCGAGGGTTTTTATCTTTGGCACCGACAGGGCGCCCACGTTTTAAACTTACTTTTGGTATACTATTATCATATCTTTCAGAGACATCAAGTCGAATTGGCGTATTCATCGCCGGAACGTGGGATTTTGTTATTTTTTGACTATTAGTAAATGCGTCAGGCAACTGATTTACAACATTTTGTAAATGAATTATCCTTCTTACTTCTTGCTCGCATTGATTTGTTCGTGGGTCAAGATGAGAAAGTGAAGAAAGGTTCCATGTAAATTCACGTCGTTCTTCAAGAAACGATACTTTATCTCCCCTAACGGCGGAAAAACTTTCTCATCAAAATGGCAATTAACATATCTTGACTTAAATAAATCATCCGTTAAGGGATCAACATATCTCACAATAGATGGAGAATCAAAACCCACATATATGCCTAGACGTCTTTGAGGACCCAGTTTTGTTCGTCGTGGTGGAGCAATCAGAACATAAATCGCACAACAAAAGATCTTTAAGTGTGAAATATCAGGCTGCTGGCCAGATACCATTTGCAATGGCGAATATGGTTGAAACGAACTGGATCTAAGCCGTATTAATGCAGATGGATGCAGAATTGCATGTCCCCAACCTGTCATTGGTAAATTAGATCTTAAGAGCATAGGTCTAGCAATCAGTTGTAAACGTTTTATAAATGACTCTACCAGACCATTTTGAGTTTGCATATGTGCTACTAAATGCTCAACATCAATCCCAATCGACATACAATAATCATTAAAAACTTGGGAAGTAAATTCACCAGCATTATCAAGAAGAATAGATTTAATTGGATAATCCAAAAATTGTGCACTTAAGCGTATAATCTGAGCAAGAAGCTTGGCAAATGCTACTGTTCTTATTGAAAACAAACTCACATGAGACCATCGTGAAGATGCATCCAATAAGACCATAAAATATCGAAATAGTCTACAAGGAGGATCAATAGGTCCAGAAATATCTCCTTGTATTCTTTAAAAAATATAGGAGAGTCTACATGAACCTTCATTGGAGTTGACCTCTTGATTAATTTCTCTCGTGAACAAGCAACGCAAAAAAAAATCACGAGGTAAAAAATCTTCTGGTTCTTTAAAGGATGTCCATGTGAGTTTTGTATAATTCTACGCATCATTACCGATCTCGGGTGGTCAAGTTGATCATGCCATAACATGAATAGTGTTGGACTATTGAACTTCTGGTTCATCACAATAGTAGATTCTACTAGATGTATAGTCGAATAATACAATCCAGATGAGAAAATTGGGAAATTGTTCTTTTACAAGCTTCTGGCATGAGTCTTCGTATGTAATATATAAAAATTTCATATTCCCCTTGTTCATGGTTTCAATATGAAAACCATTAAGACGTATGTCTTTGAAACTCAACAAGTTTTGTTTCGGCTTAGTAGAAAATAATGCCATATTTATAAATATATGTGTACCACCCGGTAGTACCCGAAATTGTACTAACATTTGCTTTTGTCAATTGCAACGTCGAAAAATATTTTCGATCATGAAGAATTGTGTGTGTCACTCAACTGACAACCAGACAGATGTCCCCACCATTCATCTTGAATATATGTCTAACGTAACATATACAATTTTCATAATTAAATTTAATTCCAACGAATCAACATGTAAATGGAAATTATAATGTAAATGACAACGAAAGTTTATTTATGCAAATAGATAAGTTAAATTGAAACAAGGCTAAGATGTCATAAACTAAATAAAAACTTATCCAAAGAAAACATGACTAATCATGAAAAATAACTAGACATCCTACATAGTTATGCCCGTCCATTGTTATTTGTAACATCATCAACAAACTGGATTCCATTGACATCCATACTTGGGGCCATAAGATAATCTTCAAAATCCAAATCAGCAAAATGATTGGGGATTGTGACATCATTATCTGCCATGTTTCCAAAGTCTACAAAATTACTTTGTTTACAATTGCCTTTATCCTTCTGGGATGCCTGGTAAAGATCAACCAAATGTTTTGGTGTACGGCTAGTATGAAACCAATGCCTCTTGAGATCCGCATTGATAACATGTCACATCGTGATTCTTAAGCCTATGCACCATCTTTTACATCTTTTGCATTTTCATGATGTTTTTCATTATTTTCCCACTTCTGCTGGTATGGTGCAAAGCTTCTACCATGGCCACAACCTCTACCGCGACCGCGACCACGACCATGACCATGTCCATTAAAAGTTGCATTCGCTTCAGGGAATGGTTTTGTCCCGATCGAGTGAGAAGTGTGGTTTTCATCAATAGCTCATTATTTTGTTCAGCAACTAAGAGACATAAAATGAGCTGGGAATATTTTTCAAAATTTCGTTCCCTGTATTGCTGCTGCGGGAACATATTCGATGCATGAAAAGTGATGAATGTTTTATCTAACATGTCAGCATCAGAAACTTTATCTCCAAACAACCTTAATTGGGAGACAATAGAAAACATAGGAGAGTTATATTCATTGACTATTTTATAATCTTGCAACCTCAGGTGTAACCGGTCATATCGAGCCTTTGGAAGGATAACACTTTTACAATGATGATATCGCTCCTCCAGATTTTTCCACAACTCCCGGGGCTCTTTTACCCCCAAAGGTATTCAGATTTAAGCCTGTCATGGAGGTGATGGCGAATGAAGATCATAGCCTTAGCCTTATCTTGCTCTCTAGCCACAACATCATCCTTAATTTTACTCCCGTGGTTCATAGTCATCAAGTGGATTTCAGCATCAAGAACCCATGCCATATAATTTCTGCCAGAAATATCAAGGGCAGAAAATTCTAGTTTGGTGATGTTCGCCATTGGTCTGATTTATACATAAAGAAAATATATCAGAAGATGATTATTCACTCAAAATTACAGGTTTGAGTAAATGTTATATGCGTCATGCATAAGATACAGATCATAATCAAATCGTACTAATTAAATTTAATTAAAAAAACTGTTATATGACATTAACAAAAAAATGAAATCATAATGAACATGTGAAGTGAACCGATTCGGTAATACCCAGGAAAGATTGTAATCATTTTCTTAGACAGTATTACCATTCGACGTAAAATCTCAGGCAGACGGTGGGGCACAGATGGTCCCGCTTAAGTACCCACTTTCTAGACAGAAATTACGTGGACGGTGTATTCATCATACCTTCATTATATCAATAATTCACCTTTTGCATTTGCCACAAAGTTTCTTAATATATATGAAAATCTATTCAATATACTATGAAAACCAACATATATATTTGGTTATCAAGTGAAACCAAAGTGTTTACAGGACATAACCTTAGCTTAAACCATTTATTTCATGGCATATAAACGGAAAAAGGAAACAACAAATTCAGGAAAATAACAGAAATGATACATGTAGATATACTTGATGCAAAATAACTGGCTCCTACATATGCAATCTCGAAGTATTTGGTATTCTAAAACAGGAGTGATTTGGTATTCTAAAATAGGAGTGAACAAATAAACTAATATATTCTCACAAGCTTCTGGGTCTTTAGCATGACAGCTGCAGTACGTCTCCAATATCATAAACTATAGAGACTATCAATATAGCAAAAGTGAGGAACTGAAACAAATAGTCAAGTTTTCATATATTTATAGGTTACAGTTCTGCTCTTTATCTTGATTTAGGAGTCGATAACCGCCGAAGCTTTACGTGGAGAAAAGGTTAAAAAATAATAATAATTATAGTTTTACTTAAAAATGTTGTATGAGTCTAGTTATGTAATACTAAAATTAACTTGGATTAACTAGTTTCAAGTGTACTGGTATAAACAATTTCGATGCTGCTGCAAGCTTCAACAAAGAGCTCAGAAACCGCTCTTATTAAAGATACCTTGGCAAATGGCAGGTAACGAGCACCACAAAAAGATTTTCGTTTACCGACGAAAAATCACCGACGAACTATGGTCCGTCGTTGTTTCGTCGGTAATTTACGACGCAATTGCGATACACGCACTGTCGTCGTTAATTGCGACGAAAATACGATGAAATGCATTGTCGCTAACAAAAAGGTAGTCAGTCAGGTCAATTGCATCGGTGATTTGTCGGTGGTGCGTCGCTAATCTGCGTGTTTTATTCGTCGCTATTAATTTTGTAGCGTTACGTCGCTATATCGTCGCTATTGTGTCGCTAAAATTCCAGAACACGGATAAAATAAATTCATCGATTATAAGTTCTTGGCGTTCTGTATCATCGGTTTTTTTGTCGATGAAACCCGCGTGTCGCAAATGTTTTGTTTTACTTTTCGTTCGTAATTCGATTTGTCGTTGTGTCGTCGCAGATTCGTCGAGAATTAAACACGTGTATTAATTAAGGAAAAAGAAAGCGGTTATTGGGAAAAGTACTCATTCATTTAATAATAAAAGTTTACATTATCAAACGAAAAATTAAAAAAAAAATATAAAAGAGAGGCGGAGATGGGTCGTTTACTCTTCGTCATTGGACAAAAGAGTGGCCGCCACATTCTCTGCGAACTCTTTCAAAAGGCGCTTGAGCTTGTAATATCTGAATTTCATCTTCCGCAGCCTTCTAGTCATGTTCCACAGTTCTTGTATTTCTTTATGGAGATCGCCAATTTGGCGATCCCGACGTGGTTCAGAGGACTCAGCCTGTGGGTGTGATTCGGGTGGTGGAGGAACCGCTGAAGAAGAGGGTTGTTGAATAGGCGGTCTTGCCGCTGAATGGACACTACCACCACGTCGCGCTTGCGATTTAGTACGAACCATATTTGATTATAAAGAAAAAGTTGTTTTATATGTATTTGGGGGTCACGATCCATACTGTTTATATAGGGAATTCAGCGACGACATAGCGACGAATTAGCGACGTAACTTTATCGTACGTTGTAACCATCGGGAACTGAACGGACACTGCGTAATAGCGACGCCGTAGCGACGCCATAGCGACGACACACATCGTATGGTGTGAAGAGACGTCGTGCGTCGCTATTTTGTCGCACCGGGGCCTAGGAATCCGAAACAGAAGATCGACCTATACCTGCAGCCGTTGATACATGAGCTGAAGTAGTTGTGGGAGTTTGGCATTGAGACGTTCGATGTATCGACTAAACAAAACTTCCAGCTACGCGCTGCGCTTATGTGGACGATCAGCGACTTCCCAGCTTATTCTATGTTGTCGGGGTGGAGCACAGCGGGGAAATACGCTTGCCCTTGCTGCATGAAGCAAGCAAAGACGATATCCTTGAAACATGGACGTAAGATTTGCTGGTTCGATAGCCATAGGAAGTTCCTGCCCCGACGTCATTTGTACAGAAAGAACGTGACGGCGTTCATGCCTGGCATCGTCGATAAGGACACAAAGCCCGAGCTTCTCACGGGTGCGGAGGTGCTAGAGGAGATAGACAATTATGGATTCGTGGGGGGTCGCTGATGATATGGTCGGCAGCCACAACGCAGACCTGGCCCGTTACTGTATCGGGTGGAAGAAGAGAAGCATATTCTGGGAGCTTCCGTACTGGAAGAGCAATATGATCCGACACAACCTGGATGTCATGCACATTGAGAAGAACGTGTTTGACAACATTTTCAATACAGTGCTGAATGTGCCAGGAAAACAAAAGACAATTTGAAGGCACGACTTGATATGCGCGACCTCAACATGCGACCGGAGCTGCATCCCGTTGGCACATCCTACATGCCGAAGTCCTCGTACACGCTGACTGCAGAGCAGGTCAGTGCGTTGTTAGCGTGGTTGGGGACGACTAGATTTCCTGATGGCCATGTTTCGAACCTGTCGAAGAACATCGACGTGAATAACAGCGGTTTGCACGGGATGAAGAGCCACGACTGTCAGTGTTCATGCAACGGTTGATGCCCATTGCATTCCAAGAGCTGCTTCCAACAAATGTATGGGAAGCACTTACCGAGATGAGTCTGTTCTTCAGATGTCTTACAGCCACGAGACTCAGGGCGGATGATATGTCAAGGCTGGAGGGCGAAATCCCAGTGATCATATGCAAGCTGGAAACTATATTCCCTCCGGCCTTCTTTGATTCAATGGAACACCTGCCAGTTCATCTACCATACGAGGCATGCGTTGATGGTCCTGTTCAGTACAGGTGGATGTATCCGTTCGAGAGGTACTCTTTTTTTATGTGCATGACGTTCTTATCTGTTTAAGCGCAAGCATTTGAACATATATTCACTATATGAACAGATATCTCAGGCATTTGAAGCTGAACATCAAGAACAAGGCGAAAGTCTAGGCCTCGATGTGCAATGCCTATCTAACGGAGGAAGCATCGACCTTCGTGTCTCATTACTTCGAGCCAGATGTCCCGTCGAGGTGCAGAGATGTTCCCCGGAACGACGACGGTATTTCCAGATCTGGTGTCCTCCCAATATTCATACATCCGATCAGATTTCACGGACAGGGAAAGGAAATAATATTGGGAGACAGCGAGCTGAAGATTTCTCATTCTTATGTTCTGCGCAACTGCCGTCAAGTCGACCGTTTCCAGAGGTATAAACGATATCCAATTTTAATTTGTAAATACTTTGCGATACTCTATCCATTATATTACAAATATATACAGGGTACTCATTCGTAATTTGCTTCAGCTTGTTCGTTGATTTATTGCAACACCGTTCACCGGGTATATCAAGCAATGCAATAAATAATGATTAGATGCCAAGTTTGCTGATTGGTTCAGGTGGCATGTAAGTTTACCTATTTTGCCGATTACGTGTACGATATGTGATACACATTTATTGCCCCGCTGATGTATACTTTGTTAGTTTATAAAATGTTTTGATGATACAAAAAGATGTTTTAAAAAGAATAAGACAATTTCATATCTTAAGTTCAAAGCAAAATTGAAGTAAACATGTGCGAGATAAAAAATCTCGCATGAATCGGATGAAGGTTACATCAGCTCTTCAAGAGATCCATGTAAAGGTTGGTAAAAATTTAAGCACTCAGAATAACGTCATACTCTCAGCTAAGAGACGTAGATCGATTGACGTGTATCTGAGAGACGTCGATCTCTCAGTTAAACATACGTCGAGCGATCGACGTATAACTGAGAGACGTCGATCTCTCAGCTTCAGGTATGTCGATCGATCGACATACATCTGAGAGACGTCGATCTCTCAGCTTAATGACGTCGATCGATCGACGTCATTCTGAGAGATGTCGATCTCTCAGCCAGGCTGACGTCGATCGATCGACGTCTGACTGAGAGACGTCGATCTCTCAGCTCTGGCACGTAGATCGATCGACGTCTCTGTAGAAATAAGAGGGTTTGAGTGATTTCAAAATAAGAAATTTGAATATATATATCTATATAAACGTTGAGTGTATATATATATACACAAGTGTACATGTATGCATGATAACTTGCCTTATTTAGCTTATATATTATGTTGCCGTACTAACGAGCCATGAAGCATTAAAGCTTACATCATATGGCGAACATTTGTTGAGTTTATACTATTTTCAGGTGCCACAATTAATGAACTAAAGTAGTTCATTAAGTGAAGTACTTAGTTTAATAAACTAAGTAGTTCATTAAAGGAAGATGCATTTGGAAAAGGCACAAAGGCAACATGGCTATGGAAGGAAAGTCTTCTCCTCCTCCCCACATTTAATTCCACACGTTTTTATATATATATATATATATATATATATATATACTATATTTTCAGATTTTTTATAAAAGGCACATACACATGTATTCCAACGTACTACCGACACGTTATATATCTTACGAACGTACGTTAACGTCACACCACTATACTTAACTCATATTTATGAGTATATTCAGATCTTATATCATATGATATAAGATATGGTGATGACAAATTAAATACGACACGATAAAAGGTTCTAAACCGAAATTTGTCGTATCGGGTAAATACCGAACTTCGCCAACGTGTCACGTACTTGCCATAATTAAATGGCCAGCCCATATACATCAAAAATTGATGAAGATTTCGTGCTACACATGGTGTGATTAGTCAAAAATACTTTCCATGTTGGCACACACAAATCACCCCACATTTAGGCCAAAATGTGAAGATTCCAATTTTATTTTTGTCACATGTTTATGGTACCATTTTAAATCAGCCAAGAGCTGAAATTTAAAATATATATTATATATTATGTATAACATAATATATATATCATGTGCAAAAGTTGGAATTTAAATTAGAGAAAAATCGGGTAATCGATAAATATCGAAAATTCGGTTTTCTACGCACTCAACATGGAACGTTTTTCTTGACCATGATGTGACATGTATCTAGAAACTTTTTAGATATAATATACATCTTAAAGTGTTCTAGATAATTAAATTAAGGGCGGATTGGAATATTACATGTGTGTATTATTAAATGTGCACTATTTTACAAAGTTAGCAAAAATAAATTTCAGCACATGTACATATACATTCCAACGTTACATACAGCTGAGATGGAGCACATGTGGAGCCTTGTTGGCATGTTGATTGGTCAAGGATCAATCATACAATGTTGATGAATCAAAGAGAGAAGCTACAAAAGGTAAGTATTCAACATATACCTCTCTTATGTCACATGCTGAGAATTTCAGCATGTTACACATACCATGGCCGAATTCTTCATGGTTAAGAAAGATATTTTGTCAATTTTTCATTAAAGGATTAATTAAAGGAGTTATGGAAATGATTTGAATGTTATGTAAGGTAATTAAGTGTGATATTTTTCATATCACACATGCTGAAATTTTTCAGCATGTGTGAAGGGTGTGCTGGCCGAATATCTACCCCTCTTTGTGTTCAAGTTCATTCTTCATTTGGTAGCAAGACTTACCTTATATAATTGATTTATTTTTATGACAAAAATTCAAAGGAAAATGGCAAATAATCTGAATTTATCCCATGTTGTAAATGCTGAAAATTTCAGCATTGGAAAAAGGTGCTGGCCGATTCTTTTGAGGATGGAAGGAAGAATATTTTGTGTCTTGCACATTATGATAGAATTTGTGAATTATGGTATGACTTAATGATTGATATTGGCACATGTTTAAAGTGATTATTTCAGATTTTCCATGTCATCAAATGATGACAACATTGAGCCAATCAAGAGGTGCCAAGTAAGCAATGACTAAATGATGGTCCAATGGAGTGATGCCAAGTAAGCAAAGCATTGTCACTATGATGTCTTACACTCTCTCTCAAGCAATTAAAAGAAAATTTTCAAGAGGGGGAGGTGCACATAGGGGGACGGCTGAACATGCTTTAAGGAGAAGAGAAGAACAAACAAAAACAACACCAAGATTTGCATTCTAAAGTGATAAAAGTGCCAAGCCTCTTTTCTCCTACATCTTCTTTCTTTCTTCTCTTGTAAAAAGCCTATTGTATATTACTTCTTTCAATCTTGAATAGGCTTCATAGAAACCACCATTCATACATCTTTGTAAAAGATTGATCAAGGTGTGATCAATCTTCATCCTAGCGAGGTGGTGGTGTTCGTGTGAATTGTACTCGACATACAAGGTTTGTAAAGGGTTAGAGTTAGGTGTAACTCTATCAACCCTGCGGTAAGGTGTACTGCGTGTGTGTGATTAGTGTGAACCAAGGAAGGTGTTCCTTGAAGACTGGAGTAGGTTGTTTATAACCGAACCAGTATAAAATTCTTGGTGCAATTTACTTTCAGCATTTACTTTTCAGTTTCTGCACTGTTCATACGTTTTGTTCACGTTCGGAAAAATAGCAAACGATTTCCAAAAATTATAAAAATTTCCAGAAACATACATAAACGTTCTAGGGTTAATTTGGCACAAGTTTCAACCCTTTTGGACAAGTATAGGTCAGTCAAACATCAAAAGTTCTGAGACTAGTGCAGTCTGATTTTCAGACTTGCAAAGGTTGAGACTTTGGTGGTATTTGACCTACTTCCCAAAAGAATTTTCAAAAACTGTTTCAACCAATTTCAATATAGTGTGTGAGGAGTTATTGGTCAAATTTTCAGATCATTTGGACATTCACACAAATAGGAATTAATTTTTCAAAACCATCTACCGTGTCTGGCAGATTTGCACAATCTGAGTGCCAACGGTTTTTGAAGGGGTTAAAGGTTGAATTTTGATTTGAAATTTTTAGGGGACCCTCATAACATCTGAGGCTAAGTTCTCTCAAAATTTCATAATTTTTGGAGACCTCTAACCTAGTTTTAAAAACGTTTTAAAACTGGTCCTGAAAACAGAATCTGTT
This sequence comes from Eustoma russellianum, assembly GCA_036186865.1. Taxonomy (NCBI): domain Eukaryota; kingdom Viridiplantae; phylum Streptophyta; class Magnoliopsida; order Gentianales; family Gentianaceae; genus Eustoma; species Eustoma russellianum. The sequence goes on from AP025061.1 coordinate 17,750,963, forward strand.
TTCAGAACTTGAATTGGTTAGGTTTAAAGAAATTTTAAAAACCATATTTTCCGCACCATCTATTCAACCCCCCCCCCCTTCTAGTGGTGCCTTGCAGATCCTACAGTCTCCAGAGTTCAAAAATTTTCAAACGTTGGATCAAAATCCAAGGGAGATATATGATATTTTTCTGTCCAATCTTGCTCAAATTTCTTGTGGACTTGAACCCAACATACTACATGCTTCCTTGACTATTTTAAACATGTCTAAGATTCTCTAGGGTGGCTATCCAAGATCAAATCACTCCATAGGGTGGCTAAAGACTATTTGGACACTATCTTGACATTTTTGAAGATGAAGACTTGGTGGAGAGCCTCAAAAACGTGGTCAACTTTATTTATAAATCGAAGAGGCTTGGATGAAGCAATTACACACTTTCAACATCATCTAGCTTCATTTTCCATTGTTGTATATTTCTCTCATACTTGTAAATTGGTTTAAAGCTTGTCTAGCTTTTCTTTGATCTTCATTATTGTATATTGAGAGAAAGAGAGTCAAGCACAAGAGGAACCATAAATATTTGATCTCTTGCTTGTGCTTAGACTTGTGAGAAAGTGTGAACCTTACTATATTTCTTCAACCCACTGTGAGAAGTTCTTGAGAGAACTTTTGTTGAAGTAGTGAGGAAGAAAGAAGTTGTTCTTGCTAAGAAGCTGTAGTTGCTGTAGTTGCACAAGTGTGTTTTGTGCAAGAAGTTGTTGTTGTTGTTGCTTACACTAAAGTGTTAGTGTAAGTGTTGCTGTGGTTGTTCTTATTGTTCATAATAAGAAGAGTAGTTGTTGAAAATCTACTTTGGAAACAAAGTGGTAGTGGAGTAGAATCATTTATGATTCGAACCACTCTATATCCGGTGTACTCATTCATTATCTCTCATCTCCAATTCTTGCTCTGATTTTGAATATCCTTTTTGAGTTGATACAAACGAGAAAATTCCGCAAAAAGAGCCAAACACTCTATTCACCCCCCTCTAGAGTGTATTTCGGACCTAACAATTGGTATCAGAGCCTAACCTTGATTGCTTGGCTTATCTTTGCAAGTAGCAAGGTTAAAGATCATGACAACCTCAACCTCAACTTCAACCTCTTCATCTCCTAAGCCTACTGCACTATTTTCCGGATCAAACACTAAAGCACCTATGTTTGATGCCCAAAATTATTCCTTGTGGAAATTTCGAATGATCAATCACTTGAAAGGCTATGGATTCGATATATGGAGAGCCGTTGTCAAAGGAATTGAAGTTCCTATGATTACCAACTCAAAAGGAGAATCAATATTCAAAGATGAGGATGACTACACCGATGAAGAAAAGATAAGATTTGCCATTAATGGCAAAGCATTTGATATTCTTTCAAGTGCGCTCACCACCACCGAGCTTATAAGACTTCAAGGTCTTGAAACAGCTCATGAGGCATGGAAAAGGCTTGAAATGATACATGAAGGAACTGAGCAAGTAAGAATGGCCAAACGACTTATGCTCATAAAGGAGTATGAGATGTTCGGAATGAAAAGCGGTGAGAAGATTGAGGAGACAATCGATCGATTCACACGAATAGTGAATCAACTCTCCATGGTTGACAAGAAAATCTCAAATGAAGACCTTGTCTCAAAACTCCTCAACTCTTTGCCAAGAGAATGGACACCCAAAGTCACCGCCATCACCGAATTAAAGAATCTCAAGACTCTTACCCTTGATGAGCTATCCGGTAATCTTCTTACTCATGAAATTCTTATTGATGAACAAAATAGGATGAATCCCATCAAGCCTACACAAACATCACACAAAGGATTGGTAGTAGAGTCCGATGAATCGGATGAGGAAGTTGCCCTTGTAGTAAAAAAATTTAGAAGAATGGCAACTAGAAACAAAACTCAGGCAAGAAAGTTTTTTAAGAAACCATCTAAAGAAAAGGAAGCAAGTGAAAATTGTTATAGATGTGGTCGACCCGGTCACTTCATTGCCGATTGCCACGTAAAAGAACCGCAAAAGCAAGAGAAGAAGGTCTTTCCTCAAAATAAGAAAGCCCTCAATGCAGAGGTAACCACGTGGGATGATCTCCTTTCGGAATCGGAAGGAGAAGAGAGTGAACATCAAGGTGTTGGACTTGTGGCAATGGTTGACAATCCAAAGTTTCAACATACTTGTCTTATGGCGATTGAAGATGACCTTGAGGTAAATTCTAACCCTTCAAATTTACATGATGAAATAGGAGATTTGCAAGATGACTTTGAGAAATTAAATTTGAAGTGTAAGCATTTAAAGAAAGAATTCAAGAAATGCATTTTAGAAAATAAGAGCTTGCATGACAAAAATATTTTGATGTTTCAAGAGCATGATATCATACTTACCATGCATAAAACCATAGCTCTTGAAAATGAAGAAATTAGAAAAGAATTTGAGAAACTAAAGTTTGACTTACAAAGACTAACAAATGTTAAAAACAACTTAGACATACTACTTGGAAATCAAAGAATTGGAAATGATAAATCCGGTTTAGGATTTAACTCATCATCTTCTTCTATTAAACCTAAGTCCTTAAAGAAAAAGGCAAACAATAGAAAAACACAACAAAATTCATCATCTTCTAAACCAAAGCATGTACCCACTTGTTTTTGTTGCAACAAACTAGGACATGTAAAGAAAGCATGTAAAGCTCGATTTGAAAGCACATATGTTTGGAAGCCTAAGGGTCGAAAAACTAACCCTAAAGGACCCAACCATCAAAGGGTACCAATGCATACATCTTTTGGTTTTGTAGGCTCTCAAGATAAATGGAGTAGCCAAAGAATAAGGAACCAAATGGCTTATGGACAGCGGATGTTCAACTCACATGACCGGAGACAAGACATTGTTCACCAAGCTCAAGCTCCAAGATGGTGGAACGGTGCATTTTGGCAATGGGAGAGCCAAAATCCTTGGACATGGAGAAATTGGTAATTCTTCCTTTACTATTAATAATGTACTATATGTAGAAGGGCTTAAGTATAATTTGATAAATGTTAGCCAACTATGTGATGCTAATTTTGAAATAGAGTTTGTGAAAAGAAAATGTGTTGTGAAAAAGAACGATAAGATCGTTTTTGAAGCTATTCGTAAAAATGATGTTTACAAATTTAGCACACATGATTTGATATCACAAAATGTTTCTTGCCTAGTTGCTAAAAATGATTTGACTCAACTATGGCACAGACGACTTGGACATATTAGCTTTAAAAACTTCAAAGAGATTTGCAAAAATGAAAAGGTCCAAGATCTTCCAAAATTAAATTTCGAAAACCATGGCTTATGTGACACTTGTCAAAAGGCAAAGCTTGTTAAAACAAGCTTCAAACCCAAAAGTGAAATCTCCACCACCAAACCCCTACAATTGCTTCATATGGATTTGTATGGGGATATTGGTACAGCAAGTCTAAGTGGAAAACATTACACCTTTGTGGTGGTAGATGAAATCTCTAGGTACACTTGGGTAATGTTCTTAGCTAAAAAGAATGATGCTTGCCAAGAATTTATAAAGCTTTGTAAAAGATTAGAAAATCAAAGAGAGGACACAATTAAGGAAAATAGAAGTGATAGAGGTGGTGAGTTTGATGGAGAATTTCAAGAATTTTGTGTATCCAAGGGGTATGGACACAATTTCTCAGCTCCAAGAACTCCTCAACAAAATGGTGTTGCGGAAAGGAAGAATAGAACACTTCAAGAAATGAGTAGGGCCATGCTAAACGAATTTGAGTTACCCAAATATTTTTGGGCCGAAGCGGTAAATACCGCTTGTCATGTGATCAATAGAGTTTATTTGAGACCATTTCTCAAAAAGACTCCTTATGAGCTTTGGAAAGGTAGAGTACCAAATATTGGTTATTTCAAGGTTTTTGGTTGTAAGTGCTTTATACTTAACACCAAAGATAACTTGGATAAACTCGACTTCAAAGCGGATGAAGGAATCTTTATGGGCTATGCTCAAAATAGCAAGGCATTTAGAGTATATAATAAAAGAAGCATGAAAGTTGAAGAATCAATTCATGTCAAATTTAGTGAACTCAATGAGGACAAATCAAACATTAATGATGATGATGATGATGAAATAATTGAAGTAAGCCATATAGAGAAATTTGAGAATCCAAAAGGTAATATTGTTATTGACCTTAGGATTGATCCACTTGAACCTAAGGTTGAAAATGAAGAAGTAGGAGGAGATACCTCAAATTTGCCGGATTCATACAAGTATAGGAAAGATCACCCTAAATAGTTGATATTAGGTGAAACTAGCCAAGGCATAATGACTAGGAGAAAATTCAATGAAAATGCCTTTATTTCACAAGTTGAGCCTAAAAACATAAAGGAGGCAATAAATGATGAAGATTGGGTATTGGCTATGCAAGAAGAATTAAATCAATTTGAAAGAAGTGATGTTTGGGAATTAGTTGCTAAACCTAGTGATCATCCCGTAATTGGTACTAAATGGGTACTTAGAAATAAAATGGATGATAAAGGAAACATCACTAGAAACAAAACTAGGTTAGTAGCACAAGGATATAGGCAAGAGGAAGGCATAGACTATGATGAAACGTTTCCCCCGTAGCTAGGTTAGAAGCTATTAGGATGCTATTAGCATATGCATGCTATAAGGATTTCAAACTATATCAAATGGATGTGAAATCCGCATTCTTGAATGGAATAATTCAAGAAGAGGTCTATGTAGCTCAACCTCTGGGGTTTGAAAATCATGATTATCCAAATCATGTTTTTAAACTCAAAAAGGCCCTTTATGGACTTAAACAAGCTCCTAGGGCTTGGTATGATAGGTTAAGTAACTTCCTACTTGAGAACGAGTTTTCAAGAGGAAAAGTCGACACTACTCTTTTTATTAAAGAACAAGGAAACCATCAATTGCTTGTTCAAATTTATGTGGATGATATTATATTTAGTGCTACTAACGATTCTCTTTGTGAGCATTTTGCAAAATTGATGGAAGGAGAATTTGAAATGAGCATGATGGGTGAACTCAACTACTTCCTTAGTCTACAAATCAAGCAAACTCAAGATGGAGTGTACATATCTCAAACAAAGTACACAAATGATTTGCTCAAGAAGTACAAATTCGAGGATGGAAGATGTGTGAGCACTCCGATGAGCACAAGTACAAAGCTTGACAAAGACGAAAAAGGAAAGCCGGTTGAGGTAACCAAATATAGGGGTATGATTGGTAGTTTACTTTATTTAACAGCTAGTAGACCGGATATTTTGCATGATGTGTGCTTATGTGCTAGATTTCAATGTATGCTTAAGGAATCACATTTAGTTGCTGTTAAACGTATCTTTAGGTATTTAAAAGGAACTTTGAATTTTGGATTGTTTTATCCAAAAAATGGATGTTTTGATTTAAGAGGGTATAGTGACTCCGACTATGCCGAAAATCTTGTTGATAGGAAAAGCACCTCCAGGACGTGTCAATTCCTTGGAGATTACTTGATTTCTTGGTTCTCTAAGAAACAAAATAGTGTGTCACTATCAACGGCGAAATCCGAATATATATCGGCCGCTTCATGTTGTGCACAACTACTTTGGATGACAAACACTTTGAATGATTACAATGTTAAGTTTGATAAAGTTCTCATCCTATGTGACAATACCTCAGCCATAAGTATAGCACAAAACCCGGTTCATCATAGTAGAACAAAACACATTGAAGTGAGACATCACTTCATAAGAGATTGCATTCAAAAAGGATTGGTATGCATTGAGTTTGTTCCAACAAATGACCAACTGGCGGACATCTTTACCAAATCTCTCCCCACTGAGACATTCGAATCAATTAGAATGAGACTGGGAATGATAAACATCAGTTAAAGGGATGAAAATTGAAAATTTCAAAATCAGGGACACGTCGATCGATCGACGTATCAAAACAAGAGATCGACGTACGTCGATCTCTGACATCGATCGATCAACGTACATCGAACTCAGACGTCGATCGATCGACATAGACGAATTTCAGCAGGTATAAATACTCTGCAAAACGCGAATTCCTCTTCACTTTCCAACATTTCATCGGCTAAAACCCTACAAACACGCCGCCCCTTTCCTTCCCAAGCCATTCATCTCTTCAATTTCATCTCCAAAACAAAACTTCTTCAACTTTACACTTGATTTTCATCTTCTTCATTCATTCCTCTCTAGAAATCCCTAAATTTCAAATCCAAATTCCTCTCAAAATGTCTTCAAGGAGCAAAAATACTACAAAAAGGCCAAGATCCTCTAGGGGTGGAGGAGAAGGTTCAAGCTCCTCTCAAGGACAATCTTCTCAACCTAGGATGAAACAATCAATGGACATGAGTCAAGGGCGAGTACTTGCTGGGATTAGAAGTGAGCTCACCCTATCAAACTTCCCTTAGATTAAAGCAAAAGATGCCAAGGAGGCCTTGACGGAACCCTTGCCCCCGGGGCAAATAAGGTATATAACTAGACATTCTCAGATTTTATATGATAAATGGGATGATGATGAAAGAGCAACCATCCCACTCAAGTTGCTTAGAATAAATGATATTCTAAGCAATAATGAACTAAGACCAATCATTGAATGGTTAGATGTTTAAGAATGGAGGAGTATATGGAATGAGAATGAGATGTCAAAAATGTCCACTAGGTATACTCGACTATTTTATGCAAATTTGTGGGTTGAATACATAAATAACCTTCCCTTAGCTCTACACTCTGTTATTGATGGACACCATATCAAATGGAAAGTTGAAAAAATTTGTGACCTGATTGGTGTACCCAACGAAGGGTATTTTGAGTTTGATGCGTGGAAATAGGATGCAGCCAAATGGAAAGTATCTGAAGATGAAGTTAAGACTTTCTTAGGCTTCCATCCTAGTAAAAACAGAAATGATATGCCTTTAGTCTATCGCACTCTTCCGGCCATTGTTACATTCTGTATCAATGGTAAATCTGCAAAACTGCCAAGTAACCTTGACTTCTACATAGCATATCGAATAGCTAACTGGGAGAAGGTTAACTTTGGGGAGCTTTTCATGACAAATGTTGTCGAAGCAGCAACCAAACAAAACAAGGCCCTACCCTATAGTAACCTTATTTATCGGATGCTTGTGAAGTCGGGTATTCAGGTTGATGACACAGATATTGACAGTATTACGCACAAAGACTTCTACGATAAAGTCAATATCCAACAAATACTAAAGTCTAGAAAAGAAGCGATGAGAAGAGAACAGGAGGAGGAGGCAAGGGAAGAAGAGGAAGACTTTCCGGATGAGGCACCTATTCCTGAACCGGACGCTCAACCAGCACCAAGTAGCTTGAGCACCAATGTTCCAGAACTTCAAGCTCAAGTTATTAGTCTTCAGCAGGAAGTCGGTGAGCTAATGGGCAAAGTAACCGTGCACGAATCAAGATTTGCCAAGCTCAAGGCAAAAATGAAAGCGTGTATTCCTGGAATCACGTTTTCTTCAGATGAAGACTAGAGTGTTTTGTTTTAGCTTGCTTCTAGTTCTAGCTTAGTGTTTGTTGTTGGTTGTAAAACTTGAATGAGTCCTTGAATTTAATGAAGTATTGTTGCTTATTTTTTTTGATGCTTTCAAAAAGAGGGAGAAAATGGGTGTTGTTGCTTAAGTGGCTTAGTGGCTCATTGGTTGATTAAGTGGTTTATTTTGACTTATTTGTTGCTTATTGGCTTAATTAAAAATGGGTGTTGTTGATTAAGTGGCTTAATTAAAAATGGGTGTTGTTGCTTAAGTGGCTTAGTGGCTCATTGGTTGATTAAGTGGTTTATTTTGACTTATTTGTTGCTTATTGGCTTAATTGCTTAAATGGTTTATTGGCATGTTGCTTAAGTGGTTGGCATGGTTTATTGACATGGTCTATTGGAATGATTTATTGGCATGTTGCGTTTCTTTGGCAAAATGAGGTAAGCTTGAAAATTGGAATCTTTGTAAATTGTTGGAGAAATGAAAATAAGCATGAAAAGTTATTTGATTGATGGGGAGCAAATTTAAGGAGAAGTATTTCGATTGGATTTGCAGAATCTTGTTCACATTGATTATTTTGGAAGGTATAGAGTGTATATACTTAGGGGGAGATTGATATTTTTCAAATGTAAAATATTCGAAAATAAAGCAAAAACATCTTTTAGAATCTCGGTTTTGAAATCATCAAAAAGAGGGAGATTGTTAGTTTATAAAATGTTTTGATGATACAAAAAGATGTTTTAAAAAGAATAAGACAATTTCATATCTTAAGTTCAAAGCAAAATTGAAGTAAACATGTGCGAGAAAAAAAATCTCTCATGAATCGGATGAAGGTTACATCAGCTCCTCAAGAGATCCATGTGAAGGTTGGTAAAAATTTAAGCACTCAGAATAACATCATACTCTCAGCTAAGAGACGTAGATCGATTGACGTGTATCTGAGAGACGACGATCTCTCAGTTAAACATACGTCGATCGATCGACGTATAACTGAGAGACGTCGATCTCTCAGCCTCAGGTATGTCGATCGATCGACATACATCTGAGAGACGTCGATCTCTCAGCCTAATGACGTCGATCGATCGACGTCATTCTGAGAGACGTCGATCTCTCAGCCAGACTGACGTCGATCGATCGACGTCTGACTGAGAGACGTCGATCTCTCAGCTCTGGCACGTAGATCGATCGACGTCTCCAGAGTTCAAAAATTTTCAAACGTTGGAACAAAATCCAAGGGAGATCTATGATATTTTCTCTCTCCAATCTTGCTCAAATTTCTTGTGGACTTTAACCCAACATACTACATGCTTCCTTGACTATTTTAAACATGTCTAAGATTCTCTAGGGTGGCTATCCAAGATCAAATCACTCCATAGGGTGGCTAAAGACTATTTGGGCACTATCTTGACATTTTTGAAGATGAAGATTTGGTGGAGAGCCTCAAAAACGTGGTCAACTTTATTTATAAATAGAAGAGGCTTGGATGAAGCAATTACACACTTTCAACATCATCTAGCTTCATTTTCCATTGTTGTATATTTCTCTCATACTTGTAAATTTGTTTAAAGCTTGTCTAGCTTTTCTTTGATCTTCATTATTGTATATTGAGAGAAAGAGAGTCAAGCACAAGAGGAACCATAAATATTTGATCTCTTGCTTGTGCTTAGACTTGTGAGAAAGTGTGAACCTTACTATATTTCTTCAACCCACTATGAGAAGTTCTTGAGGGAACTTTTGTTGAAGTAGTGAGGAAGCAAGAAGTTGTTCTTGCTAAGAAGCTGTAGTTGCTGTAGTTGCACAAGTGTGTTTTGTGCAAGAAGTTGTTGTTGTTGTTGCTTACACTAAAGTGTTAGTGTAAGTGTTGCTGTGGTTGTTCTTATTGTTCATAATAAGAAGAGTAGTTGTTGAAAATCCACTTTGGAAACAAAGTGGTAGTGGAGTAGAATCATTTACGATTCGAACCACTCTATATCCGGTATACTCATTCATTATCTCTCATCTCCAATTCTTGCTCTGATTTTGAATATCCTTTTTGAGTTGATACAAACGAGAAAATTCCGCAAAAAGAGCCAAACACTCTATTCACCCCCCTCTAGAGTGTATTTCGGACCTAACATACTTACTTGTCGTTTTACAGGCGAGCAAAGGTCATCTGGCTGACGATGAGTACGGTTACATTCTGACACCAGTAGCCGAGGGTCCATTAAACAGAGTCACGCGCCACGACATGTGTTTTGTCAACGGTTATAGATTCCACACAGTCTCCCATGCCAGCCGAAAATCGTCGGAGAACAGCGGAATGTGTGTCAGACGGTATGACAACAGCCCGGACGAGGATGACTTCTACGGCTACCTTACTGAAATCATTGAGCTCGAATATCCCGCATTGCCTATAAAGCGGGTGGTGCTATTCAAGTGCGAATAGTACGATCCAACTCGAGAAGGTTATCGTGCTGGCACAAAGGTTCACGACCAATATAAGTTGGTAGACATACACCAAGGGCGACGGTACAGAAAGTACGATCCATTCGTTTTGGCTAGTCAAGCGTGCCAGGTGTACTATCTATCGTATCCAGCAACGAGGATGAATGCGAGCTCAAAAGACTGGCGAGCCGTGTGCAAAGTGAGATCGAGCAAGTTTGATGTCAGTATACAGACAGGTTCAGATGGTATGGACGCCGCATTTCAAGAAGAAAACCCGTCCGTTCTGGATACGACACATGTTGAACTGCACAACCTCCCTCTAAATGACCCCAACGGCGGTTTCATCGAAATTCATCTCAACATACAACCGCCTGACAATATTGAAGACGTAGTCGAAGACGAATACGAGGATGAAGAGGACGACGAGCATGTAGATGAAGATAACGATGAAGATGCGTATGAGGATGCAGATGACCATGAAGATTGACATTAGTCAAAATTTTTTATGTACCTCTTTATGTGAAAGTGTGTATGTGTTGATGTACTTATACACATGTATATACTACTTTATATTTTGTATTATTTTTTTTTCAAAAATGATAGCACCGACGACTTACCGACGAACTGTCGCGTCGCAAATTCGAAATAACGACGAAACATGAAAAATAGCGACGACACCAGTACCAGCGACGAACGTTCGTCGCTGTTTCGTCGCAAAATTTCGCAGATAATCTGAAATCCCCCTTCTTCTTCCCCATTTCCCTCACCCCCCCCCCCCCCCCCCCCGCGAAAAATCTCCTCCGGCGAACCCCCCCTACAGCGAAAACCCTTCTTCTTTCCCCGGCGAGCTTCCTCTCCGTTGACCTCCCCTCTCCGGTTAGTTTTTCTTCCTATTTCATTTTTAATGATTTTAATTAAACACCCACATATACATATATACACGCACATATACATATATACACTGCATATATACGGCATATATATATATATGGTATATATATGTATATACGGTATATATATATATGTATATGGTATATATATGTATATACGGTATGTATATATATATATGTATATACGGGTATATATATGTATATACGGGTGTTTATGTATATGGTATATATATGTATATACGGTATATATATATATACGGGTATATATATATATGGTATATATATGTATATACGGTATATATATATTTATATACGGGTATATATATATGTATATACGGGTGTATATGTATATGGTATATATATGTATATACGGTATATATATATATGTATATATGGGTATATATATATATGGTATATATATGTATATACGGTATATATATATATGTATATACGGGTATATATATATGTATATACGGGTGTATATATATGGTATATATATGTATATACGGTATATATATATATATATATATATATATATATATATATGTCTACGGGTATATATATATATGTATATACGGGTATATATGGTTATATATGGTATATATATGTATATACGGTATATATGTATTATATGTATATATATATACATATAATATGTATTATATATATATATATGTGTGTGTGTATTATGTATATATGTATTTTTTTTAACAAAAGATTTTATTAGAGAAAAACCTCACTTATGGCGGAGGAAAACCGTTGTTCAAAGCGTCCGAGTATGCAAATCTATGAATTAAAGAACTAATGATAATATATCTCCAGTCATATACGATATGCCGCATTAAAACCTTGCCAAGTAAAACCACCCTTGTGGATAAAACCTTGGCGAATGAAAAAGCATACATATTTATACGACTATCATAGATATCCAGTATGATACAAATGAAATACAATGATCTGGCAACTTCTGACATCTGAGTGTGTAGCATCCCCAGTACGTGATCAAGCACCCGACATGATATCATATATGTCAGCAGAAATTGCCGGCGGAGAAGAGTGAGAGGGCCCCCTAACAACGTCCGAATTCCTTTGGCAGCACATACAGCATTCTCGTGGAAAGAAACCAGCAACAGAGTCGTCCATGCAACATACAAACCACAACATACGTGAGGCACAGTTGGGCAAAGTAATGAAAGGACACCAGCCTCAAGAGTGTAAAACATACCCGGTCTGCCTGTACCCATAGTGGCACAGGCAGGAAAGCAGAAGATGAGCCAATCCGTATGAAAATTCAAGCAATCAGCGTCCATCGAATGCGTAAGACACAAAAACGCCCATGCAGCAGCATTACCAAAAAAGGCATCAAATATACACAGCAAAGTCATATTTTGTAAATATAATACCAAGATGATGAGCTCACCAAAGCTGCCTGCACTGACAAGAGTACAGGCAGCGACAGCATGTGTGAGCCAATCCCATTGGAAGACATTAGTATACTTTTGGCCATCATAGCCTCGAATCGTCCTCGGTCCCTCACATCGTGAAAGCAAGATGAGTGGAAGAAAAATGTGTGCATATGTAATGTGAATGGCAATGATGAGTAGATGTAGGAATACAGAAAACGTACCAGGTCTGCCTGCACTTATATGAGCACAGGCAGAGGATAAGAATATGCGCCAATCCATTCGGAGGACTTGATGATCAATTCATGCGCAAACTTGCAGAGGTGAGATCGAGTAATAAAGCAGCACGGACCATCGAAGGCATATGTATATATGTATTATATATATATATATATATATATATATATATTTCGGTTTTATGTTCTATTTGTGATTATGAATAAAGTTTTATATGTATTATGTACACATAAGTATATTATATATGTTAAATATGAATAATAATATTTTGAATATCTTATATACTTATACATGTAGAGTATATAACCTTATTATGTAGTACACATGTATATGTGTATAACATATATGTTAAAATTGTTGTTAGGGTTGAATTAGTAGAAATGTGGTGTGCTTGGCCAATGAATGATGCATGTACAAACTGTGGTGTGCTTGGCCAATGAATGAAAGTTTGATTATGTAGTTTGGTTAATCATGTCATGTTGTTGGATTTGGATTTGTCTTTGGAGAGGCCATTAAAGCCGGGAAACCTCCAATAAACACATAGGTCATGCTGAAATTTTCAAAATTATTAATATGTTCCTTGCAGATATGATGGCTAGTGAGGATTTACCGACGAGATCCACATACCCACCAGCTACACAGGCCCTTGAAGGAGAATGTGAATTCACCCAATTACACTTGTATTTTAGGTGACATTATTCTTTATACGGGTGACCCATTGCAAAACTATCCCGTCATTGTTGAAAACCATTGAAAATAAAAGAATAGTATCAACTATAGACACACACGTGTGTATATATATTTATATATGCATACAACAACAACATTACCCCATTGTCTTAGAGGCTCCCGACTATGCCAGAGTATGAGAGGGTCGAATGTACACAACCATAATCATGTGTTAGAAACACGTAGAAGCTGTTTTCCGATGACTCATAATGAAAATTTTCAAGCTGTGACGATCAACCAATTTAGTGAATCATTTTATTTTATTCCATCATATTTCAAAGTCAGGAAAGATTGTATACTTGACTCCATAGTATTGACTCCATAGATCAACTGCAACATAAATTGCCTTAAACCATATATATATATATATATATATATATATATATATATATATATATATATATATATATATATGCACCATATATATATATATGCACACACAGTTTTTTGTTAAACAAAAAGTGCATCAATTAGCATTCTATCTGTAAAAGAAAATAATATCTTAATCTCACGTTTTCATTAATTGCCTCTAGGCACGGAATCTCAATGACATTGGCTTCCAGAACGACGGGTGTAAAACTTATCCGAATAGTCATTGAGTAACTTACATTCGTATAATGAAAAATAATTGCCCAATTGTGGTCACGGAATCTTTTTTTTTTTTGCTTGGTTAACAATTGTGGTCTTATTCTTTTCTTTAAATGTTTTGGGCCTACGTTTGACGACCAAGAATTTTCTTTTTTTTTTAAAAAAAAAGGAAAAGTTATTTTGCAACATTTAAATGAGAAAATCAAATTTTTAGACCGTCGTTATTTCTTAATCGCACACCATCCAAAAAGAACATCATCATAGATGCACTTATCATCAGAATTAGAACGAGATGGAGATCATTAATTCTAGCGATTAGACTCTTTAAGTTTTCTTTCTTTTGAAAATTAGGGTTTTCAAATATGCTTCCTAAGGGCCGTTGTACCAGAAAATTTTTAAATGAGTCTCTTTTCTGCCATGGAGCACAAGTGGAAACTACACCCTAATTGACGTTTAGATGATTGATATTTGTTACAATGAGAAAAAATAATTTAAAAAGTTGCTGAAATTTGCTGATTTGTAGAGAAAGGTAAGTAAATTCTCTCATTATTTTGGTAATACCATGTTTTATGTGATTTTAACACATTAATGATGTCAACTTCATGCTTTTGCGATCTATGATGATACTTTATATGCTAATTGTGTTTAAATCATAAAATTAAGTTAGATGCTGATATAAGCAGGTGTTTTGACCTCAACTCTATGAAGAAAGGAAAATGAGGGTGTTTTTAATGTCAGCTAGTCAAAATTTGAAGATCTGGCTCTATGTGTTTATACATACATATATATATGTGTACGTGAGCATATATACATACATACTTACACTTTTGTTTTGTTTAGTTTGGGAGAGTCTCCCCTCCTAACTTAGAACTTTCTTGTAACCACGGTATTCCTCCGTCACAAATGAGGGTTATTATATTAATAAAACACCTGGACGGTACCGCCTATCTTTCATCAAAAAAATTACATACATACTTGCATACATACATGTCTACACATATATTCATATATATATATATATATATATATATATATATATATATATTTTTAAAAACATTGATTTTATTAAAAGAAAGCCTCACTTGTGGCGGAGGAAAACCATATTACATAAAATCAGAGTATGCGAATACATGAAATAACGAACTAATAATAACATATCTCAAGTCGTATACGATATGCCGCATTAAAACCTTGCCAGAAAAAACCACCCTTGTGGACAAAACCCTAGCGTAGGAAAAAGCGTACATATTTATACGACCATCATTGAAATGTATAGAGTCTAAGTCTGAGTACAAATGTGTGTATTTGGCAGGCTGGGGCATGTGTCGAGTATGGTAGTTGAAGCGGCAGAGGTTGTGTTGCAAGATTGGCACATCCAGTAGTCCCTCCGAGTGAAACCAAGGCGTAGTCATGTCATTGATCGTGAAGGCCGCCAATGTGGAAGAAACATAGCTCGCCACCAATAGACATAGTCCAAGACATGAAAGAGCAAGCATAAAAAGGCAGTTATGAAGCAGGAGGAAACAGCATAAAATACAGGCCAAAGGATAATAAGACATACCGAACCTGCCTGAATCCCGTAGGAGACAGGCAGGATGTTTGATAAAACGCCAATCCCTGTGAAAGACAGTCGGAGACAGCATAAAGGTGTGACACCAACATGGCATATTAGTGTCCATCAAGGCACAGGCAGTTGAGCAAAAGGTAATCCAAGCCAGACCGAAACTCCGGAGAATTGCGACCATCAAATTTTGAAGACACGTAAATGCCCATGCAGCAGCAATATCAAAAAATACGTCACGTATGCATAGTAAATCCAAACTAAGAAAATAGACCGACAAGATGTTGAGCTCACCAAGGCTGCCTACACTGAGAAAAGTATAGGCAGCAACAGCATATATAGGCCAATCCATGTGGAAGACCGTGATAGCGTGGACCTCGCCATTTACAAAAAGGACCCTTGCGCCCTCACAAAGCGAAAACCATGTACATGGAAAAATAATGCGCGTATAAGCATTGCGAATTCCAACGAGAAGAAAGTGAAAAAGTACGAGCAACATACCCTGTCTGCCTGCAGTCAAGTGAGCACAGGCAGAGGATAAGTGAGTGCGCCAATCCATTTGGAAGACGTAATGATTATCGCATACGCAAGCTAGCTGACGTGAGGTCCAAAGAGACTGCAGCACGAACCATAGGAGGTAGACTGGAAGAGGTAAAGTAGGAAGTGGGTGGCGACGTCATTGCATGATGAGCCAGGTAATGTGCTGGCATATTTGCCTCTCTGTATACGTGTTTAAAGTCCAAGTTATTCTGAATAATCAACAGCTGGAGGAACTTGAGATGAAAGTTGCCATACACGGGTTGCTGCTGCCGTAAACATTGCAGCAGCTGCGCACAGTCGGTCTCTATAATTAGTGTCCTGTATAGTGGAAGAAAATATAGCAATCCAAATAAAGCTGCCTGAATTTCAGCCTGCAATGGGGTGCACGGTGGTAGGCGGAATGCTACGGCACGTACACAAGCTCCATAAGAGTCACGCAAAATGACTCCGCCTGCAGCATTGAAGCGTCCAACAGCTGCATCAACATTAAGTTTAAATCGACCGGACGGAGGAGTGAGCCATTTAATCACTTGGAGACGCAGAGAGCGAACCGTCGGAATCCATGATATCGATGGGAAAGGCCCTGCTGCAAGCTTGGAACCATGCAGCGTATGAACCCACATATCTATATCAAAATGGATTGTAGCCCGGAGTGTAGATATAGAAAAGGAAGCCTAGTCTCCATACACCAAATTAGCATAACAACGACATATTTTATGTACTAAGATGCCAGGGACAACAATTTTGAGTACCCCAGAGATTGAAGAAGAGGAGGATCGATACCACCAAGCCAATAAATATTGTCATAGAGGTAGAGTAGTGGGAGAAACACCCTGCAACTCTGCCGCAAAGAACATCCACAAGATTCGAATTGGCGAACAATACAAAAATACATGATCAACAGTTGCCGAGTGATGCTTGCAAAACGGGCACTGCGTAGGACGTGCGGCCAAATAACGGTCAACATAATCTTCAAATGGTAAGGCCGCATGGAACAAACGCCAAAGCAATAACTTGATGGATGACGAATGTTGCTTAAACCAAATGAACTTAGCAGAGAGCAAGGTTGGTCTAGGTGATCGACATATATCGTAAGCAGATTTTAAAGTGAATTCCCCCAAGGCCGAAGGCTGCCATGTGAGATAGTTATTCTTGCCTGATGCATGTGAAACACAAATATTATTAATGCGACAAATAAGCTTCCAAACTGGCGAATCCGGTAGACGTGGTTGAAAGTCTCCCATGCGTCCATATTTTGCCTGCATATAACGACTCCATAAAGTGTTCTGATTATGATATAACCACCATATTCTGCAATGATATGCCTGCTGTAATGCATTGAGATCCCGCAGCCCCAGGCCTCCCTCCTCAACTAGCAAAGTAATACTGGACCATGCAACCCAGTGGTGTCGATTTCCCCAATAAAAAGTAGCCATTTTCTGATGAATCATTTTAATGACCGACTTTGGCACTCCACCTGCCGCCAGGACATGAAGGGGGAGCGCAGAAAGCACAGAATGCAATAAGACTAAACGTCCCGCGGAAGATAGAAGACGGTAATGCCAACCATGTAACCGGTCATCGAAATGTCGTAAAAGAGTAGCACAAAAGCGAGAACGGTTGATACCTTTGTGAAGATAAGAACCCAAATAGCGGAAAGGCAATGTCGAAAGTCTCATCCCGAGTATTTCCTGCAAGTTTCGAACCCGCCGCATAGAGAGACGAGTCGATGGAATGATACTACTCTTTTGAAAATTGACCTTTTGTCCAGAAGCAGTTTCATATTCCGTTAAGAACCTTTTAAAATGGCGTATATTATGCTGTGTCCCTTGCAGGAAAATAAGAAGATCATCTGCATAAGCCAAATGAGATATGGCAAATGGAATACGACCAAGCCTGAATGGCTGTATGTGGCCCGCAACCACTAACGATGATAAGCCTCGGCTGAAACCCTCAGATGCTAGAATGAAAAGCAGAGGGGATAAAGGATCCCCCTGTTTCACACCCCGATGTGGGCAAAAAGCTGGAGACGGTTCACCATTGATCAAAACTGATAATGTAGTGGCCCGGAGATGATTAAGGATAATCCTAGTGAAAAATCCTGAAAAACCAAATTGTAACAAAAGGCGTTCCAGATAATCCCAACTGACCCGATCAAAAGCTTTCATCATATCCAATTTCAGGCATAGATGTGTAGTGCCATTATCCAACATATGTACCATTTCTCGTGCCAACAAAACTTGTGTGGAAATATCATACCCTGGGAGGAACCCTGTTTGTTCTAGAGAAATCAACTTAGGAAGAAGGAGGCCCAAACGCGTCGCTATAATGCGGGTACATACCTTACTCAGGAAATTTGTCAAACAGATTGGTCGGAAATCACTGAAAGACTGCGGAGATGATGTTTTGGGTATCAAAGTAATAACTGCACTAGCCATAACCGATGGCTGTGGAATACCTAGGAAAAATTCCTGCACAGCCTTTTCTACATCTGAATGTATGACCGACCAACATGAACGATAGAACATACCATGAAAACCATCCGGGCCAGCTGCACTGTGAGGATCCAGATGCCACACAGCATCTTTGATTTCGGCTGTAGTAGGAAGCCTGGTCAACATAGTATTGTCCTCATCTGATATTAGCCGAGGGATGTAAGAAAGTATAGCCGAATGATTCTGCGTAGCTGCTGGTGCAAACAACTCCGTGTAAAAAGAAACCGCAGCTGCCATAATGTCAGCTGGCTCTGTTAATAAATGGCCCTCAGCATTATGTATGTGCTAAATACGCAAGTGTGTCCTCTTCCCTTTAACGATAGAATGGAAGAACTTTGTATTAGCATCACCCTCCTGAAGCCATTTAACCCGAGCTTTTTGCTTCCAGAAAAGTAATTCCGCGTTGGATGCTCACAAATATTCGGCCTTGGATTTATTATATGCGGCCCTTGTTTCCTCCGTTGGCTGGGCATCCAAGGCTGCCTCTGCATAATTTAATTGAGTCTCCGCATGTTTGAGGTTATTGAAAATATTGCCAAAGATATCAATATTCCACCGCTGAATATCCTTTCTGAATGAGAATAATTTTCTATAGAAACCATACATACCATCAATTGTAGGATATGACGACCATGTCTGCTTCATATAAGTATGAAAATCTGAGTGATGTAACCAAGCGTCTAAAAACCGGAATGTGCGCCGGCTATTACCCCCATTTGACGACATAACAACAGCAATGGCATGTGATCAGAGGCAACCCTCGGCAGATGTGATAATTGCAACTCCGCAAAGCTATCTTGGAATGCAGAATTAATAAACAACCAATCTAATCTGCGACTTATACGACCAAGACCTCTCCCATCTGCCCAAGTAAATCTTGAGCCTAGGTGTGGAAGAGCCATGAGAGTGCACTGTTCAATGCAGTCATTAAAATCTTGTAATGCTGCTAATGATGGAACAGACCGCCCACAATGATCCTCTAGTGCTCGAAAAGTGTTAAAATCACCACCAACCATCCAAGGCAAGTGACATGAAACAGCAAAATCACACAATGCCTGCCAAAGAGGACGTCGCAGGGTGGGCGTAGTATTGGCATATACCACCAAAAATACAAACGTCCATTGTAATGAAACGGATTGAAGAGTAAAATGCACCACTTGATCCTGATCCTGAGTAGCAAGTAATCGAAACTCAGCATCACGCCAAAAAAACCAAATATGATGTGACTGTGAAGCATAAGAATGTGTAAAACCAAGCTGCAACATGAATCTACAGATGCTTGAAGGAGTGTGTTTGGGCTCTAGTAAAGCTAGTAAATGCAAACGATGCTCCGAAATCAATTGCTTTAATCTAGGTAATGAGGCACGCATGCCCCTAATATTCCAAACTAAGCTATTCATTAAGAACGAGAGGTACTTCCCTGGACAATGTGAGAAGCGCTACGAGTTAAGATCGTGGAAGGCGGGAGAGGTGGCAAGTCTTTACGAGCGCGTCGCTTGCGTCTTGGCACTACTGGTATAAACTCTGTCGCATTCTCAGTATCCCTCAAACGTGATATCAAAACCTCCTCATCCGGTGAGGGTGGTATACACTGCATCCGACGGGCTATATCATCTGGAACATCCAAAATCTCCTCAGCCGACCCCTCAATAGGTAAATCCGTGTAAGAGGAATGACCTGTTTCGACGTGGGTTGGCTCGACAGGCAGTTGTTGATCCGCAGCATCGCAAAATTCCTCTTCAGAATGAGCAGCAGCAACACGATGATGTGGTGAAGCTAATGGTGGACCATCAACCTCTGCCTGCATGTTGGGAGCCAAATTCTGTTGGGACTCTGACCCAGGTAGGGAGTGATTAACACTGGCAGCAGGTTCAGCAAAGATAGCAGGCTGAGACAATGTCGACTCCGTCACTCGCTTTTTGACTGGGGTCCAGCGTTGCCGCGGTGGGCGGTCCGACTTCGGCGGAGGTGGCGGCGGGGGAGGAGGCGGCGGGGGAGGGGCCGTACCAGTTGTCTTATTTGGACATGCAGCTGCTGTATGACCTAATCTGCGGCATGATATGCAAAAGAGTGGTAGATCCTCGTAAACTATGGATTGCAAGATCATTCGTCCTTTCGCCTGCAGATAAATTTTTTGGGGCAATTCTTGTGATACATCAACTTCAACACAGACTCGAGCCACTGATGGGCGCAGGCCATCTGAGGTGGCGACATCTAATTTCAATGGTGTACCAATCGGCCTAACAACTTCAAATAGAGCTGCTCGATGATGCAGATGAATTGGTAAAGATGGCAGCGCCACCCAGATTGGAATGATAGGTACGTCAGCGCTTGGATCAAAATCTACAGTCCACATTGTAATCCTCATATGGCATCCAGAAATCTGCCATGATCGACGATAGAAGCAGTGCAAATATTCCGCTTCATTGCGGAAATTCAGAAGGATATGCGATTGATCAGTCAATGTAATGCGTAAATCTTGATGGAGACCAATTTTCTCAAAAACTTCACGTATAACTTTTAGAGGTGGCCTGCCATACCAAAATGTGCCAACCAAAGAATACCTGTAGGGTTCAGCCAGTGAATCAATTTCAGCATCTAGAAAGGAAATCAACGGAAGGCCTTTGTATCGAGAAACTGCTTTCGGCGCAATGTCTATATTGCCGGAATGGGTCGCGCCGGCGACAACTGCAGCGAAACTCGGTGCAGATGTCATGTGAGTCGTGAAAGTGATGAATAAGAGAATCAGCAATTCAAAACTCGGTGCAGGGACGAGATGGTGTGAATAGAATGCAGAATCGGTTGGGGGAGGGAAACGGAAGCGGGTTTGTGCGAAAGAGAGGCAGTTCCGGCAGTAGCAGCGGCTAGCGCTGCCGGGAGGAATCGACAGAGAGAAACATCAGCGTTTTTACACACACACACACACACACATATATATATATATATATAGCATTGTCAATGAGTAAGATCCAAAAGCGCATTCTTGCTTCTCGTACGAGTGGAGTTCTCTCACGTGTCATCTCTCCAGAGCAGGTTGGATTTCAGAAAGGTCGATGTATCTCTGAGCAAGTGTTACTTGATAATGAGATGGTTCATTGGTTGGCCAGGGGATCACGCCCGTCCAACGCATTATCAAGCTTCATATGACTAAGGCTTTTGATCGCGTCAGCTGGCAGTTTCTTCGGACCATTATTCTCAGTTTTAGGTTTTCTTCCTTCTCTATAATCCTTGTTCTTAATCATATGAAAGGTACATATATTTCTATTCTTATTGATGGTGTTCCAAGGGGATTTTTCAGACCTACACGAGGTGTTAAGCAGGGCGATCTTTTATCACCTCTGCTCTTTATATTGGTAGCGGAAGGATTCAGTCATGGCCTTAAGCAGCAGGTGGCTAGTGGGCACATAACCACCTTTTCTTTGGGACGTATGCTGTTTGTAATTTCTCACTTATATTGATGATCTGTTGGTTTTCTTGCTGCTAATCGCCACAATTTACTATGTTTAGTAAGTTCTTGACATCTTATGAGCGTTTGTCGGGGCAGGTAGTTAATTAGCATAAGAGTATGGCTGTTTTTTCCGATCGAGTCTCCT
Source organism: Eustoma russellianum (assembly GCA_036186865.1). NCBI lineage: Eukaryota > Viridiplantae > Streptophyta > Magnoliopsida > Gentianales > Gentianaceae > Eustoma > Eustoma russellianum. The sequence continues at coordinate 17,772,941 of AP025061.1, forward strand.
CTCATCTTTGTCGGGATTAGACTAATTTGTTGGCCATGCGGCAGTCGGATTTGCCAATGAAGTACTTGGTATTTGCATAGTGGTATTACTCGTACGGTCCGTTGCCAGGATCTTCTACAGCATGTTGGATCTCGGCTTTCGCAAAGTGTCATCGGTGCTCTTGAGCAGCGTTTCACTCATTTTTTCTGGGGTCCTTGATGGAGACATTGGATCTCATGGTGCAAGATATGTTTTGCAGTTCAGGAGGGAGGTCTTGTGGTACAAGATGTTAGGACAGTACAAGATGCATATGCTTGTAAGTTTTGGTGGATGTATCAAATTGTTGATAATTTGTAAGGTCAATATACGCATGCTCGTTATGGTGGATGAGGGGATTATGGGCTACGCATATATGATTCAACGGGTTGACATCGTATTTGTGATATTCATAGTACTTGTTCTCCCCTTGTTTATATGGCGGATAGCATCCTTGTGTGGCCAACATCTACGGGAGATTTTGCTCTGCGCTATGCTTATGAGTTAATTCGTCTGACACAGTCCTCTATTATGTCTTATACATATATTTGGTGGAAGATTCGGCGACAAGCCATCCAGGTTTTCCTCTGGAACCTTTACCATGGTGCTTTGTACTTGCAGGATAATCTATTGCATTTCTTTGTTTTTATACCTTTTATATGCCCTTTCTGTCGGTTGGCCTCAGCGTCTACTAGCCATTTGTTTTTTTATTATACTGAGGTTCGAGTTATATGAGATTATTTTGATGCACTGCTGGATATTAGGGTGGCATGCCGATTGGGCTGGCGATCTCATTCGCTGGCAATCTTGTTTGGTGCTTCCAACTCTTTCTTGGGTAAGATGCAAAAAGTTTACCCAAGTGTTCTATTTTGGAATATCTGGAAGATGTATGCTGCTATTGTGTTTGATACCTCTACATGGTCACAGCGTCTAGTCATACGGTCCATACAAAATGACCTCTTTATGTGGTCCAAATCTATGTCTGGATCCAAAATTGCGGTCTCGGTGGCACGCCTTATTCAGTTTGGCCTTTCACCTCCTCTTTGCTCCTGTCGATTTCATGTCATTCGGTGGTCATTCCACATTTGGGGCATCTGAAGCTTATACAGATGCTGTAGTTGGTAAACAATCGGAGGTGGTGGTGCTATTATACGTGATTCATTTGGCTCGTTTGTGCATGCCATATCTTATCCACTACGACCTGACATTCCAATTCGAGTGGAGGCACAGGCAGTTGTCGTGGCTCTTGCATACTACTTTCCTTTATATGGTCCTTTCATTATTGAGGTGGATTGCTTGGAGTTGGTTCGTGCTGTTGCGTCGTCAGACACTTATGCTGCACTGGATTTACGTCATCTTCGACCTCTGCTAGAGGCGTCGTCCCTCTATTTATTCCATGAACCCTGAGAGACTAATCATCTTGCTCATTTTTTGGCCCAGGCAGCCATGCCTCGTACTACATTTGATCATTACCCCTCACTTTTCTCACTCCCGCAGTACATTAGAGGCTTTGTTTTGACGGATGCATCTTTAGCTTCTTTTTGTCATGCTAGCACAGACATGTATCGTGGTGCTCCTCCACCTAAAGTGAGGGTTATTACTTTACACAGGCCCACTGTGGATGCATTCCAGACCATTTTTTGGATTGGCTCCTTATTCCTCACACTTTCCTATGTAATGTATTGATTATAAACATCTCAGCCATATAAAGATGTATGCTTTTTTCCTTTGTCCAAGGTTTTATCCACAAGAGTGGTTTTACTTGGCAAGGTTTTAATGCAGCATATCATATACAGTTGAATATTGACCCTCCCGCTAGGCTCCTCTAAATAGACGTCACACTTATTGTTGTAGACGATACTAGATCACATAATGGCTTTATCCCACTGATGTACGCTCTTTTATGTAATATGGTTTCCATCTGCCATAAGTGAGGATCTATAATAAAATCTACTCTTTTTCGGCAAAAAAAGACCAAGTCCACATCAAAATTTATGGTTTTGGCCCTTTCATGTGGAGGACAACATGGAAATGCTTCAAATTCCAATGTCTAAAGAAGATATTAAAGAAGTTTTATTCAATGTGAAGAGTAATATAACTCTGGCCTTACCATACAAGAGATCTAGGAATGAATTCGTCAAAACATAAAGATTGAAAATATAGCTATCCCTAAGAAGACTTATATTATGATTTTTATATTAGTTTGTAAAGGCAATAGAAAGAAGAATGAGGGTGAATTGGAGCTTAAGTAAAACAAGAATAACTTGGTGCAGGACTTCGATCGATTGATGTGATAGATGAACTGACTTTGATCGATCCAAGTGGCAGAAAAAATGAAGCTGATTATTCTATTGGACATCAATCGATGACATCAATCGATCGATGTGACCAGGTTGTAAAGTTTGAATACAATGTCTGACATAGATCGATCACATGGATAGATCAATGTGACTTCGGTTGCTACACAGATCGATCAAAGTAGCTTGGTTGAAAAACTGGAGCACACTGTGAGACATCGATCGATACATAGATCGATCAATATGGCATGTATGAAAGTTTAGAGCTTACTGTGAGACATCGATCGACCGATGTCACATCAACCGATCACATCGATCGATCAATGTGCCCAGCAGATGTGACCTTTCATCTAAACTTGCAACTTATGCACCAAGGGATATATCCAACCTCTTGTCAATGGCTAAAATAGTCTGGTATGATGTTCAAGAGCCTATAAAAAGGCTATTGCAACACATTTCAAGATATCTTAAGCTTAAGTTCAATCTTGCAATTAACATTCTTCTTCCTTCTCAATACATTCTCAATTTGAAAGTTCATTTGGTTTCTTTTCCTTATTGATGAGATTAAAACCCGACTGGCTGTTGTATCCTAGAAGAAACTTTGTCTGCAACCCTACAACAACTAGTGTGGACAAATATTCTTTACAGAAAGTGTGACTACACAACTCAAGCCATCAATCTACTTCTTATTCTACTCCTCTTTGACACCATTTTAGTAACAATCGTAAGGAATCATTTTGAAGATGGACTTAAAGACGTTCTTAAGCTTGGAGAGCATGAAGTTGGATTGATTTGATGGCTCCAATTTCCTGTGGTGGAAAGACAAAATGATGTTCTTATTAACTGTACTACGGATTGGGTACTATTTGCACCCAAACTTGAAGGATTTACCAACCCCACGGGAAGAGGATGATAAGGCGGTGAAGGCAGCCAGGAGAAAGAGGCAGGAGGATGAGGTGCTTTGCCGGAGATACATCCTCAATAACTTGTCAAATTGCATTTATAATCTGTTTACGACAATGTCATCACCTAGGCAGATATGGAACGCTTTAGAGTTCAAGTACAACAACGAGACACAAGGCGTGGAGAAATTCCAGGTGATGAGGCATTTTAATTTTAAAATGATTGGAAAATTTTCAATTATGGACCAAGTGCATGACTTGCAAGTCATTGTTTCCAAAATCAAAGAGTTGGGTGTGGAAGTTTTTAAGGCATTGCAAGTAGGAGGGATAATTGCAAAGCTTCCCTTATTTGGAATGACTACAGGAAAAAATTACTACACTTAAATGAGTCATTTTCCCTTGAGCAACTTCAAAAACATTTGCGAACTGAAGAGGAGACTAAAGTCTCGTCAAAAGGCATGTTTTTTGAAGATGCACCAAGAATGCATTATATCAAAGGAAAATCAGAGAGTTGGAGTGGAAACAAGAGAAATAACTCTAAATCGTCTGAACCCGCAGACAAGATAGAAAATTCCAAGAAGGGAGAGAGGTGCTATAATTGTGGCAAAAGGACACCACAAGAAGGTCTGTTGGTTTTGAAAGAAACAAAAAAGGGTGTTAGTTTCCAACATGTCAATAATGCTAATATGGTAGACATTGGAACCGATCAACTGGTCGCAATGGTTCGGTTTGCATGTTAGCATGGTGACAGAGCTGTATATGGCTACAAACGAAATCACAAATGAGGCCTCATATGGTTTGGTTTAAAGAAAGAATAGAAGTTCAGTTGATATGTTAAATGCAATGTTATTAAACTCTGGTTTGCCAAAGAACTTGTGAGGGGAAGATCTATTGACGGCTTGTCACATTCATAACAGAATTTTCTCTAGAAGTTTAAGGTTTCTCCGTATGAAATATGAATGAAACGAAGATCAAATCTAAGTTATCTTTGAGTTTGGGACTGTCTGTCCTATTATAGAGTTTCATATCCAAAAAGAACTAAATTGAGGCCAATAGCTCTCAAAGGTGTTTTTATTGGATATGCTTAAAACTCTAAGGCATATAGGATTCTAGACATAGAATCCAATATGGTTGTTAAATCTAGGGATGTTGAATTTCTTGAGAGTAAATTCTTAACAACAAATTCAAATCAAGAGTCAACTAATGGAAATTTGAATGAACCTATAGTTGGACATTTCTCTAATAATCCTCTTAGTGTTGAACAAAATCAAAATTCTCCAATTGAGGTTAAGAGAAGTCAACAAGCTAGAAATGAAAACTATTTACGTACTAGTTTCATTTCTTTACAATCCATTACATTCTTAGTTGAAGGTAATTACAATGGTATTTAATCAAATACCCATCATACTAAGTGTTGAAGATGATCCAAAATCCTATGAGAAGGTGATGCAATCACGAGATACATCGTTTCGGAAGGAAGCAATTGATGATGAGATGAATTCATTATTGTCGAACAATACATTGATTCTCACCCTGTTACCTCCGAGTTTCAAAGCAATTAGATGTAAATTGGTATTTAGAAGAAAATACAATACAGATGATTCAATTCAAATTTTCAAGCCTAGGTTAGTAGCCAAAGGCTTTAGACAAAGAGAAGGGATAGACTATTTTGATACATATGATCTGGTTACAAGAATAACATCGACTAGAGTGTTGATAGCTTTAGAACCCATAAATATTCTGTTTATTCATCAAATAGATTTTAAGACTGCATTTTTCAATGGTGATTTAGACGAAGAAGTCTATATGGAACAACCAAAAGTTTTGTTCTACCGGGTAATGAGCACAAAGTGTGCAAATTGGTTAGGTCATTGTATGGACTGAAACAAACACCGAAACAATAGCATGAAAAGTTTGACACTGCCATTTTGAAAAATGTTTTCAAGTATAATATTGCTGATAAGTGTGTATATTCTAAGTTTACCGACAAATATGGTGTTGTTATTTGTTTGTACATGGATGACATGTTGATTGTTAGCACTAATATGGAAGGATTAAATGAAACTAAGAAGTATTTAACTTCACAATTCCAAATGAAATATTTGGATGAGGTAGATACTATCTTGGAGATTAAAGTGTCCAAACATAGTGGGGTTTTGCTCTTTGTCAATCCATTATATAAGTAAAGTGTTCAAAAAGTTCAAACGCTTGGAGACGAAAGAAGCAAACACACCATATGATGCCTCATACAAATTGACTGACATACCGGTAAAGCGGTAGCTCAACTTGAATATGCTAGTGCAATTGGTAGTTTAATGTATGCTACATATTGTACTAGACTGGATATTGGCTTTGTGTTATGCAAACTATCAAGGTATACTAGAAATCCTAGTATGGACCATTGGAAGGAAATCGGACGAGTACTTGTGTACTTGAAAAGAACTATGAATTATGAATTGTTTTATAATAATTTTTCCTCCGTGTTGGAAGGTTATACTGATGCTAGTTTGATAACTAGTGTTACAATGGGTGGTGATACAGTTTCTTAGGCTTCAAAGAAACAGACATGTATAACACATTCCAGAATAGAATCCGATACAGAGTTGTGGTCATAACCAATGCCAACCATTTTCTTTGCCAAGCAACGATGTCTAGAGCTTATAGTAAAATCTATAATGGGAAATCTAGTCATGTCAGCCTTAGACATGATTATGAAAGGCAATTAATAACTGATGGTGTAATAGCCATTGCATATGTCACCTCCTGTAATAAACTAGCGGATCCGTTGACAAAAAGTCTTTCAAAAGACTTGGTACAAAGTACATCTTTAGGGATGAGATTAAGACATGGTATAAGTTCACTTGTGATAGAAACCCAACTTTTCTTAGCGTACCACTAATCAAAGGTATAATGGTAACAACAAATCACAAAGTGAGGGATTAAAGCATTAAGATTGATCTTTAAAGAATCAAACCGCACTGTATTGATCGTTAAAGAATTGAAATATTAGTGTTAAAGGAGGTTGAGTGTTAAAGCACTCTTAATGAAGAATTAAGAGGAAATATCTTAATCTTCACCTGTATGAATATGGAAATTGGTGCCACTTTGACAAGCAAAGATCTTGAAATGTTCATAAATACTATGGAAAGCACAAGACCATAAAGTGAACTTCTAGTGAGAATGTGGTTTCATGTGTATAATATTTCCGGTTCTAGCACATAGGAACCTCATTCAAGGTATTTAAGCTATCAAAATTTCGTTAAAACTTTGAAGTATTATACTAATAAGAGGTTCTAATCGAAAGATACTTCTTAGATGCAAAATGTCATAAATTGCTTTACGAACTAAGCGCATGAATGTTATATTAGTGTGTAAAGGCAATGGAAAGAGGAATGAGGGATAATTGGAGCTTAAGTAAAACAAGAATAACTTGGCGCAGGACTTCAATCGATCGATGTGATTAATCGAATTGACTTGGATCGATCCAAGTGGCTGAAAAAATAAATCTGAGTATTCTGTTAGACATCGATTGATGACATCAGTCGATGAATGTAACATCGATCAACACATCGATCGATCGATGTGGCCTGGATGCAAAGTTAGAGTACACTGTCTAACATAGATCGATCACATGGATCGATTGATGTGACTTCGGTTGATACATAGATCGATCGAGTAGCTTGGTTGAAAAACTGGATTACACTGTGAGAAATCAGTCGATACATATATCAATCGATGTGACTTGGATGAAAAGTTGGAGCTTACTGTGAGACATCGATCAATGTTACATCGATTGGTCACATCGATCAATCGATGTGCCCAGCATATGTGACTTTTCATCTAAATTTGCAACTTATGCATCAAGGGACATATCCAATCACTTGTCAACAGCTAAATACATCTGATATGATGTTCAAGAGCCTATAAAAAGGCTATTGCAACACATTTCAAGATATCTTAAGCTTAAGTTCTTTTTGCAATTTTCATTATGGGTCATCAGGAAACAATCTTTGTATGTTTTTAACACATGGTTGCTTACACCCAACCTCCATATACCCTGCCATAAGCGGAAGCCTCTAAGGTAATGGGGTAATAATGATTGTTTTCGTTGTTGTTATTAAGCTTAAGTTCAATCTTGCAATTGAAATTCTAGTTCCTTCTCTATATATTCTCAATTCGAAAGTTTATTTGGTTTCTTTTCCTTATTGATGAGGTTAGAAACCAGCGGGCTGTTGTATCCTAGGAGAAAATTTGCCTACAACTCTGCAGCAACTAGTGAAGGCAAATATTCCTTGCGAAAAGTGTGATTACATGGCTCAAACCATCAATCTACTTCTCATTCTACTCTTTGACTCCATTTTATTAACAATGACAAGTGTCGTTCTGTGATTAATGGTAGTGCACATGTATATCCAGTTAAAGCTTCTGTTACATGAAAGACAAAATTACGTTATATTACGTGAAGCTTTGTACGCAATTTGAGTCATGTCAAAAGCGGGACATTTATATGTCAAGAAAAGTCTATGATTCATGTCCTGACTTGATAAAATAAGTTAAAAAGGAACATTCTAAGCATCGTAGCCCTGATATATAAGAGAAGGTAAGCATGTTATTTATTTATGCTATGAATTCTTTTTTATAGAGCCAGTTAAAAACTCATCTCACTATTTCTATCTCATTTAAAATGAGTAGCCAAGGATGGGGCTTAACGACAGACACTACGATTTATTTATGTTTTTCTATGATGCAAGGATGTTTATTTATTTATGATGTACTAAGGCAGCAAATAGATTTCGGTTATCTTTTGTTGATACTTAGATGATGGATAAATTTATATTAGATTTTAGCCGAATATTGTTCTCAGTGCAAGATTTTAGTTGTTTTTGCATTTATTGATTCGAAAAAACGACTGCGTGACTTTCTGTTATACTGAAACTAGAGTAATATCTGATCATGACCTATACACACTCTTAGAAAGAAAAAAATCAACAAAGAGAAAATACGAAGGAAATTACATAATCAGCCCAAATAAAATCCTTTGTAACTATTTCATTACGATAGTTGGTAATACACAATTGTTGTAATAGGATACCGAATGTACAATCAAAACATGAATAACTAAAAAACATTTTTCCTTCCATTTGATACGGTATCAGAACATTAAGGAAAAATCCTTGAGGACTCAAAAATTGCTTCATCACAGTCAAGAAACAAACAATTCCAGCAACGTCAGCAGTCGAACAAAGCCACCCGAAAACGATTCACAACGAATTAACCATGCAGATTGCAATTTTGCTTAGAACCGGTCTAGACAATATGTCTACCACCGAAATCAACCCAGATAACATGTCCATATGTTTAAAACTGGACAATAAAAATTACCCTCTGTGATCAAGCCTTATGAAAAAGGTTATAGGTTGACGAGAAAAAACACATAATCTTATTAGTGAACCACCATCAGTCACTGATTCGGTCCACACATGGTGGGAACAATCGGATCACACTGTCTTTACATAGATCATACAGAACATTGAGCCTTCACTGGTTTGCAGTTTTGCTCAATATCCCACAGCCAAAACACTATGGAATGGGCTAGCCATAACATACGGTAGTGGAACAGACTCATTTCAAGCGTACGAACTACATAGGAGGGCATGTACAATCAGACAAGGGGAGAGACCCAAGAAAACCTATGGACCCGGCTACAAGGGCTCTGGATGGCCATTGACCGCAGAACCCCAAACTGATGCAAACTGAAGAAGATATTGTAATATTCAACCGAATCACATCCGAATAGAGGTTGTTTCAGCTTCTAACAGCCCGAGATGACAAATATGAAGGTGTTCACAGGGACTTCTTAAACAAGAACCCTTACCCTCAGTAGAGTCAGCTTACTCACTGGTGAGGAAAGAGGCCACCCGGCTCAAAATCTTTGGAACGACAACAAACCCAACTCAATGGGCGACATCATTATAGCGTGATATAAGGATCAGGACTGCCGGTCAAAACAAACTCCGATGACAGGCGACCAATGGCAGACACCCAGAGCCAACATGTTCAGATTCCACTGAGAAACAGTGGAAATCATCACCACAGAAAGGCAAATCCAAGATTTTTACCACTCATTGAAAAAGAAACAAGCACAAAAGGGAGAGTTAATTAAGCACATTGGATATTCGGGACGGTGGGACGAAAAGAGCAAGGGCCGGGTCAACACCCCCACCGGCATCCCAGAGGCCACCACAAGCAGCGGCGGACACCATGAGACAGCGGAGGAATCAATCCGTGGCATGGCTCCCATGGCCAAACCTCTTTTTGGTAGCAAGGGCAAGAAAAAAGAGAGGATGAGTGAGGAAAAAAGAGGGAAAATAAATGCGGTAGAGAGAAGGACAACACTTAATAATGAAGGTGAGGGAATTCAAGAGGAAAAAGAGGAGAGATTACACAACTCCCAAGGTGTTGCCGGCGGTCCCCCTTCCCATAACAAAACTCTCACTTTATTAAATAATATACATAGAGATATGTGGATCTTTGACTGCGGAGCAACATATACAATGACCCACGAAATATCATATATCGTTAACCCAGTACCCCTGACAAAAACACATGTTTAAACAGTGAATGTTGAGCTCGTTCTTATGAAAGGTCCCAGATCTATTACCATCTCATCAAACTTGAGATTGCATAATTGCCTTTACATGCCTTCATTATCTTGCAAATTGTTATCTTTGAGCCATGTCAAGCGAGAATTAAATTATGTCATCCTTACGTATCTTCGTTTTTTCCTTTTGCAGGAAATCTATACAAAGGCGGTTGTTGGGCATGGTATTGAACACAACAGTCTCTATTATGTGGATCTAGTGTCACAAAAGGGTACGGCGTTACTTTTTCATGGGACCTCGATCGACAAATCTGGTTTTGATATCGACAACTAGAGCATCCATCAATAAGTTATCTCCATCATCTCTTCCCTTCTGTATTTCACAATAGTGATACTCAATTGTCTTGTGAAACGTGTTAATGGCAAAGCATATCGTACTACCTTCAGTTTCAATACTATTCGTGTTAAATCAATGTTTTCATTGATCCACTCTCATGTCTTGGGACCCTCCCCCTGCCCTACTCATAATTGTTTTCATTATTGTGTGATATTTGTTGATGACTTTTCTCACACCACGTGGGTGTATTTCCCTATAAAAAAAATAAGGTGCATGCTAGGTTCGTAGATTTTTACTGAATGATACAAACACAGTTTAACACAAAGATTCAAATTCTCTGCTCTGATAATGGCGGTGAATACATGGCCCAAGACCTCCAAAATTTTTTCCCAAAAAATGGCTTGATCCACCAAATGTCTTGCCCTGCATACACCCCAGCAGAACGGAGTTTGGGCTAACAAAAACTGCATTATCCTCGAAATGACCCGCACTCTTATGTTTGAACCCAATGTCCTTAAATATTTCTGGCCTGAAGCTGTTGCCATTCGCATATCTCATAAACTTCCTACCTACCAAAATCCTCGACCATAAAAACACCCCTTCATGTCCTCGAAACCCAAACACATATTCAACCTATTTTAATACTGTCTCCGCAAATCTTTGGTTGCATGGTGTTTGTTCATGTACCTAAGAACACATGATACTCAATCCGTGTGTCATTAAATGTGTTTTTGTGGGATACGCCCCTCATCAGAAAGGCTGTCGATGTATGATCCACTTAACCATCGCATCTGTGTTACTATGGACTATGACTTCTTTGAGACCGATTTTTACTACCCTACCCAACCTCGTACTCAGGAGGAGATATCACGACTAGGGGTGAGCAAAAAAACCGAAAACCATAATACCGGACCGAAACCGAACCGAAAATATGGATTTAAACCGAACTGGAACTGTATAATTTTTAACGGTTCGGTTCTAGAACCGGATTACTGGTTCACGGTTCCAGTTCGGTTCCTTATTTCTATAAACCGCTAGAACCGGAACCGAACCGTATAAATAATAATATTTACTTTTTTATATAAATAATAATTAATGAGAAAAAAAGTAACTAAAAGCTTTTTATTTTTTCTAACCCTACTCTCTTGGAACTCTCCAGAATTCAGATCGCAAAAATCTCGTTCCGTCGCTCGTCAGTCGTCACTCTTCAAGGTTCCAGTTCGGTGTTACGGCGTACCGCGGCTCCAGCAGCGGCAGCACTCTGCACTCAGTAGCTTCTTGCGGCCTTGCCTTCTTCCAGCTTCGAAATTTTTCAATTGCCGGATCTCCTCTCATGTAATAGCTTTTTTTTCTTTTCTTGTTTATTTTTTATGTTTTATTTTTTTGCTTTTTAGTAGCATACATCTGCCGGATCTGTAGGCTGTGATCGTCTCCCGGCAACCGAAGAAGCGCGGGGAACTTCAGTCACCACCTCACTGGAGATTTTTCACTTTCCAGGTCTTCTTTTCTCTTTTCATCCGTATGATTTTTGTTTGTTGCTTCACAATTGTTATTTCTTTGATCTATACATTATTTGATTCCGATTGTTACTTTGGCTGCTGTATTAGTATTTATTCCTTTCACCTTTTGTGAAAAGAAATGTTAATTCTCAAGGACTTCTGCATATACCTGGACAATCAAAAAGTATAGTTGTGATGATTCATGAAAGCCTTTACCTTTTCGAGGTTTTCATTGTCTTTAAGCAATAAGAGTGAATTTAAGGGATATCAAGTTTTCTTTTTCTTTTTTATTTAAAAATATTATTTCTTTCCCATCATTTCTTCCTCCAATTCAGCAGGTTGTTTGTTTGCCATCATTTCTTTCTCCAATTCAGCAACAATGTCGGTATCTCGCCCAGACGTCCAAACATCAACCGATGACAATACAATGGCGGTGCAGGTGGAAGTTGATGAGCATACGGTATGATGTAGTGGTATACAATATTGATTTGCTATATTAAAATTTTGGTATACAATATACTCTGCTTATAGACTTTTGTATAAACTTTGGTATACAGTATACTCTACAATTGATTTGCATACGCTGGTTTTCCTTATATTTATGTAACTTTTATTATTTTGAAGGTTACATTTCCTAATGATGGTGGAAGTAAATTGAAAAGAAAGCAAAGGACTTTGAAGTCTGAGATTTGGAAAGAGTATAAAAGATATCAAGATGAAAAGGGATTATGGAAAGCTAGTTGTAATCATTGTGGGCATGTTTTAAAAGCAGATCCTGTCAATGGGACCTCTACACTGAAGAAGCACATCAATGAGGTATGTAAAATGAAACCCCGTATGGATGTCTCTCAAACGTCATTGAGTCAATTTGATGGAGGGACTTTAGAAGTTTGGAAATATGAACCATTAAGTGCAAGAAAAAAACTTGCAGAGATGATTATCAAGGAGGAGTTGCCATTTAAGCTAGTTGATGGAGATGCATTTAAGGCATTTGTGGGCTCTTTACACCCTAGATTTAGAGTTCCATCACGATTCACCATTCAAAGGGATTGCTATGCAATTTTTAATGATGAAAAGGAGAAGCTGAGGAAGTTTTTGAATTTGAGAGATAGAATGGTTTCTTTAACTACCGATACGTGGACATCGGTGCAGAACGTGAATTATATGTGCATAACTTTACATTTTATTGATGATGATTGGAACACTTGTAAGAAATTGTTAAGTTTTACACCAATTACTTCTCATACGGGAAAAGGGCTTGCTAATGCTGTTTCTAAAGTGTTACGTGGCTGGGGGATTTCTAAAGTTTTCACTATCACGGTTGATAATGCATCTGCCAATGATAAGATGATCGAATATCTACAGGAGGAATATGGTGGGAAGGAGGGAAGTTTGATGAATGGTGAATATATGCATTTACGGTGTGTTGCACATATTTTGAACCTTGTTTGTTCTGATGGATTGAAGATTAAAGATGCTTCTGAATCTATTTCTCGAATTAGAGACGCGGTAAGATATGTGAAACAATCTCCATCGAGGTTACTTAAATTCAAAGAATGCATGAAAATGGAAAACGACGAAGGAAAAGTAGAGTTATGTTTGGATGTTAAGACTAGGTGGAACTCTACATATTTCATGTTAGACGCGGCACTCAGACATGAAAAGGTTTGAAAGAGGTTTGACGAAGAAGATCCTCGATTCATTGTTGATTTGCCCTTAGGTCCTCCAGGTGCATTTGATTGGAAGTATGCACGTGTGCTTCATGGGTTTTTGAAGACTTTCTACGATTTGACTTTAAAAGTTTCAGCATCTAATTATGTGACATCTAATACCTTTTGGTGTGAGATCGTTGCATTACATGATGAGTTGGATAGGTGGATTAATGGAGACAATGAAGATATGAAGAAGGCGACTCAAAAGTGTAGAAATATGAGGGTTTGAGTGATTTTAAAATAAGAAATTTGAATATGTATATATATATATATATATATAACGTTAAGTATATATATATATATACACAAGTGTACATGTATGCATGATAACTTGCCTTATTTACCTCATATATTATGTTGCCGTACTAACGAGCCATGAAGCTTTAAAGCTTACATCATATGGCGAACATTTGTTGAGTTTATACTATTTTCAGGTGCCACAATTAATGAACTAAAGTAGTTCATTAAGTGAAGTACTTAGTTTAATAAACTAAGTAGTTCATTAAAGGAAGATGCATTTGGAAAAGGCTTAAAGGCAACATGGCTATGGAAGGAAAGTCTTCTCCTCCTCCACACATCAATGTCACACGTTTTTAATACATATATATATACTATATTTTCAGATTTTTATAAAAGGCACATACACATTTATTCCAACGTACTATTGACACGTTATATATCTTACGAACGTACGTTTACGTCACACCACTATACTTAACTCATATTTATGAGTATATTCAGATCTTATATCATATGATATAAGATATGGTGATGACATATTAAATACGACACGATAAAAGGTTCTAAACCGAAATTTGTCGTATCGGGCGATACCGAAACTTCGCCAACGTGTCACGTACTTGCCATAAATAAATGGCCAGCCCATATACATCAAAATTCATTAAAAATTTCGTGCCATACACTGTTTATTGAGACAAAAATACTTTCCATGTTGGCACACACAAATCACCCCACATTTAGGCCAAAATGTGAAGATCCCAATTTTATTTTTGTCACATGTTTATGGTACCACTTTAAATCAGCCAAATGCTGAAAATTAAAGTATATATTATATATATTATGAATAACATAATATATATAGCATGTGCAAAAGTTGGAATTTAAATTAGAGAAAAATCGGGTAATCGATAAATATCGAAAATTCGGTTTTCTACGCACTTGACATGGAACGTTTTTCTTGAACATGATGTGGCACGTATCTAGACACTTTTCACATATAATATACATCTTAAAGTGTTCTAGAAAATTAAATTAAGGGCTGATTGGAATATTACATGTGTGTAATATTAAATGTGCACTATTTTTCAAAGTTAGCAAAAATAAATTTCAGCACATGCACAAACATATTCAAACGTCACTACAGCTGATGTGGAGCACATGTGGAGCCTTGTTGGCATGTTGATTGGTCAAGAATCAATCATACAATGTTGATTAATCAAAGAGAGAAGCTACAAAAGGTAAGTTTTCAACATACACCTCTCTTATGTCACATGCTGAAAATTTCAGCATGTCACACTAGTGTTGGACGATTTCTTCATCATTAAGGAGTATATTTTGTTAATTTTGCATTAAGGAATAAATCAAATGAGTTATGGAAATGATTTGAAATGTATTTAGTGTGATATTCTTTATATCACACATGCTGAAATTTTTCAGCATGTGTGAAAATGGTGTGGCCGAATTTCATCCCCTTTTGGTGTCCAAATTCATTCTCAAACTTGTAGCAAGACTTGCCTTAAATATTGGTTGTATTTTTATGGAAGAAATTCAAAGAAAAATGGAAGAAATATTGATTTGTCACACATGGAAAATGCTGAAAATTTCAGCATTAACAACTTGATATGGCCGATTTTTTGAGATGGAAAGGAAGAATTTTTTTGTTTCACAATTTATGTGAATATCTCAATTTATGGAATGCATTATGTGATGATTATTTGGCACATGTTTAAAGTGTTTATTTCAGATTTTCCATGTCATCAAATGATGACAACATTGAGCCAATCAAAAGGTGCCAAGTAAGCAGTGACTAAATGATGGTCCAATGGAATGATGCCAAGCAAGCAAAACTTTGTCACCATGATGTCTCACATCCTCTCAAGCACTTAAAAGGAAATTTTCAAGAGGGGAGAAGCATGCTAGGGGACGGCTGGACCTATAAGGAAGGAAGAGAAGGACAAACAAATACAACACCAAGAATTGCATTCTAAAGTGATAAAAGTGCCAAGCCTCTTTTCTCCTACATCTTCTTTCTTTCTTCTCTTGTAAAAAGCCTATTGTACTTTATTTCTTTCATCCTTGAATAGGCTTCATAGAAACCACCATTCATTCATCATTGTACAAGATTGATCAAGGTGTGATCAATCTTCATTCTAGCGAGGTGGTGGTGTTCGTGCAAATTGTACTCACAATACAAGGTTTGTAAAGGGTTGGAGTTAAGGTGTAACTCTATCAACCCTGCGGTAAGGTGTACTGCGTGTGTGAAATTAGTGTGAACCAAGGAAGGTGTTCCTTGAAGACTGGAGTAGGTTGTTTATAACCGAACCAGTATAAAATTCTTGGTGCAATTTACTTTCTGCATTTACGTTTCAGTTTCTGCGCTGTTTACTCATATTGTTCACGTTCGCAAAAATAGTAAACGTTTTCTAAAAATTATAAAAATTTCCAGAAACATACATAAACGTTCTAGGGTTAATTTGGCACAAGTTTCAACCCTTTTGGACAAGTATAAGTCATCCAAACATCAAAAGTTCTGAGACTAGTGCAGTCTGATTTTCAGACTTGCAAAGGTTGAGACTTTGGGTGTATTTGACCTACTTTCCAAAAGAATTTTCAAAAACTGTTTCAACCCATTTCAATATAGTGTGTGAGGAGTTATTGGTCAAATTTTCAGATCATTTGGACATTCACACAAATAGGAATTAATTTTTCAAAACCATCTACCGTTTCTGGCAGAATTGCACAATCTGAGTGCCAACGGTTTTTGAAGGGGTTAAAGGTTGAATTTTGATTTGAAATTTTTAGGGGACCCTCACAACATCTGAGGCTAAGTTCTCTCAAAATTTCATAATTTTTGGAGACCTCTAACCTAGTTTTTAAATCGTTTTAAAACTGGTCCTGGAAACAGAATCTGTTTTCAGAACTTGAATTGGTTAGGTTTAAAGAAATTTTAAAAACCATATTTTCCGCACCACCTATTCAACCCCCCCCCCCCCTTCTAGTGGTGCCTTGCAGATCCTACAAGTGGTATCAGAGCGCAGGAATACTCACGACAAGGAATCCAACGATTCAGTGAGATGGCATCCACAAATCTCAAAACCGAACAAGAAGGTATGTCAAGCCAAAGGCCTCCACTCTTTGACGGTGAGTCTTTTATTCAATGGAAACTTAGGATGAAATTATTTCTTATGGCTATAGACATAGACCTTTGGTCAATAATTGAAGATGGTCCATATGTCCCGTCTAAATTGTCCATTGTAGATGGAGTCACACTAGAAGTAATTAAAACAAGACAAGACTATACTAGTGAAGACAAAAAGAAACTGAGTATGAATGCTAAGGCCATGCAATTACTCTTAAATGGCTTAAGTAAGAGTGAGTCTAGTTATGTGTCCAATTGTTCGAGTGCACAAGAAATGTGGAGAATCTTAGAAATGAAACACGAAGGCACGAGTCAAGTCAAAGAGTCTAAAATTAATATGCTTATGTCTACTCTTGAGTCTTTCAAGTTGTTGCCTAATGAGTCAATTGTTGATATGGATCTTCGTTTGACTAACATCTATAACTCTCTTGAGTCTCTTGGTAAGGCCTTTACAACGCAGGAAAAAGTACAGAAAGTCCTACGGAGCCTCCCTTCAGAATGGGATCCTAAAGTGACTGCCATAGAAGAAAGCAAGGAGACTAAGTCAATAAAAATGGAAGAACTCATTGGTTCACTAAAAGTGTATGAAAACAAACTCATTATTCGGAAATCGGAATCAACCAAACAAGGTAAGACAATTGCTTTTAAATCAAATGAATACGTCTCCCCTCCCTCCGATCACATAGATGATAGTGATTCCGAATCGGATAATGATGACTTAATTCTATTGGCAAAAGGACTAAGAAGATTCATGAGAAAATCATTTAGAAATAAAAACAAGGGCACTACATCTAAGAGAAATAAAAACAAGTCAAATGATAAGGACATTAAATGTTATGAATGCGGCAAACTCGGACACTTATCATATGACTGCCCAAACAAAGAAAAGCAAACTAATAAGTACCCTGACAAGGAGCGGAACAAAAATAGACCCGTCTCAGATCCTAAACAAAGGAAACGTGCACTGAAGGCCTCCACATGGAGTGACTCATCAGACTCTGAAACTGAGACCGAAGAGGAGACCGCTCAAGTTTGCTTCGCTTCAAAGGCGTCTAATGAGGTATCATCTGACTCTGACTCTGACTCTGAACCTTCTTACGATGATTTATTTAGTCAATATCTTGAGTTACATAAATTTACTAAGACTCTCGCAAAAGAAAAGAAACGTTTAATTGAAGACAAGAAACTGTTAGAATCTTCTAACGAGAATCTTGTCGCTCAATTAAGCGATTCAAAGAAAGAGTCTTCATGTGCCATCACTGCATTAAAAACCGAGATCTCATCATTAACTTCTCAAAATAATGAAATGAAATCCGAGATTTCAAATTTGAAATCAAGGAATATAGATTTAGAGAACATGATGAAACAATTCGATACAGGGTCAAACATGCTGCATCGCATCATATTATCGCAAAAGCATGACAGTGACAAAACTGGATTGGGGTACGTTGATACTAACGAAGTATCAACCAAACCAACCAAGTTTGTTGTGTCTAAAAAGGTAGACACCCCTAAGCATCAAGTGGCGTCTAAGATGACGCAGAAAGCACCCCCTTCCACACGCCCCACTCCCTCATATCATGTGAAATATAATGTTGTACCATATAGATATGAGAAGAAGAGATCAATGCATACACGGAATACATATCATCCACGCACCACGCACACACACACAAGGACATATCACAAACGTCCTTCATACACTGAGTATAGGGGAGTCCTTGGGCAAAGACCCAAAGTACATGCACCACATGTATACTATGTCGCACCTTCATCTACTTTCTTGCCATTTGATAGACCGAGAAGGATCACCCAAGTATGGGTACCGAAAGGTACCTTTACTAAAAGGTGATTAACTAACTCGAAAGGACCCAAAATTAAAAGGGTACCTAAATCACCTTTTTACATTGCAGGGAGACCACTCATCAAAAGACATATCAATAAAGTGGTTCCTTGACAGTGGTTGCTCGAGGCACATGACAGGTGACCCGAGCCTCTTCTCCAAATTAAAGAAGGTCACAAAAGGCGGATCCGTGACCTTTGGAGACAACAATGAAGGCAAGATCATTGGTAAAGGTACGATTGGAAACCCGGATACACTTCAAATCTCCAACGTGTTTTTGGTAAGCAACTTATCTTACAATCTTCTTAGTATTTCACAATTTGTTGACAATGGTTTCAATGTGTGTTTTACTCACCCTTACTGTAATATAATAAATAAAAATGGAGAAACTGTTTTAAAAGGAAAACGTGAAGGAAATATATTCACACTATCTATGGATGATGTAGTAGATGCCAAAGTTAAATGTTTTATGTCAAATGAACCCAATGTGAATTTGTGGCATAGACGTTTAGGACACATAGGTATTTCTACACTAGAAAAATTGCAACAAAAGAACCTAGTACGGGGATTGCCTAAGCTTGATTTAGACAACTTTCAGTTGTGTGAATCTTGCATAAAAGGCAAACAAACACGTGAGTCACTTAAGCCTAAAAATGAGATAAGCACGACTAGAATACTAGAACTATTGCATATCGATTTGTTTGGTCCTAGTCGTACTACAAGCCTTGGTGGGCGTCACTATGCATGTGTACTTGTTGATGACTTTTCTCGTTATACTTGGACTTTATTTCTTGCACATAAGGATGATAGCGCCGTAGAAATCGCTAAATTAATTAAACAACTTGAAAATCAATACGGCGTAAATGTGAAAAGAATAAGAAGCGATAGAGGCGGTGAGTTTAAAAATAAAGAGATGATTTCATTTTGTGAAGAAAAAGGAATTAAGCATGAGTTTTCGCCACCTAGAACTCCACAATTAAATGGAGTAGTAGAAAGAAAGAATCGAACACTACAAGAAATCGCTAGAACCATGCTTTGCGAAAATAAATTGCCTAGGTTTTTGTGGGCGGAAGCCGTAAATTGTGCATGCTATATTGTAAATCGCCTATCTATAAGAAAGAAAATAAACAAGACGCCTTACGAAATTTTGAATGATCGTATGCCTAAGATAGATTATTTTCGTGTGTTTGGATGCAAATGTTTTGTCTTGAATACAAAAGATAACTTAGATAAATTTGAATCCAAATCGATTGAGTGCATTTTTATTGGGTATTCCATAAACTCAAAAGCATATAGATGTTATGATCCTCTCACTAGACAAATCATAGAATCTATTCATGTTAAATTCAATGAATTTGGAGAGGTTGATAAAGAAAAGGAATATGATGATGACTTTGATTTGAAACCCGTTTTGGATGAAGAAAATGAGTCTTTTGATATGCATGAGATGAATGAAACACTAGAAATGCATGATCATATAGAAATGCATGATAACTTAGAAAATAATCAACCAAGATGGCATAGAGATCACCCACATGATCTCATCATAGGCGACATCACTCACGGTGTGCGACCACGTAGAAGAATCACTTCGGATGAAATACATGAATTTCATGCTATGATTTCTGAAATTGAGCCTAAAAATGTGCATGATGCTTTGAGTGATTCATCTTGGATTGATGCTATGCATGACGAACTTAATCAATTCGTTAGAAATGATGTATGGGATTTAGTGCCACGACCACAAGATAAGACAATAATAGGCACAAAGTGGGTGTTTAGGAACAAAATGAATGAAGAAGGAAAAGTCGTTAGAAATAAAGCAAGACTCGTAGCTCAAGGATATAATCAAGAAGAAGGCATAGACTACGATGAAACATTTGCACCCGTAGCACGTTTAGAAGCCATACGACTCTTACTTGCTATTGCGTGCATGAAAGATTTTAAATTGTACCAAATGGACGTCAAAAGTGCTTTTCTAAATGGATTTATACAAGAAGAAGTATACGTGAAGCAACCACCCGGTTTTGAAGATTTGAAACATCCTGATCACGTGTACAAACTAAAGAAGGCACTATATGGACTAAAGCAAGCGCCTAGAGCATGGTATGATCGTTTTGCTACTTTTTTTTTAGAAAATAATTTTAAACGTGGTACTATAGATAGTACACTATTTTTGAAACAAGAAAAATCAGATTTACTTATTATTCAAATTTACGTAGATGACATTATTTTTGGTTCTACCTCACATAGACTCGTTAAGGATTTTGAAAATTGTATGAAAGCTGAATTTGAAATGTCTATGGTTGGTGAACTTAATTATTTTCTTGGCTTGCAGATTAAGCAAACGAGTAAAGGAATTCATATAAGCCAAGCTAAGTACGTAAACGACATGATCAAGAAATTCAATTTTGAAAATTTGAAACCATCCCCCACGCCTATGAGTGTCACTACTAAATTAGACAAAGATGAACATGGTAAAGATGTTGATAATGGATTATATAGATCTATGATAGGTTCTTTACTATATTTAACTGCTAGTAGGCCTGACATCATGTTTAGCGTATGCATGTGTGCTCGTTTTCAAAGTCAACCTAAGGTGTCACACTTAAATGCGGTAAAAAGAATATTCCGCTATATTAAGCACACGCCCACCTTAGGTATTTGGTACGATAAGGATTCTACATTCGACTTACATGCTTATACTGATGCAGATTATGGTGGCTGCAAAATAGATAGAAAAAGCACGAGCGGAACTTGCCAATTTATAGGAAATTCCCTTATTTCATGGTTTTCCAAAAAGCAAGCAAGTGTTGCTTTGTCCACTACTGAGGCTGAGTATATGGCTCTTAGCCTTTGTTGCACACAGTTGTTGTGGATAAAACAACAACTTTCGGACTTTGGAATTACCGTAGATAAAATTCCTATATATTGTGATAGTATGAGTGCAATTAATTTGTCTAAGAACCCCGTATTACACTCTAAGGCTAAGCATATAGAAGTTCGCTATCATTTTCTTCGTGATCACGTTAACAATGGTAATATTGTCATAGATCACGTACGCACCGAATCACAAGTAGCGGATATATTTACTAAGGCCTTAAATCAAGCCACATTTGAATCTCTTCGCTCTAAATTAGGCATGATTCCTGTTGATATGATTTAATGCGATATTATTTGATTTACTTTCCTTTTTTTTGACAGGAATCTTTTGATTAACTTTCCAAAATAAAGGGGGAGAGAAAAGCATGATTTAAGGGGGAGATAGAAATTTAAGGGGGAGAGATCACTGATTGATCCTAATTGCAAAAATCAAGGGGGAGCCGGATTTGAAATTCGAAATTCAAATTTCAAATCTGTGCACAATTCGAGGGGGAGAGACAACACTTAAATCATGTACACTTGTTATTTTGAAAATCATCAAAAGGGGGAGATTGTAGAAATATGAGGGTTTGAGTGATTTTAAAATAAGAAATTTGAATATGTATATATATATATATATATATAACGTTAAGTATATATATATATATACACAAGTGTACATGTATGCATGATAACTTGCCTTATTTACCTCATATATTATGTTGCCGTACTAACGAGCCATGAAGCTTTAAAGCTTACATCATATGGCGAACATTTGTTGAGTTTATACTATTTTCAGGTGCCACAATTAATGAACTAAAGTAGTTCATTAAGTGAAGTACTTAGTTTAATAAACTAAGTAGTTCATTAAAGGAAGATGCATTTGGAAAAGGCTTAAAGGCAACATGGCTATGGAAGGAAAGTCTTCTCCTCCTCCACACATCAATGTCACACGTTTTTAATACATATATATATACTATATTTTCAGATTTTTATAAAAGGCACATACACATTTATTCCAACGTACTATTGACACGTTATATATCTTACGAACGTACGTTTACGTCACACCACTATACTTAACTCATATTTATGAGTATATTCAGATCTTATATCATATGATATAAGATATGGTGATGACATATTAAATACGACACGATAAAAGGTTCTAAACCGAAATTTGTCGTATCGGGCGATACCGAAACTTCGCCAACGTGTCACGTACTTGCCATAAATAAATGGCCAGCCCATATACATCAAAATTCATTAAAAATTTCGTGCCATACACTGTTTATTGAGACAAAAATACTTTCCATGTTGGCACACACAAATCACCCCACATTTAGGCCAAAATGTGAAGATCCCAATTTTATTTTTGTCACATGTTTATGGTACCACTTTAAATCAGCCAAATGCTGAAAATTAAAGTATATATTATATATATTATGAATAACATAATATATATAGCATGTGCAAAAGTTGGAATTTAAATTAGAGAAAAATCGGGTAATCGATAAATATCGAAAATTCGGTTTTCTACGCACTTGACATGGAACGTTTTTCTTGAACATGATGTGGCACGTATCTAGACACTTTTCACATATAATATACATCTTAAAGTGTTCTAGAAAATTAAATTAAGGGCTGATTGGAATATTACATGTGTGTAATATTAAATGTGCACTATTTTTCAAAGTTAGCAAAAATAAATTTCAGCACATGCACAAACATATTCAAACGTCACTACAGCTGATGTGGAGCACATGTGGAGCCTTGTTGGCATGTTGATTGGTCAAGAATCAATCATACAATGTTGATTAATCAAAGAGAGAAGCTACAAAAGGTAAGTTTTCAACATACACCTCTCTTATGTCACATGCTGAAAATTTCAGCATGTCACACTAGTGTTGGACGATTTCTTCATCATTAAGGAGTATATTTTGTTAATTTTGCATTAAGGAATAAATCAAATGAGTTATGGAAATGATTTGAAATGTATTTAGTGTGATATTCTTTATATCACACATGCTGAAATTTTTCAGCATGTGTGAAAATGGTGTGGCCGAATTTCATCCCCTTTTGGTGTCCAAATTCATTCTCAAACTTGTAGCAAGACTTGCCTTAAATATTGGTTGTATTTTTATGGAAGAAATTCAAAGAAAAATGGAAGAAATATTGATTTGTCACACATGGAAAATGCTGAAAATTTCAGCATTAACAACTTGATATGGCCGATTTTTTTGAGATGGAAAGGAAGAATTTTTTTGTCTCACAATTTATGTGAATATCTCAATTTATGGAATGCATTATGTGATGATTATTTGGCACATGTTTAAAGTGTTTATTTCAGATTTTCCATGTCATCAAATGATGACAACATTGAGCCAATCAAAAGGTGCCAAGTAAGCAGTGACTAAATGATGGTCCAATGGAATGATGCCAAGCAAGCAAAACTTTGTCACCATGATGTCTCACATCCTCTCAAGCACTTAAAAGGAAATTTTCAAGAGGGGAGAAGCATGCTAGGGGACGGCTGGACCTATAAGGAAGGAAGAGAAGGACAAACAAATACAACACCAAGAATTGCATTCTAAAGTGATAAAAGTGCCAAGCCTCTTTTCTCCTACATCTTCTTTCTTTCTTCTCTTGTAAAAAGCCTATTGTACTTTATTTCTTTCATCCTTGAATAGGCTTCATAGAAACCACCATTCATTCATCATTGTACAAGATTGATCAAGGTGTGATCAATCTTCATTCTAGCGAGGTGGTGGTGTTCGTGCAAATTGTACTCACAATACAAGGTTTGTAAAGGGTTGGAGTTAAGGTGTAACTCTATCAACCCTGCGGTAAGGTGTACTGCGTGTGTGAAATTAGTGTGAACCAAGGAAGGTGTTCCTTGAAGACTGGAGTAGGTTGTTTATAACCGAACCAGTATAAAATTCTTGGTGCAATTTACTTTCTGCATTTACGTTTCAGTTTCTGCGCTGTTTACTCATATTGTTCACGTTCGCAAAAATAGTAAACGTTTTCTAAAAATTATAAAAATTTCCAGAAACATACATAAACGTTCTAGGGTTAATTTGGCACAAGTTTCAACCCTTTTGGACAAGTATAAGTCATCCAAACATCAAAAGTTCTGAGACTAGTGCAGTCTGATTTTCAGACTTGCAAAGGTTGAGACTTTGGGTGTATTTGACCTACTTTCCAAAAGAATTTTCAAAAACTGTTTCAACCCATTTCAATATAGTGTGTGAGGAGTTATTGGTCAAATTTTCAGATCATTTGGACATTCACACAAATAGGAATTAATTTTTCAAAACCATCTACCGTTTCTGGCAGAATTGCACAATCTGAGTGCCAACGGTTTTTGAAGGGGTTAAAGGTTGAATTTTGATTTGAAATTTTTAGGGGACCCTCACAACATCTGAGGCTAAGTTCTCTCAAAATGTCATAATTTTTGGAGACCTCTAACCTAGTTTTTAAATCGTTTTAAAACTGGTCCTGGAAACAGAATCTGTTTTCAGAACTTGAATTGGTTAGGTTTAAAGAAATTTTAAAAACCATATTTTCCGCACCACCTATTCAACCCCCCCCCCTTCTAGTGGTGCCTTGCAGATCCTACAAAAAGATGAAAGAGAAGTTTGATAAGTATTGGGGTGAACCCGATAATATGAACTTCTTGTTGTTTATTGCTGTTGTCTTAGATCCTCGCTACAAACTTGCATTTGTTGAGTACACTTTGGTATTAACATACGGTAACATAGTTGGTGATCGGATGAAAGATAAGATTCGAGCATTTTTGGACAAACTCTTCATTCATTATAAAGAGTTGTTGCATCCGGCTGTTGATGAGCGTAATACAAAGATTGAGACGGAGAATGAGCATACGAAGAAGGGGAAGGGCAAAGGTAATACTCATCTGGTTGAGATAGTGAAAAATTGGCGAGGTGTAACTGGACAAACGGGTAAGAAGTCCGACTTGGAAATGTATTTGGAAGAGGCCGCGGTGGATGATGCTGATGATGAAGAGGATTTTGATATTCTTAAGTGGTGGCGTATCAATGGTATGAGATATCCCATCTTATCTTCCATGGCACGTGATGTACTAGCAATGCCTATTTCCACAGTTTCTTCGGAGTCTGCTTTTAGGACAGGAGGTCGAGTGTTGGATGCATTTAGAAGCTCCTTAGCTTCAACTACCGTGGAAGTCTTATTATGTTGCCAAGATTGGCTACGGGGTTCATTTATTCCAAAGGACGTGGAAGAGGCTGTGGAGGAGCAAGACACAATTGCGTTAGGTATGCATCGTTCATTTGTGTTGAACTTTTTATGTACGACGAAATCTTGCAAATAATATGTTATTAACTAACAATGGTTTTATTTTTGTTTGACAGAGTTTGCCAATTTGACACTCGATGAAACTTCAAATACTGCTGGTAATGTCATTTCATGACAAGATTGTTGATGGCACAAGGTTTCTCATGCTCGGTGTTGTTAGGTGAGTATACACTATACAGTATGGCAGTTTTAAGTCCATTGTTGACGGATGGAATAAAATATTTAACATTTTTTACGTGAACACAAGTCCTCTGTTGAGTTTGTTGTCTTTACGCTACTACTCAGTACTCCCTAGGACCTAATCAAAGTTATAATTCACAATATTTTATTAGAATAATGACTTGTTTTACCTCTGCTCTTGCAGCATTCGATAATTGAGCTTTAATTGCTACCATTTCTTCACCTTATTGAGGTTTGTCATCAGCGTTTGTTATAGAGCTTCCTGTACTCCCAATGCACTGATGCAGTTAATATTGCCATTATAATTTATATAGCTTCGTTGACTACGCAGGTCATAGAGGGTTTGATATTGATTACTGAATCTAGCAGGACTACTTTTGTGGTAATGAGCTTAACTGCTGAAGAAGAGAGTGGAGAAGTTTGGTATTTTATTTGGAAATTAGCAAGTCAACATGGAATGCTACTGCTAATATTTATGCAAATTTACATTTTCCTTGGGACAATTTTTTTCCAGTTATTTGTGCTTGCGTTTATATTGGGAATAAGACTGGTTGATATTTTTTTTTTGGTTCAAACACTAGTTGGTTTCCTTTTTTTTAAACAATTCTGTTTTTTTTTCTTTGGCGGGTCCGCGGTTCCGAACCGGAACCGAACCGTTTTAAACGGTTCCACGGTTCCGCAGGTTTACGGTTCCAGTTCGGTTCCAAAATATTATGTTAAACGGGTTCCGGTTCTAACGGTTCTGGAACCGTCAGAACCAGAACCGAACCGTTGCTCACCCCTAATCATGACTCAATTGGTTGGCTAGACATTCTGGGCTGCTTGGATATCACTCCTGTCGCTACCCTTACTGTGTCACCTGTCACTCTAGTGACAAATGCTCCTGTCCCTATTCCAGATCCATCTTTGGATGATGCTCGACAAGAGTTAAGTTAGCCTGCTCTCAATTCTGATGTCTTGGTTCATAGTAATGATATTACTAATCCTGAGATGCCCAGTGAAAGTGTATATTACTGACAAGAGTACTCGGAGAATCCCATAAGCAAGATATTTTCCAGAGCTTATTTCTCGAACCAGTAGATATCGCGTGGGAAGCAAGGTGAGGGGGAGTGTGTCAGACCCAGTAAAGGTGTTTACCACGAGTCTGTACAGCTAAGGAATTCTAAAAACTACACAAGAAGCAAAGCAAATGGAGGAATAGAGATTGGTTATGGATGCTGAAATGAATGAACTTAAAAAATTGGTACGTGGGACAAATGTAGGCAACCAGAAGGAAAACGGCCAGTTAGATACAGGTGGGTATTTATGATTAAACAAAATGCAGATGGATCTATAGAAAAGTACAAAGCCCGACTGGTTGTAAAAGGATACACCCAGACGAGCAAAATTGATTGTGATGAGATATTCTCTCTGGTGGCAAAGATAGACACGATTTGGATATTGTTCTGGATAGCACCAAACAAAGATTGGCCGCTCCACCAGTTTGATGTGAAGAATGCATTTCTTCATGGCGATCTTAAAGAAGAAATCTACATAAAGGCTCCACCTGACTTCAGGGACGATTTCATGATGGAGAAGTATGTCGACTCAAAAAAACACTTTATGGGACGAAGCAGTCACCACGGTAGTAGTTTGGAAAATTTACCATAGCCATGAAGAGGTATGGATATAAACAAAGCAACCCAGATCATACTATGTTCATAAAAGGCAAAGAGATATGGTGATCTGCTTGATCATTTATGTTAGTGATATGATATTAAAAGGAAGTGACCACAAGGAAATGGCAAAACTGAAAGACAATTTTTTTGTAGAATTGAAATGAGAGACTCGGGAGGGTTAAAGTGCTTTCCTGGAATTAAAGTACTGAGGTCCAGACATAGGATATTTATAGTTCAAGGAAAATACGTTCTACACTTACTCACTGTGACATAAATTATTGACTGTAAACCAATTGAGACATCGATACAAGTTAACCATGGACTCAGAATTAAACTAGGTGGAACGCTAGTAGATAAAGGAAGGTATCGCCAATTGATGAGAAAGCTGATTTACTTAGCTCTCACAAGACTAGATATAGCATATGCAGTTGGAGTTGTGAACCAGTTTATGCATTAACCACGAATGGATCACATGGATGCAGTTATGAGGATCTTACGATATCTGAAAGGTACAATATGGTGAATTACCTCACAATATGGTGAAATAAGTTGGGAGACTAAAAGGATATATAATACATTCACCCTCTTAAAATTTAAGGCTATAAAATTCCTCCAAATGATCAACATTTGGAAATTAAGGACGGTTTAAAATACTCTTTTGCATAAAGTTTCTTAGTCCATTACGAAAAAACTGAATTAAGAAGGAGATATTATTGAATGTATCATCTTGTCAATCATTATGTTTTTATCTTTCGTTAGTATATGTCCCTTAACGTTTGTTTGTATAGATGTTGGAATTAAAATAACTTTATAGGTTTATTATGAAAATAAATCATCATCATCATCATACCCAGTATATCTCAACGACATCAAAAGCTATCGTCAGGATCTGGGGAGGGTAAGCGGCAGACAATCAATACCTCTATCCCTAGGGATAGAGAGTTTGCTTCCAGTGAGACCCCCGGCTCTGGCTGTACCTGCATAAATTGACACAATAAAAGGAATATGATGTGCTAGTGTGTTAGTGAAAAAATTTAGTAAATACAAATACGAATTTTCCGACATGAAAATAGTCCTAAACGTACATATGTACATATAATGCAGGACAAAAGTAAAAAAAATAAAAAAAATAAAAAAATAAATAAAAGTGCAAAATCCGCCCAAAGCGTAAATAATATTTAAGCCCCTAACCATACTCTAAGGTGTCCTTATATCCTGTCTAAACCTCTTTAACATTAATCATCTGCCTCCATGAACTCCTATCCTGGACCATGTCCTCGAAGAGGTGCAAATCTAATAGGTCATGCCTAATCCGCTCATCCCAAGTCAGTTTGGGTCTGCCTTTACTCATCTTCCCCTCTAAAATGAGGCTTCCGACTGCTCTGACAAGCGCCGTTGTCTGTCTCCTCCTGACATGCTCAAACCATCTCAGTCTCTCCTCTCTTATCTTATCTGCTATACTAGTAACCCCTAATCTTTTTCGAAATGCCTCATTTATGATCCGGTCTAGTCTTGTGTGCCCACACATCCACCTCAGCATCCTCATTTCTGCCACTTCCATATTCTGGGACTGGCCTCTTGATGGCCCAGCAGTCTGTTCCATATAACATTGTCGATCACACTGCCACCTTATAAAATTTTTCCTTTAATTTAGTTTGGAAATTCTTGTATCACAGCACTCCTGAGGCCGCCCTCCATCTACACCAGCCTGCCTGGACTCTGTGTGCTACATCACTATCTATGTCTCCATCCTGCTGCACAAATGACCCTAAGTACTTGAACTTACTTACTTGTGGTATCACCTCACCCTCGATGGTGAGCTGTCTATTCTCACCGTCAGCTGCGCCGCTAAAGTTGCAGTGCAGATACTCGGTCTTAGAGCAACTATCCTTAAGCCTTTTCTCTCTAAAACATCTCTCCGATGCTCTAGTCTCATACTCAGGGTATGTCTACTCTCTGCGATTAATACAATATTGTCAGCAAAAAGTATACACCACGGAACTGACTCCTGGATCGGCTTTGACAACTCATCAAGGACAACTACGAAAAGAAATGGGCTTAACGCAGACCCTTGATGGAGGCCTACCTGCACTGGAAAGAAGTCCGTATTTCCCACAGGCGTACGAACGGTTGTGTTCGTCCTAGCATACATATCTCTAATTACGTTTATATACTTCATATGAACCCCTTTTGCATCCATACTATCCCAAATTAGGCTACATGTTACACTATCATATGCTTTTTCAAGATCGATGAAAACCATATGTAGATCACGCTTCTTCTCCTTATACTTCTCTATCAATCTCCTTAGGATGTGTATTGCTTCCATAGTTGATCGTCCTGGCATAAAACCAAATTGGTTCACTGTAACCTGAGTGTCTCCCCTAATCCTAGTGTCGATTACTCTCTCACATAATTTCACAGTATGATTTAGCAATTTAATCCCCATGTAATTCCCACAATACTGTGCGTCTCCTTTTTTCTTATATATATAGGGACCACTACACTTCTTCTCCACTCATCTGGCATTTTTCCTGTTTTGAAAATAAGGTTGAACAGAGTAGTTAACCATTGAATCCCTTCCTCTCCTAAACAATTCCAGGCCTCAATGGGTATGTTATCCATGCTAACTGCCTTAGCTCTTCCCATATTCTTAAGTGCTATCTTCACCTCTCCTTGTGTGATGCTGCGACAATCGGATGTATTATGTTGTCATTTTTGTGTAGTGATGCTTTCTGCTTCTTCTTGGTCGACCCTTACGTTGTTGAAAAGGTTGTAAATGTAGCGCCCCGGCCCGATACTGGCATCGGAACCAGTGCACCCGTCGTAGTCTACTACGAGGACTACGAAGCGTCAAAGCAGATTGAGCGTACGTCATTCATGATTTAAGACAAATCAGTAGAAACGTCGTAAAATTTAAAACTTCACCAACATCAATGTAACCAAAGAAATATAGCGGAAATAAAATGTGTTCAGTTAACGGTCTAACATATCCTCCAGTACAACATAATAAACATCATGTCTTCCAACTTAAAGAGAATAATTAAAATCTATCTACTTCTATGACCATCATCCCATTGGGCCCACTCGCCATCGTCTTCGACAAATATCATTTCGTACTCTGGCTCACCTGAAAAGAAGATATAGTATCTATTATTAGTGAAAACATCACCAGCAGGTAACCCGTCTATACATCTTACGAGATCACACACGACGAGTCACTAATGTATAAGTCATTGCCCAAAATAAGGTGCTCGGGTTAGCAAATAGCATCTTTATAACAATTCCTCAAAACAAATAAATCACATAAATGATACGCGGATACAAGAACAAACAGGTAACTAAAATAACATACTACATAAACAAAACATAAGCTAGTCACATTTCTTGCATGTCAAATCTTATGCTTCGTGTATCATGATGCATGTACTTCTTCAAAACCACACACAGAACCCATGCATATGACTTCTTTTGTAAATATGCTATGCGTGTTATTTCACAAAACTTTTCATATTTTTCGTGTAGCAGAACTTTATACCCTGTGGGTGATCAGTCCATAGCAAACAGAACTTTATACCCCGTGCTGAAAGGTCCACGGCCCCATCACATATAACTTTATACCCCGTGCTGAAAGGTCCACGGCCCCATTACATATATCATATATCCATGCTGATAGGTCCACGGCCTCATAAAATACTTTATACCCTGCTGTTAATTCACAGGTCACGCTTTTATAAACTGCTTTTGCAGGCGTGACTTTTATACCCTGCGATTAACCAGCAGCCATAGTTTGCTTTTCGAAAACTTTAATCTTCTCTTGTAAACACATGTTCTTTCGCAACGCGATTCTCATGTCAAATGCAGAGTGTTCATGTCATGATGCAAGATGCTCATGCAACTTCATATCAAACATGTAACATACAGACACATCTTACATATCAAATACATGATCTTGCCCCTTAGACACTCTATGCTCATACCTTTCTAAGTCTGTTCGTATCACCAACTCAGTTGGGATCCAATCGTACCCTTACTTAATCAAACTTAACATCTATCCCTCAAGTACACCTCAAATACCCTTGCATTTTATGATCAAAGGAAGAGAATAGAGTTATTACACATACATAGGGCGCCTAATGGGTCAAAAAGACTTCCAGTACACTTGGAACGCCTACTTGAGATGCCTAAAGTGACATGAGGCGCCTATACTAGGCGTTCGAAGTGTTTGAGAATGTGCTGATATACATGGAATGCCTACATGAAGTGCCTCATGTGACATCGAACGCCTTTGGAGGTGTTCGAAGTGTTCTGGAATGTGCTGTGACACATCGAACGCCTACTTTAGGTGCCTAATGTGACTTGAAGAGCCTAAAGTAGGTGTTCGAAGTGTTCTGACGGTTCCAGAACTGCAATTTTCTGCAGTAACTTCTTCCTATCACCTTCCTCCTTCACCCCTTTCATGTTTAACACTTCAAGATCTATCTTAACGCCTAGATTCATCATTCTTTACACACAGCTAACATGAGTTGATTCTCAAACATGTAAAATAGTATTCACTCTAAACTTTCTATCACCCACAACTTTCAATAGATATCTTCAAACTTTTCAACACAACAAGTCTACAACAATGCCAACATTCATCCTTCAACTCTCTGAAAATACTCTCAAAACATCTAAGGTGTAGTTACCAAACTTAAGAACTTATACCATGACAATGAACACATCACGAATAACACTTTTATGGGCATATTTAACAACAAAGATCACAACATAACCATTTTCAGATATTGGCCCAAAGAACATGACTTTACTCAATCAACAACAACAAGCATTTAACATAACAAATCAAAGTTACTAATGTGTGATCCGGATTTTCTCTTTATAAGATCATAGAGCCTATAGAATTAAAGTTTGCGTAAAGCGTATAGAAAGATTACCTGCCTTTGTTTCTAGATAGTCTTACGAGTGTACTGCAGGATTTCGGGGAAGGTTGAACCTAGATTGACCGCTCTTTCTCCTTTTCTTCTCCTCTTCTTCTTCTTTCTCCTTTCTCCTTCTCTTTTCTCTCTAGGCGTTTTTTTTCCTTCTTCTTTCTCTGTTTTTAACCGAACCCTTTAGGCTAATAGGGAGTTATACCAAGTGTTGTGTAACTCCCCTACCATTTAGTTGGGGGTAATTTTGGTAATTCTACCTACTTTTTTTAATTCCAACTTTTAACCCCTTTCTTTTCTTCTTCTACATTTTATTTAACTTATGCAATTACTTAAATTGTATTTAATTTGTTTCTAATTATTTACTATTGGATGCGGAACTTATGGGGTAATGACAGTAAAAGTATTTTTGCCATTGTCCCTTGATGTCTTGTTCTTTGACTAAAACATGTCCATCTTCTCCCTTTATAAACTTCACGACTCCTAGGTCTTGCTTCTTTCGATCTCGAGCTTTTGCAATCCTGAACATATCACGCTCTCCGTCAATTTGTTTCTAGTCTTTCGTGCATCCTTTATAGGCTGCGTTCTTTGCCTCTGTCACTGTCTTCTTCGCCTCTTTCCTAGCGGTTTTGTAGTTCTCCCTCACTCTCACTTTCTCCTCCCCGTCTGTGCAGCTTAACACCTCTCTAAAACTGTTTTGGTTATTCCTTATTTTTCATTGCACATCCTCGTTCCACCACCATGATTCTTTATGTACGATTGTCTTTCATGTTGTTATACCAAGAGTTTCCCTTGCCGCGTGAGTAATGGCAGTTGACATAGCCTCCCACATCTGGTTTGTGGTCTCAGCTATTGAATTTGATGTCGCCGAGATGACCTTGTCTCTAAATATGCAAATCTTTTTCGTCCTTCATGCAACCCCATCGAATCCTAGATGGTAATTTTCTAATGAATAAAAAAATTAAGACGGATGGAGTAAATAAGGTTTCTAGAGAAATAAAATTCAGCCATTCTAGTTACTGAAGGCAAAGGACATGCACATGCTATAGACTCTCAAGAACACGTAATTCGAAACAGGTCATGTGCACGTTAATAAAGTTCATGAGCCAAACCTCACATAGATTTATGCTTAATATTTCTAAAAGTACTATTTACCTGTTTCACAGAAACATTAATTCTACAAAACAAAAAATGAATTGCTAAAATGTAAATAAGTCGTGCACATTATTTTGTTCAGTACATTTCATTTGCAGGTAAACTTAAATAAAATAAAACCAGCTTTTGAATGTATAATAGTAGCCAGAAGGTCATTTGATTAAGTATTCTCGTGACTCAGCGTGCACGTTTATTGATGTATCAGAAGAGGAAAAAAATACACATCAACAACAATATTATCCCATTGTCTTAGAATTTATACAAATTTTGGTTAACAAAATAAAATTAATGCAGCACCTTTAGTGCAACTGATCCTACATGCACAAAACAACTTTGTGGTCTCATCAAGAACCAATCACATGCGAACCGACCATGAGTTATCAGTAGTAGGCTTTGCCACGTCCTTGGAAGCCAACAAATACATTATCATTATCATACCCAGTATATACCAAGGACAGCAAAATCTATCGTAAGGATCTAGGAAGGGTAAGCGGTAGCCAAACAATACTTCTATTTCTAAGGATAGAGAGTTTGCTTCCAATGAGACTCCCGGCTCTGACTGTACCTGCATAAATGACACGGAAACCAAAAAATACAATAAGAGTTTTTCTAACTTCGGCTGCGAAATATTCCGTAGTCATTGATTTTGTTAAAATCTAAATTGTGATTAAAGTCTTATTAGCCATATTGTTATAACCTATTTCTTCCCTGCTGAAAAGATTGTCACTTTTAGAATTAAAACTTGTTAAAAAAATATTATTTAATATAAAGTAGACCGTTACTTAATTTTTACCCTTTGTTTATCTGTTTTTAGCATTTAATGTTTTGTTTCCTTTTGTAAATAATAAAGATAATGTTAGTAGATCACATAAATTTTAACAGATAATGTAAAAAGTTCATATATTTTTGGGACATCCCAAAAAAATGTAAGAATAGTTTTGAAACAGAAAGAGCGAAAAATAAAATAAAAAACCTACACGATTTTGATAAATCCATAAAATCTAAAATATCTTAGTGATATTATATTTTCCCATATAAGAAGGATCCCACTCCTATGCAGAAGCCAGGCTAGCAGTTTGACGTCTGTCTTGTTCATTGAGTTTCTTTGCTTGTTGGTCAACCAGGATGGCCCTACTAATTTTCCTACAATTTTCAATATCTAACACAGCTTCATTATTTATTATAAATCATAAGTCCACCAAAGTGAATCAAAATTGACTTGTGAGAGTAAGGATCAGTTGATGCAATCCATATAAGATAAGGAACAACATGAGTATTTAATTTGTGCCTTGCACATGATTCTACATTTGGAGAAAACATTCCATTATTCTCGTGTTTGAATCTGGAGTTCCCAAATACTTCTGGTGTGGAGGGGTTGCCAAATCAGCTTATCTTCTTAATCGATTCCAATAAAAATCCTTGACCACAAAACTACTCTCAAAGTCCTGAAACCCAGCATCCATACCACATATATTGACCCTTCCCCTATGCATCATTTGTTGCTCCGTATTTGTTCATATTCCAAAATATAAAAGAAACTCAATTCGTGTGCTATTAAATGTGTATTTATAGGATATGCGATCCATCAAAAAGGGTGTTGTTATTACAACCCAGTTAACCATTGCATCTATGACACTATAGATTGCGATTTCATTGAAATGGATTTTTACTATCTCAACCAACCTAATCTTAGGGGTAGGGAACAAATGATTCACTAGTTTGGTTGAGTAAATCAATCCTTCCACACACTATTTCCACAAGACCACCCATCAAATATAGTAGAGACCAATAAACGCATACCTACCACTGATCATATTCAGATGATGTTCGACAAGAGGTAAGTGAAACAGAACTTGGTATAGATACTTCCTCTCCCGTAATTAAAAATGATACTATTACGACATGCATTTTCGGATCCGTGGAAATGAAATAAGATAACGAAAAATAGAACGCAAATGCGATGTCTATAAAATTTTTGTGGAATTTAAATTTTCATTTAAGATTAATAAAGACATCGACATTATATACCGAGGTTAGAAATGCTTGGAAAAATAACCGGACAATAAGTTAACGGATATAGCGAGACTTGACTGGACTAGATAACGAACTGTTTCGGACATACGTTACGAGTTAAATAAATTAGTCGGTAGCAACCTAAGTCATTAGATATAAATTAAACCAAATAAAAATAACCGATACGATAATTCCACTACACAACAAAACCCTACACACTGTTACCCCAAATATCATATTTTCTCCCACTCTATCCTACATGTCAAATAAAACAAAACTTTATCCCCTTTTTCCTTACCTAGGCCGGCCCCTACCCTCCAAGAAGTCAACATCTACTTTCTTTTTTCTTACACATCTCTTACACATATCACCATCATTCCCCTACTTCTCCTATTCCACTTTACTTTCCTTTTCTTATGCATGTCTCGGCTGACATTGCCCCCCCCCCCCACTCCAATTTCTTTTCTTTGTTCCTCCACTCAATCACGTTACCTACTCCTCTTTTCCTTCCCATTTCATCACCCCTTTCTTCTCTCACTTTCTTTCTTCTTCAACATAACGAAATCTTCTAACATTCTTCCTTTATTTCACTCACACGGCCGAAAGCACAAGAGAGGAACAACTCAATCTCTTCTTCACTTTTCACTCTCAACTCCTACAATTCATCAACACTTCCTTTTCTCTTTTCTAAGAAAACTCCATTCTTCAAACCTTTTTCGCCCTTGACCGTGTGTTACAAGATGAAGAACAAGGAAGAAGATTTCCTCTCTTTTATTTCCACACTACAACATCTCCATATCTCAAACAAAATACACTTTCTTTCTTCTTCAAGACAACAAGTCTTCCAGCACTCATTTTTTTTCTATTTGGTCGTGAGCCTCATACCAGATAAAAGAAAAATTTTCTTCTCTTGTATCTATCTCATACACTCATCCAAGATAGTAACTACAACATCTTCTTGCTTTTTTAAGCATATGGCTGAAAGTTTGGGGGGTTGAAAGCCAAGGTGTAGTAAGGTAAGAACATAACTTGAGATAAGTTGTATTTCTTCTATTTATCCATCTTCGTAACTTGTTCACTAACTCTCCATTTTTTTGGTAAAACCGTGGGTCACTTAGGCAAAGGAGACGAGTTTTCTTCCAAGCCAAGTGTAGAAACCTTTACTTTAAAGTGTAAGAAAAGTGGTAAAGGCAAGTATTCTTTCTAGATCTTACATGGATTTTCAAAGGCTATGTTTTATATTTGTATTAAAGGTTAGATCATCATGTAATATTTTCTTAGTTTCATTCTTAAGGACATGGAAGATCTATGTTTAAGCAATATATATATATATATATATATATATATATATATATATATGTTTAAACAAAATCTATTTTTTTAGCAGAATGAGAGTGTATTATTAAACTGCCTCACTTATGGCGGAGGGCGAAGCCATATTACAACAATGTATATGAAGTCTTTATATGAGAACAAGTAATATATGTACATGTGGATAGTGCAGGCGCAACAATATATGATATGTCGCATTAAAACCTTGCCATGTAAAGCCACCCTTGTGGATAAAACCATGGCGAAGGAAAAAGCGTGCATATTTATATTGTTGCTAAACTGACACTGTACAATCATAGCCATAAAGTGTAATAAAATAGAGGTGCCTATGAAACGGGCGATCAGCATGAAGGCGGGGAACAGCAGGAGCCTGGAACTCTAATGAAATGGATTAGTGATCACCATTGCATGAAGATCGAAATGTAGGTAGCGTGAAGTCCGTCAAAATAATACCACGAATGTGAGATGGCAATGCCGTTAATGTAGTGTAAGATGTAAACATCGCGCGCTGCAAACCTTCTTGTGCCAAAAAATGTGCTGCCTGATTAACTTCTCGTGGGGCATAAGTTATATGAAGTGATGACTCAGAAATAAGTGTACGAAGGCGGGCTAGATCTGGAGCCAGCGGAGCTGATATGCGTAGAAGGGATAGTAACTGCTGACAATCAACCTCAACCTCAACATGTCCATATGTAGGCAGATAATGTAAAAGAGAAATAACCACTGCTTGCGCCTCCACACGTACCGGATAATCATGGCGCAATGGAAAGGAGATTGCATGAACCATAGTACCGTGCGCATCACGTAATATGGCGCCTCCACCTGCTGTATGGTGGCCAATAGCAGCATCTGTATTCAACTTCAATCTTCCAGATGGCGGAGGGAACCATCGAACAATACGTAGACAAATAGTGCGAAGATGAGGGGATAGACCAGTATTTATTAAACGGGGAACATTTGACGCAATTTTTGTTCCATTTTGAGATTTGGCCCACAGAAACATATCAAGTCGGATATTCTTGAGAAGCGTGCGTTAGGACCATTGTCCATCTCCAAACACCAGCTCTGTATAAATCTTCCATATATTCCAATGAAGAATACCAAGATATATCTTTGCGTATGCCCAAGAAATCCACCAGAAGCTTCCAACCATACCGAAACCAAAAAACTACGCCAACCAGTGGCTTGACTCGCATGGATATCTAGCAGATCATTGAAGTAATGTCATACAGGACTGATTTGAGAGCAATTATAAAATAAGTGATTGTTCGTGGCGGACTGGGAGCGGCAGAACGGAAACATACTTGGATGTACCTGGATAAAACTAGACAGGACATCTGGTAAAGGTAGAGCATTATGCAATAGTTTCCAAAGAAATACCTGAATCATTGGACGTTGACGTGGCATCCAAATAATACGATTAGAGAGAAGTGATGAAGCGGTCCATCGAAAGGCATCATACGCATCACGCAGAAGAAACAGGCCCGTGGGATTTGGCCAAAATGGGACACCGCAATTCCAATGTACTAACAAGTCACAATGGGGATGAATACGACATATGCGTTTCCATCCAGGAGAATCATAAATACGTGGAACAAATACTTCATTTCGTTGATACCGATGGTGCATATATGAGCTCCACAATGTTGTACCGATATGGTATTGCCACCATAGTTTGGCTGCATAGGCTTGCTGAATCACCTGCAAACTTCGAATATTTAGGCCTCCCTCTTCCTTAGAACAACATATGGTAGACCATTTGACCCACTGCCGACGATTTGCTCCCCATAAAAATACTGCAAAACGCCTCTCTAATTATTTAACATGACTGCGTGGTAGATTAGAGGCAGCAAGGACATGTAATGGTATGGATAAAAGGATTGAACGTATGAGCACAATTCTACCAGGAAAACTTAACAATTTTGCATGCCAACCATTCAACTTAGAATCCACATGATGTAGTAATTCATGACAATGATGAGTTCTCGTAATGCCCTTATGTAGATATGAGCCTAAGTATTTCATAGGGAGAGTAGACTGTCGCATACCAAGTAGCGTGGTAAATGTGTGTTGTTGTGAGACAGTAACTGCATCCGAATAGACCACAGAACTTTTATGCAAATTTACTGCTTGTCCCGACACTGTTTCATATGTAGATAGAAACTCCTTAAACTTATGTAAATTGCGTCTTCTAGCTGCAAGGAAGATGAGCAAATCATCCGCATACGAGAGGTGGGAGATGGTCATTGGTATTCGACCAATGGAGTAGGGCTTGATGACGTCTTGAACAATCAAATTTTTTAAACCATGACTAAAACCTTCTGCTCCTATAATAAAGAGAAGAGGCGAGAGGGGATCTCCCTGCTTGACTCCTCGTGTAGGTCTAAAGAATCCATGCGGTAGGCCGTTAACCAAGATAGAAATATGTGTACCTTCCAAGTGATTTAGAACCAAAGTGATAAACAATGAGGAGAAGCCAAAACACTTCATGATAGATTGTAGATATTGCCAATTGACTCTGTCAAATGCCTTTGCCATATCCAGTTTAAGAATAGCCTTGAATGGACGTGTTCCTTTGTCCAGCCAATGAATCAATTCATTAGCTAATAATACCTGTTTCGTAATGTCACGTCCCTTCTGAAATCCTGCTTGTTCTGGAGAAATTATCTTAGGTAGAAGCGTGTTCAATCGCGTGGCAATTATGCGTGTTTGTATCTTACTCATAAATGTAGATAATGCAATAGGCCGAAAGTCACTGAATGTGCGTTGGGATGTACCTTTGGGTATTAGCACAATCATCGAATGAGCCATGGAACGTGGAACCGGGAAACCCATAAAGATTCTTGGACCGCTTTATATACATCTATGCATATAATCTCCCAACATGTGCGAAAAAACCAGCCATTAAATCCATCCAGGCCTGCTGTACTGTGGGGATCTAAACTCCAAACAGCTTCTTTTACTTCTTCTAAAGATGGAATAGCAGTAAGCATTAAGTTATCATCCGAGGTAATTAGCGATGGAATTAAGGAAAGGAACGATGTGGCATCATCCACTTGCTGGGCTGTAAACATACGTGTAAAGTGCTCTACTGCAGCATGGCCAATGCTATCAGGGGTATCGCAATAAGTACCATCCTCCTGATATATTCCATGTAGCCGCTGACGATGTTTATCTTTAACAAGAGAATGAAAGTAACGTGAGTTGCAATCGCCTTCCTTTAGCCACTTAACCCTAGCCTTTTGCTTCCAGTATTCCATTTCAATATTTGTTGCATGACGCAACTCTGATTGAGCTTCATAGTATACCATGCGATTTTGGTCAATAGGGTCTTGATCAAATGCAATCTCCGTTGATCGAGCTCTATGTTCAGCATTCTCCACCATATTAAAGACATTGCCAAAGATATCCTTGTTCGATCGCCTAATGTCCTTCTTGAATGCCCGTAATTTTGCACACAAACCACGCATACCACCTACTGTAGGATATGAGGCCCAAGTAGTTTTGGTGAAAGCAATAAAATCCGGATGTAACGTCCATGCTGTTAAAAAGCGAAATTGTTTTGGGTGTTGTTGAATTGTTTTGGGTGTTGTTTTGGGTGTTGTTGAAATTGTTTTGTGTTTAAGCAATATATATATATATATATACATATATATATATATGTTTAAACATATAATTTTTAGTTGAAAGACGGGCGGTACCGTCCAGACTCTGCACTCAATCCCACTGCCACTTTGGATGAAAGCTGCAACTGCTACAATTTGGATTTTACGCAAAGAAAATCTCCCTCCTCCTTCGGACACTCCACATATCCCAGTTACGGATGAGGCCCCTCCCATTCCTGCTACACAAAATCTATCACAGCTGGGGAATGCGGATGATGACACACATGCACAAACGAATACAATAGAAGAAGTCATACAAGGCCATTCGGATACTGACATAGATATCCTTGCAACATCTCCACAGGAGCCTCCTACAGTCACTGCCGCAGTTGAGCAGTATAAATCTGACTCATCTCACATTGCTGGCCGTATGACAGGGCTAGGTCAGTCGCAATCAGACGAGGAGTTACTACAACAAATACTCCATTCACCTCAACCAACTGACAATGATGGTTTCATCGTCCATGTCAAAAAGCAAAATCGTTAACTTGCTTCACAGATTGTGCATCCACCACGGCAAATTGCAACCCGAAGTTCTATTCGGGCCTCACTCTCATCCGCACAATAATCATAATGCGTTTGTTAGTTTGGAATATTAGAGACTGTGAACATCTCTAACTCGATTACGGCTACATTGCAGCAATATTCAATAAATTTCCTTGTCATTATAG
This sequence comes from Eustoma russellianum, assembly GCA_036186865.1. Classification (NCBI taxonomy): domain Eukaryota; kingdom Viridiplantae; phylum Streptophyta; class Magnoliopsida; order Gentianales; family Gentianaceae; genus Eustoma; species Eustoma russellianum. The sequence continues at coordinate 17,814,331 of AP025061.1, forward strand.
AACCACATCATCGAGTTACAATATTACAACGGACTCAAATACAGCTTGGCTTTACATCCAGTCTTTCAGTGTGTACTAATAGAGTTTGGTGTTTTTGGCGAACTCATGAAATTGCCTTACATGAAGCTAGGGATCATGATCAAGTGACTCATTTCCACTTACGTCTTTGCTCCTTCCAAATGGACTATTGGCATTCCTATGTCTATGGGCGCCATACAATTGTGGAACGTCGTCAACTATGGAGTGAACTATCTTCTTTTGGCAGTGATATAACTATCCCATGGCTAATCTCAGGTGATTTCAATACCTTCCTTTCTTTAGATGATCATAAAGGACGCTCTCGCCCAACCTTGTCATCTTTGCATGAATTCAATGCTGTGGTTGATCGCTTATCCCTACACACGGTGCCTCATCATGGAACACGATACACATGGATGGGAGGTAGAGGATTGGGACAAGTTCGTTGACGATTGGACTGGGTTTTTTGCAACTCTTCATTCTATGACATATATACCTAGATTATTTTAACGCATCTCCCAAGAGTTACTTCAGATCACTGCCCTTTGTTGATACAATGCCAGCAATTAAATCATGTTATCACTAAACAATTTCGCTTCCTCATGGCATGGTCCTCACACCCTCAATTCCTTACATATACTAGACAAAAATGGGAACCATACCCCACATTCGGAGGAATGCGAGGCTTCTGTCAAAAGCTGCGGCTGCTCAAGAAGGATCTCTCACTTTGGAATGAAGAAGTATTTGGAAACATCTTCAATCAAGTGGAATACACTCAATCACAAGTTCAACGTGCAGAGTTGGCCTTTGATGCATCTCCTACAGAGGACAACCGCATTGCATATACCATTGCCAAAGCCGAATATCAGGCTGCTTGCGCCAGAAAACTATCATATTGGCAACAAAAAGCCCGTGTGAAATGGCTAAAGGAGGGTGAGGCAAATACAGCATACTATGATGCTATTGTCAAAGATAGACACAAACGGCAATATATCCATCAAGTTCGCAGAGATGATGGCACAATGTGCGGAACTCAAACAGACATCCAGCAGGCTGCTATTCAATTTTACTCAAATCTATTTATAACACAACCAATCCAGATTGATCCTACGTTATTGGAGGTGATCCCAAAATATATATCATCAGCAGACAACACATTCCTAACTGCTATGCCAACGGAAATAGAAGTGCGGGACGCAGTCTGGGCACTAGACCCACAAAGTGCAGCCGGTCCAGATGGCTACAATGGAAGTTTCTATCGATTGGGCTGGGATATCATTCACTCTGATGTCTATAAAGTGGTACAAGAATATTTCTTGGGATTTCCCTTACCAAAGCCTGCTGCACACGCCATGATAATACTGCTACCAAAAGGAAATTCACCATCATCTTTTGCTGACTACCGGCCTATAGCACCTGCACATTTCTCAGCAAGATTCAGACGCGCATATTAGCAACAAGACTCAGCACAATCTTACCTCAAATTATATATCTTGAACAAGCAGGATTTCAAAAGGCTAAAGGCATAACTGAGCACGTCCTGTTAGCAAATGAGATGATACATTGGTTGGACCACATAACACGATCATCAAATTGCTTAATAAAGCTTGATCTTGCAAAAGCTTTCGATCGCGTCAATTGGCAGTTCCTACATCTGGTGCTAGAACACTTTGGGTTCTCAGCCTTGTTCATCAAATTGATCAACAATCACCTAAGAAACACACACTTTTCCATACTAATCAATGGTGTATCAAGTGGATTTTTTCAACCAACAAGGGGAGTCAAACAAGGAGATCCTTTATCTCCTTTACTATTTATTATTGTGGCAGAAGTTTTCAGACGAGCCCTACATACTCACATACACAGTGGTCACATCAAGCCTTTCCCTCTTGGTCGTCTACCAGTTACAATATCTCACTTGACATACGCTGATGATCTCCTGTTCTTTGTTGCAGCTGACAAAAGAAACTTGCGCCATGTTAGGAATTTTTTGCACTCCTATGAGCTATCTACAGGTCAAGCCATCAATTATCAAAAAAGTACCATTGTCTTTTCCAAGTCTATCTCTCCTCGCCGACAAGCAGAGCTCCTAGTTGAATTGCCCATGCGACGATCCTCACTACCGCTGAAATACCTGGGTTCCTTCTTACATAAGGGAATTACGCGTACCCCCACTATCAAGACCTGTTATCTCATGTTGACAAACGTTTAGCAAGTTGGCAAACGAAGCTTCTGGAGATAGCAGGACGAGTCATCCTTCTTAAATCTATGCTCTCATCTTTGCCATTACATCTGATGGCTGCAGCCCAACTACCAAAGAATGTGATCAAATCTCTAGAATCTCGTCTTGCAAGATTCTTCTGGGGCCAACAACACTATCATTGGTCTACTTGGGCAAAATTATGTTACCCCAATGAAGGCAGCATAGGTGTGCGTGACTTGGCATCCATCCAGGCTGCATATTCTTGTAAGTTATGGCATCTATATCACTGTAGTGATTCCATCTGGGCCAGATATATGCGTGCAAGATATGGACATAGACATGATTTCCAACCAAGATTATATGATTCTCCGGGATGGAAGCGACTTTGTGTTATAAACGCTACATGAATGAACATTACGACACTTGATACAATTCATGTTTGGCCTTCCTCTTCTGGAGCATTTACTTTAAAAGATGCATATGCTGCACTAAGACCTTCAAAATCAAGCCTATTATAATATACACACATTTGGAATCATCTGCAATGCCCAATGATACGTCTCTTTCCATGGCGATTCTATCAGAGATCACTCTCACTAACAGATAATCTCATCCGTTTTATCACAATATATCCATCGATATGTCCATTCTGTTACAGAGATAATGCAACAACACTTAATTTATTCTTCCTCTGCTTAGAGGTGCTTGTGATTTGGATGTACTTCAATATTCTATTGGACTTGCCACCCTTCACCAACATATCATAGCGATCGCATCTCCTATCTATATGGTGTTCTGCCTCAAACAACTTCATGGGAGCCATGCAATTCGTATATCCTGTAATTATCCTTTGGAATTTATGGAAGACCTATACAGCCATTCAGTATGATGACCTTGTTTGGTCACCAAGGACCTTAATTCGATCCATACGTTGTGACTTGTATACCTGGGAAACTTCCATGATAGGCACAAAAATAGCAACAACAGTCCCGCAACTCGTCACCACAGGCTTGTGACCTCCTCTACGTTCAAACAGACAAAAAATCATGCGATGGATGCCTCCTCCTTCAGGTCGCTTGCAATTGAATACGGACGGAGCATTAGGGAAATGTCACGCAAGTGGCGGGGGTATTCTAAGGAACTCAAATGGTGATTTCATACATGGAATTTCTTTTACACTGCGGCTTTATTTGCCTCTGCGAGTTGAGGCCCAATCAGCATTCATTGCTCTTACATACTATCTCCCAAGATACAGAGACTTAATATTGGAAGTAGACTGTGCTGACCTGGTAAAGCTAACCACCTCATCATCCTCCTTACTGGCACCAGATATTCCTAGATTCAAGACTTTATTGCGTATGGGTCACATATCAATACATCACGCGCCACGGGAAACGAATACATCTGCTCATCATTTGGCACGTCAAGCTCTCACCTCACAATGCTTAAATCCTACACTAATACTACAGAATTGCCTTCTGAGCTTAGAGGCATTATTATTACGGACATAACAATGCCATACTTTCGATACTCTTTTCATCAAGGACCACGACCACCATGATTGAAATATTGCCATTCTCTCCCACATGGGTTGGCTTGACACGCTTGTTGTTGCCCATAGTTATTTGGACTACGGGCAACATGGGTACGCATCACTTCCTATTTCCATACATGCTTTATTTTACGTATCTTTTACTAATTACTTTCTTTTCACTGTGGACGGAGATTTGGACATCGCCATCAATGAGCTTCATATACACGATTGCCTCCCATATGGGTTGGCATCCTACATCTTTCAGTTGCCTTGGCTTTCTAGTCAAGGCAACGTGGGTACATTTTCTTCTTTGCTTTGCTTCGGCTCCAATTACTGTTCATACTACTGATACACTTCCTATTTTCTCCTGCATGGAACGTCTGCTATCTGGTCTACCATCAACGGCTTCCTAAGATCAAGTGAGAAACGACATTTACACGCATCACGCATTATTTACATTCTAGACTCATGTATAGCAAATTTATTTACATTGGGAGAGTCTCCCCTAGATAGGTCTCTTACATGTAACCACGGTATTCCTCCGCCAAAAGTGAGGGCATATATTTATAAAACACCAGACGGTATCGCCCGTCTTTCGATAAAAAAAATATTTTTTAACAAGAAAAATTCAGTTTTATTGATGTAACCCTCCCTTGTGGCGGAGGAAAACCATATAACACAAAAGTCCAGTCATCATATGCGAAATGTGAGTATAGTGCCATTAAAATATGCAATCTCCAATCATATATGATATGTCGCATTAAAACCTTGCCAAGTAAAACCACCCTTGTGGATAAAACCTTGGCGAAGGAAAAAACGTGCATATTTATATGAGGAGAATCTAAATGAAACAGGAACATAGGAAAAGAAAAGGGACTAAAGCTATATATATATATTTTTTAAAAGAATTTATTTATTCATGTAAAGCCTCACTTTTGGTGGAGGAAAACCTTATATGTATATATATAAATATATATGTATATATATATATATACACACACAAGGTTATAATCAACACGAAGGAATAGATTATGAAGAAACCTTTGCACCCGTTGCACGACTAGAAGCCATTAGATTGTTACTTGCTATTGCAAGTCTAAATAACATCAAACTCTTCCAAATGGATGTCAAAAGTGCGTTCTTAAATGGATACATCTAAGAAGAGGTGCTTGTGAAACAACCCCCCGGATTCAAAGATCCAAAGAATCCTAACCATGTTTACAAGCTTAAGAAAGCTCTATATGGTTTAAAACAAGCTCCAAGAGCTTGGTATGATAGATTTGCAAATTTTCTTATTGCAAATAATTATCAAAGGGGAACCATAGACAACACATTATTCCTAAGAAGAGAAGATAACGACTTGTTAATAGTTCAAATATACATAGATGATATAATCTTTTGTTCAACCAACCCTCCCTTAGTAAAGGACTTCGAAGAATGTATGAAGTCAGAATTTGAAATGTCTATGGTAGGAGAATTGAACTACTTCTTATGACTTCAAATTAAAGAAACCCCTCAAGGAATTCACATTAGCCAACTTAAGTACGTCAATGATATGATTAAGAAGTATGGCTTTGAAGAGTTGAAACCAATACCTACACCCATGAGTGTTAGCACCCAACTAGATAAGGATGAAAATGGTAAACCTTTTGATGACACACTATATAGGTATATGATTGGCTTATTGTTATATTTAACCGCATCAAGACCTGACATCATGTTTAGTGTGTGTATGTGTGCTAGGTTTCAATCTTGTCCTAAGGTATCTCATTACAATGCAGTGAAAAAGATCTTTAGATAACTTAAACACACACCTCACTTAGGACTTTGGTATGATAGAAGTGCTAAGTTTGAACTGTATGCTTATAGCGATGCTGATTATGGTGGTTGCAAATTAGATAGAAATTCCACTAGCGGTACGTGTCAATTCATAAGAACCAACTTGATATCTTGGTTTTCTAAAAAGCAAGCTAGTATAGTTCTTTCTACCACTGAAGCCGAGTATATAGCCTTGAGCTTATGCACTACTCGAATACTTTGGCTTAAACAACAACTTAGTGATTTTGGCATTAAAATGAATAAGATTCCAATTTTCTGCGATAGCACAAGTGCGATCAATCTTTCTCAGAATCCGGTACTTCATTCTAAGGCCAAACACATTAAAGTAAGATACCATTTCATTCGAGATCATGTTCAAAATGAGGATATAAAGAACCGATCACCAAATAGCTGATAGCTTCACCAAACCCCTTAATCAAGCCAATTTTGAAAACTTACAAGCCAAGTTAGGTATGATGACTTACGATACCAATGCACAGTTCTATCTTTTGTATGATTTGCAAAATAAAGGGTGAGATAGAATAAGAACATGAGTTTAGTTGGTAAGTCATGATTTGGTGAGTTGAAAATATGCTAAGTTTCAATTGGTATAAGTTTTGAGCATAGGTTAAGGGGGAGAGTATAAGTTGAGAGAGAGCACACATATAGAAAACATGAGATTTGAGAGTTTGAAAACTATTGCTATAAAATTGTTGAAACCATTGGTAATTGGTGAAGTTTTCAAAACAATTCAATTGGAAAATATGTGATAATTAATTGTTAAAGAGTTGTGACATTAAAATCATGTTAAATTATTTTGAAAATCATCCAGAAGAGGGGAGAATGTTGAGAAATATGTTTGGATAATTTTCAAGGTCATGATTTTAATTTGTGGATACTTAAACATGTCACACGTGGTGTTAAAAATGATTAAAGTTGAAAAGTTAAGAAAAATGACATCGATCTCTCAGGTTGTTACACTTCGATCGATCGATATACTTCAATCCCTCACATCGATCGATCCATGTAAGGCAGAGAAAATTCAAGACCTTACTGTAAGACATCGATCTCTAAACCTGAGACACATCGATCGATCGATGTATACATCGAACCCTCACTTCGATCGATCAATGTAGGTCAGAGACAAACTTTGAAACTCACTGTGAGACATCTATCTCTGAAGCTGAGGTACTTCGATCGATCGATGTCTGGGCTTTTTAGAAATATTTTTCTAAAATGTGATAAAGTGGTTGTTTTCATTTGTACATGATCTATATATGTTCATTATGTTGATATTATGTGGTTTTGATAATCAAAAATGCATTGTGAATAATGTGCCTAGGAAGTTTCTACAACTTACCGAAAAGGGAAAAATTGGTAATTTGAGTTTTGTAGGAACATGATATGGTGGAAATGTTTCAAGGACTTATTCTATGCTATTTATCATGACAAAGGTGTCACTATATCTATTTCTGACCATCCGGGTCATTTCTGGAGTTTTCTCACACCAGGGGCATTTTGATCATTTTACGCATGAGGGCATTTTTGGTATTTTCACTAAAGGAATCTCTTGAGTATATTCTTATCTTCATTATGGAGTTGAGTTATAATTATATTGAATATTATTTGGTTGTTTTCTATTTATTTCTTTATTTGATGATATTATCGACAGTAACAGGATTTATGACGGGTTGTGATGTCACATTTTATTTCTTTCTTGAAGAACTTCTTCTATATGTTATTGGAGTATATTTATCATCATATTTAAGAGAATTTGAAGGTGTTCAAGGTGTGAAAATGATCACTACATACAAGAAGAAATAGTGAGAATTTTGGTGTTACATGTTGACATAATCTTGTCAACTATTATTTGTTGATTTCTTCTTCAAAAATTTGAGTTGATATTCATATGTATAGCCTCAAAAACGTGATTTTACAGTTGGAGATGATGTGTTATTTATTTTATGGCTTGGTGACAAGTGGACCAATCAAAGAGAAGCTAGTTGGCAAAAGTTGAAAAGTTTGAATTTGTAGCCAACGGCTACTAGGCTATTTTCAGCAGATTTTTTGAGTCAATTTCAGCCTTCACATGTCCTATTATGTTGCAAAAAAGTTGAGGTATTTTTGGAGGAATATGTCATTCTATCTTCTCCATATAATCTTCATTTTTCAAGACATTCCAAGGTGGAATTTACAGCCAACATAAGTGTTCCAAGGTGGACCAATCATTCTTCTTTATGTCACCAAGTGTACAAGATGATTATGTGGCCAACCAATGATTTGAAGACACTTAAGCATTGATGCTGAAGATGGTGATACATAAGAGTTCTTATCTTCAAGAGCCATTTCACACTATAAATAGGAGGCAAAGGTGAAGAAGATGAACACACACTTGAAAGCAATAGTTGAATTGTCTTGCTATCTTCTTCTATCCATTCTAATTTTATTCTTTGTAGCCAAGGTGTTCTTGTTGTATTTTTTGTAGAGCTACAAGCCTCTTGTGTCTCATTTGTAAGATTGATTAGCCAAATCTATAAGGCTACATCAATAGGCGACAGAGGTGTTACAACCAAGAGTTGCATAGAAGGTGTTCATCCAAGTCTTGAATATGGTTAGTGTTTAACCCAAGGATCAAGGTCAATTCTTGTTGTAATTTGGTTCATACCATAGTTAAATCCAAGAAAAGGTGTTCCTTGGGACTGGAGTAAGTCACATTGACCAAACCAGGATAAATTCTCGGTGTTCTTATCTTTTTCTACGTTTCTGCATTCTGCCCGTTTTTCACTGCAGATTTCACACAATTTCACATGTTTTAAAAAAAGAGCTAAATACTTTCAAAATTCATGATTTTTGGTAGAGTTATACTTCAGACCGTTAGCTTTCATTTGCAACAAGAATCACTTGATTTGAGCAAGGGAAAGTTAGTCTTGCAGTTTTTACAAGATAACCGCTCCAATCTGGCTGCAACCTGACTAGTTTTGAGAAAACTTGAATTCTATTTTAATCAAGAATTGTTTAAGGTCAGGCCCTTTTAGAAAAATAAACTAGATGTCCTGAGGAGTATTTTGACATAAAGATCAACCCTTTTGTTTAAGTATTCAAAGAGAAACACGTTTTTCAATTTCAGCAACATTCTGTCCAATTCTGTCCAGATTGACCATCTGAATCTTTTTATTTGTTTGAAGGGCCAAACAATCTTATTTTTGTCTAATTTTTGAACAGAGTCTTTTCAACACATTGAAGTTAAGTTATTGGAATTTTCATAATTTTTGGAGTTGTGTACAATGATTTTTGAATTTTTTAAAAACGGGTTCTGAATCTGAGGAAGTCTCATATTCTGTTTTCAAAGGAGATTTTTATCAAGGGTAATAGTGTAATTTTCGCTAACCACTATTCACCCCCCTCTAATGGTGTTTATTGTAGGTGCGCGGTCCAACATCATCGTTTGTTTTCAACTGTAAAATTATCTCATCTTCTTTGTCATCCTTTAACTTCGCAAGATCCTGTAAATTAGAGATAGAAAGACATGGATGGGGGAATAAAGATTGCAGGTCAGATAAAGATTTTGGTTGAGGACATTCAATAATATTCACAAGAGAAACCACACGCATCAGCACTGTAACAGGATCCCCAATCGTGTTAGCTGCTTCTCTTTGAGAAACCATTTTCTATGGCGTCCATCTGGTGGCAGGTTGCTATATCTTTTCTACGTGCAAGGGAGAATGATCAGCGCAACGAGCTATAGCATGTCCCAAACGATGACATGTTGAACAAAAGGTAGGCAAATCTTCACATATAATCTACTATAAAAGCACCTTTTTTTTGCCTGAAGATATATTTTTTGGAGAAGATCCTGTGAAACATCTATCTCTACACATACCCGTGTAATAAAGGGACGTAAACCATCGGCAGTAGCCACATCAAGTTTAATTGTGGTACCTATCGGAAGAACAATTTCAAAAAGAGCAGATTTGTGATGAAGATCTACGGGAAGCCTAGGAAACGCTACCCACACCAGAACGATAGGTACATCAGATGAAGGATCAAAATCAACAGTGCATTTTGTAACACGCATGTGACAGCCATCTATACTCCATGACCGTCGGTAAAAGCATCGGACATAGTCAGGCTCATGCCAGAAATTCAAAAGAATATGCATTTGATCAATTAATCTTATCCACATATCCTTACGAAATCCGATTTTCTCAAAAACATCACATATTAATTTCAAGGGAGGCTGTCCATACCAAAATGTATCCATCAATAAAAACCAGAATGGGACAACTAAGGCATCAATTTCTTCATCTCAAAATGTGATCATGGGAATGCTTTTATGGTGTGTGATTGTTTTGGGTGAAATGATATGATGTTAGAAGTACCGGAAACAATCGCAGTAAACGATGGTGGCTACGATGTCGGCTGCATTTTCTATGGCGTTGTAGTGATCGTAGGAAAAAAAAGAAGATTAGAGAATGAAGGATGAACGCTTAAAAATCACTGAGAAGATGATGGCGGCGACATAGAGGAATATCTTGCTGCTCCCCATCATTTATATTTATTTATATATATTATATACATATATGTATTTTCGGCCATAAGGCCTTCATTTGACAAAAAATGGTTAAAACCACTTTATGAATATAAACATGTATTGTATATAAATTAATATGCAAAGGTGACTAAGATATGTATACTAAATAATATGGAAAGCAAGGGTATAAATATAAGTATACATATACACTTTTCGGCCAAAAAGTAATTAATGTTGAAATGATTTTAAAATATTTATATATTCATATATATGCTAAGATATGAAAATGAGTAAGTTTTGGATATATACATATATATATATATAATATTATAAAATGATTATATATATATAAAGGTATATACATTACCTTTTTTTCGGCCATTAGATCATTTTATGATAAAATGTCTTTATTATATTGTATACATATGTATATGTGTATAATATATATCTTAAGATATGAAAATGAATAAGTTTTGGATGTTATATAGTATAACATAAAAAGATTATATATAGGCATACACATTACATATATTCGACCATTAGGTCTTTTTGATAAAATGACTTTATTATGTTTTATGTTGTGTATATGGTATATATATGTTAAGATATGAAAAGAATAACTTTATTATGTTTTATGTTACGACCCGCATCTCCGGGCTAGGGACAAAAGAGACAGAGAGAAATTACAATAGAAGATAAGCGCGGTCCTTGTATCGCACCTGAATTAATATGCATATGTTAAACAAAAATTAAGAGCTACTAAGAATTAATTTAAAGAGTGTAAGATTAATCAATCAATATAAATGAAGGGTACAAGTTTTATGTAGGGATTCAATAAAGAAAAAGAAAAATATCATTCAAGAAAGATTAAAAGTAATAAAATATTACCCATTTGCACCCCTACCTCCACCAACTGGCCACCCCCTTGATGCTTCCAAAGATTGCTATCATTTTCATCTTAATGGTCATTATCCTCATCACTTTTCTTACACAAATAAGACAACACACCAATGGAATTCTATTTCCTTCTTTTTCCCACTAATTTGGTAATTCAAGGATAACCATCCCTAGACCCTCTCATTCTTTCCAATTTCGACCTTTACAAGGAAAAAGGTGACCAAAGCAATTTTTTATTTTCTTTTCATTATTCCACTCATACCACCAATAACCTTCCATGCATGTCTTACAACCTACATACAACTTTTTCCATCTTTTCTCTACCTCTGTTTCATCATTAACATTCTTACAACATGTAAGATTATTCACCAATCATGTTTCATGCATGGTAAAATTCCTAACATATTCCATTCTTCTAACCAAATGACATCATGACCCTCCCTCTCATCTAGATAATTTCGGCCACTAACTTAATTAGGAGTAGGACAATCTCATTTTTTTTACTTCCCTACTCATCATGTCTATTTTTTATACAAGTAAAACTATTCATCACTCACATTTCATGCAACGTGTTTTTCCAACTATACAATAAAAACTTTAAATTCCCCACCATGCATAACCCGGCCAAGGCTAGAAAGTAAGAAAAGTTGTCTTACATAAGCCATCATGTTATACTCTTACACCTTCTAATCCTTTCCCAATAGGAATTCATGCATGGAATTCTTTTCTTACACATCCAATTATCCAACACCATGAAGAAAATTAATTCCCTTTTTCTATATTATCAAATCTCGGCTAAGGGGAAGGATTGGAAGACAAAAATAATTTCCACTTGCAAGAAACATCCTTACTCACATCACCTCATCCTCTTACACTACTATTTCCCCTCAAATTACATAGCATGCAAGATTTCTTTTCTCACAATCACCTTTCCCCAACAAAAATATAATCATTCCTCCCCACGATCTACAATTTCGGCCAAGCTTGGAGAGAAGGGATAAAAGAAGAAAACTCCGAGACAAATCCATTTCATTTGCACTTATCTCACTCCCTCATCTCAAATCTTCCTACACACCGTTCCATCTCTCTGGAAAGAAACTTCCTCCATCATCCATTTTCATCCTTCCGAACGTGAGTTTCAAGCCTAAGGAGCGAGGAAGCCTTCCATTTTCAAGCAAGTACCCAGTTTCTAATCAAGGTAATCACATCTATTTCCTCCCTATACTTCTTATTTTCATCCTTTCTTTCTTTCCTCAAAACTATAACCTCTCCATTCTAGGCCTTCACAGTGACCTTCAACAAGGAAGTAGGAGAAGTTCTTCAACTTAACAAGTGAGGAATCTTAAGTCCATCCAAGGTAAATTCAATTAGATTGAATCTTATAACATTTATACTCCTATTTTACTCATGCAAGACTAATTATTTCCTCTTTTTTGGCCTTAAGGTCGTGTACTCCTCAAGCCCCCAAAGAAGAAATCTTTCACTCTTAGGTGTAAGGTTCAAGCATCCAGGACAAGTATTCTTCCTAGTTCCTTCAAGAAAATTAAAATAAATATTGTTATGTTCACTAATAAGGAATGGATCATGCATGCAATCACTAAAATGAAGTCTTTAGCATCAATAGGAGAGAGTGGTGTTTGCATGTTCAATTAATGGATGCATGTGTCAGTCTCTTGAATGGATTCATCATATATGCATAGAATGCTACTTTAATGAAACATGCAAGATGAAATGGAGCCACTAATAGCCTATTTAGGCCATACATGTCAAGAAGGAGGGATCTTTACTGTTCTTTCAACACTTTGATGCAATTGTAGACACATGAGAGTATTATACTAGGAAGTGTATCAGAAATTCCTCTCTTATCATTTTAATACATGCATGTCGCTTATCTTATTTTCATATGTAAAAGAAGAGATTTTCATAGACATGGTAGTATTATAGTCTTATAAGGGTACAAAACAACTCATTCCATCATGCATGTCATTAAAGATGCCATCTTTGGTCATCAACATATTAGAATTCCCTATTTTCTTCTTATAGTGGACGGTCCCTGAGACTCTCACATAGGCCATGAAATCATCACCATCATCATGATGAGCATCCTGATGATCATGGTCTACCGAGTTGTGGTTCTATGGATATTACAACTTATGTATTTGCATGTTACTTTTAGCATGATCATAATCATAAATCTCATCTTTGTGATCTTGAACATATATGTATTTTATGGTTTGAGCATGTTAGAATTAAGTATATTGATGTACTATGTAAACCATCACGATATGTCATAATAGTTCAAAATAGGAAAATGGATGTTACCGTATTATCATCAAGCATGAATATTATGTGTGGATAACTTCATATGGAAATACCCTTAGTTTCGGCCATGAAGTCTAAAAGGGGTCACATCAAAACACAAATTCCATTGGTGAATGTTTTCATGATTATGTATAAAAATAACAAGTACATAAAAAGGAACAAAGGCCATAAGTGTAACCATTGCATAATGATGAAATTCCAAGTAATGGACTCTTCAAGGTTTCGGCCCAATGATCATATTTCACCTAAAGAAGTCAATTTCAAACATGCAACATTTTATATGTGATAAGATAATTATTATGAGTCATTCATATGGGAAAAATGAACACACTAGAACACTAAATGGAGATGGTGTAATATAAGTAGGCTATGGGTACTTTCGGCCCTAACCCCAGTTATTGATACCCTGTCACAAATATACCACTTTAAAGTATAGTATGTAAATACGTATAAAAATACATGTTAGAATTATATCATTAAGGCAAAACAAATTAAATGTTCATTAATTAATAGTACATATTTTCCTAACACTACATGTCCAAGAAATCATTGTATACATGTATCATGACACACGGCCCAAAGAGGCCAAGTTAACCATTTAAGACAAACTAATTAAACAAAAAATAATCAATTACAAGTCTGAACTAGCAATTACTAATTCCAAATAAGAATGACCATAAGTTAATGAAAAGGAAAAGATACCTATGTAAAACCTCCCCTCATGCATGTTGTCTTCATGGTTTCCAACACAGTGAGTTATTTACAAACATGTTTATAAGATTCTGCATGAAATGGTTTAAGGTTTTCATGATTTACGGAATTGTACCGTGAGACGCATGATTCCATTTGACTTATGCATGTATATGTGGGTGAGTGTACCAGGACAAGGTTCTCAGCCTTTCAGTTACGTTTATGACGTTCTGTATGGGGAGCTGCCTAATGTATGGTCCTGGGGGAGGATGTCAGGGGCAAAATACGTTATTGCAGAGTGTAACACCACGTCTGAGACTCAGGTTCTCTGTTATAACGCATCACCGTTAGTCCTGTGTATGTATGATGTAACACCGTGGTTAGACCATCAGGATTCATAGATGATACTCGTGGCTATTCGGGGAATCATTCGATATGTCGTGGGTACCATTCTTATGTTACGAAAAGTGCTATAGCCATTCATGTCATGTCATGTTATGTATGTAAGAAAGGAAACATTTTTTAAAAGTTTTACGTTGCAAAAATCACAGTCATGTCTCACGCACCCTATAGTACCCCTAAGTTATGACCCTTGCAGTATAAAATCAAGTATGACAAAAGAACAATAAGAAAAAAACCGAAAAAATTTGTACACACGAATGATGTTAGCTATGGGATAAAATCAGAATGGTTAGCGGAAGGGACTGTTTACTCTGCAATGTTCATTATCTGTGATACTTGTACATGTTATAATATCTGTTCTATTTATTGCAACACTTACTTTCATTGACATCGTTGCTGTTATCTTTATATTTGTTGTACATAAGACATCTGTGTCACACCTTACTGTATCACCCATTACCCCAGCCCAATGCATGATCCACTTGCGGAAATGCTTGCTGAGCGATTCGTTATCACTCACCCCTTTATTTAACCATGCAGATCCACAGGACCCTGAGCCAGAGTTTATAGAGGATGAGCCTCGAGATTAGGTGCCAGGAGCTGACTAGTAGCTGGCTATGGCGTCTTTTGTATTTTGGATATTTAGCTCTGTATTCTGATAGTTTGTACTTTTGATGTACTTAAGACACTTATGCGGATATATTAGGATGCGCTTATATTGATGTTTATTTTTGCTTATGTCATTTCGCTTCTGCTCATCGATACATGTTATGACAATATATGCATAAATGTTATCGACGCCTTGTACTTCTCGTAGTAGAGTACGGCGGGTGCACTATGCCGAGACCCTAGTCCCGGGTGGGGCGCTATATTTTATGTACACATCTATGAAATATGATCTAGTATATAAGCTATTGTACATATACACACTTAATGGACACTCATATGTATGAAAGTATACATTTGTACATACATAAATACATATACAAGGTCAAAGAAGATGTAACGATATAAATGATTTTATTTCATGTTATGTATATTCATATGTGTAATGTATAATAATCTGTAAATCATGATACAAGTCATGAAATTACTAGATGATATGTTAAAGTAATTAGGAATTATATGTTCTATGCACCTAAGTTACAAATTATGAAATACATGTGTAGATTAGATATTACTTAAGTATGTTTATGTATCTTCTTATGATAAGTAGACTGTAAGTAAGTAAGTGATGTTACCAGTTGTTGTATGGCCAAGATTCCCTCATTTGACCGAGTCTCATACATCATGAAATGAAATGAAAAGTGATTTTATCGCATTACATGTTTAAAAGCTCATATGCATGTGAATAATAAAAGCAAGACGATTGATTCCGTCGACACACGATATGTTATGTTATGTTCATGATTATGTTATATTCCCCAGTGTGACATCGGTACCGGGATGGTAGATATCAGGGGCATATGATTACGTTTATGGTAGAGTGTAACACCGTGTCTAGGACACGGGATCTCTGTCATAACGCGTCCCCTTTAGTACATGTACATATGTTTATGATGTTTTATGTTGTACATGTACTACATGGGAAATCAGCGGTATAGCCATGATGTAATGTTATGTTTCCGGTCTATGAAATGCAAGTGTTATAACCCAGAATTTTCGAACTCATTGTTATGCGTTAATTTTAAAATTAGGCAGCCATTGGGTGTAAACGACCCTTTCAAATTAAATTAACTGTAGCGTACCAATCACGTCAAATTAATGGTATAATTATGTGAAGTTGTTATATATGTATAGGAAAAAATACTATATAAGAAATGATAACAAGACAATGAAATAAAAGGAAAAAGAAACAATATAAATAAATGAAATATATTAAAGCTACAAAAAAAGGGGGCCGGGTGGAGATAATGGGAAAAAAATATATTGTTAAAATCAAAATTTGAAAAAAAAAATCAAATAAAGGATGTGATAATGGGGGAACCATTTCCCCATGATTCTCGGCAAACCCACCTAGAAATAGGGAATTAGGGTGCTATTGATCCAATAAATAAAGAATATTGAAAAAAAAGGAAAGGAGAACGCATCAGAGAGGGAAGAAACAGCGCAGAGAAAGAGAGGGAAGGAGAGAGGAAGAAAAGAAAGG